>OZ038379.1:57610464-58210464 GCA_964036045.1 Eutreptiella sp. 'Long Island Sound 2002'
ACCCCCCCCCCCTCCACACCACGGCGGCCCCCCCCCCCCCTCGGTCGTCGTCGGCACACGCCCGGCCAGCGTGACGCCGGCCGACTGCTCCCTTGCGCCCTGCCCAGGGAGAGCGTGTCTGGCAAATTCTCCGCCGGCACGTGCTGGGTGCCCCCAACAACAACAACAACAACAATATATATATATATGTATATATATATATATGTATATATATATATTATATGTATATATACATATATATATATATATATATATGTATATATATATATATATATATATATATATATCCTCCATGTATACATATATATATGTATATATATATATATATACATATATATATATATATATATGTATATATATATATATATATATATATATATGTATATATATATATATATATATATATATATATATATATATATATATATATATATATATATATATATATATACATACATACATACATATATATATATATAAATATCCATACATACATATATATATATATATATATATATATACATACATATATATAGATTGGAGGATATATATATATATATATATATATATATATATATATATATATACATATACATATATATATATATATATATATATATATCCTCCAATCTACACCCCTCTCCCAACTCTAGGTGGCTCCACCACACGGCTCTAAGGTACGTGCAAAGGGCACAAAAGTGGTGCATACATGTGGTGGAAGGGGCTAAACTCGGTCAAAATTGGCTCAAAACGGACTAAAAACACTTGTTTGAGCATCATAAATGGTCCAGGATCATTTTTAAAAAAACGCGTTTTTGACCCATGGTTGACCCATTTTGGTCCCAAAACGGCACATTTTCAAGGCATTTGGGGATTTTTCATGGCCCCAAACGCGCCACCACGGGCTCAAAACGGCCTAAAAACACTTGTTTGAGCATCCCAAGTGGTCTAGGAACAACTTTGAAAAAAATGATTTTTTTCGCCCCAGGGACCCTGGTGGACCCACCGTTGGCCCCCACTGTGCGTGGGCTGGCCGGCCCTCCGGCTGCACCAAGTGACCACTGGTACGGGGGTCTACGCGTCTCGTTCGGCCATTCCGAGGGGTGGAAACCACAAAAAGTGGGGGGTTGCGGGTGGACTAGGTGTTGAAGGGCACTAGAGGGCTCTTTGCCACGGTGAAGTCAAGCCGCACGTGGAGTGTGGCCACCGTTTTCCTTCGTTTGGGCGTTTCGCCCGGGTTTGGGGGCTATTTTGGGCAAAAATGGCTGTTTTTGGCCCAAAACAGCGCAGATTTGGGAGGGCACCTCCCGAGTTGGTGCCACCGCCCTGGGGCGCCACCGGTGAGTTTCTGGCTCAAAGTGCTGCTACACTGCACGTGCGGCTTGACTTTCTCGTGGTCCAAGGGACCTTTGGTGCCCTCTAACTCCACGATATGTCCGAGAAACGGCCCAAAAAGGCGCCAAAAGCCCCAAAAACTGCGCAATGTGCACCAGCACCCCGAAACCAAGAACGGGCCGTATCTTGGGCTACGTGGCCCAAAATCCGATTCCGAGGGCACCTAGTCCACCCGCAACCCCCACTTTTTATGGTTTCCAAGCCTCAGAATTGCCCAATGAGACATGTACACCCCCGTACCAGTGGTAACTTGGTGCAGCCGGAGGGCCGGCCAGCCCACGCACAGGGGGGCCAACGGTGGGTCCACCAGGGTCCCCGGGGCGAAAAAAATCATTTTTTCCAAAGTTGTTCCTAGACCACTTGGGATGCTCAAACAAGTGTTTTTAGGCCGTTTTGAGCCCGTGGTGGCGCGTTTTGGGCCATGGAAAATCCCAAAATGCCTTGAAAATGGTCCTTTTTGGGACAAACAATGGGTCAAAAATGGGTCAAAAACGCATTTTTCCAAAAGTGATGCTGGACCATTTGGATGCTCAAACAAGTGGTTTCAGCCCATTTTGAGCCCGTGGCGACGGGTTTTGGCTCATGGAAAATCCCAAAATGCCTTGAATATGGGCCATTTTTGAACCAAAAATGGGTCAAAAATGGGTCAAAAACGCATTTTTCTGAAAGTGATCTCGGACCGTTTGGGATGCTCAGACAAGTGTTTTTAGCCCGTTTTGAGCCCGTTTTGACTGAGTTTAGCCCCTTCCACCACATGTATGCACCACTTTGTGCCCTTCGCACGTACCTTAGAGCCGTGTGGTGGAGCCACCTAGACTTGGGAGAGGGTGTAGATTGGAGGATATATATATATATATATATATATATATATATATATATATATATGGCATAACTACTGCAGTGTATCTACCAGGGTATAGGGGCAAGAGGTGGGCTTGGGACGGGGAGTAGGGGACCCCCCCCCCCCTATTTTGAGGGTGGGGAATCCGTTTTTGAGGGTTAGGGAGAGAAATGGGAGGAGTGTACCTTGTCAAAACGGAAAATATCCGTCTCGAACATGCTCGCACAGGGTGATGAACGGGTCACGCTGCTGCAGATTTTGGCGCCACTGGAACTCCTTGAGGTTCTGGAAGAGGTGCTCAGAATTGACACCACCACAATTCCGGATCCAATTTTTGAGTATTCCCCACCTCCCATCAATGGAGTTGGTGTGGACCCGTCGCTTTTGCCTTGGATATTGGCAGAAACCCATATTCCGTGAGGAACTGCCGCAGTTTCGTCGCATCTGCAGTCAGTTCCTGGAGCTGAAACAGCGTAACCATCAAAGAGTGGCACCAACCTAGGACCCGTCCAAGAGCGGCGGTCCCAATTGGCAAATTCCAGCTGCCGAGGGATGCAGTAAGCGTGGCCACAAGAGAAGGGCACCCCCAAATCGCACTGCAGGCAAGGAGAAACCACGCGGTGGCCGGTGCTCAGCACAGGTTCCGCGTCGTGACAATGCCAGCTGGTGCGCGCAGACTCAATGACAGCAGCACCGAATAAAAGGATCAGGATATTGTGTGGAAAGAGTATCCATGCACTGCACAAACAGAAGAGGCATGTCCCAAAACCCTCCCTAACCCTCAAAAACGGATTCCCCACCCTCAAAATAGGGGGGGGGGGTCCCCTACTCCCCGTCCCAAGCCCACCTCTTGCCCCTATACCCTGGTAGATACACTGCAGTAGTTATGCCATATATATATTTTTGAGCCACGTAGCCCAAGATACGGCCCGTTCTTGGTTTCGGGGTGCTGGTGCACATTGCGCAGCTTTTGGGGCTTTTTGGCGCCTTTTTGGGCCGTTCCTCACACATATCGTGGAGTTAGAGGGCACCAAAGGTCCCTTGGTCACGAGAAAGTCAAGCCGCATGTGCAGTGTAGCAGCCGTTTGCACTCGTTTGGCTCTTTTGAACCCTTACTAGGGCTGTTTTGGGCGAAAAATGGCTGTTTTTGGCCCAAAACTGCGCAGATTTGGGAGGGCACCTCCCGACTTGGCGCCACCGCCCCGGGCCGCCACCGGTGAGTTTTTGGCTCAAAACTCGGATTTGGCAAGGCCACCACCTAGGCTCCAAGATGGCTACATGGGCAAATGATCCGAAGCGTTGGGACGGAGCAATGGCCAAAACGGCACGGAGACGTGTTGTTGTTGTTGTGGTTGCTTGCTTGCTTGTTAGCTAAATTTAAGGGGAGAGGGGTGTAGTTAATATATATATATATATATATATATATATATGTATATATATATATATATATATATATATATATGTATATATATATATATATATATGTATATATATTATATATATATATATTATGTGTGTGTGTGTGTGTGTGTGTGTGTGTGTGTGTGTGTGTGTGTGTGTGTGTGTGTGTGTATCCTCTGATCTACACCCCTCTCCCCAACTCTAGGTGGCTCCACAATACGGCTCTAAGGTGCGTGCGAAGGGTACAACTTGGTTCATACACGTGGCGGAAGGGGCTAAACTCGATCCAAACGGGCTCAAAATGGGCCAAAAACATTTGTTTGAGCATCCTAAATAGTCCAGGATCATCTTTGAAAAAACGGGTTTTTGACCCATTTTTGACCCATTTTTGGTCCCAAAACGACCCATTTTCAAGGCATGTTGGGATTTTCCATGGGCCAAAACGCGTCACCACGGGCTCATAACAGGCTAAAAACACTTGTTTGAGCATTCCAAATGGTCCAAGATCACTTTTGGAAAAATGCGTTTTTGACGCATTTTTGACCCATTTTAGGTCTTGAAACGGCCCATTTTCAAGGCAGTTTTGGATTTTCCATGGCCCAGAACGCGTCAACACGGGCTCAAAACGGGCTAAAAACACTTGTTTGAGCATCCCAAATGGTCCGGGATCACTTTCGGAAAAATTTCGACCCATTTTTGACCCATGTTTGGTCCCCAAATGGCCCATTTTCAAGGCATTTTGGGATTTTCCATGAGCCAAAACTCGTCCCCAGGGGCTCAAAATGGGCTAAAACTACTTGTTTGAGCATCATAAATGGTCCGGGATCTTTTTTGGAAAAACACCTTTTTGACCCATTTTTGACCCATCGTTGGTCCCAAAATGGCCCATTTTCAAGGCATTTTGGGATTTTCCATGGCCCAAAACGCGCCACCACGGGCTCAAAACGGCCTAAAAACACTTGTTTGAGCATCCCAAGTGGTCTAGGAACAACTTTGGAAAAAATCATTTTTTTCGCCCCGGGGACCCTGGCGGACCCACCGTTGGCCCCCACTCTGCGTGGGCTGGCCGGCCCTCCGGCTGCACCAAGTGACCACTGGTACGGGGGTCTACGTGTCTCGTTGGGCGATTCTGAGGCTTGAAAACCACAAAAAGAGGGGGGTTGCGGGTGGACTAGGTGCCCTCGGAATTCGTTTTGAGCCACGTAGCCCAAGATACGGCCCGTTCTTGGTTTCGGGGTGCTGGTGCACATTGCGCAGCTTTTGGGGCTTTTTGGCGCCTTTTTGGGCCGTTCCTCACACATATCGTGGAGTTAGAGGGCACCAAAGGTCCCTTGGTCACGAGAAAGTCAAGCCGCATGTGCAGTGTAGCAGCCGTTTGCACTCGTTTGGCTCTTTTGAACCCTTACTAGGGCTGTTTTGGGCGAAAAATGGCTGTTTTTGGCCCAAAACTGCGCAGATTTGGGAGGGCACCTCCCGACTTGGCGCCACCGCCCCGGGCCGCCACCGGTGAGTTTTTGGCTCAAAACTTGGATTTGGCAAGGCCACCACCTAGGCTCCAAGATGGCTACATGGGCAAATGATCCGAAGCGTTGGGACGGAGCAATGGCCAAAACGGCACGGAGACGTGTTGTTGTTGTTGTGGTTGCTTGCTTGCTTGTTAGCTAAATTTAAGGGGAGAGGGTTGTAGTAATATATATATATATATATATATATATATATGTATATATATATATATATATATGTATATATATATATATATATGTATATATATTTATATATATATATATTGTGTGTGTGTGTGTGTGTGTGTGTGTGTGTGTGTGTGTGTGTGTGTGTGTGTGTGTGTCCTCTGATCTACACCCCTCTCCCCAACTCTAGGTGGCTCCACCATATGGCTCTAAGGTGCGTGCGAAGGGTACAACTTGGTTCATACACGTGGCGGAAGGGGCTAAACTCGATCCAAACGGGCTCAAAATGGGCCAAAAACATTTGTTTGAGCATCCTAAATAGTCCAGGATCATCTTTGAAAAAACGGGTTTTTGACCCATTTTTGACCCATTTTTGGTCCCAAAACGACCCATTTTCAAGGCATGTTGGGATTTTCCATGGGCCAAAACGCGTCACCACGGGCTCATAACAGGCTAAAAACACTTGTTTGAGCATTCCAAATGGTCCAAGATCACTTTTGGAAAAATGCGTTTTTGACGCATTTTTGACCCATTTTAGGTCTTGAAACGGCCCATTTTCAAGGCAGTTTCGGATTTTCCATGGCCCAGAACGCGTCAACACGGGCTCAAAACGGGCTAAAAACACTTGTTTGAGCATTCCAAATGGTCCAAGATCACTTTTGGAAAAATGCGTTTTTGACGCATTTTTGACCCATTTTAGGTCTTGAAACGGCCCATTTTCAAGGCAGTTTCGGATTTTCCATGGCCCAGAACGCGTCAACACGGGCTCAAAACGGGCTAAAAACACTTGTTTGAGCATCCCAAGTGGATTAGGAACAAGTTTGGAAAAATCATTTTTTTCGCCCCGGGGACCCTGGTGGACCCACCGTTGGCCCCCACCGTGCGCGGGCCCAGCTGCCCTCGGGCTGCACCAAGTGAGCACTAGCACAGGGGTCTAGGCGTCTCGTTCGGTGAATTTGAGGGTTGGAAACCACAAAAAGTGGGAGGTTGCGGGTGGATTAGGTGCCCTCGGAATCGGATTTTGAGCCATGTAGCCCAAGACATGGCCCGTGCTTGGTTTCGGGATCTTGGTGCACATAGCGCAGATTTTGGGGCTTTTTGGCGCTTTTTTGGGCCCTTCCTCGGACATATCGTGGAGTTGAAGGGCACTAGAGGGCTCTCTGACACGGTGAAATCAAGCCGCACGTGTAGTGTAGCCACCGTTTCCCTTCGTTTGGACATTCGGCCCGGGTTTGGGCGCTAGTTCGGGCCAAAAATGGCTGTTTTTGGCCAAAATTGCGCAGATTTGGGCGGGCACCTCCAAACTTGGCGCCCACGCCCCGGGCCACCACCGGTGAGTTTTTGGCTCAAAACTTGGATTTGGAAAGGGCACCACCTAGGCTCTAGAATGGCTAAAGTAGAATCAAGCCCGAGGCGATGGGAAGGGGCAATGGCCAAAACGGAATGGCGACGTGCTTGCTTGTTGCTTGTTGTTGCTTGTTAGCTAAATTTAAGGGGAGAGGGGTGTAGTAATATATATATATATATATATATATATATATATATATATATATATATATATACATATATATATGCATATATATTAACATATATTACTACACCCCTCTCCCCTTAAATCTAGCTATATATATATATATATATATATATATATATATATATATATATATATATATATATATATATATGTATATAGTCATAGTCATAGTCATAACCACTTATCATGCCGTCTACCGGAGTTACCGGGCATCTCGCGCCGACAGGTGGTTCCTGCCTCGCTCGATCCCGTGGGTCCCAAGGCTGCCTGAGGTGGCCCACAGCATGACGGAGGACCCAGAGGACCGGAGATACCGGTCAACCAGGCTTTGGGGGCAGTGGCAACTGCATAGCGTTAGCATTAGCAACGGCGACGGGCGCTGGCCCGTTTGTTCGCCGGGGGTATGGGGGCAAGGCAAAGCAACGCAGCAGCATCGCAACAAGTAGAAAGCAAGGGCTTCTCTGTCCGTCGCAAAGCGGCAACCAAGGAGCAAAGCAGCACACATGCGGCGAAGCGAGAGCTGACCCTCCGTCGTTCGCGTACTCCCGCCACCGTGGAGACGTCCATCACCCTTGACCCCACGGAATCCATTGCCGTCTGCGTTCTCGAAATTGCCCACCACCCTTGACTCCACGTATCCCTCTGCCAGCACGCAATTGCCCGTATGTGCATAGCCAGGATTTCTGGGAGGCTCCAGCCTAGCCTGGCCCTCAGCTTTTATCGCCCCCATGTCTCCACAATGTACGCCGCCGACCCACCGCACCAATCCCCTAGTATAGTACAAACACACGGTATCAATTCCACGTCCCCGTGGCCCTGAGCTGCTCCCACACCCCAGATATATACCATGCCGGCACTCCTTGTCAGGAGCCAGCACCCAATCAGCTTCGAGGCATCCACTTGCCCACGTATAATATAACTTGAGGGTCTACAGGGGGGGACGCTGGCCGCTACGCGACGGGAGTGGCGCAACCCGTGAATATCGCTGGCTGGGATTCGGGCTGGTGGGTGCCGTAGCTTGATTATCGACCCCCTGTAGGGGTACCCACCAGAGGCTCGCTCCGGGCTGTGGTAACCAGGTGCACCTCATCTGGCCCACATACATTGCCTGGCGCCTACCCTTGACCCTTACCTGCACTGATTGGCCAGCTCCCGTGGTTGCGCCTCTTCCGCCACAGCAGCGGCCAGGCCGCAGGTTCGGCCCCCACCGACGACGTGGCGAGCCTACTTATAGCATTGGCCCGCGCGTCACCCCCCCGACCACTCAGCATGCCGCTCCTCTTCCCTCCTCGCCTCTATCCGACCGGACTGGCGCCCCCCAGGGGTAACCCGTTACAGTGGTGAGGCGACCGCATACTCTTCGCTACGACGCCACGCAGTACCGCTGTTGCCACGCTGACGCCACCTGCGAGCCGCCACGACACGCACCACCGCAACCACAAGGCCATGGTCAGAGGTTAGACTATGTACATGCCCGCAGGCACGGTCCCTCTAGTTTGTTAACGGGGCCAGGGGATGCCCCCGCGCTCCCCCTGAGTTGTTAGAGGGGTCAGGGGGACACCCCAGTACCGCCATGCTTCTCCGCTGCTCCCCCACTGTACGGTTCCCCAGTACCGCCGCGTTCCCCCACCGTACGGATCCCAGTACCGCCGCGTATACCCCCAAGACGCCTGTACACCGTCACCTGGAACTCCACGTGCCCCCCGTGAGCGCTCCTCCCAGGCTGCCACTCCGTCTCCACGACGCCCGCCATACTGTCCCCCTGACGACCCCACTATCATATCCTTCTACGCACACATCTTCGCCTCGTCGCCGCTCCCGGGGCCTGCAGGCTGTCCCCGCAACCCCGTGTAACACTCCCAAGGGGCGCCGCAACGCCGTAACCCCCAGACAACTCCGTGCACCCCCCGTGTATCCCGAGCAGCCACTCCCAATACTGCCGTAGCCGGGCCGCCAGTAGAGACCCCGGTGCCATGGGAATACCCTACAGGGGTTTGGGCCTTATTACCCTGGTCGGGACGACCCATGACACCTCACTGTTGTATGCGGCGACCCGGGGCAGGCGGGTGAAGCATCCCTGTCCGACCCTCATGCACGGGGGCAGTACGGCTCACCATCAGGCCGGCACGACCTGTCACATCGCGTTGGCCGTCACACGCCGCCCGCCAGTACCGCACAATCAGGCCGTGAAGGCACTGCTTCTTAGGCACTACCCCCTCCGCTGCGTCCAGCGTAGGGACGGTAGCTGGTTCACCCACAATCCCTAACCCCATCAATCTGCACCCCTGGTTCCCACCACGCCGTCACCATTTCCTCCGTGATGCCACAACCAGAGTATCCGTGAGTCGCCCTCCAGAGCCGCCCACCACAGCAGCAGGGGCAGGGCCGCAGACGGCGCTCCAAGGCACCGTACCCCTTCCACTCGGACGCTCTTCAGGCCATCCTGGATAGTCTTCCAGGCACTTCAGGACATCTGTCCAGAGTGCCGCAGTGCCCACCTCGCCTTAGGCCACCCCCTATCGGCACGCTCCTTACATGTCCCGCACAGCGGGAAGGAGGCACACTGATGAACCCAAACTGACACCGTTTCCCCGCACCCGTGGCATCGCTGCGGAAGCACAGACCGCGACGGAACGCAGCTACCATCACAACACTGCGACCACAGGTCCTGCCATACATCGCAGCACGCGTCCTGGAGTCCGAGCAAAGCACCCGCCAGCGTGCGTGCTGTGGCACAACTGAGGAGGCTGCGCCTCGCTTCCTCCCACGTGGACACCGGGCGGAGTATCGGTCGCCCGTCGGGCATCACCGGCAGGCTCTCAAGCAGCCGGGGCCACCGCGCCACTTTGGGGCTGTGTGTGCCATGCGCCAGGAGCTCCCAACCGTAGTCCCGTAAGACCTCCCCGATGACATCAACCCCGTCCTGCCCCGGGCCCCTGGCGGAAGCCAGAACCAAGCGTTGTCCTCCCACCCGAGCCTCAATGACCGCCTCGAGGCCTAGGGTGTCAAGGGTGTGACGGGCATCGGCAGCCACGTGGTCGTCCCCCTCTGGCAGAGAGAACATGGCCTCCGTGACGTGGCCCTGCGCGTCTTCGCCCTGTGCCCGTGCCAGCTGCTTGGAGCCCACTAACACTGCCATGGACCGCTGCTCCTTGACCGCTGGTATGGCCCGTCGCAGCTGCCGGTCATATAGCCACAACGTACCCACGTCAAGTACGACAGCCACCGCCAGGATTGGGAGACTGCACAGAGGTTGCTGAAGGACCGGCAGCACCTCGCGAGGCCAGCCCATGACGTTCCCCACAGCTGGATGGTTGGCGTACACCTGAAGCCAGGGATCACTCTGGCCGTCAGGGCTCCTCACCTTGGTACCACGCACCTGGGCCCACGATTGCGCCGACACCACGCGGGACCACTCCCTGAACGACGTGATGTCCCGCGCCACCCAGGAACCGATCCACAGGTCGAAGGCCTGCGCCACCGCCGCCATCCAGTGAGGGAACAAGGACAGGCCCTCTTCATGCTTGATGCACGACCGTGACACCAGCAGTGCGTGCAGCGGTGCCCTCTGAAAGGTTGCCCGCAGGTCGCCGGGGAGGCCGGCAAACGGGTTCCACGGCGGACGCTGCAGGATCCTCCCAGCCGGTGGGCAGAAGGGTGTGTCACCGCGCAGGAACGCGTAAACTGCCCTCCTTCGATCTTGCATCGGCAGCTGCATGATCTGGGTGAGCCGATGGTTCCTGCGGGCATACACATCTTCCCCAATCTGGACCATGTCCTCCACAAAGAGCCTCGCCTTGGCAGGGCCTCGGGACGACGCCGCTCGCACCGCAGCGAACATCCGCTTCAGGTCCCCGGGGACGACACCCGCCATCAGGGATTCAGTCCACCTGCAGCCGTGCTCCCTCCACGCCACGAACTCCACCGCCCTGTCTGTCAGGGGTAGCTCCGCCGTGAACTCCTCCACACGCCTGCACAGGAGCCCAGCCACCTCCTCGTCCCGCGCACACAGCAGGCGCATGTGGCCAATGTCCTCCTCCGGCCCCCCACGGAAGATACAGGGGTGGGCTGGTATTGCCATACGCGTGAGCTTTTGTCTCCACCGTCGCATGACCTGCATGGTGGACAAGCGACCGTCACGTGCCCGCAGCATATTCCTGTGCGTTGGGCCGTGGTGCACAGCTCCCAGGGGCATCGCCTCGCAGGCGCCAGCTAGTGGCGTGTGCGCCCTGGTGCAAGCCGCTAGCGAACGCCACTCCATTTCCCGGACTTGCTGAAGGGCTTGCATGGATGGCACACGCGGCTTGAGCTCTCCATTATCCCCCGGCACTAAGAGGATGGCGTGCTCCTTTGGCAGGACGAGATGGACAGGCGGGGCCATTGCACGGGCCGCGGCAGAGTCCGGTGCCTCGAGCGGGACCGCCGCCAAGTGCGAGCTCTGCCTCACCACCCAGTGGTGCGGCCCCCCAACTCGGCGCGGCAGCCGCCGCAGCCCCTCCACTATCCAGCTCAGTGCGTGCTGGTTGACCAGATGTGATGTCGGCCCCTTGATGCCACGGTACAGGGCCTCCTGCGCCCTGCGGAGATGCGCTTCTATGACGGACGCATCCACCACGTGTACTGTGCATGCTGACGGGGGCGTGTGCAACAAGTACGCCGCCGCGCCAATGATCTCTGCCTCCGGGACCGTGCCGTAGATGGCACCCGTCCACGTGGGGATTCCGTGGCTGGCCACCGCCACGTTTGTGGCGTCGTCCCCCTGGGGCGACGCGTCAGACGATGTGACTTTAGTCGCCACCGGCACCCAGCAGTACCGGTGGGGCTCCAGCCACGCCACGTCGGAGTGGGGGCTCTGCACCACCTTTCCCAGGGACGCCGCACTGGAGGCCGTGAGCTCCGGGGACAGGACCACCCTCGGTCGATATACCGCATGTGGTCTCCAGGGCAGGTCACATCCGCAGACCGATTTCATGGCGTCCAGGGCGGTGGTATACTCCGCTCCCCAAACTGTTGCGGAGCAGGAAGGCTGGTATACCACCACAGACCCCTGCTCCACTGCGCCGCCATCACGCAACGACGTGATGGCGACGTGCGGATCGTGTGGCACGTTGGACATCCGGACCACTTCCGGGACCGAGTACTCATCCGGATCCGGGATTGGGTCTGCTGGCAGCAGAAGGACAATTGCCCACTCGCAACACCTGTGCACCGCCGCGCACGCCCTGGAAAACGCTGGCCGCCCCTGCACAACCCACAGTGGTGGCGGGCTTATGCCGCCCCCGGCGTGTGGAGTGAGCAGGGGGACGGACGCCGGATCGTCTTGCTGTTGGTAGCCCTCCAAGACGTCCCCCAATAGAAACAGGAGGGCGGCTAGCGGGACGAACGGCATGGACAGCCCCGGGTTGGCTGGGTCCCATCCTTCCTCCCTGTATCCGCCCACCACATACACGTCCCCCGCAGCAGACTGTCTATTGCGTTTGCTGGCCTTCTTTCGGCGCACTGGGTGTATTAGCCGGTGGGTCAACGGACCGGGCAGCTGCGGCCGGAAGACGTCGCGGAGCCCCGTGAACCACACGTGGTCCAGCTGGTGGGGCCCTACTCCCGCGTGCGGAAGGTGCAGGTGGTCCTCATGGCACTCCTGAAGCTGGACAGCCCAGTGCCCAGGCGCAGGGCAGGGGAGCCGCGCATGCAGGAGGTCATTTGCGGGATCAGTCAGGGACTGTACTGTCGCATCTGTGCGGGGCCCCGAGAGAACGCAGATGTCCCTACCCTTGAAGGTATAGGATTGGGACACCCACTTCCGCCCCGCCCAGTGCACTTGCGGCAGATGGGCGTGTACACACGAGTACACTGACGATGGCATGAGAAGTCCTACGCGCAACGTCCCCATCGCCCGGAGTACCCTGTCCACCCACGTATTGCCAGCGTGTGTGGCGAATGACGCAGAGGGCACCATGAACTGCCCGCACACTCCGTACTGCACGTGCATGTCTCGGAGCATGGCCCGCAGCTCATCCCGGACTGTCGTCGACCTGTGGTGGGTGAGCTGAGCCATGGTCGCCACGACGGAGTCGCGGCATATAACTTGGACATCCGCCAACCGTAACCCATGACCTGACCGCACCGCCACGTTGGACAGGTCCTTGGGCAGCTTCTCGAATTGCAGGGCCGCAGCCTTGATGGCAGTATTCAGCATGATCACCGCCTCCGCCGTGTCGGACAGGTAGGGCGCCGCGTACCGCACGATGCCTCCAACCACAGCCGCCATCACCTCATGAGGCACCGACGCCGGCCCTAACGTGTTCTTGCACCAGCCCAGCAGAGCTTCACACCGGAGTACATGTTTCTCCTTCATGGTCGCCATCCCCCTGGGATCGAGGCGCAGGCCCAAGTATGGTACCGTGCCCTTGGCACGTAAGCATACCCATGGGGCCGCCGTGTTCCCTGGGTTCACGTATACCATAATCGAATGGATGCGAGCAGTATTGGCATAGGCGCATTTGCCCACGTTGAGGGACATGCCCATGTCAGTGAGATACCGCGCTATCGCCGCCGCATACTCCAGGAATTGCGGCAGGGAGTGCGCTATCAACAGAGGTCATCACAGTACGCCTCTACCAGGGGTGGCACCGCATGGCGAGCATCTCCCTGCGCCTTGCAGGCGAGGCTCCGCAGGAGAGGCTCCAAAAGGAGGAGGTAGAGCACAGCGCTCTCCGCACTGCCCTGCCGCAGGCCCCTGTGGAGCCGTATGCTCGGCGTCGGGCCGTGCGCGGTGGCGATGCGCACCAGAGACCCGCAGCTGAGGGTGTGGAAGAGCCTGATGAGCTCTTCCGGGACACCCATGTGGCGCAGGAGGAGGAGCGCCAGCGCTCCGTGCGGCGCTGTGTCAAAAGCTTTTGACACATCGAAGGCCAGGACGTGGTTTTCCTCCAGCCCACGCTGCAGCCTGCGCTGGGCCAGGAACACCGGGGCAGCCGCCGTGGAGCCCGGCATGGCTCCGAACTGCCAGTCCGCGGCCAGTCCCTTGCGTGCCAGTACAGCTGTGAACCTCCGCATGAGGGGAGTCATGAGCATTCGCATGTCTTGCTGCCCCAGCGCTATCGGCCTGTACTCGTCCAGGTTGCCCGTGGCTGTGCCCTTGGGCATCAGCCAGATAATGGCCTCGTGTATATATATATATATATATATATATATATATATATATATATATATATATATATATATATATATATATATATATATATATATGTATATAGTCATAGTCATAGTCATAACCACCTGTCGGCGCGAGATGCCCGGTAACTCCAGTAGACGGCATGATAAGTGGTTATGACTATGACTATGACTATATATATATATATATATATATATATATATATATATATATATATATATATAGAAAGCAACCATGTAGGCTGTGGTGCACACCTAGAGGCAGCTAGGCCCACACATGGGGGCACATGTATGCATATATGGGCATATATGTGCATACATGGGGCATATGTGTGCACACGTAGGGCAATATGTGCTGGAAAGTACCTTGCAGCCTGCGACTGCAAATACCCTGAATCGGCCCACTTGTTGGCCTCGCACAGCCTCCCCACTGCGCCGGATTCCCGAAATTCCTTTCTCCAAAATCACAATAGGGGGGGGGGGTACCTTCATGGGGGGTTGGGGCCCCATGTGCGTCAAAATTCAAATCCGGGCCACTAAATCGTGTATGCCATATATATATATATATATATATATATATATATATATATATATATATATATATATATATATATATATATATATATATATATCGAGCGAGGCATGAACCACCTGTCGGCGCGAGATGCCCGGTAACTCCAGTAGACGGCATGATAAGTGGTTATGACTATGACTATGACTATATATATATATATATATATATATATATATATATATATATATATATATATATATATATATATATATATATATATATATATATATATATATATATATACATGCATATATGCATATATGCATATATATGCATATATATGCATATATATGTATTATATCAACATGCATCTATAGGGATGCACCTATGCCTGCATTGTACATATTGGGGGTGGTGGAGGAGGGGTGGTGTAGCCAATTCTGATTTCCCCACTGTATGGATCCCCGAGAAGGTAGGGGTTGTATAGCCAATTCTGAATTTTAAACGTTGGGGATCCCCGAGAAGGCCGAGGTCATGTAGCCAATTCTTGTTTCCCGGTTACAGGGATACCCAAGAAGGCGGGCTCATGTAGCCAATTTTGATTTCCCCATCATCAGGATCTCATGCAAGGCTGCATTACGGGCTGTAAAGCCCCTTTTCAGCCCTTTTGATGGATTGTTGGGTGAACGTTAATGACCATCGGCATCTTGTCCAGCAAATTCCAACAATGCAAGGTGTTCTTCTTCCGCGCCAATTTTCCTTTGTGCATTGAGTAAGACTAGGACCTAGCTCGATCCTAGTTGTAAGACTTGGTCGTACGACCGTTTTAAGGGTCCACGGTGAGCAACACTTTTGCTGGTCCCGACGAGCAGTATTACGCAAGCGGCAACAACAAGCTGTATTAATTAGCAACAAATGGGTCAGAAGTCTTTTTGCGGAACCTGTGGATGAAACCGGCATCGCAATAACTCAAGACCAACACAGAGCAAATGCGCATTAGCTGCAACAAGTTTGGTGTGTTTTTGACTTGTCTATCCCGCCCTACCGCCAATTTAGTGCCCCAAAATGGCTTTTTCACAGTTCGAAAGCTGAGGACCACCGGCAGTGTGTGAAGTAGGTGTTTGGAATGAGCGCTTCTTCCTTCATCAAGATTAAGCTATGCAATGATTGCAATGGGTTGTTGAATGAGGCGTCTCTTACGCCATGGCACCATGCCGTGGCCCATTTTGAGGTGAAAATCGGCCGATTTTGAGTTGTATTTTGAGGTGATGGTGTTGAATGTGAAGGATCATATCCAGGATACCCCGTGTTTCTTTCTCGGCAATTTACTATGCATTGAGCAAGACCATGACCCAGTCCGGTCCTAGTCGTAAGTCTTGATTACCGTGTTGGGTTTGCTAGTGCAGATTTTACAGCCCTTATTAGGGTCTAAGGGGAGCAACATGTTTTTGCAACACTAGCATTAAGCATATTCAAAAACAACCCACAACCACAGCAGGCGATTCCAATTGTTTCCCCGGGGACAATTTGGCTCAAAATAGCTCAAAACGACCGCAAAGCAAATGTGTATCAACGTAGCAATTTTGTGTTGTCTTGGGCCGTCTAGCTTGTTCCATGTCTGATTTCGTGTCCTAAAATGGCGTTTTGCAGCTTGTTGCTTTTTTAGGACGATCATCCCGAAAATACAAACCAATCTTTAGTGCATCATGTGGGCGTTTTAAATGAGGGCCGTTCGTCTTCTACAACGATTGGGCTATGAAAAAATTTCAAATGGGTGTTCATGAGGCCTCCCTCCTTCCGTAATGCCATGCGGTGGTCCATTGTGAGGTGAAAAGGAACACTTTTTCTGCCAATGTTGAGGAGGAGCATCTTGAAAGGTCGACGAAGTCACATGTGTGTCATGCCATCAAAAGGGCTTTTAAGGCCACCACGGCTCAACACCGGCTTTTAGGGAACTAAATACCACCGTGCACCAAATGTGCATCTCCTCACGCAAGTTTTGTGTCATTTTGAGGCATCTAGCCCGTTCTATGGTGGATGTGGTGTCCAAAAATGGCTATTTTCAGCCAATTTGCGCGTTGATTATCATGAAAGTTTGGGATGATGGGAGTTTGTCATGTAGGTGTTTCCAATGAGGGCCGTTCTACTTGCATGATGGTTGGGCCATGCTTCCTCCCCAAGGATTGGCATATGAAATGCTTGCAGATGGGTGTTCAATGAGGCCTCCCTCACACCGTGGTACCATGCGGTGGTGCGTTTGGAGGTGATAATGAGGTAATGTCCAATCAACTGCCGACATATGACGTATGCAGCGGACACAATGCTTTGGCAACCGGGCTTTCCTTTGTGTTGGGTGTGACGTACTAGGTTTGGAAGACATGACGTGCATGAGTCTCGGTGAGTGAGTGTCGGTTGTCAACGTGTTGAAGGGTTGTGGAGGCATTGCTCGTCTTGTTCTTTGCCAATGAAAAGGTGCATCATGGTCAAGGGTGTAGGCCCATCGCCAAGGGTGCACGCAAGGCATGTTGTGACTGTGCTTTACCTTAGCCACTTTGGAGTTATATGTCAAGAATTGATTGCAAGCATGGTCTATCCCTTTTTCCACCAACAAAATCACTAGCAACAAGCGATTAAAAGGTTTTTTTTGGCACACTGTGGCTCAGAACAATTGCAGAGCAAATGTGCATCACCTGTGCACACCTATGCACACCTATGCATCACCTAAAACATCTTGGATGTGAGTTTGAGGTGCCTAGCTGGTTTCATGGCCGATTTAGTGTGCAAAACTAGCCGTTTTTAGCCCGTTTTAGGGCGATTGTTGTGAAAGTTTCAGACAATGGCCAGTGTGTAGGCGTGTCTAGATGTGGGCTGCTCTCCTTTCACGGGTTTGAGGCAATGAAATGATCACAAATGGCCTTTCAGATAAATGAGGTGTCTGTCACTCCATGGTGCCATGCGGTGGCCCATTTAGAGATGATAACGAGCGCTTTCCGCATGTTTTCGGGATGATCGTCCTAAGCGTTCAAGCCATCACCCATGTTTCAAGCAGGCGTCTCCAATGAGGGCGGTTCTTCTTGCACAACAAATTCTTATGGAATGAGCAAGACCTAGACTAGCATTAGCACCATGCGATAGGCGCACAAAGTCTTTTACCGGGGCTTGAAATATGCATCTAGGTAGCTCAACATGATTGGAGAGCAAATGCGCATCACGGGAAACAAGTTTTTGTGGTTTTCCCCTTAGCCATTGAGCCCATTCTATGGCCAATTTAGTGTCCAAAACTGGCCATTTTCAGCTTGTTTTTGAGATCATCATTGTGGAACTTTAGGACAATCAACAGTCTGCCAACGGTACGTCTCACGGGGGGCGTTGAGGTGCAGTCCCTGACCCCAACCCCCCCCCCCCCCCTCTCTAGGGTCAAAATGTTCAAAAATTCCCGACCACAGTACAAGCCAATATGGAGAAATTGGCCCCCACCGCAGGTGCCGGAATATTTTGGTCCCCATCTGACCCTTTTGCTATTGCTACTTCTAAATTCGTTGCTCGGCTGGACCCGAAGAAGGGTTGTAAAACCTTCACTGGGTGACGTGGCTCAATATTCAAGCCTTACGCCCAGGACCATGCTGGGTCCTAGTCTTCCTCATTGCACAAGAAATTGCTGGGCAAGAACAATAGCCCTAATTGGAGGCCTACATGACATAGTGGCGATCGTCCGGGACGTTCATGACAATCGTCCTAAGAAAAAGGCAAAAAAAAGTCATTTAATCCCAAAATGGACCACCGCATGGCACCATGGCGTGGGAGACGCGTTAGTGAACACCCATTTGCAATCCTTTGATAGCCCAATCATTGTGGGAGAAGAATGGCCCTCTTTGGAAAAGACTACGCGACACACCGGCGATTGAGGTGGACTTTCAAGACGATGGTCCTATAAATAGGCTGCAAATGGTCATTTTTGAACACCAAATTGGCCATACAACAAGCTAAACGGCTCAAAATCACATGAAACTTGTTTGAGGTGATGCAAATTAGCTCTGCGGTCGGTTTGAGCTACTTGGATGCTGTTTTGAACCACAACTTCCCCGAAAAGACTTTTGGTGCATCTACTGCTTGCTGCTTGTTGCTTGCTGCCTGCTGCTACCGGTGCTAAATTTCGTTGCCCACGGTGGACTGTAAGAAAACTTGTAAAACCTCCACCGGGACACCCAACTGGGTAACCAAGAGTTACGACTAGGGGCAGGCTGGGTCTGAGTCTTGCTCATTCCATAAGAAATTGTGGCGCCCTCGTTGAAGATGCCTACATGACACGATGCTGAGCGTGCTAAACATCAAATGCGATCGTCCTGAAAACAAGCTAAAAAAAAATCTCACTTTCACGCCAAAATGGCACCAAGGCGTGAGAGACGCCTCATTGAACACACATTTGGAATCATTTGATGGCCCAACCGCTATGGAAGAAGAGCGGCCCCCATTGGAGACGCCTACTTGGCACATTGGTGATCGTCCTAGACTTATAGGATGATTGACAAATGATTTTTGACACTAAATCGGCCATAAAATGGGCTAAATGGCTCCAAATCATATGAAACGTAATTCACGTGGTGCACATTTGTTGTGTGCTGCTATTGTTGCCGCTGCTTGCTGTTGCTGCTGCTTGCTACTGTTAAAATACGTTGCTCACCTTGGACCCTAAGAAGGGTTGTAAAATTTGCATTCAGAAACGTGGCTCGGTAATTAGTCATTATGACTGAGATTGAGCTGAGATTGAGCTGGGTCCTAGTCTTACTTAATGCATAGGAAATCCCCATGGAAGAAGAACGGCTTGTGTTGCGAATGGTCCTGCACGTTAAGGACGATGTTCCGGAGGAACGGCTGAAAAACGGCTCATTCTCACCTCAAAATGGACCATGGCATGGCACCACGGCGTGGAAGACACCTCATTGAATGCCCATTTGCAATAATTTGAGGCCAAATTGCTATGGAATAAGAGCAGTCCCCACCGGAAACATATCATGGGGGTCATCTAGGTGAAGTCCTTGACCTGCCACTTTGTTTACAGCAATGCTTATGAGAAATGACAGAGAGTGGGGATCATTATGAGATGATTGGCAAGGTATCTTTTGGCGTGAGTAGACCCTGAGGCGATTGCACGGGGTGCGTGGGTGTGAATATTGCCTAGACACCATGATGGTTCAAAGAAAGGGGGTTTTTTTGGTCCCAGCCCTCCCCCACCCCCACCCCCATCCCCCTTCAAGAGGCCAAAATGTTTAAGGAGTGTACGGGTCGCCTAAGGGAAGAAAAATAACAAAAGTCTTTTTAGGTCACTGTGGCTTAAAACTGGCATCTAAGTCACTCAAGACGACTGGTGAGCAAACCCGCATCACCTGAAACAAGTTTTGTCTGATTTTCAGCCGCCTCGCCAGTTGTGTGGCCGATTTGTTATCCAAAAATGGCCGTTTTCAGCCTGTTTTCCGGATGAGCATCCTGAATTCATCAGTGTGTCATGTATGCGCCTCCAATGAGGGCCGTTCTTCTTCCACAGCGATTGGGCTATAAATTAGTTGCAAATGGGTGTTCAATGCAGCATCTTGCAGGCCACGGTGCCATACCATGGTCCATTTTGGGTTGAAAATGAGCTGTTCTCCCGTCACTTTTCAGGACTTTTCTCTTGAAAGGCTAGGCCGACAGCGTGTGCATAGGCATCTCCAGTCTTCTTGTTCCACAATGAATCCTGTGCATTGAACATGTCTAGGACCCAGCCTGGGTCTAGTCGTAAGTCTTGTTACTGAGCTGGGGAGGTTATACAACCCTTCTTAGGGTCCAGGGCGAGCAACATATTTTGGTAGCACCAGTACCAAGCAGCAAGCGGCAGCAATAGCAAGCAGCAGCTGCAGTAGGCTATCAAAAATCTTTTTGGGGACACTGTGCCTCAAGAGCGGCATCCAAGTAATTCAAATCGACCGCGGAGCAAATGTGCATCACCTGCAGCAAGTTTTGTGTGATTTTGAGCCCTCTAGCCCATTCTGTGGCCGATTTAGTGTCCAAAGATGACCTTTTTCAGCCAGTATTCAGGACGATTGTCCCGGAAGTTCAGGACGATCACCAATTTGTCATGTAGGCATCTCCAATGACGGCTGTTCTTCTTCCACAGCGATTAGATTATCAAATGATTACCAATGGGTGTTCAATGAGGCATCTCCCACGCCATGGTGCCACGCAGTCTTCCATTTTAAGTTGAAAATAAACCGGTTTCCAGCCGTTTTTCGTGATGATCGTCCTGAACGGTCTATGGGCATCTCCAATTCGGGCCAGTCTTATTTCACGGTGATTCTGGATGCGATGAACAAGACTAGGACCCAACTCGGTCCTAGTTGTACATTTTGATTACCGAGCTGGTTTCCCAGTGGAGGGTTATACAACCCTTCTCAGGATCCAGGGTGAGAAGTATATTTTAGCAGCAGCAAGCAACAAGCCGCAAGCAGGCAATGAAAAGGTCTTTTAGGGGAGTGTGCAAAGTTGTGGGCTGTTGGGGTGCAGGAATGTAGGTTTCCTGCAGGGTGCTGCAATGCAGGGCTGCAGAGAGTTGTGACAGGACTGAGATGTTGGAAAACTCACACCACAACCCTGATTGTACAGTATACGTAAAGTGGTGGCATTTTGCCGCACTGCTGCTACCTCAGACCTCAACCTTTGATTTCCCAACGCGTTTCTGCAATTCCCAGTCCCTGGGCATCCGCCATGTTTGGCAACTCCCTCTGCAGCCGAATTCGCAGACAATCGGCACAGTATGGTCACCAGTTTGTTCTATCGCTGGGATCTGGATGGCAATGGCTACATCGATATCAGTGAGCTGCTCAATGTGTACATGGAACTGGCTCCATTCCAGACGAAAGATGCTAAACGGGCCATCCGTAAGTGGCTTGCATACTGCCGACCCCTGGATTCCACAGGTCTGTGGCGGGTGCTTGAGCGTTGCTGCCCCTTGCTGAACAGAAAGGACAACCCTCCTGAATGTTGGTAGAATATAGCTCACAGACCCCTCATCTCTTGAACAAAGTGGGAAGATTCCTGTTTTTCTTCTCCAGTTTGCCAGAGGTTGAGTTCTACTGTGGCCCGGACTATTTTCTTCAAACAACCCAAATCATAAATGGTCTGGGGGACTGCTGCAAGGAGGGGCCTCGTATCCCGGACACCCGCCCCTCCTTCTTCCCGCCACTCTTTGAACACTTGCAGCACACTTGGCTTGGCCCTGACACGAGCGATGCCCCCTGCGTTCCCGGGTCAACTTTCTTTTCACGGTTTTGATTCGTATTTGAATTCTTGATTGAATTCTGAGATTTTTGAGTATACACAAGTGTCAGGTGAAAGAAAATGGTGCCAGGTTTTGGGTTTTCAGGGGGTGCATTGGTCTTCGATGCCTGAGACAAAATGATTGCAGACAAGGCAACTCTTGTAGAACAACCACAAAGCAACGTAGGAAGGAAAATGGTGGGTGAAGCTAGGAGGTATGCAAATGAACAATGTGCAACGAACAGGTGGAACACCTTCACAAGGTGCAAGCAAAGTATGGAAGAGGTGAGCCGTGTATAGAAGAAACACAACCAACACAACGTGGAGCAACTCACTCAGAAGAAAGACCACAGAAATGGGATGCGGAATAGAGGCTTTGTGGTGCGTGCCGAATGCCACAATGTGGAGCAGCAGTCATGTATTGAAAAAAGCAGGAAACACGAAACAAAATCCTAGGCCCCGGGAGTGCACCGGGAGAGGTATCCACCACCAAGACTCACCTTCTGCATTGCATGGAGAGGAGAGCTGGGGGCAAATCTATCATGTCTTCTACGAAGATGTTAAAAACACCACCAGTGGTACGTTCTATCTGATGCTGATGACTTTCCTATACTTTCCTAGCCTGCAGCAACGTTGCACCAAAAACCACAGACACAAGACTAACCACAATGCTCCATGGGTGTGATGGGTTTGTGCGGAAGAAATTGAATGGCAATCGCAGTAATGTCTGCCGTGACCAAGGGTGATGATGCATGTACACATAGTACACCTAATGCATGCAATACACCCAATACACCCAATACACCCTATACACCCATTACAACAAATACACCCAATACACCCATTACACCCAACACACGCATTACATCCCATACACCCAACACACCCCACACACATAGTAGACCCAATACACCCCATGCACCCCATACACCCAAAATGTTGGGGCCACAGCAAAAAATACCCAAAAGGAATGGCAAAAAGATAAAGAGCAAGGCCCGAGGACTCCTAATTGGGGAGTTGCGACCAGGGTCAGTGGCTGGGCGCAATCAGTAATTTGGATGCCCTTTGCAGTGCGGGGAACTGTGTGGACCTGAGCAAAGTAGACCCTCATCACACCTTTTCCTCAAGTGGTGTTCCCCTCAGTAAGGAGAGCCGACCTTGGGCCTTGCCCTTCACTATGGAAAAGTGTGGCGCAATTTTTCCCATCACTTTTAACGATTGTGGCGGATTTTCTCCCGCACTCAATTTTTCCGGACAAAAATTTTCCCGTACTAAATTCCCCCCCCCCCCCTGTAGGGACCGTGATAATTTGGGACTTTGCCGTAGCTTATACAAGGGGGGGGTGTACATTAAATGCGTGGCATTTCCACCCAATGCATGCCATCCACGTAATACACACAATACACCCATGAAACCCAATACATCCAACACAAGCATCCAACACACCCAGCACACCCCCACAGCTGCCCAGTAGCGCATGACCCCACTGTGGTGTGGGGGTGTACCTAGGGGCGGCTTCGTGTGCGTGCCTCTAGGCTAACACGAAAATTCGGGGGCAGCTTTGCCGCGGTGAATAAGGGACTTCCCCCCTGGCCACCCTCTGGGGTGATGGAGTAGGACGGGCTTCGCCGGAAGGGAGGGGGGGGGCTCCCTGGTTTTTGGAGGTATCGGGCTCCCCACAGCCCTTTGTTGGCGTTTCCTTGTATCTCCCTCTCCTGCTCCCCTCATCACTTGTAGGGAGGCCCAGGGTGCACAGTCTCCTGTTCCTCTGCAGGTATGTGTGGGGGTCGGAATGGAGAACATTGCAGGGCCCCCCATCTGGGCCGTCCTGTCCTTGGTGATCATGGGGGCCTGGGGCGACTGGCCTCTAGCTCCTACCCTTCTGGGTCAGGCCTCTCAGCCCCTATCGGGTTCTGGTGTTGCCCTTATGGGCTTGGCAGCCCTGGGTCCTGGGTGCTCTCCCAGCAAAGTCAATTTGACTTTAGCGTGCGACCCCGTGCTGTGTTTGCCTCATCATCGATTTCATTTACATGCTTCGTGGTAAACACTGTCTTACTGAAGTATTGCATCAGTTTGTTTCTAAACAATTCACCCTCAGGCCAATCTTCATCAGCCTCAATCACTGAATTAATATTACGTGAGAACTGAGCACCATTACACGGGTCGGCTGTGGGGTTTGATTTTTTATTTTCAGTGAAGTTTTTTTGGAACGGGGGCACGGTCCACGAATGGGTGGACGGGAGCTGCTACCCCTGTCTGTGCCAGGCGGTACCACCTTTTTACCTGTCTTCGAATGGGGGAGCGGTCCATGAATGAGTGGCCAGGCCCCGCTCCCTCCGGGCTTTTGTTTGCCGTGGCACTATAGGGGGTATTAGGCATGGCAGCAATTTGGTACTCTGTGTTTGCATGAGGAGTGGTCCAGGAATGAGTGGATGGGTGCCGCTCCCCCCTGGCTTTCGTTTGCTGTAACACTATAGTGGGTATTAGACGTGACCACTTTTGGTGGTCTGTGTTGGAATGGGGGAGCGGTCCGTGAATGAGTGGCCACGCGCCTTCCCCCCTGGCTTCATTTTTGGCTCTACAATGTCTGTTAACCCCCGTGGATGGTTTGGGAAAACCCTCTGGGGTCAGATGGACGTGGGTTTGGATTTGTTCTGTTGGTGCGAGTGTGTCGGGTCGCGGGGCCTTCCGTGGGCCACGTGAGGCCTCTCGTGCCTCCCTTCCTTGCCCCCCTCCGACGCCGGGCACCAGTGGGCCCGGGTCGACCGGGGGGCATGAGGGGAACGGGATGGAACGGTGCGGGGTTTTTTCTTTCTAGCCTTCCTTGGAGGCTTGCTGCACGATCCCGTGGGCCACGTGGGTGCTTGGCACGGGTGTCCTAACCAATTCTGGGCCGGCACAATCTCATCCCCTTTGAGGCCTCTCCTCCCTTTCTTCCTCGTGCCCCTCCAACACCGGGCGCTAGTGGCTCGGGTCGACGAGGGGACATGGAGGGGATGGGATGGAACGGTGAGGAAAGGGTTTTTTTTGCCTTTACTGGAGGCTTCGCAGGTGGGCCACATGGGGGGCTGGGAATGGCACCTTGCCCATTCCTGAGCTGGTATTTTCTCATCCACTCAGAGGCCTCTCCTCCCTCCCTTCCTCTCCCTTCCCTCCAACACTGGGCACCATTGGGCCTGGGTCGACTGGGGGCAAGGGGGGGACGGGATGGTGCAGTGAGTGCAGGTTTTCTGGCTTTTGGGTACCGGGGCCCAGCCCCATTCCGGCGACCGGGGCCAATCCCCATTTCGGTGGCTGGGACCCACCTCGGGCGCCGGAGCCCCGCCCATTTCGGCGGCTGGGCTCGAGCCCCATTTCGGCAACTGGGCCCAGCCGCTTTTCAGCTATTGGGGCACTGCCCTGTTGTGGGTTTTCCTAGCCTTCACTAGAGGCTTCCTAGGCGATTCCGTGGGCCACGTGTGTGGTTGGCAGGGGCGTCCTGGGCTGGTCTGATCTCATCCCCTCGGAGGCCTCCCCCCCTCCTTCGCCACCGTCCCACACCGGGCACCAGTAGGCCTGGGCTGACTGGGGGACATGGGGAGGCGGGTCGCCGAAATGGGGCTAGGCTGTGGTCGCCGAAATTGGGCTGGGCCCCCTTGTGCATGAGGGCATGCACAAAGGAAGAGGCTAGAACCGGGGAGAGGCCCTGCCATGATGCTGAAGCCCGGTTTCAGTCCACAGGGGGACCAGCATCCCCAACCACTGAGGACCGGTGTCCTAGGGGGCGGGCTGGGCGGGTGTATTGTGTGTGTTGGGTGTACTGGGTGTATTTGCTTTAGAGGTGTATTGGGTGTATTGCACGTATTGTGCGTGGGGTGTGCTGCATGTATGGGGTGTACTGGGTGTGCTGGGTGAGCTGAGTGCACTGGTGTTTAGGGTGTATTGGGTGTATCGGGTGTTTTTGGTAGCGGATGTGCTGGAGGTGAGGAGGAGGAGGAGGAGGAGATGCGACACTCCGGTAGTGCGACCAACCCCATGGTGCCTGCAGTACACATCCAATACGCCCAACATAACCAGCATACTCACACGCAATACACCCAATACACCTAGTACACTCAGTACACCCAATGCAATCAGCACACCCAATGCACCCAACACACCCAATAAAGACGATGCACTAAATACACCTAGTGCACCCTGCACAATACCAACCTGCAAACTCGCAATCTGCAAGCCACCGACCAGTTTGACGATCATCAGCACCAATCGCTTGTACAGGACACTCTCGTGGGTTTCCTCTGGAGCTCTTCTTGTCTTTAATGGAGAATTTGTGCCAACGTCTGGACGACTCACAGTTCAACACCCTCATCTTGGATATCAACGTTGCGCTGAGCAAGTCTGTCCCCTTCAACCTCGACACTGTCATATGGCTCGAGCAGCAATGTTGCGTTTGTGTCACATCCTGTGTCATGGTCCTGTCATATCTTTGTCACTTACGGTTGTGCCACAACCAGAAGAGATCTGTAGCCACGTGGCGCACTGAGGTGTAACCCTGGGGTGTCCGTTGGCAGAGTTGTAGAGCGGTGTGTTGTTTCCACACAGCGATTCGATCGGCTCCCGAAACGGTATGTGGTGCCCGCATGCAGAGGGAGCTACCTCAGCACGTAACCGGTCCTGTTGTGGACACACACAGTGCACAGATGCTGCAAGAGCCCCCCCCCCCCCCCACCCCCTGATACAAGTGAGGAGCACACAGGCCGGGTACTGAATGGAATGGTGGCGGGAAAATCCCGCCACCACCATTTTTGGCCCATCAACCACACCAGTCGCAGCACTCCCACTGTTGCACAGAAGGCAAAATGCATTAAAAGTGCAGCCCCCCATTGGTAGACAGCACCCTCCAGCCTTCACAGTCTTGGAGAAAATGGCATGTGAAGCCTGTTGGCGCCAGCAGGGCAATGTGTCTTATGGGTGCAAAAAAAAACCCTTTTCTCTTTACCCCTCCCCGGAATGTCTGTCCTCCAAATATACATCAGGGTAGTCAAAAACGTTGCATCCGACACCGGATGTTTTGGCCCGTTTTGATATTGCCACTATGACTGCCCTCACCATCATCTCCCAACTCCTTGCACTCCCCAACCTTCGCCAGTGAGAAACTATGAGAACAGGGCGGCGCAGTCGCTGGAATTTTTTTGGACAACAGCTTCACCCCACAACAACAACTTCAAAAGGACCGCTGCATGGTTATGCATGTTGTGCTCGGCCGGACTCCCTTCCTAGACTCCTTTCCTCCACATGACCCCTCATCCTCACGCTGGGGTTGGGGTGCAAAAGTGTTCCCCATGTCCGTGTATTGTATCTCTTGGGAAAACGGCGATCTTGCCAACACGGGGCGTTTTTCCAGGACAATGGCATCTTGTTGCTGCCCGCCGAGTGTCTGGCGTAAGGTATGTTTGGAAAGCCTTTGCGAAGGGCTATTTGGAACACTCTGGGTCTGCATGCTGAACTGCTGGTAGAAGGTTGGGTATTCACCTGGTGCCCTGGCTGGGGCCTATGTCTCTGGGCCTGGCCATCCAGACCCAAACAATCAGGCAGTCCTCATTCGTGACAATAGAATGAAGTAGCCCAGTGACTGGGTTGCCCATCCAGGACAGGGTTCGATGAAGGCTCGCTACAATAGATCCATTGCTTGCCAGAGGATAGGCCTCTCAACACTCACCTCACAACCGAGCGTTTGTGGCCATGGGTTTCAATAGATGGGTTCCAGTCAAGAGCCGTAGGCTTAGGAAAAGCGTGGTGACGTTTGGAAAACGGAATTGTGGCAATGGAGGACAATGATAACAATTCAGCAGGAGGAACCTACACCTGTGAGTGCATCGTGCACAGTGCATGTTCTGTGTTCTGCATGCCTGTTTTGCCTCTGTCCAGATACATATACCCCAGACCCTCCAGAATTTTTTTTTGCACGAACAATTCTGCCATTATGCTCCATGCTTTTAGATAATGACCGCCCCCAAGAGTTATACGTGTTATTCACATCATGTCACAGTTGTGTCACACACCTCTAACATTATCCGTGATCCAAGCGGCGCCCACACCCTTGTACGTGTGCGAGTACTTATGCTATTCATTTATCAGCATGCATCCGTATTCGCATGAAAATCCATGCCCCTGCATCGGCATGGCATTTTGGTATTCTCATCAGTACCCAAGCCAGGAGCCTCGCATTGTGTTCCACTTTACACCATCACCCTAAAGTGGCCTGGATAATCACCATCCCATCTCCACCCATTGATACCCGTATCAATGGGCGTGTCACGACCAGCATCCGCATTTGCTTGCTGCCACTGGTCACAATACATCTGCACCTCTGCACCCATCTACTTGCCTCAGACTGGAAGCCAGCATCAGAGGCTATCGCAAGCGCATGTTCTGGGATTTGTTTCGGAGGTGGGACATGAGCGGTGATGGGGTTATAGACTTGGATGAGCTGTCCACGGTTTTAGAAGCACTTGAGGTGGCAATGTCTGTTGTGTTTTGCGTTTGCCATCAGGAACGCCAAGAACTGGAGCAGAGGGGTAAAGGGCCGGCCACCCTACAATCATGTAACCAACCAATAGCCCCAGACCTACAGACTTTGGCTGCCGCAGCTGAGCTTGTCAGCACACTTGCGAGCGCCAGTGGAGTTGTAGGGCTTTGTATTTCTGTGACTGTAAGGCTGTCAGGCTCTGGGGATGTAAGGCTGTTGGGCTGGCAGACTGTGGTAGATTTTTGGACTGTGGGATTCAGAGCTGTGGGATGGTGGGTGGGGTAATGCTGTGTTGTGGGTTGGTAGGGGCTTGCGCTTGTTAAATCAGGTTATAACCAGGGCTGTGGTGATAACATTACATAGCGGCAGATCGCTGTTGGTGCCAGCAATCGTTGTTTCCCCGTAAATTGACGGGTAGAATCCCAGGCCAACTGGTGGGTGGGTCTGAGGCAGGGAGCAATTGGTAGCAATCCCTCTTTGCTCCATGCCAGATACTCTGGGTGCTATGTTGTGACCACTCTGATAGGAATGGTGTGTATCATGAGGTGTTATTGTGGCTGAGCAGCCACATAGACAGTATAATCTGCAGTGACGTGCTAATCGTGTCTGCCCCCCTGTACGAGGCGATTCTTTCATCATGAAACATGAAACGGTGAATAATCCCCGCCCCCCCCCCCGCCTCCCCCCCCAAAAGAAGCCCCGTGATTTGCGCCCACTCAAAGAAACACTGCCAACCGCCTTCAGTGAACCAATAACTGCTGTCTGTCAACTGCCAACTGCCATGGGTTACCCCAGTAACCTGCTGCTGGTGGGCTGCCTGACACCATCGGTTGGGCATCAACAATGTCGGTCAACCAACAACAACAGCAGTTTTAATGAGTGGTCCCCAGCGTAAAGGATAAGAGGAAGTGATCAAGGACCGCCATTTATACTTGTGTCCTTGCGCACACCCCCGCCGGTGGCGCCCCTCCACCGTACGGGGAGGGTGGGTGACCTGCATTAACAGGGATGCACCCCTTCGTGATGTTGGTGACGTCAGTGAGACGTCAAACCAAGGTTGCTTCGTCGACTGAAAGGGATGATTGGGTAAACCCGAGTGGCAAGCACAGGGCACCAGTCGTCAACCGTGCTACATGACACACACGCGCACGCACACACACACCACACACCAACTCTCTACTTCTGTGTTCGTAGCCTTGCTTGCGGGGGAATGCGCATAGGAACATGCGTTTGTGGTTGTCACATAGTATGAGCATAGGCGCTTGTACCACTGCCGGGCCATGTTTGTGTTCTGGGGCAATGACACATTGAAACATCACGTGTGGTTGTAAATTGGCACCCTTCACCGCCGTTTCTTGTTTCATGATGAACCAACCACCGTGTCATTCAGATTCTGAATGAACTGGGCTTGTTTAGGCCATGATGCCCAGGCGACAAGCGACTGGGCACAGCGCCAGATGAGTGAGCCTGTTGTACCATTCCGACTCAGGTATTCCAGCAATGCCTTCTCAATCCTCTCCCACAGAACTACCAGACTGACAAACAGATGCGGAAGTGCGTCATCAAGTGGCGCACTAAATACGAGTCGGAGGACATGGATCAAGACCCCTTCAACCTCATCCCCGGCATGGGGCTCAATGCTTTTCAGAACTTTATGGCGGAGTGCATGCAAAACTACGCAGATACTGAGGTCGTGCATGTGCACATTGACCCTCCCTCATGAAGGCCTGGTCATTGGATCTTCCCTGATAGAATCAGCTGCAGCGCACACGTGCTGCCCGCTTGCCACCCTTGGTCTGGTCGTAAACTCAGCCATTCTTATCATACTGCATCGAAATGATATGATTTGATGCTGCTGCTGCTGCTGCTGCTGCTGCTGCTGATGATGACGATGATGATGCATTTCTGCACCTCCTCGCCATAAGTTCTGGGCATGCAATAAGCAAGCAAGCAAGCAACAAAAAGTATTTCATACATATCATCAAGTGTATTGGGCTTGGGATTACATTGTGTTGAACCTAACCCCATTCCCATTACTAAAAGGGTATTGGGTGAGGGCTTATGCTGTGTTTCCTTTCCTTTATCAAAGGACTTTGGGTTAGGGCTTATTTTGTGTTGACCATCTTTAGCTTGGTTTGCGCCTGTGGTGACCCATTTTGGCCCTCCGCAATTAGGAATGGATTATTCTGGGACCAAAACAGGGTCAGAAAGAGGTCCAAGAGGCGTGTTTCCAAAGTTGTTCACAGACCACTTGAGATGTCCAATCATTTTAGCCTGTTATGGGCCCATGGTGACTCATTTTGGTCCTTAGAAAGCCAAAGAACAGAAGAAACCTCTTAGAATTGGGCGTATGAGAACCAAAAATGTGCTGGAAACAATCCAAAAAAACATGTTCTTCCAAAGGTAATCCGGAACCTTGATGTAACAAATGTTGTCCATTTTGAGCGTGTTTTGACCTGTATACATCCTGTATACACACATGCTCTGTTGCAGTGCCGTGATGTGGAGCCTTGCCTTCGGCATAGAGGAGGGTGTGTAATTTGGCGGATATATATTGCTACACCGCTCTCCCATTTAATCTAGCTAGCAAGCAGCAAGCAAGCACTTCGCATTTCCATTTGACCATTACTCCCTTTTTGCACTTGGGGCTCTACTCTACTCCAGCCATTTTTGCATTGACACTATAACCATGCATATTACTTGCCACATTGAGGGACAAGTACCACGGAAATGCACACAAATGCCTCATTACATCCCTAATACTGCTATGTTTGCGGTAATCACGAAGAATGATTAACAATATACCCCAAACGGTCATGCTGTGGGTGCATACAATTGGGGCAAAGGCGATTTTGGGGGATAACAGGGCTATCTATAGTAGCTGCTCAGATTCTGTCAGCAGTTGAGCCCCACGCGGAGGTAAGGTGCAAAGCGCCGTAAAGAATTGGGGCCATCATCGATTGATTGAGCCCCAGGCCTGACAGTTAGGCCTATAGAGCGTGCAACGAGGTCAAGAATTAGGGTTAGGGCCAATTGTTGAGCCCCACTTCCCCCTCCCAAGGTTAAAATCACACTCATTTTGGTACCTACGTGGGTTTTCCGGGCCACAGTGTTGGCTTGGTTAGGATGCTATGAGCAGTAATGTCGTAATGTCAACCCCGAGTTTTAGCCCTTCCAAGTCCTTGCTGAGGCCAGACCCAATCTTCACTCTCGAAATAGTTGGGGGTGGGGATCCTTACTTCCATTCCAAAACCCAAAACCCCAACCAAACACGTTGACCTGAAACCCTCATAGGTATACTGTGCAAGCTGTGCCGTAGATATATATGATGAGTTTTTTGTGCTGGCAAGAATGCTCTTGTTTCAAGACCAATTCCTCACCACCTCCTCAGAAACACACCGGATTGGACGATTTATGATCTGCTCTGCCATACATGGTGCTATCAGGAACAGGGCTTCATGTGAAGCCCAAGAGGGCATAACATACAGTTGCGGGTCATGCCCCTGCTGCCCCTGCTGCAAGAACACCCTCATGCTCAAAAAGGGGTGACATGGAAGCGGGGGCGGGGGCTAGCAGCTGGGGCCATCAGGGCATGCTGTCCCTGTGCTTTGCATTTGTTTGCAATTTGCGTGTTCAGGTGGAGAAAATGGTGCAAAGCATGCAACAGGCCATCCTACAAGTGCAAGCAGGTATGTTGGCCAACCAATGTGGGCCCTGGGGCGGGATATGGAAGTGAGTCTTGCTACTGGATTGCCCAATCTGCTGATCTTCGGGTCTCTCCACATGGTAACTGGGACCTTGAGACTGGGCATGGCCAAATGAGCGGTGCAAACCACAGTGCTAGCGTGAAGAGAGGAAATATGATTTGCCTGCGCAGCTGTTGCTTACGTTCCTTCACATGCTTCCATGACGCAGTTGTGCACTGCTTATGGGCTCCAAGACCAATTCTACAGGTGTTATTGCTGCCTCTGGAGCATGCGTCAACTGTAGCGCAGAATAAGCACTGCTCCAACCAACCACGTAACCAAATATCGACACAGCAGCGACAAGTAAGTGCGGAGTGATCGCTGGGCTCGGCAGTAGCGAACTCCGAGTTCCACAGCATTGAAGCCACTGGTACCGACCATCATGGTGCCAAGCCCCTCCGGACACATGCACAATTGCTCTGCCCGCTTGCGGCTATCGTCCCGGAAGTTGTTCGATTGAGTGATAGCCATCGTCGTCTTTATACCTCACGTCCACGCTGCAGTCAGCGTAGGGTCTGCAAAACTTTGCACTTGCCACTTTGGTAGACTGCAAAGGCACACACAGACACAAGGCTCTGGTGTTTAGATTGTGCTTTTGCGCAGATTGCGAATGGTGACTGTGCAGTTTGCCATTGTTGTCCTGTTGACAAGGAGCTGACGGGTGCTGCAGTACACCAACACTGCTAGACCTGGCGCTGCTGCGTGGCTGAGGCACGGACAACTTGATCAGCCAGATACGGGAGCACATCAACAATGCAAAGAGACGAGCCCTCTGGCATGGCTATCGTTGAAGGCAATGGTTAGGCCTTATGTGTGTTTTGGAAAAATTGGCTGCTCTGTGGACAGCCTGAGGCCACATTGGGACTGGAGCTGGCGTACTGCTGACCGATCTCACCCCAGGGCTGACATGGCCCTAAATTGGAATGAGGGCTGCAAATGCTGGCCGGTGCTGCCACAAAGCAGCAAGTGCAAAAGTGCCACAGGCCCTGCCTGACGGTGTGGATGTTTTATGATTTTCCTTGGGGTGCACTGTGTGCTCGCGTAGCGCTGCAAACGTGGAGCGCGCATGTGCGAAAAGTGTTGTAAACACCACAGAGGTTTCCATTAAGTGTAGGAATTGCCAAAGGGGGGATGGTAGGCAGTTTGGCACACTTCTAACGTAAGTGTTTACGGCACTGGCGCCGTAAATTGGCAGGGGTATTGGAGGGGAAGCAGTCAGGTAGCAGGGAGATTCGAACCCCTAGAGACTACACCCCTCCCTGGATCCCTGTCTGATGGAGAAGGGCAGAGGACACATTGGGAGGGGCCTGCATAGTCCACTTGTTGCATCATGCTGATACGGGGGTGAACCTAAAAGCTTTCCACACAAGCCCAACGGGACACACCAGTGAACACCCCCAATGGGCAGGGGGGGGATCAGTCTGCAGTGGGTACACATTTATGCCCTTCACCAACACCAGCCAGAAAATGTCCAGGTGCATCTAGACACAGTGACAAACTGCAAACTGTACAAACTGCCATATCTCTTTGGGACGTCGGGTTAGGTGCCAACACGGAGCATTTTAGGGTGTCGGTGCCATTGCTGCCTCATTTGTGCCTCTTGAGTGCCTTGTGGGGGGGGGGGGGGGGTATGTGGGGTATATTCGGAAAGCTCTTGAAAAGGGCTATTTGGAACACCCAGGTCTGCATGCTGACCTGACGACATGTTTTAGTATTTCGTCCATTTTGGATGGTGCCTGTGTTGCTTGCTGCCTCATCATGTCAACAGGCAGCCACCATGTCCGCACACAAATTTACGCAACGTGCTGTTGCTTCCCCTGATGCACCATAGAAACCTTTGGTGCGAAAAAGAGCACGCTCTGGGGGTGCAAATTGGGTGAAGGTGACCCGGGAGCCTGCCAGGCAGGCCAAAAAGCCTCGTACAGCCGGTTCGCAGCAACCTGCCTGCTCCCACAAGGAACACCAGATTCTGTCCACTGCAGAGGCCACTGCCTTTGCATCCCAGTTTTGGGATCGTAAAGAGCACCCCACCAAGGCTTCACAACATGAGTTTCTGGCAACCTGCATCGACGTCGATTTGGAGCAAAATGCGAAACATGCAGGTCGCCAGAAATACACCAGAAAGAGGGGGCACCAGACAAGATATCAGAATAATGAGTGATCCTCAGAGCATTGCCTGTGCCCTGTGTGTCCGTCCGTTTACAGCTCTTTGTGCAAAACTGTGACCACCTACCCCCACCCCCCCCAACCCATACATTTCTGAAACGGGCTTTTCTCACAGATTTCAAAAAGCATACACATACCCCCCCCCTACGGAACGAAATTTTAGTGCATTGGACCTTGCTGCACACATGGGCCAGGGTGCACCCAAGGACATGCTGGTCACATTTGTCATTGCTGATGACAGGCAGTGCCACAACAACCCCACTGTCACAATAATTGTTGGAAACAAGACGTAAAAGGTAACGTGACGTGGCGTAACGTAACGGAACCAAAGAGGACGTAAAGGTGTCTAGATGCACCTGGACATTTTCTGGCTGGTGTTGGTGAAGGGCACTGCCACAAAAACCCCATGGTCACCATAATTGTCGGAATGTACCCCCTCTCATTTTAAGGTGCCAGTGCCGTAAACATTTACAACGCTGGCGTCGTAAATGTGTACCCACTGCAGACTGATCCCCCCCTGCTCACTGGTGGTGTTCACTGGTGTGGCCAGCTGCGATAGTTATGACGGTGATCACTTTTAGCACATATGGGAAGCAACAATGGACTATGCAGATCCCCCCCCTTTGTCCATCTCTGCCCTTTTCCTTCAGACAGAGAAAATTTTTTTTGGTCATAGTGTTGGTTTCTAATCACCAGGCAGACGACTCTTTTACGGCGCTGGCGCCGTAAACATTTTTGCAGGGAGATGTGACATTGAGGGTTAATCTCTACACCAAACATTCCAAAAAATGGGAGCATTGACAGAGTGCTTTGGTTGCATTTGATCAACATTTCCCTCCCTGCAGTCGTCCAATCAGGGAGATGTCTTTTAAATTCTCCGGAAAATGCAATTTACAGCGATCTGTCTTTTTGTGGGTCTGCTTTACACATTTCCCTAGGGTTGCCAATGACCCGTCGTAGCATATCTGAACAAGGTCCAGATCCTGTGCTACTAGTTTAAACCATTGCTGGAACTGTGTTTTTCAGATACTACTCGGTGTAGAGAACATCCAAATTTTTACCGAGATTTGTCAATGTTTATGGCGCTGGCGCTGTAAAATGTTCATTGGTCATACATTTCCGATCCAGGGGGTTAGAGCCCCTATCGTGCGCATGTTTTCAAAAAGAGTGCATTTTTTACGGCACCCTGGGTTTGGGGTTTACGGCTGTACGTGTGCGCGTAGTGCACCCCATGTTTTCGGCAAAAGTGCCGTTTCAGGGGCTATGCGTTTCGGTGAAACATGGGGAATCTTTGTGCACACGCTCCCATTCACACAAATACCCCGCTGTGCAGCCCAAAAAGACCCGGACAGTCCGAAGCGCGCTCCATTCCTCGGCCTCCCTTCGCCGCCCCCAGTCCCACCCGCGTCCCCCGGCAGCCTTTTCTCCAGCCAGAACTCCAGCCGACTGTCCAACCCCCGGCGCCTTTCTGCCCCCTCCCCGAAACGTCGTCTTAGCGTTGGCAGCCCGGCCCACGCCAGTATGATGCAACGCGCACGCCGCGCCTCTGAGAGCCACTCCCGGCGCCTCTCGGCCGCAAGTCGAGAAGGACGACGCACATCCGACTCCGGACTGTACGACCGTCAGGGCTCCGACCTGGCCTCCCGGCCGCTCCACGAACGGCGGCGCAGCTCATTGGAAGCGTCATTCGTCAAGTCGCTCACGCTTGACCGGCGGCGCAGCTCCGCCGATGCGTTGGAGGATGCCAGCAGTTTTTATTTTGGGAGGGACGGATGCTTCACCCCCACGAGCCCTGCGAGCGGCGGGCTGCCGGTGGACCTTGCGGCAGAGGCCCCGGAGCGGCGCAGGATCATTAACGGCGTATTTGATGCCTGGGACCTGGATGGCTCTGGGGGCATGGAGCTGCAAGGTCCTGTTGAAGGGGTTAGGGGTAGGGTCAGGGGTAGAGGCAGGGGATGCAGAGGGGGCAGGTTAGGGCAGTGAGAGGAGATGGGGAGATGCGTGGCAGTGTGAGGGGGAAGCAAGGAAAGCCTGAGCCCACAAGGAAAGCCTAGGCCAGGGGATGGGGGGCGGTTTCCTGGAGAAATGCTTTTTCTGCCCATGGCAGGGGGCGGGGAGGCGGGGGCAAGGGACCCTGAGAGAAAAAAGAGCGTGATAATAGTCGCCTCCCCGGACCCTGTCATGGGATGACAAAAGGCCCTCTGACCGGAAACACTGCCAAGAAGGCAGGTGCTATGTCGCCCCTTTGATTCAACCAAAAGCGGCTGCATAACCTCTGCCTTCTTGGGGCCCACAAAGCCGGGAGCCTCCCTGGGGACCCTGAGAAGGCAAGGGTTATGGAACCATCTTTGATTCCTTTGCATTCAGGGTCATCGTACGGCTCCCCCTTGTGTTGTCATCCAACAGCTCTTCTAGCAGCTCCTCTTGGGTCCCGGCATCAGTGGCCACGTAGGTGGCCAGCAGCTGCAGCCAAGGTAGGACCCTCCCCCCACCTGTGCCTCCCCAGAAACTGCACCCAAAATGGTAAGGGTGGGTTTCAACAGTGAATTCTGCACCCACTAGTGTGTCTGACCCAGCAAAAGGTGTTTTTGCGGCATGTTGTCTTGTACATACAGTCCCCATGCAAGCATGATTTGCTCCAGACAGAGCGCCTTTTGTCTCCATGCACCATTAGTTCAACATGGGCTCGGGCTCAAGTGGATGCCAGTTTGCTTTTCAAAACCAGCGGCACTTGGCCGTTGGGCAACGTGGTTGGCGCGTAAGTTGCTCCCACTTTGTGTGCAGAACCCTAGAAGCAACGTGCCTCATTGCCATGGCAACAAGGCCACAGGACGGACGATCACACAATTTGCACGCTCTAAGTTGTGTACTAGAGTGCAAGCTAGCAATAAAATGAGCTTAATACACAATGGGAGGGGTGGGTTTCAGTCCTAGGCAGGGCTGGCCTTAAGGAGCCCACTTTTTTTTTATTGAGGACAGCCCTTAACGACAGCACCTGGACATCACCAACCACCAAATGCCAATCACCACCAACCGCCAACTGCCGTCTTAAGGGCGGAAATAGCCTTTGTAACGCCAACATGAATGAACATTCATGGACGCCGTCTGCTTCGGTCATAGGACCTTCCCTGATTCAAAGATTGGTGGTTGGCGGCAATTGGCGGTTGGAGGTTGGCGGTGTTTGGCAGCAGTTGGGGTGAGGCAGCCATTTCAGATTTTGTCCCCATGTGTTTTGGGATCCGTGAGAACGCACGGATGACGTAGCCTTTCCGCCCTCTTTTGGGCCCCCGAGAAAGCCGGGTTGAGGTAGCCAATTCTGATTTTGTGTACCTTTGTTTGGGGATCCCTGAGAATGCACGGGTGACGAAACATTTTTGCCCTGCTTTGGGCCACTGAGAAGGCAGGGGTGAGGCGGCCAATTCTGATTTTGTCCCCCCTTCTTTGGGGATCCGCGAGAATGCAGGGGTGACATAGCACCTTGGCCCTCTTTTGGGCCCCCGGGAAGGCAGGGGTGAGGTAGCCAATTCTGCTTTAATCCCCTTTTGTTTTGGGATCCCCGAGAAAGGACGGGCGGGGTAGAATTCCCGCCCTCTTTTGGGCCCCCGAGAAGGTAGGGCCGATGCAGCCAATTCTGAATTTGTCCCCCTTTGTTTGGGGATCCCCGAGAATGCACGGGTGACATAGCATTTCCATCCTCTTTTGGGCCCTTGAGAAGGCATGGGTGAGGTAGCCAATTCTGATTTTGTGTCCCCTTTTGTTTGGGGATCCCCAAGAATGCAGGGGTGACGAAGCATTTTTGCCCTCTTTTGGGCCCCCAAGAAGGCAAGGGTGAGGCAGCCAATTCTGATTTTGTGCCCGTTTGTTTGGGGATCCCCGAGAATGAAGGGGTGATGCAGCATTTCCGCCCTCTTTTGGGCCTCCGAGAAGGCAGGGATGAGGCAGCCAATTCTGATTTTCTCCTCGTTTGTTTCTGGATAAGCGAGAATGCGGGGCTGACATAGCAATTCTGCCCTCTTTTCGGCCCCTGAGAAGGCAGGGGTGAGGCAACCATTTCTGATATTTTCTCCCTTTCTTTGAGGTGTCCGAGATTGCACAGGTGATGTAGCCTTTCCGCCCTCTTTTGGCACCCGCAAAAGGTAGGGGTGAGGCAGCCAATTCTGATTTTGTCGCCCTTTGTTTGGGGATTCTCGAGAATGCAGGTCTGACATATCCTTTCCGCCCTCTTGTGGGCCCCCGAGAAGCCAGGGGTGAGGCAGCCAATTCTGATTTTGTCCCTCTTTTTTTTGGGATCCCGGAGAATGCAGGGGGGACATAGCATTTTCGTCCTCTTTTGGGCCCCCGAGAAGGTACGGGTGAAGCAGCCAATTTTGATTTTGTTCCCCTTTGTTTGGGGATCCCCGAGATTGCAGGGTTGGTGTTTCATTTCCTCCCTCTTTTGGGCCCCCGAGAAGGCAGGGGCGTGGGAGCCAATTCTGATTTTGTTCCCCTTTGTTTGGGGATCCCCGAGAATGCAAGGGTGACGTAGCATTTACGCCCTCTTTTGGGCCCTGGAGAACGCAAGGGTGAGGCAGCCAAATCTGGTTCGCAGCAAAACAGACCACCACTCCCTCCCCCCTCTCTGCCAGCACTGAAAAATAACGGTGAAACCGGAAAAAGAACCGAGGTATTGCAGTTCTCTGCTTCGCCCCGCCACTCTATGCGCGTCCTCCGCTCCCAACAAGCCATGGTCAGCGAAAGGACACATGAAGTGTGTGTCTCATACAACAAGGTATCAGGCGGCATGATAAGTATGGCACTGGAAAAGGTGGAAAGGTATTGCATTTATGTGCTTCGCAATGCTACTGTGTGCATGTCCCACACTCCGGACAAACCTTGGTCGACAAAACGATGGAAGGAGTGCATGTCTCATGGTAAACGGAGTCTCAGCAAGACATGTATGCCACAGTGCAATTTTGTGCCGTTACATGCCCGTCCAAAGCAACGGAGAGGGAAGCCACAAAAGGCAGGGGCTAAAAGCACCCTCCCCCCGACCCCCAAAGGGTTGCGGGGTAGGGGGGCACAAAACAAGAACCTGCAAAACCACCCCCCCGTCCTTGCAAATGCACCAAGCAAACACACACACAATGGCGGCCGTGCACGTAGAACGCACAAGAGCGAGGCGGCTAGAGCGCATGCTTAAGTTGAGCAGACCTTCTCCTACGAAGGTCTCGTCCAAGCGATCCAGCACTACGAACCCAACAAAGACGCAGGATGGTGCCACTGGGTACATGAGATGTTCAATGAGGCCCTACATCTGGAAATGCACATGGTCTTGCGGCCACCGCAAACACCAGGATCAAATGCTTGTCTCACTCCATGGGCGCACTACCAGGCAAAAACGTGGGCGCCAACACCAGGCCACTACGCTTTGGTGTGCACCTACATTTGTAACAAGTACATGGAGGAAGCACCCAGGAAAGTCCCAACTCTACACCACCGAGCTCCACAGATGCATCAACCATGGTAACGCCCGCAGTGGCAGCAGCGGGTATGCGCCCCACCAGTACAAGTACCCTACCCGCGGTGGTACCCGGTCCCCACACCCCACGACGTTGCAGCTGGACTGCAGAACCCGATCGTCCACGCACACGCTGCATGTCCGCACCGTATCCTGCACTACCCATGGCATCCACATCTACCCCAACCGGGACAGCACAGCTCTCTGCCCGGAAGGGGTTACCAACACCGGTGGGGGGGCATGTCTTACCCTGCGACGTATCGAGACCCATTGGTGAGTCAACGCCCCAAGGGCGACACGCTTCAGCGTGAAAGACCCACAAAGGCGCGGAAAAAAGAAGAAGGGCCAAGAGAACCAAGCGGTTCGGCAACAAATGTGACAAGGTCACAAGAACACGGCCTAGTCGCCAAGTCAACAACGGGTGACTTGAACGAACTGCAATCATCACCAACGTCAACTCCACTTATTGGGGCCAGATGGCCCCAACGTGGTCAAGGACGGTGCAGACGCGGACACGACGGCAGAACAGGGTGGCCTAGGCGACAATTCTTCGAGTCCAACCCCGACACAGAACAATGAGGGGGTTGGTGGCACAATGGCCCACCGAGGCCGCGACACGGAGGGAGGGATTACCGGCGAAGAACAAGAGGCCTATCATTTGCACCGGAGGAAGAGGAGCTTCAACTTCCCCAAAGAAGGCATCAGAGTCTGCCCGCACGGGAGAGGAGGTTATGACGAAGGATGATCCCCGGAGAAGGCCGTCTCAAGGAGACTCGGCTGATATGCATGGGAATGATGTACGTGTGGGTGCCTCGAACGAGAAGATGGAAAGTGCTCATGAAAAGGACCCTGGCGGACCTGTCAAAAGTGCGCATAGTACCACGCTCAGAGCATCCCAAGTCTCAGTGCCGTCGCTCGGTAGAGCACGATCCATTTATGACTACGTCGTGAAGAACTACCAGTTGCTCCCACCAGGGCTTGAAGGGCACCAGGCCAAGTTCCCGGGATGCAGGATAACAAGAGGCGATACGGGAAATACCGTTGGGCCACACGATTCAGCTACCGCCGGAGAAGGGTGGTAGGACACGCGTGCCCACTGACGAGGAGCAGATGCCTAATGACGTTAAAAATCAATTGGACAAGGTGGCAAAAGAGAATGGGAACCCGGCAACCCCGAAGGGGAAAACGCAACTGGCGGTGGTGGTGCTCAAGGGGGATACCTACAGAGGGCTGAAGCCGATTTGCCGTTCGGAGGCAGGGGAATTGGGGGTAATCATAGTTTTTCATGGCAAGTTGCGCCTCTCAGCAGCTGGCGTTAACATCAATTGCCAATGTGACGTCCCAAAAGGATATGCGGCAGGGCTGGCGTGGGAAGAGTTGCATGGGATGTGCATACAACGGACAATACCTCGTGAGCATGATGACTCTGATGCGGAATGATTGCTTGGCTCTTGGTTCGTGCGTGACTCGGGAAGATGAAGGCATAGTGACCTCGAGGTGACGTGATGGGGTATCACTTGCAATGGTAGGCGTGCAGATTGAGGGCAGCCACACCCACGAGGGAGCGTGCCGAAGAGGGTCAGTAAGAAACCCATGCCACGGAGTACGAGGGGGGGGGGGTGCACGTCTCACAGCCGGCAACTGCATGTCTCACCACGTTGAAGGAGATGATGGGGGGTGCATGGGGAGCAAGGGAGGGGGGGGGTGGCAAAATGCCGACAAGCAAGCGAGGGCGAAGTGGACGAAGAGTGCCGTAACAGTGCAAGTCTCCCAACCGCATAGGCAGGGGGAACAACTGAGAGTGCGCGTCTCCGACAAGAGGTATACAACCACAAACAGGGGGCAAAGGCGCCTTGCTGCACATTGACAGGAGCACCGAAGGGGGGGGGGGGGGACAGCTAGCCAATGCCCAACTCCCGTGTTGTTCTGTGCTCGTCTCCCCACCTCTCGTGCCGTGGCCTTGCATGCGTGGGGAACCGCCAGTCCTACCGGCGCCAAACACGGCATCTGGACTTAGACGGTACCGGCCGGGAGGACAAGTGCCGACCTCCCCTCGTCCCCCGCTATACTGGAGGGGCTGCACAAGAGGCAGTCCTAGTGAACCCCTCGAATCTAGTTTGCTGCTGCATCGGCCGGCGTGCCGCCACCCATACAAGCATTGGGTGAAGGGGTATTCCCCCGGAACCTCACGGGCCGGTTGCCAAGATTCAGGGGATGTCGAGGCACCCTGCAACGCCCCATGCCGGCCGCGCGCTGGGCACCACCGGGGGCAGAGTACCGGCATAGTATTTCAGGCTATGTGTAACCTTTCCACTCTAGCACTCTAACACTCTTCTGGTCCACCGAGAAGGCGAGGCAAACAATTCTGATTTTTTGAGCCTTTGTTTGGGGATCCCCGAGAATGCAAGGGTGACATAGCATCCTAGCCCTGTTTCGGGCCCCCGAGAAGGCAAGGGTGAGGCTACAAATTCTGATTTTCTCCCCTTTTTTTTGGGGATCCCCGAGAATGCACGGGTGATGTAGCATTTCCACCCTCTTTTGGGCCCCCGAGAAGGCAAGGGTGAGGCAACCAATTCTGATTTTGTGCCCCCTTTTTGGGGGATCCCCGAGAATAGAGGGGTGATGTGGCATTTCCGCCGTGCTTTGGGCCCCCGAGAAGGCAAGGGTGAGCCAGCCCATTCTGATCTTGTCCCCATTTGTTTGGGGATCCCCGAGAATGCGCTGGTGAGGTAGCATTTTTGCCCTCTTTTGGGCCTTCGAGAAGGCCAGGGTGAGGCAGCCAATTCTAATTTTGCCCCCTTTTTGTTTGGGGACCCCGAGAATGCAAGGGTGACATAGCATATTTGCCCTCTTTTGGGCCCTCAAGACAGCGAGGCTGAAGCCGCCACTTCCGATTTTAAGCCCTTTTTATTTGGGGATCCCCGAGAATGCGGGGGTGGCATAGCATTTCCGCCTCTTTTGGCCCCGTGAGAAGGCAGGGGTGAGGCAGCGAATTCTGATTTTGTCCCCCTTTGTTTGGGGGTTTGCGAGAAAGTAGGGGTGTTGCAGCATTTCCGCCCTCTTTTTGGTCCCCAAGAAGGCAAGGCCAAAGCCGCCAATTCTGATTTTGTCCCCGTTTGTTTGGGGATGCCCGAGAATGCGCTGGTGAGGTAGCGTTTTTGCCACCATTTGGGCCTTCAAGAAGGCCAGGGTGAGGCAGCCAATTCTGATTTTTTCCCCCTTTGTTGGGGGATACGTGAGAATGCAAGGGTGAGATAGCATTTTTGCCCTCTTTTGGGCCCTCAAGACGGCAAGGCTAAAGCCGCCACTTCTGATTTTGCGCCCTTTTGTTTGGTGATCCTTGAGAATGTAGGGGTGACATAGCATTTCCGCCCTCCCCCCCCCCCCCAAGAAGGCAGGGGTGAGGCAGCGAAATCTGATTTTGTCCCCTTTTGTTTGAGGATCTGCGAGAACGTAGGGGTGATGTGACATTTCCGCCTACTTTTGGGTTCCCATGAAGGCAAGGCTGAAGCCGCCAATTATGATTTTGTCTTCGTTTGTTTGGGGATCCCCGAGAATCGAGGGGTGACGAACCAAAATTGGCCGCCTCAACCTTGCCTTCTCGGGGGCCCAAAAGAGGGCCGAAATGCTATGTCACCCCTACATTCTCGGGGATCCCCAAAAAAAGGTGGACAAAATCAGAATTGGCTACCTCACCCCTGCCTTCTCGGGGGCCCAAAAGAGGGCCGAAATGCTATGTCACCCCTACATTCTCGGGGATCCCCAAACAAAAGGACAGAAAATCAGAATTGGCTGCCTCACCCCTGCCTTCTTGGGGGCCCAAAAGAGGGCGGAACTGCTACGGAGGCCCTGCATGCTCAGGGATCCGCAAACAAACGGCGACAAATTCATTTGCCGCCTCACCCCTGCCTTCTCGGGGGCCCAAAAAAGGGCCGAATTGCTATGTCACCCCCGCATTCTCGGGGATCCCCTAACAAAGCGGCACAAAATCAGAATTGGCGGCCTCACTCCTCCCTTCTCCGAGGCCCAAAAGAGGGCGGAAATGCCATGTCACCCCTGCATTCTCGGGGAGCCCAAACAAACGGGCACAAAATCAGAATTGGCTGCCTCATTCTTGCCTTCTCCGGGGCCCAAAAGAGGGCGCAAATGCTACATCACCCCTAGATTCTCGGGGATCCCCAAACAAGCGGGCACAAAATCAGAATTGGCTGCCTAACCCTTGCCATCTCGGGGGCCCAAAGCACGGCGGAAACACCACGTCACCCCTGCATTCTCGGGGATCTGCAAACAAAGGGGGACAAAATCAGAATTGGCTGCCTCACCCCTACCTTCTCGGGGGCCCAAAAGAGGGGAGCAATGCTACGTCACCTCTACATTCTCGGGAAGCCCCAAACAAAGGCAGACAAAATCAGAATTGGCTTCCTAACCCTTGCCTTCTCGGAGGCCCAAAGCAGGGCGGAAATACTACGTCACCCCTACATTCTCGGGGATCCCCAAACAAAGGAGGACAAAATCAGAATTGGCCGCCTCACCCTTGCCTTCTCTTGGTGCCAAAAAAGGGCGGAAATGGTGCGTCACTCTTGTTTTCCCGGGGATGCCCAAACAAACGAATACGAAATAAGCATTGGCTGCATCACCCTTGCCTTATCGGGGACCCAAAAGAGTGCCGAAATGCTATGCCACCCCTGCATTCTCGGGGATCCCAAAAAAATGGGGACAAAATCAGGATTTGCTGCCTCACCCTTGCCTTCTCTAGGCCCCAAAGGAGGGCAAAAATGGTACCTCACCAGCGCATTGTCAGGCATCCCCAAACAAAGGTGCACAAAATCAGAATTCGCTGCCTCACCCTTGCCTTCTCCGGGTGCCAAAAGAGGGCGGAAATGCTAAGTCACCCCCGAATTCTCGCTTATCTCCAAACAAACGGGGACAAAATCAGAATTGGCGGCATCACCCTTGCCCTCTCGGGGGGTCAAAAGGGGGGCAGAAACGCTACATCACCCCTACATTCTCGGGGATCCCCAAACAAAGGGGCACAAAATTAGAATGGGCTGCCTCATCCTTGCCTTCTCCGGTTGCCAAAAGAGGGCGGAAATGCTTTGTCACCCCCGCATTCTCGCTTATCCACAAACAAACGGGGACAAAATCAGAATTGGCGGTATCAACCTTGCCTTCTCGGGGGTCAAAAGAGGGCGGAAATGCTACATCGCCCCTACATTCTCAGGGATCTCAAAACAAAGGGGCACAAAATCAGAATTGGCTGCCTCACTCTTGCCTTCTTGAGGGCCCTAAAGAGGGCAAAAATGCTACATCACCCCTGCATTCTTGGGGATCTCCAAGAAAACGGGGACAAAATCAGAATTTACTGCGTCACCCCTGCCTTCTTGGGGGCCCAAAAGAGGGCTAAAGTGCTATGTCACCCGTGCATTCTCGGGGATCCCTAAACAATGAAAATTAAAAACGGGACAAAATCAGAATCGGCATTTTTGGCCTTATCCGAGGCCCAAAACAGGGCGGAAATGCTACATCATCCCCACATTCTCGGGGATCCCCAAACAAAAGGGGGAAAAATGAGAATTGGCTGCCTCACCCTTGCCTTCTCCAGGTGCCAAAATAGGGTGGAAAAATAGGGGGATCCCCTAGGATGCAGGGGTGATGTAGCACTTCTGCCCTCTTTTGGGCCCCAGAGAAGGAAGGGGTGAGGCGGCCAATTCTGATTTGGTGCCCCTTGGTTTGTGGATCCCCGAGAATGCACGGGTGACATAGTATTTCCGCCCTCTTTTGCGCCCCCGAGAAGGTAGGAGTGAGGCAGCCAATTCTGATTTAGGGCCCCTTTTTCTGGCAATCCCCGAGAAAGCAGGTGTGATGTAGCATTTTCACCTCTTTTTGGGCCCCCTAAAGGCACGGGTGAGATAGGCAATTCTGATTTTGTCCCCCTTTGTTTTGGGATCCCCTGGAATGCGGGGTGACATAGCATTTCCGCCCTTTTTTGGGCCCCTCAGAAGGCAAGGCTGAGGCGGCCAATTCTGATTTTGTGCCCCTTTGCTTGGAGATCCCTGAGAATGTAGGTTTAACATAGCATTTCTGCCCTCTTTTGGGCCCCCGGTAAGGTAGGGGTGAGGCAGCCAATTCTGATTTTGCCCCCCCTTTGTTTGGGGATCCCCGAGATTGCAGGGGTGATGTTTCATTTGTGCCCCGTTTTGGGCCCTCGAGAAGGTAAGGGCGAAGTAGCCAATTCTAATTTTGTCCCCTTTTGTTTGGGCATCCCCGAGAATGCAAGGATGACTTAGCATTTCCGCCCTCTTTGGGCCCCCGAGAAGGGACGGCCAATGCAGCCAATTCTCATTTTGTCCCCTTTTGTTTGGGGATAAGCGAGAATGCAAGGGTGCTGTAGCAGTCCCGCCCTCTTTTGGGCCCCAATGAAGGCAAGGGTGAGGCGGCCAATACTGATTTTGTCCCCTTTTGTTTGGGGATCCCCGAGAATGCATGGGGTGACATAGCATTTCTGTCCTCTTTTGGGGCCCCCGAGAAGGCACGAGTCAGGCATCTGACTCTGATATTGTCCCATTTTGTTTGGGGATCCCCGAGAATGCATGGGGTGATATAGCATTTCCGCCCTTTTTTGAGCCAATGGGAAGGTAGGGGTGAGGTAGCCAATTGTGATTTTGTCCCACTCCGTTTGGGTATCCCCTAGAATGCGGCGGTGATGTAGCAATTGCGCCGTCTTTTGGGCCCCTGAGAAGGTGAGGGTGGGGCAGACAATTCTGATTTTATCTCCCTTTGCTTGGGGATCACCGAGATCGCACGGGTGATGTTTCATCCCCGCCCTCTTTTGGGCCCCCAAGAAGGCAAGGGTGAGGCGGCCAATTCTGATTTTGTGCCCGTTTGTTTGGGGATCCCCGAGAATGCAGGGGTGACATAGCACTTCCGCCCTCCTTTTCCGCCCCCGAGAAGGGTAGGAGTGAGGCAGCCAATTCTGATTTTGTGCGCCCTTTGTTTTGGGATCCCCGAGAATGCAGGGGTGACATAGCATTTCTGCCTTCTTTTGGGCCCCCGAGAAGGCAAGGTTGAGGCAGCCAATTCTGATTTTGTCCCCGTTTGTTTGGGGATCCCTCAGGATGCAAGGGGTGATGTAGCATTTCCGCCCTCTTCAGGCCCCGGAGAAGGAAGGGGTGAATCAACCAATTCTGTTTTGTTGCCCCTTGGTTTGTGCATCCCCAAGAATGCAGGGGCGACATAGCATTTCCACCCTCTTTTGCACCCCGGAGAAGGTAGGAGTGAGGCAGCCCATTCTGATTTTGTGCCGGTTTGTTTGGGGATCCTTGAGAAAGCAAGGGTGCCGTAGCATTTCCGTCTTCTTTTGGGCCCCCGGGAAGGCAGGGGTGAGGCAGCTAATCCTAATTTTTTGCCCCTTTGTTTGGGGATCCACCAGGATGCACTGGTGATGTAGCATTTTCGCCCTTGTTTGACTCCCTGAGAAGGAAGGGGTGAAGCAACCAATTCTGATTTGGTGCCCCTTGCTTTATGGATCCCCGAGAATGCACGGGCGACATAGCATTTCCGCCCTCTTGTGCGCCCCCGAGAAGGTAGGAGTGAGGCAGCCAATTCTGATTTTGTGCCCCCTTTTTGGGGGATCCCCGAGAAAGCAGGGGTGCCGTAGCATTTCTACCCTCTTTTGAGCCCATTGAAGGCAGGGTTGAGACAGCCGATTCTGATTTCGCCCCCCTTTGTTTTGGGATCCCCCAGAATGCGGGGGTGACATAGCATTTCCGCCCTCTTTTGGGCCCAATGAAGGTAGGAATGAGGCAACCAAGGTCTCTTTGTTTGGGGATCCCCGAGAATGCGCGGGCGATGTAGCATTTTTGCTCTAATTTGGGCCCCCGGGAAGGTGGGGGTGAGGCAGCCAATTCTGATTTTGTCCCCCTTTGTTTGGGGATTAGCGAGAATGCACGGGGTGACGTAGCATTTCCGCCCTCTTTTGGGCCCTCGAGAAGGCAGGAGTGAGGCAGCCAATTCTGATGTTGTCCCATTTTGTTTGGTGTTCCCCGAGAAGGCAGTGGTGGCATAGCATTTGCGCCCTCTTTTGGGCCCCTAGGAAGGCAGGGGTGAGGTAGCCAATTTCCATTTTGTCCCCCTATGTTTGGGGATCCTCGAGGGGGGTGACATATCATTTGCACCCTCTTTTGGTCCCTTGACAAGGTAGGGGTGGGGCAGCCAATTCTGATTTCGTCCCCCTTCATTTGGGGACCACCGAGCATGCAGGGGTGCCGTAGCATTTCCACCCTCTTCTGCGCCCCCGAGATGGTAAGAGTGAGGCAACCAATTCTGATTCGTTGCCCGTTTGTTTGGGGATCCCCAAGAATGCTGGGGTGACATAGCATTTCCGCCCTCTTTTGGGCCTCGGAGAAGGCAAGGGTGAGGCAGCCAATTCTGATTTTGTCCCTCCTTTTGTTTGGGCTCCCCGAGAATCGAGGGGTGGCGTGACATTTCCGCTCTCTTTTGGGCCCCCGAGAAGGTAGGGGTGAGGTATCCAATTCTGATTCTGATTCTGTGTGACACTTCCTCTTTGCTCATGTGTACACACTTTGGAGTGTCTAGCTCGTGGAAGGGCCCACTCCAACACGGACAAGTGGCTCTTTCAAAAGTGGGGTCAAGAGGTAGACGTTGAGGAGGATTTGTCCGCCACCCTCCCCAACGGACCCTTGTCTGGTGATGAGGAGTTGCCCCCCCCTATTGCCCCTATGCCCCTATGGAGTCCCGCAACAACGGGAGTGAGATGTGGTGCATCCATTGTCATGTGCCTGTGAACTACCGTGAGAAGTCGTACGCCACGGGCCATATCAAAGGGGCTGCTCACAAGAAACACAAAAAGGAGGGCAAGGCAGTGAACTATAAACCTGGTCCAGCACGTCCCTCGACTTCTCCTGGACCAGAACCTGAAAAAATACCAGTATGTCCCAGTACATCATCCACAGCTCCCACAGTGCCGCAGAAAGGTTGCAACGTTTGCACAACAAAAACAGGCAGACATGCAGAAGATGATGGAACAACTGAACATGACAGCCAACATCACAGATGACTTTGTTGCAGGCTTTCTACAGGCCGGTATCCCCCCCAGCAAACTGGATCACCCGAGTATCAGGGGGCTGATTCGGAAATACACTGAGGTCCACGGCTCCTTGGGCACGGGAAAAACTTTGTACCGCAATTGTGACCGAGTGGGCCAACTACATATGGGCGCAGTTCGGCAAAAGTTGCAGAAGAAAAAAGTGTGGGTCAACACTGATGAGTGGACCGACACACAGGGGCATGCAATAATTAATGTGTTGCTCGGAACCTGTGGCGCTGCGTACGTCTGTGAGAGCAAGAGTTTAGCGTGTAAAGGGCCAAACGACGGGGTGGAGCACAAGGAGGTGGGGAGGGTTGTGATAGATACACTACAGAAGCTAGGTATTGAATCATAGGATGTTCTGCTATTTATCTGTGATGCAGCATCGGTGCTCACTGCCGCATACAAGCATGTACTTAACCCTCTGTACCCTGAAGCAATGCATATCAGTTGCCCTTCACACGGTTTGAACGGTGTTGGCAAGGCAATGATTGCTGAATTGCCCACTGTGATCACTACCATTTTTGAAAAAGCCCCAGGGTTATTATGATATTGATACGTTCTGGCGAGCCCGTGGCACTTTGATATATGATGCAGTTGCACCATACATATGGTTTCCAACGACCGCTGCACTTGTGGAGCGTTCCTTCAGCTTGGCAGGGCTCATCGATGCCAAAAATAGGCAAAAGATGAGCCCTGCTTTCAGGGCCACTGCTGTGGCAATGTTTTGTAACGGTGATGTGGAGGAAAGGTTCAGCAAGGAATAGACCCAAGCACTTGCAGTTGTGAATGTGTGCCGTTGAGTGTTCTGTTTGTGTGCCACGGAACGATTGTGGGCTCGGCAGGTCACCTGGACTTGGCTTTTTTTTCAGTACGAAAATGCACGAAAATGTACGAATATGTACGAAAATGTACAAATATGTACGAATGACATTTTTTTTCAAAAGTACGAAACAGTGACAATCCCTGCACCCACCTGTTTGGGCTTGAGCTTGCAGCTTGCCGCAGCCTAGTGGGCCTAGGGATTGGGGTGTAGGCGTCCGTTTGGGCAATTTTGAGGGTTGGAAGCCACAAAAAGTGGGGGGTTGCGGGTGGAGTAGGTGCCCTCGGAATAGCATTTTGAGCCATGTAGCCAAAGATATGGCCTATTCTTGGTTTGTGGCTGTCGGTATTTGAAGGTTCTAGGGGCCTTTTTGGGCCGTTTCCGGGACTATTCATGGAGTCAGAGGGCCGCAAACAGCTCGTTGACACGGGGAAGTCAAGCCGCACGTGGAGTGTACCCACCGCTTCGTTTGGCCGTTTTGAATTTGTTCCAGGGCTTTTTTGGCCCAAAAATGGCTGTTTTTGGCCCTAAACTGCAGTTTTTGAAACTGAGGTCTCCTAGTTGCGAATTTCGTTCCCGACCGCCACCGTCGAGTCTCTCACGCAACCTTTGTGTGATTGTACTTCACACCCATAGGTATCATGCACCAAAATTCCAACCAAATCCAAAGCACCACGACGGAGGTCTGAATTTTACCCATTTCGCGCGTGCTGATGCTTGCTTGCTGCTTGCTGCTTGCTGCTTACTTGCTGCTGCTAAACCTGGTAGGTCCACCCTAGACACTAAAAAGGGTTATAAAACCAAGACTGGTTCCACCAGCTCGGTGACCCTAACCCTTACCCTAATCAAGACTGAATATTGGGACCGAGCTGGTGGGGGAGAGAACATTAGATATGAATGGTGAGGGACATCAAGAATGATTCACACATTGATGGCTCTTGACAAAGTGAAATGCACCTGAACCCCATCACCACGAGGCCCACTTTCAAGGCTTTTTGGACTTCTCAGGGGCCAAAATGCCCCAAAATGGGCTGAAAATGGGCTCATTTCACCCTTTTGTGCACCCCAAATGGTCTACGATGAGTTTTGGAAAAATGTGTTTTTGACCCATTTTTGACCCATTTTTGGTCCCAAAACAGCCCATTTTCAAGGCATTTTGGGATTTTCGGAGGACCCAAATGGGCCACCACAAGCTCAAAACAGTCCAAAAACACTTGTTTTAGCGTCGCACATGGTCTAGGATCATTTTTGCGGAAAGTCATATTTTTACCCCTTTCGGACCCTGTTGACCCATTTGGGTACCCACCTGTTTGGGCTTTGGCTTGCAGCTTGCCGCAGCCTAGTGGGCCTAGGTATTGGGGTCTAGGCGTCCGTTTGGGCAATTCTGAGGGGTGGAAACCACAAAACGTGGGGGGTTGCGGGTGGAGTAGGTGCCCTCGGAATCGCATTTTGAGCCATGTAGCCAAAGATATGGCCTATTCTTGGTTTGTGGCTGTCGGCAGTTGGAGCTTCTGGGGGCCTTTTTGGGCCGCTTCCGCGGCATATCATGGAGTTAGAGGGCCGCAAAGAGCTCGTTGACACGGGGAAGTCAAGCGGCACGTGGAGTGTACCCACCGTTTCCCTTCGTTTGGCCGTTTTGAATGTGTTCCAGGGCATTTTTGGCCCAAAAATGGCTGCTTTTGGCCCTAAACTGCAGATTTTGAAATTGAGGTCCGCCACTTGCGAATCCCGTTCCCGGCCGCCACCGTTGAGTTTCTTGCTCAAACTTTGTGTGATTGTACTTCACACCCATAGGTATCATCCACCAAAATTTCACCCGAATCTGAAGCACCACGACGGAAATCTGATTTTTACCCATTTCGCGCGTGCTGCTGCTTGCTGCTTGCTGCTGCTGCTTGCTGCTTGCTGCTGCTGCTAAACCTGGTAGGTCCACCCTAGACACTAAAAAGGGTTATAAAACCAAGACTGGTTCCACCAGCTCGGTGACCCTAGCCCTAACCCTAACCCTAGCCCTGCCCCTAGCCCTGGCTCTCACCCTAGCCTCGGGTTAGAGTGAGTGTTGGGGTCCAAAATGGAGAGCAATGATGTGGCCAAAGCAGCCATGAACGTAATTTGGGGGATCTTGTGCAGCCCAATTAACATGGCTGGCATGGCCAAACCAACTAGTTGCAAAGGTTAGGGTTAGGTTTACGGTGATGGTGTGGTTAGATTGAGGGCAAGGGGAGGTAAGGGGAGCCTTTGCCCCCCCCGCCCCCCACCCCACCACCCCCAATTGCCCCACGTGGACCCCCCCCCCAACTTGGACCCCCCCAACCGACCCTCCCGCCCCCCCCCCATTGCCCCTCCCGGAACCCTCCCCCCCTCCAATCCCCCCCCCCCTTGGGGGCCTTCGGCCCACTTCTAGTGGGGGGGGAGTCGCGTATAAAAGCGAGGAGGCGTCCCCCCCCCGTGCTAGACAACATGGCTTTCTGCCGTCGCCACATTTTTGTGGTCAATTCCAATGACAAGGAAGGGTTGCACTGGTTTGTGTGTGCCTTCGATTATTGTGTCCGGTTGGAGCTTTTCACTCTTCAGGTTTCGGAACCCCTCCCCTCCACTCATTTGATCCGTCCTTTGTTGATGGCCATGAAGAAGCTTTCGCTAACCACCAAGCACCATGCCTTGGGTTTCCAAATAGACGGTTGGTCTTGTGGTTTTCAAAGCTTGAACATCGCGAAGCTGGTGATGGAGCACCGAGGTCCTTTTACTGATGTGCCCCTCGTCTCAATGGGTCCCAGTTTTGTGGACCATGTGCGCAGCATCGTTAATGTTGATCGTGCTGTGCGGGTCGTTGAAGTGCCCGGTGATAATGTGGAGGGCGTGACCGAGCTTCCTTGCCCTCCTGAGTCACCCCCTAGTACCCAACATGAAGGTGCACTTTCGGCGATCGAGCACGGTGTTTAGGCCACCCCCACCCCACTCGAAGGCAAGGAGGCCTCCGCCGAGCACAGCGTGGAAAGCCCGGAGTCTAGGCCGCAACCTACCATGGCCACTCCCACAGAGGAGGACACCCGTCCCAAGGTCCTCATCCGTGGAGAGTGGCGCACTGTGCCGGATGGCTACCCAGGAGATGCATCTCGCCAACTGGAGCGTGACCAGCTTTTCATCAATGACCTGTCCAAGCAGCTAGTAGCAGAGTTGCGTGCCGCTTGTTAGTTGAACCCCAATCCTAATGCAAATCCCAAGTCTAGCGACACAAAAACGGACTCGATCTACAAGCGTGCATTCTGCAACTACTTGTAGCGGGTGCATGTATTGTGGGCTGCATTTTCCTCCGCCCGTTTGGTGTACCAATGGTGGAGCGTATAAGATTGCCATTATATTGGCCCCATACGAGTGCCTTGGTGGTCTGTAGTGGTGGCAATAGCGTTGGCCATGGCCCTGTCGGGACTCTTTTTCTTGAGCCTGATTTTGTTCCCAGTGCTGGCTCACTAGATGTTGGCCATGGCCCTGTCAGCACTCTTTTCTTGGTCTTGATTTGTGTCTAGTGCCCATGACACCATGTGAAACTGTGTTATATTGGCCGAATCCCAACAATTGGTGGCCACGCAGAGTACTATGTGCTTTGTGGACTCGGCGGCCCATCGTTAAGGTCGCTATGGGGTGCCGTACGGGACCGGCAGCGGTACATATTGCACATGTATTGCAAAAGTTTCATTTCTCTCAGTTTTCAATTTTTTTTTTATAATTTACACGACTTACCGCAAAAAATTACATGCCCTTACCGCAAAAAAAAATCTTTTTTTTTCTAATTCACACAACTTACCGCAAAAAAAATTACACGCATTCACCGCAAAAAAAAATGCACGACTAGACGATTTTTTTTGTACACGACTTACATTTTTCACACCACACACTGATACATTAGTGTTGTGTGTTTCTAACCATCAGTTTCAAATCTCGGGTTCGAATCCTTGACCTTGGAGTCTTTAGGAGTGTTGGGAGGTTGTGCCCATGATTAAGGATCTTTCTTTGTTAAGGTTGGAGTAGAATTGTTTTGTTGTGAGGGCAACGCATCTCTTGCCATCCACCACAACCACCACACCCTAATTTCCACCACCTCCATGGCCCTACCTTCAACACATTTTCTTTAAACCACGACCATGTTGTTGAAGAAAATTGTTCACTTCACTTGTACCTGTTGATTTGGTGTTGTTCCGAGCAATGTGATAGATGCCAACATTGTGTCGTATCACCCAAGTGCCAAGCAGACCAACCTTGTGCGCCGCCTCTTGGCCATGCTAAGTCCAAAGTGCTCCTTTGCTTGTGCTTGTGGCCGGTAGTTGAAGGATGTCACCCAAGTGCAGATCACAGAGCCATTGGACTTGGCGGCATGCGGGAAGGGTTTTAGAGGCATCTTATTATGGACATGATTTTTCATCCCGTCTCCCACAATTTTGCATTCAATGAGGGCATCAATTGTGGCAAATGTGGCCTATGTTGGCATTCAGCCAAAGATGAAGTAATTGAGGAACCACGAGCGAATTGGTGCCAGTTGCCCATTGAAATGGCGGTGTGTTTTGGATGTTGTACCCCCAACATGCCTTCAGGTTTTGTTTCTTTTACGGCTATGTAATCTACTCAACGCGGCCTCCGGTAGGGGGTCCAAAGGTGACTTGGATCCCTTTTTCACAGGCGCTATTGGTGATGGTTGCAATGGTGGCAACACCATTACCTAACATTATCTGTTGCAAGTGCAAGGATTATGGTTTTCCTAGGCCTGTGTGCTCGTGTGAGTTGTGGCCGTCATATCACCCAGTCCATTAAAGATGCTCGTACACATTGTTGCACAAGGCTATTGTTTTATCTGGTCGATGCCTCAAACAATGGCTTTCAAACACTGGAACTTTTTGTTTTAGTTGCCCTGTGTGTTTGCATACACTGCTGGACGGGTGCCTTTGTTGGTTCATTTGTACGTTTGTTGGGATCCCATACTTAATTTTTCAATGCATTGTGAATGATAGATGGGATTTACATTCCAAAATACCCCCAAAACTCAATGAAATTTGACCCACCCACTGACACCCTGTAGCATGAGGTGTGGGGTCCAGAACTGAATTGAAACCCCCAACTCTGCAGGGACTGCGGGACTGGGCATGTGTAAAGAGGCATGTTGTGTGCATGCATGGTTGTGAGGAGAGGTTTGCAGGAGCAACATTTGCATTGCCAGCCCTGCCCCATCAACATTACCACTCCCGACGACTCCCCAGCCACCGCCCCTACCTGCATCCACCCCGTTGCCAGCCCCCCCCCCCCCCATTGCCAGCCATGCAAACACTTTCCTTATGACCAGCTGTCGGCACCCTGGTGACCCTCGGTGCATGCCTTGTCAGGGGATATGAGGGCAGCCTTGGAAGCTAACCACCACAACTACAGCCACACCTGAGTGGAAACAATTGCCTGCCGCCTCCATGCCTCCATGCCTCTTTCATTTTTACTGCCCAGAGGAACATGCTAAACAGCTGTCTGCCACTGCCAGCTTTGCCAGTACTTGCCGGCAGTTATTTGAAAACCGCTGCTACTAAGTCGCCAGCTGCAGTTGGCCAGCTGCCAAGCGCCGTGGGTGCCCCATCCAGGCATTGCCAAGTGCCATTGTTAGTCTCTGTTCTGCAGCCTTTTCAAAGCAGGCATATTGTCACCAGGCGCTGATGCGACTTTTTTTCTGGAAGTAAGAGGGCCCTGTTTCGGGAGGATGTCCAAATTTCCAAACCGTGCTGTAACAGTTGTTTGGAAACCGGTAGTGGTTGGTGTGTAACAGCTGTGGACACAAGTTTGTTTGCAGTGCAGTGCACCAGACAACCGCAGTGTTGTGTGCATTGTCATGTCAGTGCCAGTGCTGTGACTGTGTCCATGAAACGAGGATAGGACCTGAGAAGGCCAGAGTACTGCAGGCTGAGCACTTTCTTCACTGTTTGTGGCATATTTGAAGTTCATGGATCTTTCACAATGTGTTTCTTGAAGGCTGCCCCCCCCCCCCCCCGCACACACACACACACACACACACACATCAAAAGTGTTTGTTGTGAGTTTTCAACAAGTGCAAGTCCCTACATTGTGCAAATTATCAGGTATGCACAGTGTCTACAGACTACACAGGGGTAATGGTCATTTGAATTGGCATGCATGCGTCAATGTTGAACGATTAGCATGTGTGTTAACAGTGCATCAATTTAGCGCGTGTGGCAATGCATGTACGACCATTCTGGCTTGCTCATCCCATGTTTATCTCACTTTGACCGCAACTGTCGGCACCTGTCCACAGAATTGCAACAGGTGCTTTGCCAAGTGGACGATAAACCTGCAGACAGTAAGGCCTCACGCCGGACGCAAGCGCGCTGGGTTGCACATGTTAAGAGCACAGGTGTGTGAGTCGCAGGTGTCTGTCTGTCTGTCTGCCTGTCTGTCTGTCTGTCTGTCTGTCTGTCTGTAATGCAATGCAGTGTGCTGTGTTGTACTATGGTATGCTGTCCTGTCCTGTCCTGTCCTGTCCTGTCCTGTCCTGTGCTGTACTGGCTGATGTGTTGCAGGGTCTGGGGTCTTGACGCGCAACAAGTTCGTGGAGGGCTTCTTTGCCATGACGAAGAGAATGTCAATGGTACCTGCCTCTGACCCTTCGGCCTGATTGCACCCAGGATCCATGGGCCACATGGCAGCGCAACACCGTGTTTCGGGACTGTTAAGTGAGGACATGCCTTGTGTTTTTTCGCATGTTTTCTCACGCTCCATCACTGATGACATTGTTTTACCGGAGGGCAAGGCATTGAGCGCGAAAGAGCAGCAAATGATGAGGGATTACAGAACTAAGGACAATCGTGCGGCAAATAGAAGAAGTATGCGGAACTATGCGGATGTTGCCATGGCTCAGATGTTTTCCGACATTGGCCCATCGCTGAGCCCCCGCCTCCCACCACACTGGGAGGTAGGCCATACACGTGCAGAGCCGGTCCAGTGTGCACACACCCTTTCTAGTGGGAGCTGCTATCCCTTCCTATCCTAGTAGGCAAATACCGTCACAACATCCCCACTCGCACCCCTCAGGGTTCACACCACGGGGTCACCGAGGTCGCCAAAACCGCCGACATATCGAAAATGGCTGAAAAGTGCATAAACTGCATGAGCGCTTGTCCCACTCCGCCTCATATAAACCCCATGGTGTCGGGACCCGAAAACACTTTTTCGGCTCAAAATCGAAAAAAAGCAAAAGATTCATGATTTTTGACCCAAAAAAAGGGGGGGTCATTTTTGACCCCGCCCCCCCACCCCCCGACCCACCTCCCTCAAAAGATCAAAGCAGTGGGTTTCAAGTTGGGGGGTTCTCGGGGGGTCCGGACCAAAAGCTCATTGGGGGATGCGTGTATTGGACAAAATAATGATTTTACAAGGGGTTACACTAACAGTTCAACATTTTGGGGTAGGGTACGCAAATAGGCCCAAAAAGGCCCCAAATGGGGGAGTATGTGTTGTTTTCCCCTAAATACGCCTGCCCGGCTTTGATCTAACAACCTCTGCGAGGTGATTTGGTTACAACCATATTGGGCATCACGTTGAGTTTCGGCCAAGTGGGTTCGAACACCAACCTCTGAGTATCCTCCCCGTTCCGTTGTTGAGAAGTGCAAAATGTGGGCAAGTGATGAGTGGCGCCCCTTCCAAGTAGCACTGCCAAAGCTACGGGCAGGCTTCGGGTGGTACCAAAGCTGGAGAACAATGGTGATAAGCTGGCAATTATCATTTTGAACGAATTGGTTCCATCACCTTCGGGATTGGAAACTTTAGGGGCTTGCGACGCCAACGACACAATGGGGTAGATGCGGATGTGCTAGTTGAGTGGCACCAAGGCCGCGCTTGTCAGTGCTACGGCTTGTTTCATGAGCATTGTGCGAGCTGCCTGGGATCTGCATTCTGTGAACCGGCTTCGATCTCAAGTGTGTTCTCAAGTGTGTGAACCGGCTTGGATTTCAATTGTGTGAACGAGGTTCGATCTCCATTGTGTGAGCTGGCTTTGGATCTCCATTGTCTGAACCGGATCCTCCCCTCGCTGGGGTGCACCGTTTGCGACTACATTCATGTGTATCTCCACTCAATGCCTAAATTTACCCCCCCCCCCCCTTGGCACTGCATGCCCTGGGGGTCGCCACATATCAACTTCTAAAGACCTCCTGATGGACTTGTCCCTTTCAGATTTTGGTTGGGCTTGAGGAGGAGTACATGGGGAAGGTTCAATCACTCTTGGACACAGTTCTTCGCACATGGGTCCCCCATAGCCGTTGTTGGTCGAGGCAACGTGTTGAAGTTTTTGATTAATGAATCACGCGGGATGGATAGCTGTGATGGTTGGCAATGACTCTCCACTACCACTTATGATAAGACTACTAGCACTCCTACTATGCGAAAGCTTGAGGGGACAGTCCAGGGGGGGGGGGGGGTGTAAAAAAAATTCACCCCGGCGGGCTAATTTTTCAATCTAGTAGGGGGGACATGTGTCATAATTGAAAGAAGGTTGAAAAATGCATGTTAGTCGCGCAGAGTTAATGGCCTTCGAGTGATTGCGGCATTGGAGGTCCTAGTGGATGGTTCATTAAACAAGGTTACTCTCCCTCAGCTTCGAAGCTTCGAGCCGCCACTACAGCTATACCGCAATCGAGAGGTCCCCCTATTTGGGTAGCACGCTCTTTTTTTCGGGGCGCACTGCCCAAGTAGGGGCCCCTAGGGGCGCTGTCCACATTTGTGCGTCATGCACATACGTTGTTTGGTTGTTCCACTAGTTGTGCCTCGTCTCAACTTTTGTTTGCGTCTCCAATGTTTAGGCAGTTTTCCTGTCTTTGTTTTTGTTAACCCATGGACGGGGTTGAGCCGCCTAATCAGAACCAACAAGTGTCAGCCGAGGAGCGGCTGGCGGCACAAGCCAAAGAAATTCAAGAACTCAGAGAGCAACTCGCCCGAGTGGCAGTGAAGGAGGGGCCCCGCTTGCCCCCGCTGAGCGTGCCAGAGATAAACCGAGCCCTCGAGAAGCCCCAGTTGGCACAGTGGATGAGACTCATGTTGTCCAACATCAAGGCGTACGTGCGCCTTAGAGCTGGTGAGGTGGGGGAGATCCCCCGCCCGAGCGAGTTCGGCGGCCAGGCAACGGAGGCCGCGGTCGACCCAGGAGAACAGCGGGCGTGGAGGGTCTGGGACTGCGTGTCCCAGTCCCAGGCGGCGTATGCCCGCAGGTATGCAGGAACGCAAGGGAAGTCCAGCTCCGAGTCCAGCCAGTACGCCACGTTGGAGGAGGCATGGAAGGAGCAAGGGTCGGCGTTCACGTGGCGGAGCGTGAAATTCAGGGAGGTGGGAGGGGTACTGCAGTGGTAGTCGAGGCAGGGCGAGTGGATCCCTGTGGACTCGCCGCCGAGCGGAGGGTGCCAGAGGTGCGCGCAGCGGGGCTCCCCTGACGAACGCCACTGGCACTTTAGATGCCCACACTGGTCCTGACAGGACCGGCTGGAGCCCGGACCGGCCGCCCCGGGCTCCGGCGTCGCGGACACAGCGGCGGAGCTGCGGGCGCTCGCCCGCCGGTGGGAGACAGCAGCCCGGGCAGACGACCCCTGCTCACCGGAAGAAAGCGCCATGCAGTCCTGGAGACCGAGAACCCGCTCGCAGTATGCGTCCCGACTCCGGGCCTTGGCGGCTTACGCGGAACGCGCGGGCCCGCCTGATACAGCCGCGGCACTGGCAGGCCTCCTGGCAGAGCGGGCGCAGGCCGGCGCTACAGCGTCAGCCCTGCGGGGTATTACTTCCGCGGTCCGGGCCGTGGAGGACCTCCAGTGGCTGCCCCCAACAGTCACCACCTTGCACAAAAGGATCGCGGCGGGAGCCGCCTCCTCGGGCTCCCAGCCCTATCTGTCCCCACCAGGCTTGGTCCAGCTGGTCGAAAGGGCCAGAGACTCCAGGAACGGAGCGGTGTTCAGCGCGTTGGCCATCATCAGCTGGGTATGCTACCTACGGGTGGGCGAAGCAGCTGGCATCAGGGTTACTGACCTGGCTATGCCAGGCTTTGTCCAGTTCTGGAACTCCAAGACAGGGGAGGAGGGGTACACCACCCGACCCCTGTACAGGTATGCGGACGGCGTCCGTGCGTGGCTTCATCGCCACATGGTCTCGCTGGGCCGATCCTCAGGCATGCTCGTCTGGCAGTCAGGGGAAGCGGGATTGGAGGCAGGCATGGCCGAAACCCCGGCGAGCACCGCGCACGCCCGAGCCAGGTGGCACGCCCTGCGCCGGGGAGGCGCCGCAGCGACTTGGGCCCTTAAACCAGACCTCGCCTACTACAAATGGTGGGGCAGATGGCAGAGCACGGCCGTGGCGATGCAATACGGCACCAAATGGTCCGACCCGGGAGTCGTTGCCCCTACGGTACTGCCTGCATGGTCCCGTGACCAGGGGCCTTTGCCGGCTCTGGAGCGTGTGGGCGTCCTGGCGCTGTGGGGCTCCCCGATGTTCCCCAGTATCGCGAGCGCCCTCAACACCCCGACCAAGTGCAAGCCGAGGCGTCCGCGAGGTCAGGAACTGGAGTCCACCGCGAGCGGCACAGTTGGGAGCGGAGGCGACGGAGACCAAGCCGCGACCGAGCTGGAGGAGTCCGCCGGGGATGGCTCTGCTGAGACGGGCCCGGGGCCTGACACGGCTCCTACCCTCCCTCCACTTTAGCCTTTGGCCTCTGCCATTGAGCGCGGCGCCGTGTCTCGGGAAGATGCGGGTCAGCTGTGCACGGTGGCGGGTCCTCTTGTTGCCGTGGGGGGGGGGGGTGCGGGCCGGGGACGGCAGCCGGGCCCATCAATGTCGATTCCGACGTGGACACCGACGACAACAGCGAGGATTCCGGAAGCGAGCCCTATGGGGACTTCGCAGTTGGCAGCGCCAGGGGTTCCCCCGGGCGTCGACAGGCCGGAGTTGCCAAGTTCGTGGGACGGGAGCGTAAACCGTGGTCCTCCAGGGCAGCCGTTGGTCCTGTCAGAGGGGGGCCCGCAGCGGGCTCGAAAGCTGGAGTGGTGGGCCGTCTCCACCGCACATACACGGGGCCGCGTCGCGCTACGATGGTCGTGGGTGGTGCGCAGCCCATGCGATCCCGAGCCCCCGCACGCCGTCCAGCTGGGAGACCTCGTTTGGCCCAGCGGATCGAGGCGCCGGAGCCCAAGCGCATCAAGCTCGGGCCAGGCGGGCATGTCCGGACGCCGGAGACGCAAAGCCCGGTGGAGGGTGGCTTCGTGGCTGCAGCTGAGCGTCTCAAGGCCAAGGCTAGGGGGCGGACGGGCCCAGTGGGCTCGCCCCCCCCCCCCCTCTGTAAGGGTCCAGACAGGGGCGGGAGGGTGCAGGAACAGCCCCCCCTCTTCCTGGAGTTCATGCAGGCCCTCACCCCGCATTTTCACTAGATAGCCGAGCGGGAACGTTGTGGCTTGTGGATGGTTGCGAAGAGGGTGGATTTGTGGTTGAATAGAGTCTTCGATACAGCCGAGGATTTCCGCTTGCAGGGGGCTTTACCCGCTCTCCTGAGCGCGTTGCGCGCGCTCCACCCGGACGCCTGGGAGGCATGCCTCCACGTCAACACCTCCCCCATTCCGCGGTTCATGGGGGGGGTCGAGGATGCCATTTTGGACCGGGGATTGGGGCCGATCGGCACCCACCAGCTCCCTGAAGATCTGTGGGACGCTGTGGTTCCGCCCTTCTACCCCGGGGGGCTCCAGGATTTTGATGTCGAGCGAGAGTGGCAGGACGGGGACAGGGTGGTCAGAGGGGCAACCCGCTGGGTGTCGCAGCAGGTCCAGAGGATAGTGCAGGCGTTGCGGGGGGCGGGGGTCTACGAGGAGACGGCTGACCCCCCCCCCCCACTTGTTACCCCTTCGTCATCCCCAAGTCCTCCGAGAAGGTATCCTTGATCTTGAGTTGCGTCAAGATCAACAAGAGTGACGGGGCCAAACCCCCCACTTTTAGATTGGATTCCTGGGAGGACTTGGCCAGGTCCTTCTCGGCATTCCCGCCTGATGTGGGCCTCTACGGGCTCCCCATTGACCTCAAAAATGCATTTTGGAGCTTTTGCTTGCCCCAGGGGGCGCACCAGGCTTTTCGCTTCCGGCTCGCCCCCGGGGCTCCGCCTGTGGCGCTGTCACGCCTGCCCTTTGGCTGGAAATACAGCCCCTATCTGTGCCAAACGAGTTTGGCTCGCACTCTCCGGGGAGTGCTGCCCCCCGAGATACTCCTTGTGCACTATCTCGATGACTTTTTGCTCGTCTTCACTGATAGGGAGGTGCTCAGGGAAGCGGGGCGAGCGGCTGTGCGTGCCCTGATCGAGGCTTGGTTCCTCATAAGTCCTAAGAGTGTCCTGGACCCGGTGCCTGTAGCATCATTCCTGGGAAAGGAGCTTGACTTGCAGGCTAGGCAGATCAGGAGCCACGAGCAGGCACTGCTCCAGTTGTGGGCGGGCTGGCCGAGGCTGGCGGTTGGCACAGGCAACGACAGGCACCTCCAAAGCTTCCTGGGTTTGCTGAATTGGCATTTGCGACCGAGGGGATTGGGTTGCCCCTTCGCGGCGGGCGCCTACTGCTGGCTGCGCTGGGGTAGAACGGTGGGGGGGGTCAAACAGCCGGCCCAGGCCCCCCCCCTGAAAATGCTGGGCAGCCTCGCAACATTGGTGGCGGTGGCGGCCGAGCCCTGGCAGGCGCCGGGGGGGGAGGCCTGGCGACGATTGAAGACCCTCCAGTTTGGGAGTGAGGACAGGCTTTCGCGCGCCTCTCTGTGGTGCGGGGGTGTCGTCGTCTGTGTCGATGGAGCGCGCGATGCAGGGTGCTGGAGGGTGGGAGCGCTCGTGCCGGGAGTGGGTGTGCGTACGCATGTGACACCTCCTGCCCGCTTTGCCAGCCAGCAAACCACGGAGCTGAGGGGATGGGCGTGGGCTGTCAGGTTTGCTGTCAGGACAGGGCACCGATCTGTTACGGTGTGTAGCGACAGTGAAGCGGCCATTGCTCAGGTTCTCCGACTGCGCGCGACTAGCCACCTGACCCACCACCAAGCGGTCCTTCGGTCGTTGGCTAGGGTCCTGTGGGTCTCGGGGATCGTAGTCCGCCTGGTGTGGGTGCCCTCGGCGCTACAGCCGGGAGACCCTATGTCACGGGTGACGTCAGTGTTTGGAGGCTCACAGGCCAGGGCGGAAGTCGAGGCTTGGTGCACGTGGGATGCATTACTGGATAATTTGGGCGAGGCTCGGGTGCGGGGGGTGGTGTGTCTCCGGGGATGCTAGCCCCCCCCCACCCCACCCCCCTCCACCCCGGGCAGTCTAGCGGCGGCAGTGTATGCGCCCTCCGTGTAGCACCCTTTTTGCTTCCCGCACCTATGACCAAGCGTCGGGGCTCGCGTGGGGCCCGCAAGCGACGGGGTTCCCGTGGAGCCCACCGGAAGGGTCGCCATGGCGGACAGCGGCACCGGCGTTCCGCGGACGCCAAGCAGCGCCGGGCGGCGAAGTGGAGCACCGTGCTCCGCACCCGCCTTCGCGGCAGGTTCGCGCACCTGCCCATCCGCCGGGTGCTGCTCGGCAACGGGGTACGCATGTGCCCCCAGTGCCCCCTCCCTGCCGACAGGGATGGGTTTTTGGAGCGAGCGGTCCGGGACGTGGCCGCACGCGTGGGAGGCACGCCGCACCGCCGCACGACCCCCGACGGCCGCAGCGTTAAGCCCCCAGGGCGGCATGCATGCTGCCAGGTCTGGGAGGTAAGGCTGCCGGAGGGAGTCGCTGTGGTCTCCCTAACGGACTGGAACAAGGGACACAGGGTTGCTGTGCCCTATATATGGATCCAAGACCGGTATGGGCTGGTGTTGCAATTTGCCCGCCTCTTCAACCCGTGAGACTCGGCGACTGTCGTCGTCGTCTGTGCCAGCCCACTGCAGTGGGCGTCCCTAACGGCATGGCCGCTGGGTGCTTTATTTGTTTTGTCTTTTTGGGCCCGCCTCAGTCCGCATTCCGCTGGGGCTGACGGCCGGGTGGTGCGATTTGACCGCCTTTTCCATCCGTGAGACTCGGCGGCCATCGTGATCGCCTGTATCTGCCCACTGCGGTGGGTGTCCCTGACAGCATGGCCGCTGGTTGCTTCTATTTGTTTTGTCTTTTTACTTGGTAACTACCTCAGTTCGCATTCCTCTGGGCTGAGGTTCGGATATGGGCTCTGTGGTGCGGGAGCTGGGTACGGCGGAGAATGAATACCCAAGTCCTGTGCAGTTTTCTTGTGCTCTGCTTGTGCAAACACTAGTTGTGCCTCGTCTCAACTTTTGTTTGCGTCTCCAATGTTTAGGCAGTTTTCCTGTCTTTGCCCGCCCACCCACCCACTGACCGACTGACCCCCTGAGAGCGCCTGCCTTTTCCTTTACCTTTTGAAACCGATCCCCTCGGGTGGCGTGGGGGATCTAACCGTGCTGCAGCGTGTGGGCCAGGGTATAGGGTCAGTGTCTGTTTCAGAGTGGGGTCCCGCATCCAGCGGAGCGGTCCGCAGCGCACCCGTCCATACAACCGCCGGTACTTCCGGCCTTGGAGATACTTCAGTACTGCCATCCCAAGTCCTGTGCAGTTTTCTTGTGCTCTGCTTGTGCAAACAAGTATCGGTTCTAGTCCGGAGGTGGTGTGGGTTGTGTGGTTAGACACGTGGTGAATGGGAACCTCGGGGACTCAGTTTGGTTGCACATCTCAAAAATAGTTGCCCACATGTTGCTTAATTTTGCTTGATTGTCTTACTTATCAGGATTCCTAGAAAGAAGGCCTAGAGGGCACTGAAGAGGCCACACTAATGGGGCTCGACAGCATGGTGAGCTGATTTCGGAGGGTCCCAGTTGCTAGCCTACTTGGAAGGCCGGCGGCGCGGGGGCGGGGTAACACCGGAGGAGGGGGGGGGGGCCAGGCATGACACTAGTATTCGACACCGAGATAGCGGACCGGGCTGGCGACGGAGCCCTCGGGCTAGCGGAGGCCGGGTGCTCCAAAATGGCACATTGCGCAGGGGAGGGTACCGGTACCCTTTGGGCAGACACTTGGGACACGTTTTCTTCTCTCCCCTTGCTTCCCCCTGACAACGGTGCAGAGGAAGCGGATGGCTGGGACACCTTCCGGTCGGTACCCGTGCTACCACGTGAGGGACACTCAGAGGACGAGCCCTCCGAGGAAGAGGATCCCGAGTCGGTCAAGGAGTCACGAGGCACAAAGTCTAGATCCTCCGCCTCCGCCCGCCCGGTGTCCCTCCTCCCTTGGTCAAAACCTCTTTAAAGAGCTGCCGGGGCCTCGGAATAGTCCTCCTCCTCAACCCGGCGCCTGGGCGGCGCAATAGCCCCCCCCCTCCCGCTCGTTCGGGGTATCGCCTCAAAACTCCGGACGGACCCCGAGAATGCAGGGCTGACATAGCATTTCCGCCCTCTTTCGGGCCCCCAAGAAGGCAAGGGTGAGGTAGCCTTTTCTGATTTTGCTCCCCTTTGTTGGGGATCCCCGAGAACGTAGGGGTGATGTAGCATTTCCGCACTTCGTTGGGTCCCGGAGAAGGCAGGGGAGAGGTAGCCACTTCCGATTTCCTTTTTCTCCCAACGCTTGGTGTTGGGGACCCTTGAGAATGCAGGGGTGACGTCGCATTTCTGCCCGCTTTTGGGCCCCTGAGAAGGCATGGGTGAGGCAGCCACTTCTGATTTTGCTCCCCGTGGCGAGCATCCGTTTTCCCAGTTGTACACTTGGGGTGTATGTTGTGAGCCCTGCACGAAGATTGGGATGAATTGGGAGGAGCGTATCTTGCGACTCCATTGGATGGTCCATGCTGTGGTTCACATGCAACAATTTATGAACAAGTGCAATGTTAAGTATGAACCCTACGGTCCATGGGGCCCTTTGCCCAAGTGGATGTTAGGGACAGAGCCTTGTTCCGTTGGCAGTGATTCATCCACATCCGACGCCGACTCCGAATGCGACCCAAATTGTCCCTTTAGCTCCAGCTTGAACTCCAACTCCAACACGGATTCCGACTCAGAGTTGAGCCTGACCTCATGCTCTCCCGGACCCTTTGTTGTCCTAACCCAACTACTCACCCGATGAAAAGTAGTCTTCATTATAAGCAAAACGGGAAATGACCTGAAACGAATGTCATAGGGGATGGGCTCCCTTTGGCCAACCTTCGAAACGCGAAACGACTCGAAATGCCTGCATCGTGGGATTGGGCACCCTATGATGTAGGGGGTCAGGCAACAAAGTGTGATGGTGGGACCGATGTTGTGCTATGGTTGGGAGATTGGACGTACGTTGTGCGGCACATTGCGCATCTTGGAGTGCACTCAATGCTTCTTTTGAAAAAATTTTGCGATGAATCATGCTGTGCTATTTTGTGAACCTCTCAACAAATGACATTTTGACAAATAAGTAGTGTTTGTTGTTGATGGGCGCGCAAAACAACCACGCAATGCTGCGAGACACACCCATACACACGCACACACTTACACACAATCATAGCACAGCGGAGTGCTCACGTACAATCATACTAGTTGCCCGATTTATGGGCTATGGGGGAAGGATAAGCATTGTGGCTCTGCTACTTCTGACCGAGGGGTTGACATCCCTCCTCCTTAACCAAAATAGAAGGCTTGGATTCCCTACCACGCTTTGCCTGTTCAGCCAGGGCTGTAGTCTCTCACTTTGTAGAGAGCAATGGTGTCAACAGATCAACTTGCACAGGGTTTTTTTTTCTCGTGTATATTTCTGGACAGGAGACACTAAAGCTAAGTATCCTTACCCTGCGGCGCTTGCGGCTTGCCCGCGGCGCGCAATAAGCGCTCCCATTGGAAGACATGAGCGAGGCTAGATACATCATTTACCTCATCCAACCCCGGTGTAACCCTTTCCGGGATAGCTGGTACTTGCATTTTGTTCGCACAGTCTAGGCTTTCGTCTTGATCGCCGCCTTCCTCCATCCATGACAATAGCTAGCCAGCACGCGGCATAGAGTCAAGAAAGTTTTCACGCGTCTGTATGGCAATCAGAGGGCTGAGGACGGCTTTTGCCTTGTGCAGACAATAGTGATGGACGGCAACTACTAGGTGGCTAGGCTGGTAGTACGGTTGTCTGCCGCAATGGTTGTAACCACAATCTGCAGGCGCCACCCCACTAGGCAGCAGAAGCGGCCTTGCTATTCCTCCATTGACGGTGCGCGGCCGGGCCACTGCATGGCAAACATGGACATCAGCCGCGTTGACCTGCCCTTGGTTTTCCAGCGGGCTGCCGACAAGGCTTTGGCCGTCGTCCGTCTGTGGTGGCCCGGTGCGGCGTACCATGACTCCAAGGAGCGCATTTTTTTGAACCATCGGGGAAGGGCCTATTGCATGTTGACCCGGACCATGTGATGGTGACTCTACGGGATAGCGGGGGCGGGGAGACGGGGTACGATGTGGCCACGCTCGCTGAGCTGTTTTGGGAAGCTCAAGGGGTCGTATTGTGTGTTAGGGGCGGGACATGCATATTATGAGTGCGGTAAACTTGCACATCCACGGGAAGCATGTGCGGCAGTCAGCCAACCGCCTTGCCCGCACTATTGGCATCCCGGCTGTTAGGGGGGTTTCAGAGCCCACTGTGCGGCCGTCTCAGTTGTTGAAGGGGTGCCCTGTTGTGGCAATTTTGAACTTGCCACAGCAACCACCGCAGGGTGCGCCTTTTTTTTGCAAGGCTTCTCATCAGCACTCATGGGGGGAGCAGTGTCATTGAGCCATCCCAGAAGGTGCTTTCAACGGGGGCGGCATTTGTGATAGGAATGCCACAGAGGTTTTCGTGTAGGGAGGGGAATGGGAAGTAAGTATCGAAAGGGGCAGTGGGACAGCTGGTGCAGGTGGAATATGGTGCCCGTGAATCGGTGAACCTTGACCTTGAAGGGGGTGTTTGGGGTCTACAAGTAGGGTTCTTGGAAAGTTGTGCCCAATAGTTGACCCCCAAAACTTAGGTAGCACCAGGGCTGCCTAGGGGAGTTACTGCATACGAAGGGGTTACATTGCTACCCGCAATGGTCCATAGGCGGGATGGGGAGGTCATTTGCCGGGTGCCCGGTTGTGAGAAGACTATACCGCGGGGGAGGATGCAAATTCACATTGCCTTCCACCTGCACTCTAAACCACTCCTACCCCCCTTATTGTCGGTTTTTTCGGGATTCCGGTTGCGTCCTCCGGATGCTCCAGGTAATGGGGGCGGGGGCGCAATGGTAGCCCATTTTTTGCGCAAACGGGTTTTCTTGTAACTTCAGCATGCGAGCGGCACGCAAGTAGAGTGTGCAGGCCGTGCATGTTGAATGCCCCCTCCAGGGGTGCGGCCGGCAGTGGCGTTGCAACAATCGCCGCCAACTTGAGGAACACCACCCAAACCTATAGGTGACCGACGAGCGCGCAGCGCAATGGGATTGGGGCCCGGAGGAGATTATTGTCCCGGGGGAGGGGGAGGGGGGGGCTTTTTGGGAAAACAAGAGGAAATCCCGTTGGAGGCAGCTGGAAAGGAAGCAGAAGCGCAAGAAAACAACGGCTTGGGGGATTTGCAAGAGCGGCTGTGGTTTGGGGACCAACCCCCATCGCCGTGGGACTCTGATGCCGAGACAATTCTCACCGAATTGGCCTCGCCCTAGCCCCCGATGTTGAAACCAACCCCCTTTGCACCTCCATCCCTTCGGGCACCACCACCCCCTCCTTTCCCACCGCCTTCAAGTCCTCCTCCCAAACTGCAACGTTCCTTGACTCCATACCAGGTGGCCGTGGAAGCCCTACAAGAGGCACTGATGTCCACCGCCGTGCCACCACCGTCCCCCCCACGATCCCCCATGTATGTCTGCAAAGACCCCCCCATCCCTCCAAAAACCCAGTGTCCACGGGCCCTATAGTGCCAAGACAGTGTAGCTCATTCGGGACAATCACTTGGGGGGGGGCAGGGGTTCAATATTTTGTAGACGGGGTGTTGAACCGCCGAGCCATGTATCGGTTTGCTGTTCAACAACCCAAGAAAAACGCCCTGCTAGTGTGGCAACAGGGAATGCGAATTAGCCGTTCGCATTTTCTCAGCAAGGAAGAGGAGCACGCACTAGAGGTGCTTGAAGCCATATGTGCTTCCCGTAATCAGCCCCCCCGCATCCCTAAGCCACCCCCCTGCCTTCCACCTCGTTGACCTCTCCTCCCCCGAGCCAGTGATCAGATGACACTGACTCAGTTCAGCAAGCACCGCCGTGCTTCACTGCTGCCAATCGCTTCTGCCCTGAAGCAGCCATGCCCCGCCCCAACCTCCTTGCCTGCTCCACGCTTGCGGCTGCAGTTTGGTTCGTTGCTACCACAAGACTCTTAGTCCGCCTCCAAGCCGCAGCGGCTTCAATTCGGGTCATTGCTCCCTGCGCAAGCCCCCACCCCCCCCATTGCCCCTGGCACCACAGACTGTTTGCATGGCTCATATATGCATCCATTCACCCGTGCTCTGCATGACCATTGTCGGCTTGATCTCCACTGCGTTTCTCACCCTCTGGTCTGCGCAGCTACGCATGCACACGCGACTCCACTGGTTTCGTAGGACGAATTTCAGACATACATGGCCGAAGTGAACATCGCCGTCGTCAGCATTTTGTCGCTCACCAGCGGAAAGAAAAAGAGGTACCTCTTTGACCATGACCACAAATTATGGGTGGTTGTTTTGGTCGTTTTGAAGGGGGGACTCTGGCAACCCCCTCTCCCCCTCGGTGGTTCCTCATGGAGGGGCAACCCTGACGACCCCCGGCCAAGAGGCCCCTGAATCCTTTTGCCCGCGCTGAGAAACGACCTCAGGGGCTTGCGTCAGCCGGTCCCGCGACTGATCCCAATCCCCCTCCCGCTCTCTTGGCGGGTCAAGGCGATGCGATCAGGCAGGGGGTGTCATGTTTGGGAATGAGGAACACTCGCCTGAGAAGTAGTAGCAAGTGGCCATCGGCGCCGACGTGCCCCGAGGGTTGAATGCTTCAAAGCGACTGTCGGGATCCAGTGGCGCTCATGTGCACACTATTCAGAGTATTGTGGGCGTTATTTCAAAAATGGGATCACGATGCCGACGGATTTGTGACGATGGCGGATGTGGAGGCGGTAATCAAGAGGCTGCTGCACACGAAATTGGTGAAGAGTCTACGCAAGGGGGTCGTTGTGTGGAAGTCCTTCTTCTTAAACAGCCTCGAGGACAAAGACAGTGTGTTTTGTGGGAGAGGACACTGGGTTGGGGTATGCTGGTGTTAAGTGGGAGCTGCTGCCGTGGGAGTGCACGGCAGCACACAGTTGGCGTAACAGGTCAATCATCGTCTTGTGCACCACAACGAGTGGACGCCAGGTCGTACAAGCGATCCACGGCCTTGGCCCAAAAGCGCTTTTTCATGTGCGCTTACCTAAACCTCTGCCCTGTCTTTTGTGGTGTTGGGAAATGCCGGAATCAGCTCCAGGCCCTTTGTGTGGCCCTAAGTAACTTGAGGAAGTTGAGGACGTGATGATGTGTTTTTTTACGGCTTCGGCCCGAAGAATGCCGTGGCTGTTTCTGTCCAGAGCCCTATACAGCCACCTGACATTCATTCTGCACACTGGCCTTTTACTTTCTTGACATTCCTTCTTTGCGACTCTCTTGCTCCCGGTCAGAGGTGCAAATATGTCCCCCGTGTTACAAATGTGTGCGAAGTGCGTGCAAGCCCACTCCCTGGCACAGGATTGCGCAGATTTGCCATCCTCCAGTACCTTCTGCAAGTGCGCCAGGGTCCTTTAGGGGCTTTTTCTTTTCATTCTCTTTTTCCCTCGCATTTTGTGCACTGTTGGGGCTGTCCGCAGTTGGTCAACCGCCAACCACCGTCCGTTAATCCAACTGCATCGGTTGACTGCCGACCACCGTCATCCATTGGCAGGAAATCTGGAGGCAATCAAGACCGGAGGCAGTTGTTTTTCGTTTTGCTCGGTGCTTTGCGCCTGCACATGCCTTGCGCCAGTTATACGGACACGCATTCTGCATGCGTGGTATCCTTTTGGCTGATGAGCGTGCAGTCGATGCGCCGGGTCCCGTCATGTTCCCCTTTAGCAGATCTGCCTTTGCCGTCATGCAGAGCCTGGGTTGTCACTCAAAGAATTCCATACGTTCATGACACAGCTGCTCAGCCGTGGGACTGAGGATGATTTCTACAGAGGGATCTCCTCGATCCAGGAGCAGCTGCAACTCATGGCCATGTATGCTATCCCAGGGCAGAGTTCAGGAGTGTGCTGCTGCAGGAAGGGACAGAATGTGAGGAGTGTGTGCTGGGATGTGACGTGGGGGTTGATGAAACTCATGCTACCTTCTTGTGTGGAGGCAAAATGTTTATACGAGGCTCCATGTCTCTGGAACTGTGAAGTACAGCTGTGCGTATCTGGTACACAGACATTGTCACATAGTACCCCCCCCCCCCAACCCCAGGGTCCGTAATTTTTTTGGACCCACATTAATATGGTACTAAGTGCAACACTGCCCCATGGAGGGTGTGTAAAACAATTCTCTGCCAACAGAAGCTAAACAGAAGAGGTTTGCATGATCCTCTGCATGCAATAAGGGGTGACAAGACCCACAGGGGAAAACACACATTTTGAGAGATGCCAACATGCCATTGTGGTTACAAAAAGGAGGATGATAACCACCACTCACACCATCATAGACCATTGGTGGCACACCGCCACCCCAGGCGACAGGCACAACTACATCACCACACTAATCCCAATCACTCTCCGCACCCCCCCACAAAACACCACCTATTCTACCCACCTTTCTCATCTTCACAAAGAATTTCAACAACGCAACAAATTTCTTACCAACATTTTACCAACTCTCAACAAATTGTTCCACGCCAACCCCATCCCCAACTTCGATTCACTGTCTCCAATCTCTGAATACATCCCATGGTACACTTCCCGATCCATTTACAGCACCTCCTCAACCCAACCAGGGGGAGACGGCTCCGGTTTGGGTACATCAGTGTGCCTCCGCCTCGCTCTGTGGGTCGTGTCGGGAGCGCGCCGGTAGGGGGTGGCCCAAAGCCAGGTGGGCGCTGCGACACTCTGGGCAGCTGTCGTCAAGTGCCTGGAAGGCGATCCAGGGTGACCTGAGGAGCGTCCGGGTGGATGGGGTACGGTGCCCCGGTGCATCGACGGCGGCCCTGCCCCTCCTGCTGTGGTGGGCAGCTCTGGATGGTGACTCGCGGATTCTTTGGTTGTGGCATCACAGAGGGTCTGGTGAGGAGGCTATAGGAGCCAAGGGTAATGCAGCTTGACAGGGTGTGGGAGGTGTGGGTGTGCTTGCCACCGCCCCTATACTGGGCACGCCGGCGGTGGCGGCTCTCGGGAAGCAGTGTCCTCTCGGCCTGTGTCCACACTGACCTCTTTGACCTTGTTGTGGAATAGTAATCGCTGGTGTGAGGGATGTGGAGGGAAGTTGTTCTGAGTTGAGGAGGGTGATCAAGCGCGCTTCTGTGGATGGGGGGGTGGGATGGTGTTGTAAGTGTTGCTGGGGTAGTGAGCGGATGGATTGGTGGTGACCAGGGAGCGGGAGAGGTGGATAAGACTGTATTTAGTGGGTTTGCTCTGAAGCGTGGATTTGTGGTGAATGTAGGGTTTTTTGTTTGGAGGGGGCTGTGGAGCTCCAAGCCCTCACCACACTACAAATGGATGACTGTTCGGCTGCTTTTTGGAGGCACTGTACCATTTGATCTCATTTCAAGGACCCAGGGGTTCTCCGTCTTCTGTGACATTATGAGGCATGGGATTTGTGGCCCTGTCCTCACTCCCTGTCCCTGCCTGCTCTCGCTGCCTAAGGGACTGCCGGGGCTGAGCCACACCCTCAAAACGCACACACCTGTTACACCCTGCACCCTATGGTGCCTAAGTGTCCTCTGGTGAGGGCCATGGATTACTATCACCAAAGGATGGGAGGGGCGTTATTAAGCCACATGCAACACAATCAAAGCCGAAATGAGGTCCACACACTCAGCAGGCAGTGCAAAGCGAATTCTGTAAATGCATGGGTGCACTACCCGGGGGGGGGGGGGGGGGGGGGGGGGGGGGGGGGTTGGAATAGGCTAAATTTGGAATGGCGAAATTTGGCACAACAAAATTGCACCAAATTTCGCCATGGAATTTCAGAATTTGTACCAAATTTTGCCCGCACCAAATTTCTCCATTCTGGTGACCAAATTTCCTCCGCAAACTGAAAATTAGAAATTCCTGGTATGCCAGCAGGGCCACAGGGTGCAAAATTGGGCACCCTAGGATGTATGGCAAACATAACACTAAAAATTTAGAATTCTTGGTATGCTATTCTTGGTATGAACCCTATTCTATACTGTTGAGGCAGGTTGTGCTGGTAGGTGAGTTGGTGAGGCATTGCATAAACAAATGAAAAGTCGTTGGTTCAATTCCCGGTGTTGTGATTTTCCCCTGGTCACAATCTAGAAATTTTGTACCAAATTTCGCCATGGAATTTAAGAATTCGTACCAATTTTTGTCCACACCAAATTTTGCCATTCCAAATCTCGCCTACTTCAACACCCCCGCCCCCCCTGGTGCAACGTTCTATTGGCCACTTAAGTTGGGGTTAGGTACTCGCAATCCACGCTTTGTTGCATGGCCACTTGAGTTGGATTAAGGTACTCGCAATCCACGCTTTGTTGCGTGGCCACTTGAGTTGGGGTTAGGGACTCTCCATCCACGCTTTGTTGCGTTGCCCCTTGAGTTGGGGTCAAGGACTCGCAATCCACGCTTTGTTGTGTGGCCCCTTGAGTTGGGCTTAGGGACTCGCAATCCACGCTTTGTTATATGGCCACTTGAGTTGGGGTTAGGGACTCGCCATCCACACTTTGTTGCGTGACCCCTTGAGTTGGGGTTAGGGACTATGCATCCACGCTTTGTTGTATGGCCCCTTGAGTTGCGGTTAGGGCCTCGCAGTCCACGCTTTTTTGCGTGGCCCCTTAAGTTGGGGTTAGGTACTCGCAATCCACGCTTTGTTGCATGGCCACTTGAGTTGGATTAAGGTACTCTCAATCCACGCTTTGTTGTGTGGCCACTTGAGTTGGGGTTAGGGACTCTCCATCCACGCTTTGTTGCGTGGCCCCTTGATTTGGATTAAGGGACTCTCAATCCACGCTTGGTTGCATGGCCCCTTGAGTTGGGGTTAGGGACTCTCAACCCACACTTTGTTGTGTGGCCCCTTGAGTTGGGCTTAGGGACTCTCCGTCCACACTTTGTTGTGTGGCCCCTTGAGTTTGGGTTAGGGACTCGCAATCCACGCTTTGTTGTGTGCCCACTTGAGTTGGTGTTAGGGACTCACAATGCCCCCTTCGTTGTGTGCCCACTTGAGTTGGGGTTAGGGACTCACAATCCACACTTTGTTGTGTGGCCCCTTGAGTTTGGGTTAGGGACTCGCAATCCACGCTTTGTTGCGTGGCCCCTTGAGTTGGGGTTAGGGACTCTCCATTCACGCTTCATTGCGTGGCCCCTTGAGTTGGGGTTAGGGACTCTGCATCCACGCTTTGTTGTATGGCCCCTTGAGTTGCGGTTAGGGCCTCGCAGTCCACGCTTTTTTGCGTGGCCCCTTAAGTTGGGGTTAGGTACTCGCAATCCACGCTTTGCTGCATGGCCACTTGAGTTGGATTAAGGTACTCTCAATCCACGCTTCGTTGTGTGGCCACTTGAGTTGGGGTTAGGGACTCTCCATCCACGCTTTGTTGCGTGACCCCTTGATTTGGATTAAGGGACTCTCAATCCACGCTTGGTTGCATGGCCCCCTGAGTTGGGGTTAGGGACTCTCAACCCACACTTTGTTGTGTGGCCCCTTGAGTTGGGCTTAGGGACTCTCCGTCCACACTTTGTTGTGTGGCCCCTTGAGTTTGGGTTAGGGACTCGCAATCCACGCTTTGTTGTGTGCCCACTTGAGTTGGGGTTAGGGACTCACAATCCACGCTTTGTTGCGTGGCCACTTGAGTTGGTGTTAGGGACTCACAATGCCCCCTTCGTTGTGTGCCCACTTGAGTTGGTGTTAGGGACTCACAATCCACACTTTGTTGTGTGGCCCCTTGAGTTTGGGTTAGGGACTCGCAATCCACGCTTTGTTGCGTGGCCCCTTGAGTTGGGGTTAGGGACTCTCCATTCACGGTTCATTGCATGGCCCCTTGAGTTGGGGTTAGGGACTCACAATGCCCCCTTCGTTGTGTGCCCACTTGAGTTGGGATTAGGGACTCGCAATGCACGCTTTGTTGCGTGGTCCCTTTATTTGGGGTTAGGGACTCACAATGCACGCTTTGTTGTGTGCCCAGTTGAGTTGACGTTAGGGACCCTCAATCCACGCTTTGTTGTGTGGCCACTTGAGTTGGGGTTAGGGACTCTCCATCCACGCTTTGTTGCGGGGCCACTTGAGTTGGGGTTAGGGACTCGCCATCCACGCTTTGTTGCGTGGCCCCTTGAGTTGGGGTTAGGGACTCGCCATCCACACTTTGTTGCGTGACCCCTTGAGGTGGGGTTAGGGATTCTCCATCCACGCTTTGTTGTGTGGCCCCTTGAGTTGGGGTCAGGGACTCTCAATCCACGCTTCGTTGCATGGCCACTTGAGTTGGATGAAGGTTCTCTCAATCCACGCCTTGTTACGTGCCCACTTGAGTTGGGGTTAGGGACTCTCCATCCACGCTTTGTTGCGTGGCCCCTTGATTCGGATTAAGGGACTCTCAATCCACGCTTGGTTGCATGGCCACTTGAGTTGGGGTTAGGGATCACAATCCACACTTTGTTGTGTGGCCCCTTGAGTTGGGCTTAGGGATTCTCCGTCCACACTTTGTTGCGTGGCTGCTTGAGTTGGGGTTAGGGACTCGCAATCCACGCTTTGTTGTGTGCCCAATTGAGTTGGGGTTAGGGACTCGCAATCCACGCTTTGTTGCGTGGCCACTTGACTTGCGGTTAGAGACTCACAACCCACTCTTTGTTGTGTGGCCCCTTGAGTTGGGGTTAGGGACTCGCAATCCACGCTTCATTGCGTGGCCCCTTGAGTTGGGGTTAGGGACTCACAATGCCCTCCTTGTTGTGTGCCCACTTGAGTTGGGATGAGGGACTCGAATCCAGGCTTTGTTGTGTGGCCCCTTGAGTTGGGGTTAGGGACTCGCAATCCACGCTTTGTTGCGTGGCCCCTTGAGTTGGGGTTAGGGACTCTCAATCCACGCTTTGTTGCGTGGCCCCTTGAGTTGGGGTTAGGTATTCTCCATCCATGCTTTGTTGCGTGGCCCCTTGAGTTGGGGTTAAGGGACTCGCAATCCACGCTTTGTTGCGTGGCCCCTTGAGTTGGGGTTAGGGACTCACAATGCCCTCCTTGTTGTGTGCCCACTTGATTTGGGATGAGGGACTCGAATCCACGCTTTGTTGTGTGGCCCCTTGAGTTGGTGTTGGGGACTCTCAATCCACGCTTTGTTGCGTGGCCACTTGAGTTGGGTTTAGGGACTCTCAATCCACGCTTTGTTGTGTGGCCCCTTGAGTTGGGGTTAGGGACTCTCAATCCACGCTTTGTTGCATGGCCCCTTGAGTTGGTGTTAGGGACTCTCAATCCACGCTTTGTTGCGTGGCCACTTGAGTTGGGGTTAGGGACTCGCAATCCACGCTTTGTTGTGTGGCCACTTGAGTTGGTGTTAGGGACTCGCAATCCACGCTTTGTTGTGTGGTTCCTTGAGTTGGGGTTAAGGGACTCGCAATCCACGCTCTGTTGCGGGGCCACTTGAGTTGGTGTTAGGGACTCTCAATCCACGCTTTGTTGTGTGGCCCCTTGAGGTTGTGTTAGGGACTCGCAATCCACGCTTTGTTGCGTGGCCCCTTGAGTTGGTGTTAGGGACTCTCAATCCACGCTTTGTTGTGTGGTTCCTTGAGTTGGTGTTAGGGACTCGCAATCCACACTTTGTTGCGTGGCCACTTGAGTTGGGGTTAGGGACTCACAATCCACGCTTTGTTGCGTGGCCGCTTGAGTTGGTGTTAGGGACTCGCAATCCACGCTTTGTTGCGTGGCCCCTTGAGTTGGTGTTAGGGACTCTCAATCCACGCTTTGTTGCGTGGCCACTTGAGTTGGGGTTAGGGACTCGCAATCCACGCTTTGTTGTGTGGCCCCTTGAGTTGGGGTTAGGGACTCTCCATCCACGCTTTGTTGCGTGGCCCCTTGAGTTGTGGTTAAGGGACTCGCAATCCACGCTTTGTTGCATGGCCCCTTAAGTTGGTGTTAGGGATTCTCAATCCACGCTTTGTTGCGTGGTTCCTTGAGTTGGGGTTAGGGACTCGCAATCCACGCTTTGTTGCGGGGCCACTTGAGTTGGGGTTAGGGACTCGCAATCCATGCTTTGTTGCGTGACCCCTTGAGTTGGGGTTAGGGACTCTCCATCCACTCTTTGTTGCGTGGCCCCTTGAGTTGGGGTTAAGGGACTCGCAATCCACGCTTTGTTGCCTGGCCCCTTGAGTTGGGGTTAGGGACTCGCGATCCATGCTTTGTTGCGTGGCCCCTTGAATTGGGGTTAGGGATTCTCCATCCACGCTTTGTTGCGTGGTCCCTTGAGTTGGGTTTAGGGACTCGCAATCCACGCTTCATTGCATGGCCACTTGAGTTGGATTAAGGTTCTCTCAATCCACGCTTTGTTGCGTGCCCACTTGAGTTGGGGTTAGGGACTCTCCATCCACGCTTTGTTGCGTGGCCCCTTGATTCGAATTAAGGGACTCTCAATCCACGCTTGGGTGCATGGCCACTTGAGTTGGGGTTAGGGATCACAATCCACACTTTGTTGTGTGGCCCCTTGAGTTGGGCTTAGGGATTCTCCGTCCACACTTTGTTGCGTGGCTGCTTGAGTTGGGGTTAGGGACTCGCAATCCACGCTTTGTTGTGTGCCCAATTGACTTGGGGTTAGGGACTCACAATCCACGCTTTGTTGTGTGGCCCCTTGAGTTGGGGTTAGGGACTCGCAATCCACGCTTCATTGCGTGGTTCCTTGAGTTGGGGTTAGGGACTCACAATGCCCTCCTTGTTGTGTGCCCACTTGAGTTGGGATGAGGGACTCAAATCCACGCTTTGTTGTGTGGCCCCTTGAGCTGGGGTTAGGGACTCTCAATCCACGCTTTGTTGCATGGCCCCTTGAGTTGGTGTTAGGGACTCGCAATCCACGCTTTGTTGTGTGGCCCCTTGAGTTGGGGTTAGGGACTCTCAATCCACGCTTTGTTGCGTGGCCACTTGAGTTGGGGTTAGGGACTCGCAATCCATGCTTTGTTGTGTGGCCCCTTGAGTTGGGGGTAGGGACTCTCCATCCACGCTTTGTTGCGTGGCCCCTTGAGTTGGGGTTAAGGGACTCGCAATCCACGCTTTGTGGCATGGCCCCTTGAGTTGGTGTTAGGGACTCTCAATCCACGCTTTGTTGTGTGGCCCCTTGAGTTGGGGTTAGGGACTCGCAATCCACGCTTTGTTGCATGGCCCCTTGAGTTGGTGTTAGGGACTCTCAATCCACGCTTTGTTGTGTGGTTTCTTGAGTTGGTGTTAGGGACTCGCAATCCACACTTTGTTGCGTGGCCACTTGAGTTGGTGTTAGGGACTCAAAATCCATGCTTTGTTTTGTGGCTCCTTGAGTTGGTGTTAGGGACTCTCAATCCACGCTTTGTTGCATGGCCCCTTGAGTTGGGGTCAGGGCTTCGCAATCCACACTTTGTTGTGCGGCCCCTTGAGTTGGTGTTAGGGACTCCCAATCCACGCCTTGTTGCGTGGCCCCTTGAGTTGGTGTTAGGGACTCTCAATCCACGCTTTGTTGTGTGGTAGGGACTCTCAATCCACGCTTTGTTGCGTGGCTACTTGAGTTGGGGTTAGGCACTCGCAATCCATGCTTTGTTGTGTGGCCCCTTGAGTTGGTGTTAGGGACTCTCAATCCACGCTTTGTTGCATGGCCCCTTGAGTTGGGGTTAGGGCTTCGCAATCCACGCTTTGTTGTGTGGCCCCTTGAGTTGGTGTTAGGGACTCTCAATCCACGCTTTGTTGCGTGGCCCCTTGAGTTGGGGTTAGGGATTCTCCATCCAATCTTTGTTGCGTGGCCCCTTGAGTTGGGGTTAAGGGACTCCCAATCCACGCTTTGGTGCGTGGCCCCTTGAGTTGGGGTTAGGGACTCACAATCCACCCTTTTCTTGTGTGGCCCCTTGAGTTGGTGTTAGGGACTCTCAATCCACGCTTTGTTGCGTGGCCCCTTGAGTTGGGGTTAGGGACTCTCAATCCACGCTTTGTTGCGTGGCCCCTTGAGTTGGGGTTAAGGGACTCTCAATCCACGCTTTGTTGCGTGGCCACTTGAGTTGGGGTTAGGGACTCGCAATCCACGCTTTGTTGTGTGGCCCCTTGAGTTCGGGTTAGGGACTCTCCATCCACGCTTTGTTGCGTGGCCCCTTGAGTTGGGGTTAAGGGACTCGCAATCCACGCTTTGTTGCATGGCCACTTGAGTTGGTGTTAGGGACTCTCAATCCGCGCTTTGTTGCGTGGTTCCTTGAGTTGGTGTTAGGGAGTCGCAATCCACACTTCGTTGCGTGGCCATTTGAGTTGGGGTTAGGGACTCGCAATCCACGCTTTGTTGCGTGACCCCTTGAGTTGGTGTTAGGGACTCGCAATCCACGCTTTGTTGTGTGGCCCCTTGAGTTGGTGTTAGGGACTCTCAATCCACGCTTTGTTGCGTGGCCACTTGAGTTGGGGTTAGGGACTCGCAATCCATGCTTTGGTGTGTGGCCCCTTGAGTTGGTGTTAGGGACTCTCAATCCACGCTTTGTTGCATGGCCCCTTGAGTTGGTGTTAGGGCTTCGCAATCCACGCTTTGTTGTGTGGCCCCTTGAGTTGGTGTTAGGGACTCTCAATCCACGCTTTGTTGCGTGGCCACTTGAGTTGGTGTTAGGGACTCGCAATCCACGCTTGTTGTGTGGCCCCTTGAGTTGGGGTTAGGGACTCGCAATCCACGCTTTGTTGCGTGGCCACTTGAGTTGGGGTTAGGGACTCGCAATCCACGCTTTGATGTGTGGCCCCTTGAGTTGGGGTTAGGGACTCTCCATCCACGCTTTGTTGCGTGGCCCCTTGAGTTGTGTTTAAGGGACTCGCAATCCACGCTTTGTTGCATGGCCCCTTAAGTTGGTGTTAGGGACCCTCAATCCACGCTTTGTTGCGTGGTTCCTTGAGTTGGGGTTAGGGACTCTCAATCCACGCTTTGTTGTGTGGTTCCTTGAGTTGGTGTTAGGGACTCGCAATCCACACTTTGTTGCGTGGCCACTTGAGTTGGTGTTAGGGACTCACAATCCACGCTTTGTTGTGTGGCCCCTTGAGTGGTGTTAGGGACTCGCAATCCACGCTTTGTTGTGTGGCCCCTTGAGTTGGGGGTAGGGAATCTCAATCCACGCTTTGTTGCGTGGCCACTTGAGTTGGGGTTAGGGACTCGCAATCCACGCTTTGTTGTGTGGCCCCTTGAGTTGGGGTTAGGGACTCTCCATCCACGCTTTGTTGCGTGGCCCCTTGAGTTGTGGTCAAGGGACTCGCAATCCACGCTTTGTTGCATGGCCCCTTAAGTTGGTGTTAGGGACTCTCAATCCACGCTTTGTTGCGTGGTTCCTTGAGTTGGGGTTAGGGACTCGCAATCCACGCTTTGTTGCGGGGCCCTTTGAATTGGGGTTAGGGACTCGCAATCCACGCTTTGTTGCATGGCCACTTGAGTTGGGGTTAGGGCTTTGCAATCCACGCTTTGTTGTGTGGCCCCTTGAGTTGGTGTTAGGGACTCTCAATCCACGCTTTGTTGCGTGGCCACTTGAGTTGGGGTTAGGGACTCGCAATCCATGCTTTGTTGTGTGGCCCCTTGAGTTGTTGTTAGGGACTCCCAATCCACGCTTTGTTGCATGGCCCCTTGAGTTGGTGTTAGGGCTTCGCAATCCACGCTTTGTTGTGTGGCCCCTTGAGTTGGTGTTAGGGACTCTCAATCCACGCTTTGTTGCGTGGCCACTTGAGTTGGGGTTAGGGACTCGCAATCCACGCTTTGTTGTGTGGCCCCTTGAGTTGGGGTTAGGGACTCTCCATCCCCGCTTTGTTGCGTGGCCCCTTGAGTTGTGTTTAAGGGACTCGCAATCCACGCTTTGTTGCATGGCCCCTTGAGTTGGTGTTAGGGACTCTCAATCCACGCTTTGTTGCGTGGTTCCTTGAGTTGGTGTTAGGGACTCTCAATCCACGCTTTGTTGCGTGGCCACTTGAGTTGGGGTTAGGGACTCTCAATCCACGCTTTGTTGCATGGCCCCTTGAGTTGGTGTTAGGGACTCGCAACCCACGCTTTGTTGTGTGGCCCCTTGAGTTGGGGTTAGGGACTCTCAATTCACGCTTTGTCGCGTGGCCACTTGAGTTGGGGTTAGGGACTCGCAATTCACGCTTTGTTGTGTGGCCCCTTGAGTTGGGGTTAGGGACTCTCCATCCACGCTTTGTTGCGTGGCCCCTTGAGTTGGGGTTAAGGGACTCGCACTCCACGCTTTGTTGCATGGCCCCTTGAGTTGGTGTTAGGGACTCTCAATCCACGCTTTGTTGCGTGGTTCCTTGAGTTGGTGTTAGGGACTCGCAATCCACACTTTGTTGCGTGGCCACTTGAGTTGGGGTTAGGGACTCACAATCCACGCTTTGTTGTGTGGCCCCTTGAGTTGGGTTTAGGGACTCGCAATCCACGCTTTGTTGTGTGGCCACTTGAGCTGGGGGTAGGGACTCTCAATCCACGCTTTGTTGCGTGGCCACTTGAGTTGGGGTTAGGGACTCTCAATCCACGCTTTGTTGCATGGCCACTTGAGTTGGTGTTAGGGACTCGCAATCCACACTTTGTTGCGTGGCCACTTGAGTTGGTGTTAGGGACTCGCAATCCACGCTTTGTTGCGTGACCCCTTGAGTTGGGGTTAGGGACTCTCCATCCAAGCTTTGTTGCGTGGCCCCTTGAGTTGGGGTTAAGTGACTCGCAATCCACGCTTTGTTGCATGGCCCCTTGAGTTGGTGTTAGGGACTCTCAATCCACGCTTTGTTGTGTGGTTCCTTGAGTTGGTGTTAGGGACTCGCAATCCACACTTTGTTGCGTGGCCACTTGAGTTGGGGTTAGGGACTCACAATCCACGCTTTGTTGTGTGGCCCCTTGAGTTGGTGTTAGGGACTCGCAATCCACGCTTTGTTGTGTGGCCCCTTGAGTTGGGGTCAGGGACTCTCAATCCACGCTTTGTTGCGTGGCCACTTGAGTTGGGGTTAGGGACTCGCAATCCACGCTTTGTTGTGTGGCCCCTTGAGTTGGGGTTAGGGACTCTCCATCCACGCTTTGTTGCGTGGCCCCTTGAGTTGTGGTTAAGGGACTCGCAATCCACGCTTTGTTGCATTGCCCCTTAAGTTGGTGTTAGGGACTCTCAATCCACGCTTTGTTGCGTGGTTCCTTGAGTTGGGGTTAGGGACTCGCAATCCACGCTTTGTTGCGGGGCCACTTGAGTTCGGGTTAGGCACTCGCAATCCACGCTTTGTTGCATGGCCCACTGAGTTGGTGTTAGGGCTTCGCAATCCACGCTTTGTTGTGTGGCCCCTTGAGTTGGCGTTAGGGACTCTCAATCCACGCTTTGTTGCGTGGACACTTGAGTTGGGGTTAGGGACTCGCAATCCGTGCTTTGTTGTGTGGCCTTTTGAGTTGGTGTTAGGGACTCTCAATCCACGCTTTGTTGCGTGGACACTTGAGTTGGGGTTAGGGACTCGCAATCTATGCTTTGTTGTGTGGCCCCTTGAGTTGGTGTTAGGGACTCTCAATCCACGCTTTGTTGCATGGCCCCTTGAGTTGGTGTTAGGGCTTCGCAATCCACGCTTTGTTGTGTGGCCCCTTGAGTTGGTGTTAGGGACTCTCAATGCACGCTTTGTTGCGTGGCCACTTGAGTTGGGGTTAGGGACTCTCCATCCACGCTTTGTTGCGTGGCCCCTTGAGTTGGAGTTAAGGGACTTCAAATCCACGCTTTGGTGCGTGGCCCCTTGAGTTGGGGTTAGGGACTCACAATCCACACTTTGTTGTGTGGCCCCTTGAGTTGGTGTTAGGGACTGGCAATCCACGCTTTGTTGTGTGGCCCCTGGAGTTGGTGTTAGGGACTCTCAATCCACGCTTTGTTGCGTGGCCACTTGAGTTGGGGTTAGGGACTCGCAATCCACGCTTTGTTGCATGGCTCCTTGAGTTGGTGTTAGGGCTTCGCAATCCACGCTTTCTTGTGTGGCCCCTTGAGTTGGTGTTAGGGACTCTCAATCCACGCTTTGTTGCGTGGTTCTTTGAGTTGGGGTTAGGGACTCTCCATCCATGCTTTGTTGCGTGGCCCCTGGAGTTGGGGTTAAGGGACTCCAAATCCACGCTTTGGTGCGTGGCCCCTTGAGTTGGGGTTAGGGACTCACAATGCACGCTTTGTTGTGTGGCCCCTTGACTTGGTGTTAGGGACTGGCAATCCACGCTTTGTTGTGTGGCCCCTTGAGTTGGGGTTAGGGACTCTCCATCCACGCTTTGTTGCGTGGCCCCTTGAGTTGTGGTTAAGGGACTCGCAATCCACGCTTTGTTGCATTGCCCCTTAAGTTGGTGTTAGGGACTCTCAATCCACGCTTTGTTGCGTGGTCCCTTGAGTTGGGGTTAGGGACTCGCAATCCACGCTTTGTTGCGGGGCCATTTGAGTTCGGGTTAGGGACTCGCAATCCACGCTTTGTTGCGTGGCCACTTGAGTTGGGGTTAGGGACTCGCAATCCACGCTTTGTTGCGTGGCCCCTTGAGTTGGGGTTAGGGACTCTCAATTCACGCTTTGTTGTTTGGTTCCTTGAGTTGGTGTTAGGGACTCGCAATCCACACTTTGTTGCGTGGCCACTTGAGTTGGGGTTAGGGACTCACAATCCACGCTTTGTTGTGTGGCCTTTTGAGTTGGTGTTAGGGACTCGCCATCCACACTTTGTTGCGTGGCCCCTTGACTTGGGTTAGGGACTTGCAATCCACACCCCTTAAGTTCGGGTGAAGGGACTCCCAATCCACGCTTTGTTGTGTGGCCCCTTGAGTTTGTGTCAGGGGCTCTTAATCCACGCTTTATTGCATTGCTCCTCGAGTTGGGTTAAAGAACTCGCAATCCCCGCTGTGTGGCCCCTTGAGTTGGGGTTAGAGACTATCCATCCACGCTTTGTTGTGGCCCCTTGAGTTGGGATTAGGTACTCTCAATGCACGCTTTGTTGTGTGGCCCCTTGCGTTGGGGTTAGGGTTTCTTAAGCCACGCTTTGTGGCGTGGCTGCTTGAGTACTTGTCGGGGACTCTCCATCCACGCTTTGTTGTGTGGCCCCTTGAGTTGGGTTTAGGGACTTGCAATGCACACTTTGTTGCGTTGCCCCTTGAGTTGGGGTTAAGGGACTCTCAATCCAAGCTTTGTTGTGTGGCTTCTTGAGTTGGGGTTAGGGACTCTCCATCCATGCTTTGTTGTGTGGCCCCTTGAGTTGGGGGTTAGGTACTCTGAATCCATGCTTTGTTGTGGGGCCCCTTCAGTTGGCGTTAGGTACCCTCAATCCAGACTTTGTTGTGTGGTCCCTTGAGTCGGGGTTAGGTACTCTGCATCCACGCTTTGTTGCGTGGCCACTTGAGTTGGGGTTACGGACTCGCAATCCACACTTTGTTGCGTGGCCACTTGAGTTGGGGTTAGGGACTCGCAATCCACGCTTTTGTGCGTGGCCCCTTGAGTTGGGGTTAGGGACTCGCAATCCACGCTTTGTTGCGTGGCCCCTTGAGTTTGGGTCAGGGACTCGCATTCCACGCTTTGTTGCGTGGCCACTTGAGTTGGGGTTACGGACTCGCAATCCACGCTTTGTTGCGTGGCCACTTGAGTTGGGGTTAGGGACTCGCAATCCACGCTGTGTTGCGTGGCCACTTGAGTTTGGGTCAGGGACTCGCATTCCACGCTTTGTTGCGTGGCCCCTTGATGTGGGGTTAGGGACTTGCAATCCACGCTTTGTTGCGTGGCCCCTAAGTTGGGGTTAAAGGACTCTCAATCCACGCTTTGTTGCATGGCCCCTTGAGTTGGGTTAAGTGACTCTCAATCCTCGCTTTGCTGCATGGGCCCCTGAGTTGGGGTTAGGAACTCGCAATCCACGCTTTGTTGCGTGGCCCCTTGAGTTGGGGTTAGGGATTGACAATCCACGCTTTGTTGTGTGCCCCCTAGAGTTGGGGTTACGGACTTGCAATCCACGCTTTGTTGTGTGGCCACTTGCGTTGGGGTTAAGGGAGTTTCAATCCCCGCTTTGTTGCTTGGCCCCTTGAGTTGGGGTTAGGGACTCGCAATCCACGCTTTGTTGCGTGGCCCCTTGAGTTGGGGTTAGGTACTCTCAATCCACGCTTTGGTGCGTGGCCCCTTGAGTGGGGGTTAGGTACTCTCGTTCTGTGCTTTGTTGCGTGGCCGCTTGGGTTGGGGTTAGGGACTCACAATCCACTCTTTGTTGCGTGGCCCCTTGAGTTGGGGGTAGGGACTCGCAATACACGCTTTGTTGCGTGGCCCCTTGAGTTGGGGTTAAGGGACTCTGAATCCACGCTTTGTTGTGTGGCCCCTTGAGTTGGTGTTAGGGACTCTCAATCTCCGCTTATTTGCGTGGCCCCTTCAGTTGGGGTTAGGGACTCGCAATCCACCCTTTGTTGTGTGGCCCCTTGACTTGAGGTTAGGGACTCTCAATCCCCGCTTTGTTGCGTGGCCCCTTGAGTTGGGATTAGGCACTCTCCATCCACACTTTGTTGCGTGGCCCCTTGAGTTGGGGTTACGGACTCTTAATCCACACTTTGTTGCGTTGCCGCTTGAGTTGGGTTTAGGGATTCGCATTCCACGCTTTGTTGCGTGGCCACTTGAGTTGGGGTTAGGGACTCGCAATCCACGCTTTTCTGCGTGGCCCCTTGAGTTGGGGTTAGGGACTCGCAATCCACGCTTTGTTGCGTGGCCCCTTGAGTTGGGGTTAGGGACTCTCCATCCACGCTTTGTTGCTGGGCCCTTGAGTTGGGGTCAGGGACTCGCAATCCACGCTTTGTTGCGTGGCCCCTTGAGTTGGGGTTAGGGACTCGCAATCCACGCTTTGTTGTGTGCCCCCTTGAGTTGGGGTTAGGGACTCTCAATCCGCGCTTTGTTGCGTGACCCCTTGAGTTGGGGCTAGGGACTCGCAATCCACGCTTTGTTGTGTGGCCCCTTGAGTTGGGGTTAGGTACTCTCATTCTGTGCTTTGTTGCGTGGCCGCTTGTGTGGGTGTTAGGGACTCACAATCCACACTTTGTTGCTTGGCCCCTTGAATTGGGGTTGGGGATTGACAATCCACGCTTTGTTGCGTGGCTCCTTGAGTTGGGGTTAGGGACTCTCCATCCACGCTTTGTTGTGTTTCCCTCTTCAGTTGGGGTCAAGGAATCACATTCCACGCTTTGTTTACTGGCCTCTCGAGTTGGGGTTAGGGACTCTCAATCCACGCTTGGTTGTGTGGCCCCTTGAGTTGAGGTTAGGGATTCTCAATCCACGCCTTGTTGTGTGCCCACTTGAGTTGGGGTTAGGGACTCTCCATCCACGATTTGTTGTGTGGCCCCTTGAGTTGAAGTTAGGGACTCTCAATCCACGCTTTGTTGCGTGGCCACTTGAGTTGGGGTTAGGGACTTGCAATCCACGCTTTGTTGCGTGGCCACTTGAGTTGGGGTTAGGGACTAGCCATCCACGCTTTGTTGTGTGGCCCCTTGAGTTGGTGTTAGGGACTCGCAATCCACGCTTTGTTGTGTGGCCCCTTGAGTTGGTGTTAGGGACTCTCCATCCACGCTTTGTTGCGTGGCCCCTTCAGTTGCACCTCAGGGTTTCTTAATCCACGCTTTGTTGTGTGGCCCCTTGAGTTGGGGTTAGGGACTCTCCATCCACGCTTTGTTGCGTGGCCCCTTGAGTTGTAGTTAGGGTGTCTTAATCCAGGCTTTGTTGCGTGGCCCCTTGAGTTGGGGTTAGGGACTCTCAATCCACGCTTTGTTGCATGGCCCCTTGAGTTGGGGTTAGGGACTCTTAATCCACACTTTGTTGCGTTGCCCCTTGAGGTGGGGTCAGGGACTCGTATTCCACGCTCTGTTGCGTGCCCACTTGAGTTGGGGTTAGGGACTCTCAATCCTCGCTTTGTTGCTGGGCCCTTGAGTTGGGGTTAGGGAGTCGCAATCCACGCTTTGTTGCGTGGCTACTTTGAGTTGGGGTTAGGGACTCTCCATCCACGATTTGTTGTGTGGCCCCTTGAGTTGGTGTTAGGGACTCTCAATCCACGCTTTGTTGCGTGGCCACTTGAGTTGGGGTTAGGGACTTGCAATCCACGCTTTGTTGTGTGCCCACTTAAGTTGGGATTAGGGACTCGCCATCCATGCTTTGTTGCGTGGCCCCTTGAGTTGGTGTTAGTGACTCGCAATCCACGCTTTGTTGTGTGGCCCCTTGAGTTGTAGTTAGGGTTTCTTAACACACCCTTTGTTGTGTGGCCCCTTGAGTTGGGGTTAGGGACTCTCCATCCACGCTTTGTTGCGTGGCCACTTGAGTTGGTGTTAGGGTTTCTTAATCCACGCTTTGTTGCGTGGCCACTTGAGTTGGGGTTAGGGACTCTCAATCCACGCTTTGTTGCATGGCCTCTTGAGTTGGGGTTAGGGACTCTCAATCCACACTTTGTTGCGTTGCCCCTTGAGTTGGGGTCACGGACTCGTATTCCACGCTTTGTTGCGTGGCCACTTGAGTTGGGGTTAGGGACTCTCAATCCTCGCTTTGTTGCTGGGCCCTTGAGTTGGGGTTAGGGACTCGCAATCCACGCTTTGTTGCGTGGCCCCTTGAGTTGGTGTTAGGGACTCTCAATCCACGCCTTGTTGTGTGCCCACTTGAGTTGGGGTTAGGGACTCTCCATCCACGATTTGTTGTGTGGCCCCTTGAGTTGGTGTTAGGGACTCTCAATCCACGCTTTGTTGCGTGGCCACTTGAGTTGGGGTTAGGGACTTGCAATCCACGCTTTGTTGTGTGCCCACTTGAGTTGGGATTAGGGACTCTTAATCCACGCTTTGTTGTGTGGCCCCTTGAGTTGGTGTTAGTGACTCGCAATCCACGCTTTGTTGTGTGGCCCCTTGAGTTGTAGTTAGGGTTTCTTAACACACCCTTTGTTGTGTGGCCCCTTGAGTTGGGGTTAGGGACTCTCCATCCACGCTTTGTTGCGTGGCCACTTGAGTTGGGGTTAGGGACTCGCAATCCACGCTTTGTTGCATGGCCCCTTGAGTTGGGGTTAGGGACTCTTAATCCACACTTTGTTGCGTTGCCCTCTGAGTTGGGGTCAGGGACTCGTATTCCACGCTTTGTTGCGTGGCCACTTGATTTGGGTTTAGGGACTCTCAACCCACGCTTTGTTGCGTGGCCCCTTGAGTTGGGGTTAGGGACTCGCAATCCACGCTTTGTTGCGTGGCCCCTTGAGTTGGGGTTAGGGACTCACAATCCACGCTTTGTTATGTGGCCCCTTGAGTTGGGGTTAGGGACTCGCAATCCACGCTTTGTTGTGTGGCTCCTTGAGTTGGGGTTAGGGACTCTCAATCCACGCTTTGTTGCGTGACCCCTTGAGTTGGGGCTAGGCACTCTCCATCCACACTTTGTTGCGTGGCCCCTTTTGTTGGGTTTAGGGACTTGCAATCCACGGTTTGTTTCGTGTCCCCTAAGTTGGGGTTAAAGGACTCTCAATCCACGCTTTGTTGCATGGCCCCTTGAGTTGGGTTAAGGGACTCTCAATCCCCGCTTTGCTGCGTGGGCCCCTGAGTTGGGGTCAGGCACTCTCCATCCACGCTTTGTTGCGTGGCCCCTTGAGTTGGGGTTAGGGACTCACAATCCACGCTTTGTTATGTGGCCCCTTGAGTTGGGGTTAGGGACTCGCAATCCACGCTTTGTTGTGTGGCCCCTTGAGTTGGGGTTAGGGACTCTCAATCCACGCTTTGTTGCGTGACCCCTTGAGTTCGGGCTAGGCACTCTCCATCCACACTTTGTTGCGTGGCCCCTTGAGTTGGGTTTAGGGACTTGCAATCCACAGTTTGTTGCCTGGCCCCTAAGTTGGGGTTAAAGGACTCTCAATCCACGCTTTGTTGCATGGCCCCTTGAGTTGGGTTAAGGGACTCTCAATCCCCGCTTTGCTGCGTGGGCCCCTGAGTTGGGGTTAGGAACTCGCAATCCACGCTTTGTTGCGTGGCCCCTTGAGTTGGGGTTAGGGACTCTCAATCCACGCTTTGTTGTGTGGCCACTTGCGTTGGGGTTAAGGGAGTCTCAATCCCCGCTTTGTTGCCTGGCCCCTTGAGTTGGTGTTAGGGACTCGCAATCCACGCTTTGTTGCGTGGCCACTTGAGTTGGGGCTAGGGACTCGCAATCCACGCTTTGGTGCGTGGCCCCTTGAGTTGGGGTTAGGGACTCGCAATCCACGCTTTGTTGCGTGGCCCCTTGAGTTGGGGTTAGGGACTCTCCATCCACGCTTTGTTGCGTGACCCCTTGAGTTGGGGTTAGGGACTCTCAATCCACGCTTTGTCGCTGGGCCCTTGAGTTGGGGTTAGGGACTCGCAATCCACGCTTTGTTGCGTGGCCCCTTGAGTTGGGGTTAGGGACTCGCAATCCACGCTTTGTTGTGTGGCCCCTTGAGTTGGGGTTAGGGACTCTCAATCCGCGCTTTGTTGCGTGACCCCTTGAGTTGGGGCTAGGCACTCTCCATCCACACTTTGTTGCGTGGCCCCTTGAGTTGGGGTTAGGGATTGACAATCCACGCTTTGTTGCGTGGCTCCTTGAGTTGGGGTTAGGGACTCTCCATCCACGCTTTGTTGTGTTTCCCTCTTCAGTTGGGGTCAAGGAATCACATTCCACGCTTTGTTTACTGGCCCCTTGAGTTGGGGTTAGGGACTCTCAATCCACGCTTGGTTGTGTGGCCCCTTGAGTTGGGGTTAGGGATTCTCAATCCACGCCTTGTTGTGTGCCCACTTGAGTTGGGGTTAGGGACTCTCCATCCACGATTTGTTGTGTGGCCCCTTGAGTTGGTGTTAGGGACTCTCAATCCACGCTTTGTTGCGTGGCCACTTGAGTTGGGGTTAGGGACTTGCAATCCACGCTTTGTTGTGTGCCCACTTGAGTTGGGGTTAGGGACTAGCCATCCACGCTTTGTTGTGTGGCCCCTTGAGTTGGTGTTAGGGACTCGCAATCCACGCTTTGTTGTGTGGCCCCTTGAGTTGGTGTTAGGGACTCTCCATCCACGCTTTGTTGCGTGGCCCCTTCAGTTGCAGTTAGGGTTTCTTAATCCACGCTTTGTTGTGTGGCCCCTTGAGTTGGGGTTAGGGACTCTCCATCCACGCTTTGTTTCGTGGCCCCTTGAGTTGTAGTTAGGGTTTCTTAATCCACGCTTTGTTGCGTGGCCACTTGAGTTGGGGTTAGGGACTCTCAATCCACGCTTTGTTGCATGGCCCAATGAGTTGGGGTTAGGGACTCTTAATCCACACTTTGTTGCGTTGCCCCTTGAGTTGGGGTCAGGGACTCGTATTCCACGCTTTGTTGCGTGCCCACTTGAGTTGGGGTTAGGGACTCTCAATCCTCGCTTTGTTGTGTGGCCCCTTGAGTTGGGGTTAGGGACTCGCAATCCACGCTTTTCTGCGTGGCCCCTTGAGTTGGTGTTAGGGAGTCGCAATCCACGCTTTGTTGCGTGGCTACTTTGAGTTGGGGTTAGGGTCTCTCCATCCACGATTTGTTGTGTGGCCCCTTGACTTGGTGTTAGGGACTCCCAATCCACGCTTTGTTGCGTGGCCACTTGAGTTGGGGTTAGGGACTTGCAATCCACGCTTTGTTGTGTGCCCACTTGAGTTGGGGTTAGGGACTTGCCATCCATGCTTTGTTGTGTGGCCCCTTGAGTTGGTGTTAGTGACTCGCAATCCACGCTTTGTTGTGTGGCCCCTTGAGTTGTAGTTAGGGTTTCTTAACACACCCTTTGTTGTGTGGCCCCTTGAGTTGGGGTTAGGGACTCTCCATCCACGCTTTGTTGCGTGGCCCCTTGAGTTGTAGTTAGGGTTTCTTAATCCACGCTTTGTTGCGTGGCCACTTGAGTTGGGGTTAGGGACTCTCAATCCACGCTTTGTTGCATGGCCCAATGAGTTGGGGTTAGGGACTCTTAATCCACACTTTGTTGCGTTGCCCCTTGAGTTGGGGTCAGGGACTCGTATTCCACGCTTTGTTGCGTGCCCACTTGAGTTGGGGTTAGGGACTCTCAATCCTCGCTTTGTTGTGTGGCCCCTTGAGTTGGGGTTAGGGACTCGCAATCCACGCTTTTCTGCGTGGCCCCTTGAGTTGGTGTTAGGGAGTCGCAATCCACGCTTTGTTGCGTGGCTACTTTGAGTTGGGGTTAGGGTCTCTCCATCCACGATTTGTTGTGTGGCCCCTTGACTTGGTGTTAGGGACTCTCAATCCACGCTTTGTTGCGTGGCCACTTGAGTTGGGGTTAGGGACTTGCAATCCACGCTTTGTTGTGTGCCCACTTGAGTTGGGGTTAGGGACTTGCCATCCATGCTTTGTTGTGTGGCCCCTTGAGTTGGTGTTAGTGACTCGCAATCCACGCTTTGTTGTGTGGCCCCTTGAGTTGTAGTTAGGGTTTCTTAACACACCCTTTGTTGTGTGGCCCCTTGAGTTGGGGTTAGGGACTCTCCATCCACGCTTTGTTGCGTGGCCCCTTGAGTTGTAGTTAGGGTTTCTTAATCCACGCTTTGTTGCGTGGCCACTTGAGTTGGGGTTAGGGACTCTCAATCCACGCTTCCTGCATGGCCCCTTGAGTTGGGGTTAGGGACTCTTAATCCACACTTTGTTGCGTTTCCCCTTGAGTTGGGGTCAGGGACTCGTATTCCACGCTTTGTTGCGTGCCCACTTGAGTTGGGATTGGACTCTCAATCCTCGCTTTGTTGCTAGCCCCTTGAGTTGGGGTCAGGGACTCGCAATCCACGCTTTGTTGTGTGGCCCCTTGAGTTGGTGTTAGGGACTCTCAATCCACGCTTTGTTGCGTGGCCCCTTGAGTTGGTGTTAGTGACTCGCAATCCACGCTTTGTTGTGTGGCCCCTTGAGTTGTAGTTAGGGTTTCTTAACACACCCTTTGTTGTGTGGCCCCTTGAGTTGGGGTTAGGGACTCTCCATCCACGCTTTGTTGCGTGGCCCCTTAAGTTGTAGTTAGGGTTTCTTAATCCACGCTTTGTTGTGTGCCCACTTGAGTTGGGGTTAGGGACTCACAATCCACGCTTTGTTGCGTGGCCACTTGAGTTGGGGTTAGGAACTCGCAATCCACGCTTTGTTGCGTTGCCCCTTGAGTTGGGGTTAGGGACTCTTAATCCACACTTTGTTGCGTTGCCCCTTGAGTTGGGGTCAGGGACTCGTATTCCACGCTTTGTTGCGTGGCCACTTGAGTTGGGTTTAGGGACTCTCAACCCACGCTTTGTTGCGTGGCCCCTTGAGTTGGGGTTAGGGACTCGCAATCCACGCTTTGTTGTGTGGCCCCTTGAGTTGGGGTTAGGGACTCGCAATCCACGCTTTGTTGTGTGGCTCCTTGAGTTGGGGTTAGGGACTCTCAATCCACGCTTGGTTGCGTGACCCCTTGAGTTGGGGCTAGGCACTCTCCATCCACACTTTGTTGCGTGGCCCCTTGAGTTGGGTTTAGGGACTTGCAATCCACAGTTTGTTTCGTGTCCCCTAAGTTGGGGTTATAGGACTCTCAATCCACGCTTTGTTGCATGGCCCCTTGAGTTGGGTTAAGGGACTCTCAATCCCCGCCTTGCTGCGTGGGCCCCTGAGTTGGGGTTAGGAACTCGCAATCCACGCTTTGTTGCGTGGCCCCTTGAGTTGGGGTTAGGGACTCTGCATCCACGCTTTGTTGCGTGGCCCCTTGAGTTGGGGTTAGGCACTCACAATCCACGTTTTGTTATGTGGCCCCTTGAGTTGGGGTTAGGGACTCGCAATCCACGCTTTGTTGTGTGGCCCCTTGAGTTGGGGTCAGGGAGTCTCAATCCACGCTTTGTTGCGTGACCCCTTGAGTTGGGGCTAGGCACTCTCCATCCACACTTTGTTGCGTGGCCCCTTGAGTTGGGTTTAGGGACTTGCAATCCACAGTTTGTTGCGTGGCCCCATAAGTTGGGGTTAAAGGACTCTCAATCCACGCTTGGTTGCATGGCCCCTTGAGTTGGGTTAAGGGACTCTCAATCCCCGCTTTGCTGCATGGGCCCCTGAGTTGGGGTTAGGAACTCGCAATCCACGCTTTGTTGCGTGGCCCCTTGAGTTGGGGTTAAGGGAGTCTCAATCCCCGCTTTGTTGCCTGGCCCCTTGAGTTGGGGCTAGGGACTCGCAATCCACGCTTTGTTGCGTGGCCCCTTGAGTTGGGGTTAGGTACTCTCAATGCACGCTTTGGTGCGTGGCCCCTTGAGTTGGGGTTAGGTACTCTCAATACCCGCTTTGTTGCCTGGCCCCTTGAGTTGGTGTTAGGGACTCGCAATCCACGCTTTGTTGCGTGGACCCTTGAGTTGGGGTTAGGGATCGACAATCCACGCTTTGTTGCGTGGCTCCTTGAGGTGGGGTTAGGGACTCTCCATCCATGCTTTGCTGTGTTTCCCTCTTGAGTTGGGGTCAGGGAATCACATTCCACGCTTTGTTTACTGGCCCCTTGAGTTGGGGTTAGGGACTCTCAATCCAAGGTGTGTTGTGTGGCCCCTTGAGTTGGGTTAAGAGACTCTCAATCCACGCTTTGTTGTGTGGCCCCTTGAGTTGGGGTTAGGGACTCTCCATCCACGCTTTGTTGTGTGGCTCCCTGAGTTGGGGTTAGGGACTCTCAATCCACGCTTGGTTGCGTGACCCCTTGTGTTGGGGCTAGGCACTCTCCATCCACACTTTGTTGCGTGGCCCCTTGAGTTGGGTTTAGGGACTTGCAATCCACAGTTTGTTGCGTGTCCCCTAAGTTGGGGTTATAGGACTCTCAATCCACGCTTTGTTGCATGGCCCCTTGAGTTGGGTTAAGGGACTCTCAATCCCCGCCTTGCTGCGTGGGCCCCTGAGTTGGGGTTAGGAACTCGCAATCCACGCTTTGTTGCGTGGCCCCTTGAGTTGGGGTTACGGACTGTGCATCCACGCTTTGTTGCGTGGCCCCTTGAGTTGGGGTTAGGGACTCACAATCCACACTTTGTTATGTGGCCCCTTGAGTTGGGGTTAGGGACTCGCAATCCACGCTTTGTTGTGTGGCCCCTTGAGTTGGGGTTAGGGACTCTCAATCCACGCTTTGTTGCGTGACCCCTTGAGTTGGGGCTAGGCACTCTCCATCCACACTTTGTTGCGTGGCCCCTTGAGTTGGGTTTGGGGACTTGCAATCCACAGTTTGTTGCGTGGCCCCATAAGTTGGGGTTAAAGGACTCTCAATCCACGCTTTGTTGCATGGCCCCTTGAGTTGGGTTAAGGGACTCTCAATCCACGCTTTGCTGCGTGGGCCCCTGAGTTGGGGTTAGGAACTCGCAATCCACGCTTTGTTGCGTGGCCCCTTGAGTTGGGGTTAAGGACTCTCAATCCACGCTTTGTTGTGTGGCCACTTGCGTTGGGGTTAAGGGAGTCCCAATCCACGCTTTGTTGCCTGGCCCCTTGAGTTGGTGTTAGGGACTCGCAATCCACGCTTTGTTGCGTGGCCCCTTGAGTTGGGGTTAGGTACTCTCAATGCACGCTTTGGTGCGTGGCCCCTTGAGTTGGGGTTAGGTACTCTCAATACCCGCTTTGTTGCCTGGCCCCTTGAGTTGGTGTTAGGGACTCGCAATCCACGCTTTGTTGCGTGGCCCCTTGAGTTTGGGTTAGGTACTCTCAATGCACGCTTTGGTGCGTGGCCCCTTGAGTTGGGGTTAGGTACTCTCATTCTGTGCTTTGTTGCCCTGGCCGCTTGAGTGGGTGTTAGGGACTCTCAATCCACACTTTGTTGCGTGGACCCTTGAGTTGGGGTTAGGGATTGACAATCCACGCTTTGTTGCGTGGCTCCTTGAGGTGGGGTTAGGGACTCTCCATCCATGCTTTGTTGTGTTTCCCTCTTGAGTTGGGGTCGGGGAATCACATTCCAAGCTTTGTTTACTGGCCCCTTGAGTTGGGGTTAGGGACTCTCAATCCACGCTTGGTTGCGTGGCCCCTTGAGTTCGGGTTAGGGTTTCATAATCCAAGGTGTGTTGTGTGGCCCCTTGAGTTGGGTTAAGAGACTCTCAATCCACGCTTTGTTGTGTGGCCCCTTGAGTTGGGGTTAGGGACTCTCCATCCACGCTTTGTTGCGTGGCCCCTTGAGTTGGTGTTAGGGACTCGCAATCCACGCTTTATTGCGTGGCTATTTTGAGTTGGGGTTAGGGACTCTCAATCCACGGCTTGTTGTGTGCCCACTTGAGTTGGGGTTAGGGACTCTCCATCCATGCTTTGTTGCGTGGCCCCTTGAGTTGGGGTTAGGGACTCTCAATCCACGCTTTGTTGCGGGCTCACTTGAGTTGGGGTTAGGGACTTGCAATCCACGCTTTGTTGTGTGCCCACTTGAGTTAGGGTTAGGGACTCGCCATCCATGCTTTCTTGTGTGGCCCCTTGAGTTGGTGTTAGGGACTCGCAATCCAGGCTTTGTTGTGTGGCGCCTTGAGTTGGTGTTAGGGACTCTCCATCCACGCTTTGTTGCGTGGCCCCTTGAGTTGTAGTTAGGGTTTCTTAATCCACGCTTTGTTGTGTGGCCCCTTGAGTTGGGGTTAGGGACTCTCCATCCACGCTTTGTTGCGTGGCCCCTTGAGTTGTAGTTAGGGTTTCTTAATCCACGCTTTGTTGTGTGCCCACTTGAGTTGGGGTTAGGGACTCTCAATCCACGCTTTGTTGCGTGGCCCCTTGAGTTGGAGTTAGGGACTCTCCATCCACGCTTTGTTGCGTGGCCCCTTGAGTTGTAGTTAGGGTTTCTTAATCCACGCTTTGTTGTGTGGCCCCTTGAGTCGGTGTCAACCACTCTCCATCCACGCTTTGTTGCGTCCCCCCTTGAGTTGGGGATAGGGACTCGCCATCCACACTTTGTTGCGTGGCCCCTTGAGTTGGGGTTAGGGACTTGCAATCCACACTTTGTTGCGTGGCCCCTTGAGTTGTAGTTAGGGTTTCTTAATCCACGCTTTGTTGTGTGCCCACTTGAGTTGGGGTTAGGGACTCGCAATCCACGCTTTGTTGTGTGGCGCCTTGAGTTGGGGTTAGGGACTCTCCATCCACGCTTTGTTGCGTGGCCCCTTGAGTTGTAGTTAGGGTTTCTTAATCCACGCTTTGTTGTGTGGCCCCTTGAGTTGGGGTTAGGGACTCTCCATCCACGCTTTGTTGCGTGGCCCCTTGAGTTGTAGTTAGGGTTTCTTAATCCACGCTTTGTTGTGTGCCCACTTGAGTTGGGGTTAGGGACTCTCCATCCACGCTTTGTTGTGTGGCGCCTTGAGTTGGGGTTAGGGACTCTCCATCCACGCTTTGTTGCATGGCCCCTTTAGTTGTTGTTAGGGTTTCTTAATCCACGCTTTGTTGTTTGGCCCCTTGAGTCGGTGTTAGGCACTTTCCATCCACGCTTTGTTGCGTGGCCCCTTGAGTTGGGGATAGGGACTCGCCATCCACACTTTGTTGCGTGGCCCCTTGAGTTGGGGTTAGGGACTTGCAATCCACACTTTGTTGCGTGGCCCCTTGAGTTGGGGTCCAGGGACTCTCGATCCACGCTTTGTTGTGTGGCCACTTGAGTTCGGGTTAGGGACTCAGCTGACTCCATATTCGCCGATACGGTAGCATATTAGGTAACACACATGAGGTAGTGTGCTGCATATCAGTAATATGGTAGCACATCATGCAAGACGCCAGCGTATCACGAAATATCGGTGTTCAGTAATCATGCATGTTTGGTAATACACATGCATATTAGGTAATATGCCCGCGTATCAGGTAACCATATCATGTACTGCATGTACCAGGTAATCAGCATGTGAGGTAATATGGTGAGTTAATGTGGTAGCGGGAGCAGTTTAGGTTCTCAATGATTCTATAGTAGCTCCCTCCTGTGGTGCGCGCCCCAGTTGAATTTCCGTGCACCTCCACAGCCAAGCGTCGCAAGGTCGCAAGGTCCCAACCTATTTCCCACACTATAGACTACGTGGTGGCAGATTGCACAAAGTGCCAAGACGCATATTCACCACCACACCAGGCTGCATGTTGCTGCAGCGATCCCCACTGTTCACTTGCCAAAAACAGCATATCTTGATGAAAGAAATCCACCACAGTGCCAAAGGTGCATCCCAAGTGTGTTTTTGACAGCACCTGGTGCAGGCACAAGCAGCTCTTGCATGCATCAGGTGACTGCAGATTGTATTGGAAGTAAACAGTTGCCAATATTCCTGAGTTTGATCTGCTAGGGTAGAGGGAAATTGCATTCAGTTCATGGTTTGCTCAGCCCTGCTAAACGAAGCTTGGGATGCCCTCATTTTCCAAGTGAGCACCAGGATTGCTGAGTGAATTTTTCATATGATAAAAATATTGTTGACATATGATAGATGCAAAATGGACATGAACCACGCAGATTTGCTAGTTTTTGAATGATTGTTTTCCTGAAGGGGCACAGCAAGTTTCATAGCAGTTTTCAACATGTGTAATGCTTGCCATTTGGGCTCTGCCAATGGCGCAGGGATAGCATGCATTCACGGGGGGGGCGTCTCCTCGGTTGTGCATGCACTCCTGAACCCCCGCCCCATCGCGAAAACCCCCCTGAAACCGCACCCCCATTTGTTGCCCCAATTTGTTGGAACATTTAGTTTTTTTGGGGGGGTTGCAGCAGTTGGTGAATGCTGTTTGCTCTGCCGCAGTCCACTCTACATGTTGGAATTTATTTTCTGGCCAGGTTGCCTCGCACTGCTGCTGCATTGTGCACACTTAGCCTGCCACACCCTTTTCTGTGTGTTCACACTTATGTTGCCTTTGAACAGTAAGTCAGTGGGTACTCCTAGGGTTACACCTGCAAGTCGCCAACACCAGAAGTCAATCGATCGTGCTGCATCAAACGTGCCCATTATTCCCAATAATATGGAAACCAAAGAGTCAAGTACAAAAATTCAGGTTTGCAGCTGAGCAGTGCGTGAATTATGCCACGTTTCATATCTGTATGTTTTGGTCCGGGCAGCTTCCAGGAATTCCCAAGGGGTTTGGATTGGTTTGGGTTTTTTTTGAAGGATCACTGGGCGGGCTGCATCAGCAGAGAAATTTTGCAGGGAAGAGAGCCCCCCCCCCTCCTCCTGCCCTGAGCCCTCTGAGTCCAAACACCCCCTCCCTGCACCCTCCGAAAGTTGGAATTGTTGTAACTGAAAAACAATTCTTCAGCACCCATGTGTGTGTGCCCATGTTGCATGTGGTGTGGTTGGTATCATGAGGCTATTGATGCTTTGTGGTGTGAGAAATGCCGTGTTCATAGCGTCAGAAACGCACAATGTAGTGCAACATGGCACCCAACACAGCACCACCCAAGTGGCAGTGATGCCGGGGTACACCATTTGAACAAGATGATGGAATGCCCCTGTTGCAGCCTGCGTCCCAGCAACATCCCTGCAAAGGCCTACGTCACCTTTCCTCTTTCCAGACGATGGTACGAGGCGCGCTGGCCCGGCGACACTTGTCCATCCTGAGAGCCTTGGCCCGTCTCTCAGCACTGGCATCACGTAGCCGCTACCAACGGCCTCACAGTCCGAGACCCAATGTGCCGGCTGCCCTGCAGGAGCTGTCAGGCATGTGCAAATGTGCAGTCGCATCGTTGGGTAGCAGTGTTTCATTCATAGGAGCAGTCCCTGCCCCTTCCCCCTGTAGACCCTCTCTAAGTCAGAGGGAGATACACCTCGGCTGATGTGCACATGCGGACGGCGTGTGCCCTGGCCTAGCGTATCCTTGATATCAATGCCAAACCCTAAGGTCAGTGTCTCGCGGGCACCCAAGGGGGGAGAGTATGGCAGGGAATTGGATAGCAGCAACAGGTGCTCATGTGTCTATGTGCACGTGTGCCGGTTGCGGCACCACCAGCAGCGCCAGCAACGCGGGCAGTTGGGCAGTTGGGGTCCCAGAGGCAATTTTGGGGGCTGTTGTCAGTGACCCCCAGTAATTCTGCTAGGATGCTTTTGGGCCCTCCATCGTCCACCCTTCCCGCTTCACCTCCATGTTCCCTGCTGATGACGGTGACCAGACGTCAGTCGACGGGAATCTGGTTTGACGTTCATAGGGGGCGTTCGCTGACGGCTGAGGGCTCTTTGTGCAGGACATATCCCTCGCCTGCCTGCGATCCAATGCATTTCAGGCAACCCCAGTTCCGAGGCTCCCACACTCACTGCGCCTTATCACGCCTTCAAAATCCTTGGTATCTCTGCCCTTGCCAGCAAACGGTTCGCCAGTACGCGCCCCTCGAGCCCGCTGAGCCTGGAGTATGACGAGCTGCTGACATTGTAGTATGCCCGGCCCGAGCCTTCCTTTGAGTCCCAGAGCTGCAGCCTTAGCCCTTGCAGAAACCGTCGAACTCGCAACTCTGAGGTTGCCTTCCAACGGTGGCGTGGTCAACAGTGCACATGTTGCCAACTTTTCAAGACCACATCCAAGTGGCAGGGTGCGACGTGATTGTCTGATATTGAGCTTAGGTCAGATATCCGGGGGGGGGGGGGGGGTCTGATAGGGGGCAGAGCTCTCATTAGCCATATTATATATGGGCGTTTGACCGGGGGGGGGGGGGGGGCATTCCGACGCAAAGTGGGAGATTTTTCAGTTCTCGCCGCTTTTCTCAAAAATGTCGTTCCGTGGGGGGGAGTATGTTATACCTTTTCGAAATCTCCAAGAAATGGCCGTTTCGGAAAGGTATGGGTTAGGGGGGGGGGGGGTCAGGGACTTGCTTTAATTTTCATTCCGGCAGGGGGGGGGGGGACCCCTCCCCCTGGACCCCCTCCCCCCCTCCCCTGGACCCCCTCCCCCCCTCCCCCCTCAGCTCAAGTGCACCCGAAAACCTGGGTTTTGGGAACATTTTTTAGTCATGGGAAAAAAACTTTCGGCGCCTTCGGCGCATGCCATACACTGTGTACATATTGCTCCATGTGTGCTCCATCTCCCTTGTTATCCAGACTACCATGCCCCAACGCTCGTTGTTGGTGTATTTCAGCTCCCCGGTCCCACCGTTGCCACGCGCAAAACGCGAAGACGTAATTGACATGCTGCTCTATTTTAGGTTTAAAGATAGGATCACAGGTCATAAAAGCCGAGGTACCCTCTGATCCGGAGCCAGTGGATGATGAGGCGCTGCCTGACAATTTGTCTGATGTCTCCCATTCAGGCAGTGACTCAGGTTCGTCATCATCATCAGGTTCCAGTTCCAGTTCCACTACCGATGGGGGCTCCAGTCCAGGTGAGTCTAATTCTGACTGATAAGAAAGATCACTGTCATTTGGCATGAGATGGTGAATGTCCCGCTTTGTTGTAGTTTTTTTGTATTGGTGAGATGTGGGAACCCTGAATTGACATTCAATGATGAATTTTCTTTGTTTACGGCCGACAACATGGCATTTCCATGTGCTGAGTTGTTCATTCTCCAATAATTTTTTCTGTTCACTGTGGATTGGGTATGTTCCGGCAGGGGGGGGGACCCCTCCCCCCTGGACACCCTCCCCCCCTCCCCTGGACCCCCTCCCCCCCTCCCCCCCCCCGCTCAAGCAAGTCCCTGGGGGGGGGGGGGGTGGCCATATTTTTTCGTACCAGACCCGAACTTTTTGGCGTTTTGGTGTCTGCTCCAAATATCTGGTCTGGTCTGGTCTGGCTTGTATACAGGGTTGCACGGACCTTGGCCCGGTGCTCCAACATGTCGTCAGTATGGCAAGTTTTACTGGCATACTAAATGATGCACATTTTTATGCCGAATCCATTGGTGAAGGTCCCACCCTTCAACTCAACGATATGTTGGAGAAATTTACCAAAAACTGTGTGCGGCGTACTTTGCGTCAAAATGCTCTGGTTAGCTTGACTTATGCAGGCTACACTGCCAGCAGTTTTTGGTGATTTTCTCCACAATATCGTTGAGTTGAAGGGTGGGGCCTGCACCAGCAGATTCGGTATGAAATTCTGCATCATTTACTAGGTCACTGAAATTTGCCATAGTGACGACATGTTTGAGCAGCAGGCCAAGCACGGTGAAAACCCTGTACGTACGCCAGACCAGTAGCAGCAAAATTCCTGAAAATCGCCCGTGTTTGGGACCTCGGATAGCCCCGCCACCGTTTGGTTGGGCCACGAAACCTTGATTTTTGGATTATCCAGGTCCAAAATAGGGGGGTCCCATGTTTTTCACTAGTAGACCCACCGACACCCATGAGAAATTCCGAAAACGGCCGAAAAACCTCCCACTTTGCGTCAAAACCCCAGAAATGACCCCCCCCCCCCCGGTCAAACGCCCATATATGAGGGTTGCACGGGTGTCTATTCGATACACTAGCAGGAATTTTCCGGTGCGGGCTGAATTTTGGAAAAATGTTGTCTCGTACGTAGGGGTATGTTGTACCTTTTTGAAATCTCCAAGAAAAAGGCTTTTTGAGGATGTATCGGCTAGGGCGGGGGTACGAAATCATATTTCTGCGGAATTCGGGCAAAAGTCGGACGCTTCTAGCTTTTTGGGCAGTGTTCCCGTGTGGCTTGTACAGGACACTAGGTAGGTAGGTAGGTAAGTAGGTAACGGGGTAGCACTAACATATCGTCACGTCACAACACAACCAAAGGGCTGGATTGGTGCATTTTGATGTGCCGAATCCAAAAATCCAAGAGGTAGGCCTCAACGGCACAACGTCCCGGAGCTATGAGGTTTTCACCAAGAAGGCGTAGACAATCACAAACTTCCATCGACGGGCGCTTGAATCTCTGTTGTAGTACTTGCCCTGTTTTGTGCAGGGCTTGATCATGTTGTTGAGTTGAAGGATGAGTAACACAACCCCACCTACGGGACAACGTTTTTCTGAAATTCAGCCGGCACTTAAAAATCCTACTAGTTTAACGAACCCCCCCCCCCCCCCCCCCGTCCAGTGCCCCCCCCCCGTCCAGTGTTGCTTGCTTGCTTGTTGCTTGCTTGTTGCTTCCTATGGGGGTAAATCGATGCAATTAGATGTGGTGATTTCAAAAATCCGAATCGCCAAGAAAAGGCATTTCTGGGGATGTATGGGTTAGGGGTTGGTGGTAGGAGACCATATTTTTGCACAATTCCGTGTTGTTGAGGAGTGTCAAGTGTAAGTCGCTTGTTTTTTATTTTATTTGGCGTAAGTCGCTTGGTTATTTTTTTTAGGCGTAAGTCGAGTGTGGGGAAAAAAAACTCGAAAATGTAAGGTACGCGACTTATGTTTTTCATTCATTCATTCATTCTTTTTGCTGTAGGTCACATATCAAAAAAAGCGTAGATTGCGTAACGAAAAAAGCGTACCTCGCTTTTTTTATAAAAAAAAGTGTGACTTATTTTTAATTTTTCTTTTGCCGTAGGTCACGCACAAAAAAAAGTGTAGGTCGCGTAACGAAAAAAGCGTAGCTCGCGTAACTTTTTTTTTTCAGGTGCAGGTCGTGTCACAAAAAACTTGAGTTGGGGTTAGGGACTCGCAATCCGCGCTTTGTTGTGTGGCCCCTTGAGTTGGGGTTAGGGACTCGCAATCCACGCTTTGTTGTGTGTCCGCTAGAGTTGGGGTTAGGGACAAGCCATCCACGCTTTGTTGCGTGGCCCCTTGAGTTGGGGTTAGGGACTCTCCATCCATGCTTTGTTGCGTGGCCACTTGAGTTGGGGTAAGGGACTCTTAATCCACGCTTTGTTGTGTGGCCCCTTGAGTTGGGGTTAGGGACTCTCCATCCACGCTTTGTTGTGTGGCCCCTTGAGTTGGGGTTAAGGGACTCCCAATCCACGCTTTGTTGTGTGGACCCTTGAGTTGGGGTTAAGGGACTCGCAATCCACGCTTTGTTGCGTGGCCCCTTGAGTTGGGGTTAGGGACTCTGAATCCAAGCTTTGTTGTGTGGCCACTTGCGTTGGGGTTAAGGGAGTCTCAATCCCCGCTTTGTTGCTTGGCCCCTTTAGTTGGGGTTAGGGACTGGCCATCCACGCTTTGTTGCGTGGCCCCTTGAGTTGGGGTTAGGGACTCTCAATACACGCTTTGTTGCGTGGCCACTTGAGTTGGGGTAAGGGACTCTCAATCCACGCTTTGTTGTGTGGCCCCTTGAGTTGGGGTTAGGGACTCTCAATCCATGCTTTGTTGCGTGGCCCCTTGAGTTGGGGTTAGGGACTCTCAATCCACGCTTTGTTGCATGGCCTCTTGAGTTGGGGTTAGGGACTCGCAATCCAAGCGTTGTTGCTTGGCCCCTTTAGTTGGGGTTAGGGACTCGCCATCTACGCTTTGTTGCGTGGCCCCTTGAGTTGGGGTTAGGGACTCGCAAGCTTTGTTGTGTGGCTGAACGACAAGTTGTACCACAATGAGGTCGAGGAGCCATAGGCATGGACTATGGCGGTGGCATACATTGCGTCCTGCCTGAAGAGGATCAGGAAGTATGAGGACAGTAAGGACAACAACCATGCAACCGTTGGTTTGGTTTGGAGGCAACGCCACATATTTATTGTTAAGAGTGACGATCCCGAAGGGCTCCATTGGTTTTTTTCTGCCATCGACTGCAAAGTCCAAGTATGGGCCTTCAAAGTCCACATTTGGGAGCCACTTTGCGGTAATTCTTTGGTCCGGCCAATGTTGAGACTGCATTGATGATGCGCAATGCTTCTTGGATGAATTCTTTCCGCAAAGGTGTAACAACAACATCGTCTAGGGTTCCCCTTGGGTTGGGTACCTCATCACAAAGATGCAGTGATTGATAGCCACATGACCAACCAGCCTTTTGAAAACCCAAAGCCCGAGCATGTGCCGCGACACCCTTTGATTGGAGGCTCCGAGTCCGCGGCAGCATCCCGGAGAATGGGTGGGAGGAGGAGGTGCCTTGCTGGAAGCACCGAGAATCTCCTCCTGCCCCAGCCTCCAACCTTGAGTCCCCGCCTCCATCTACTTCCCCCCTCCTTTTTAATAAAGAGGATTCTCTTTCAGACTTTGAGGGCAACATTGGTGCCTCCTCCTCGGAGCCAACAGTTGGACAATTCCCTGCCTTCTCGGCCTCCAACTCCAAGGACATGCCCCAAGATGGGAAGTCAGTGAAGGGCAATGTTAAGGCCCCTCCACAAACCCCGCAGTCCACTTCCTCTTTTAACCCCTCCACATGTGAAGATGCTTGTCCAAACGCATTCATCCGTGGGAAGCTTTTCGAGATGCCTGAGGCGTACCCAAAGGGCGCAGAGGGTCGGAGAAGGACAAACGATTTATTCAAGAGCCGGAAGAGTTGCTTGCGTAGGACATCCGTAACGCTTGTGCGCGGGACACCAATCCGCTTGCAAAGCCGAAGGCATCGGAAACAAAGTCTGATTTGATCTACAAGCGTGTGTTTGCCGACTTCTTGTAGTTGGCCCCACGCCATTATGGTCGCATGCGAAGAATGTAGTTGGCCGGAGGTGACCGGAAAAACACGACCTACGCCAAAAAAGAAATAAAAGAGCGGCTTACGCTTATTTCCACAATCGAGCTACGCTTTCCTTTGTTGAGGATCGTTGACATGGTAGAAGGGCGGGAGACTGAGGGTTGGAGGGAAGTCACCGCGATGCGCTTGGCTTCGGCCGGCGAAACGGCGCGTGCCGTGGTGGGTTTGGGTTGGTTAAAATGCATCCATGCGACTTGGTTCTCTTTGATGAGTTGACAGTCCTATTCCATGCGGCATCGTTGCGCTCCGTAGATGACCTCCGGTCGGATTCCAAGGAGGCGTGCTAGGCCTGGGAGGTTGTACCGCGGGGTGCTGCGGTGGTTGCCCTCGACTGGTTCGACGCCTCAGGGGCAATGCGGCGGGAATTTCTTGGTGTGCCGTTACCGCTTCCGGTGGGGCGTCCGGGGTGATGTCAACGAGGGTGTTGCGTTGACTGGCGACGAGTATTCGGCGAAGAGACTCGTCGTGTTGCTCTGAGGTCGTGAACATTTGGTCGCTGACGCGGGGTGCGACTGCTTCAGCGAACCGAAGAGACCCTTTTGCGGCAGCGAGAGTGCCGTTTAGGACGGCTCGTGTACCCGCGCGGACTAGTTGGTTGTTGGGATCGGGGTCGCCCTTCTCCTCGGGCGCATGAACATGCATAAGTCTAAGGGCGAACTGCTGCTAGCGTGTCTCGTTGCGGATGCTATCTCCGATGCCGAGGATATTGATTCCCGCCTATCATTGGATAATCGAACCCTGGGGTGAGCCTTGGGAGGACCCTAGGGAGGAGAGAACCGAGGGGGAAGGTTGTCCGCACATAAATGCTTGAGCGGGTGATTCGTCCTTCCTCTTTAAGGTGTGGCGGATGAACAAGTTGCCTTGATGGAAGTTGACATGACAACTCCGCTGGACACCGGGACATAAACATGTGAGGCAAAGTGTTGCATTGCTTCAGTTGACCACCTTGTTGGAACGCTAGTTTTGCAATTTTGAACTCAGCACATCAAAGCACATGATTATACCTCTTGTGGTTTTTCGGTGTAGTGACAATATCCTGGATCTATGCCCGATTCTGTGCCAAACCACCATTGTTAACTTGTGCGTGCTCCATAGACAGCCCAAAATCTTCGAAGCGTCCAACTTCGGCCGGGACGCGGACGAAGAAACTGCGGCGCAGCGCATTTGCAACATCATAGGACCCTCTACAGCGAAGAAGCCCGGCGCCACCACGTTTGAGCAGTGATCTACCAGGACGCTTGTTGATCGAAAAAGGTCTTAGTACGAGTCCATCGGTGCTTGTCATGTTTAGTGCATTGCTTCGTCATAATGGGGAGTAGCAAGGTAACACCTAGATTTTTGGAATCCGCGTGTCAAAACGCATTCATTCGTGTGTAGTGTTTTCGGGCAAGGAAACGATATGGTAGAGAAATCAAAGGCACACAGTAAGTAGTCAACAGAACAGCTAGCAGCAAGGTTGCCAAACTTAATGATTTCACACAGAACAATCGAACATTTCCTGCCCATACAGCTCCACCAACGTTTTTACGGGCCGTTTCAACGGGCCGTGGGACCTATTTTTTTTTCCGCGTTCAAAATCGCGGGCGGGGAGTATATGTAGCAACCAATATGGTACCACACATGGACCGTCGGAACCGAAAGTCCAAAAAATGAGCAGCTAGTTTAACAAACGGGGGGGGGGGCGGCTTTAGGCCCCCCCCTTGTCCAACCCCCACATATGTATATATATGTATATGTATGTACATGTATATATATATATATATATGTATGTATGTATGTATATATATATATATATATATATATATATATATGTATGTATATATATAGATATATATATATATATATATATACATATATCCTCTAATCTACACCCCTCCCCAACTCTAGGTCGCTCCACACTACGGCTCTAAGATACATGCGAAGGGTACAACTTCGAGCAGACATGTGGCACAAGGCGCTAAACGGCGTCGAAACGGGCTTAAAATGTGCTCATTTCACTTGTTTGTACAACCTAAATGGTCTAGGATGACTTTTGGAAAAACGCGTTTTTTACCCATTTTTGACCCCTTTTTGGTCCCAAAATGGCCCATTTTCAAGGCATATTGGGATTTTCCAAGGGCCAAAACGCGTCACCACGGGCTGAAACCGCGCTAAAAACACGTGTTTGAGCATCCCAAATGGTCCAAGACCACTTTTGGAAAAATGCGTTTCTGACCCGTTTTGACCCATTTTTGGTCCCAAAACGGCCCATTTTCAAGGCATTTTGGGATTTTCCATGGGCCAAAACGCAACACCACAGGCTCAAAACGGGTTTAAAACACTTGTTTGAGCATCCCAATTGGTCTAGGAACAACTTTGAAAAAATTGATTTTTTTTTCCTCCCCGGGGACCCCGGTGGACCCACCATTGGCCCGCACCGTGCGCGGGCCGGGCTACCCTCCGACTCCACCAATAGACTGGTGGTATAGGCTTCCAGGCGTCTCGTTGGGCCAATCTGAGGTTTGGAAACCACAAAAAGTGGGTGGCTGCAGGTGTAATGGGTGCCTTCGGAATTTGATTTTGAGCCAAGTAGCCCAAGATAGGGCCCGTTCTCGGTTTTCGGCCTGTTTGACACAAACAACACAGTTTTAGGCCATTTTTAACCATTTTTGGGCCGTTTCTCGGACATATCATGGAGATACAACAAATGGCTCTTGGTCACGGGGTAATCAAGGCGCACTTGGAGTGTACGAAGGGTTTCTCTTTGGTTGGCCGTTTTGAACGGGTTTCTCGGCCGTTTGGGGCCAAAAAAAGTTTGTTTTCGGGTACAAAATGCGCAAATTCGGGAGGGCACATCCCGACCTGGCGCCGACTTTAATATTGTGCAAACCACACCAGGCGCCCTCCTATTTGATGCGGGTACATTCTTTGCGCACCCTGCCCTGACAATCCCTTTTAAAGATAATTGTGGGCCGGAAACAGATGGCACGGCCAAAAAGGACTATACCATCCCCCTCTTCATTTTCCTCGAACGGAGTGATTCGAATGCCCCAATTTTAGGTGGCTCCACGGTACGGTTCTAAGGTGCGTGCGAAGGGTACAAATTGGTGCATGCATGCGGCAGAAGGGGCTAAATTGGGCCAAAACGCGCTCAAAATGGGCTCGTTTCACTTGGTTGTGCACCCCAAATGGCCTAGGATCACTTTTGGAAAACAAAATATTTGACCCATTTTAGACATATTTTTGGTCCCAAAACGGCCCATTTTCAAAGCATTTTGGGTTTTTCCGTGGGCCAAAACGCATCTCCACGGGCTCAAAATGGGCTAACAACACTTGTTAGAGCTTCCCAAATGGCCTACGACGAGTTTTGGAACAAAGTATTTTGACCTATTTTTCACCCATTTTCGGTCGGCATGTTGGGATTTTCCATGGGCCAAAGCGGGGAGTTAGAGGGCAACAAAGGGCTCTTGGATCCGAGGCATTGGGACAGAGTAGGGGCCAAAACGAAAACGTGACGTGCTTGCTTGCTTGCTTTCTTGCTTACTTGTTGTTAGCTAGAGTTAAGGGGAGAGGGTGTAGTAATACATAAACATATATCACTACACCCCTCTCCTCTTAAATCTAGCTAACAAGCAAGCAAGCAAGCACGTCACGCTTCCTTTTTGGCGGTTACTCTGTCCCAATGCCTCACATCCTTCCCTAATCTAGGCATCCTATTCCCTAAGTGGTGCCCTTTCCAAATCCGAGTTTTGAGCCAAAAACTTACCAGTGGCACCCTTGGCCAAACGGCCCAATTTCAAGCCATTTTCCATTTTCCATGGGCCAAACCGCGTCACTGCGGGCTCCAAACGGGCTAAAAACACTTGTTTGAGGTTCCCAAATGGTCTACGATCGCTATTGGAAAGATGTGCTTTTTACCCATTTTTGACCCTTTTTTCGTCCCAAAACGGCCCATTTTCAAAGCATTTTGGGTTTTTCCGTGGGCCAAAATGCATCTCCACAGGCTCAAAATGGGCTAACAACACTTGTTAGAGCTTCCCAAATGGCCTACGACGAGTTTTGGAACAATGTATTTTGACCTATTTTTCACCCATTTTCGGTCGGCATGTTGGGATTTTCCATGGGCCAAAGCGGGGAGTTAGAGGGCAACAAAGGGCTCTTGGATCCGAGGCATTGGGACGGAGTAGGGGCCAAAACGAAAACGTGACTTGCTTGCTTGCTTGCTTTCTTGCTTACTTGTTGTTAGCTAGAGCTAAGGGGAGAGGGTGTAGTAATACATAAACATATATCACTACACCCCTCTCCTCTTAAATCTAGCTAACAAGCAAGCAAGCAAGCACGTCACGCTTCCTTTTTGGCTGTTACTCTGTCCCAATGCCTCACATCCTTCCCTAATCTAGGCATCCTATTCCCTAAGTGGTGCCCTTTCCAAACCCGAGTTTTGAGCCAAAAACTTACCAGTGGCATCCTTGGCCAAACGGCCCAATTTCAAGCCATTTTCCATTTTCCATGGGCCAAACCGCGTCACTGCGGGCTCCAAACGGGCTAAAAACACTTGTTTGAGGTTCCCAAATGGTCTACGATCGCTATTGGAAAGATGTGCTTTTTACCCATTTTTGACCCTTTTTTCGTCCCAAAACGGCTCATTTTCACAGCATTTTGGTATTTTCCATGGGCCAAAGCACGTCACCACGGGCTCAAAACAGGCGAAAAACACTTGTTTGAGCATGCCAAGTGGTCCAGGATCATTTTTGGAAAAACACATTTTTGACTTTTTTCAATCCATTTTGGGTCCCAAAACGGCCCATTTTCAAGGCATTCTGGCCTTTTCCATGGGCCAAAACGTGTCACCACGGGCTCAAAACGGGTTGAAAATACTCGTTTGAGCGTCGGAAATGGTCTAGGATCACCTTTGGAAAAATGCGTTTTTGACCCATTTTTGGCCCCGTTTTGGTCCCACCACGGCCCATTTTCAAAGCATTTTGGGATTTTCCATGGGCCAAAACGTGTCACCACCGGGTCAAAACGCGCTAAAAACACTTGTTCGAGCATCCCAAGTGGTCTGGATTCACTTTGGGAAAAAATCTTTTTTTTCGCCCGAGGGACCCCGGTGCACCCACCGTTGGCCCCAACCGTGCGCGGGCCGGGCTGCCGGCTCCACCAAGTGACCACTGGTACGGGGGTCTAGGTGGCTCGTTGGGCGATTCTGAGGCTTCAAAACCACAAATAGTGGGGGGTTGCGGGCGGACTAGGTGCCCTCGGAATTTAGCATACGGCCCGTTCTCCGTTTTGGGGCGACGTGACAAATGTTGTGCGCAATTTGGGCCTCTTTGTGCCATTTGTCGCCCTTTTCTCGGACATATTGCGGAGTTACAAGGCAATAAAGGGCTCTTTGTCGCAAGAAAATCAAGGCACACGTGTAGTGTAGAAACCGTTTCCCTTTCTTTCACCGTTTTGAGTGGTTTCCGGGGCCATTTTGGGCCAAAAAAACTGTTTTGGGGCGCAAAATGCGGGGTTTTGCGAAGGCACCTCCCGACTTGGCGCCCCCGCCCCTATGCGCCACCGGTGAGTTTTTGGCTGAAAACTTAGATTTGGCAAGGGCACCACCTAGGCTTTAGGATGGCTAGAGTAGAGTAGAGCCGGGAGCCATGAGGCAGAGCAATGGCCAAAACGGAAAGGAGAAGTGCTTACTTGTTGTTTGCTTTCTTGCTTGTTGCTTGCTTGCTTGTTGCTTGTTAGCTAGATTTAGGGGGTGAGGGGTGTAGTAATATGTATATATATATATATATATATATATATATATATATATATATATATATACACACACACACACACACAACCATACACATGTATGGCGCACACACCATCTGTGTACCACCCCCTCCCCCCTCATGCCACCCGTGTAGCACCCCTATTTTTCATCAATGGGACTATAGAAGCCCCTTTGGACTAGGATTTGCCTAGTGGCAACAGTTACACTCAAATATTCAGTGGTTCACTACATAGGGAACGGAGATTTGGCCAATGTACCCGTGTAGACTAGGATTTTTCGTGGTTACCTATATCGGGAATTAGGAATTGGCCAACCTACCCGGGTAGAGTGGGATTCTTAGTGGCCCCGGCTATGGGGAACTCGGATTCGTCCAGTCTCAGCGGGTAGACGGGGATTTTTCGTCGTGCACTATGTAGGGAACTGGGATTGGGCTAGTCTACCCGAGTAGACTAGGTTTTTTCGTGGTTCCCTATATGGGGAACTGGCATTTGGGCGGTCTACCCGCGCAGTCCGGGATTTTTCGTCATCCCCTACATACGGAACTAGGACTTGGCTACTCTACCCGGGGAGATTAGGATTGTTTGTTGCTCCCTAAATAGGGAAGTGGGATTACGCCAGTCCTACCGGGTAGACTGGGACATTTCGTGGCTCCCTATATAGGGAATTCGGATTTGGCCAGTCTACCTGGGTAGACTGGAATTATCCGTGGTTCCCTATATAGGGAACTCGGATTTGGCCAGTCTACCCGGGTAGACCGGGATATTTCGTCGTTTCCTATATAAGGAACCCGGATTGGGCCAGCCTACCTGGGTAGACTGATACTTTTAGTGGCCCCCTCTATGAGGAACTGGGATTTGTCCAGTCTCAACGGGTAGACTAGGATTTTTCGTGGTTGCCTATATAGTGAACTGGGATTTGGCTAGTCTACCCGGGTAGACTAAGGTTTTTCGTGGTTCCCTATGTGGGGAACTGGGATTTCGGTAGTCTACCCGCATAGCCTAGGATTTTTCGTTGTTCCCTACATAGGGAACTAGGACTTGGCCTATCTACCCGGGTAGACTAGGATTTTTCGTTGCTCACTATACAGGGAACTGGGATTTGGCAAGGCTCACCGGGTAGGTTGGGATATTTCATGGCTCCCTACATGGGGAATTGGGGTTTGGCCACTCCACCCGGGTAGAGTGGGATTATCCGTGGTTCCCTACTTGGCCTGTCTACCTGGGTAGACTTGGATTTTTCATTGCTCCCTATATAGGGAACAGGCATTTGGCCAGTCTACCCGGGTAGACTGAGATTTTTCGTCCTTTGCTGCATGGGGAATTGAGATTTGGCCAATCTACCTTGGTAGATTGGGGCTTTTTGTGGTTCCCTACATAGGGAACTGGGATTTGGCCGGTCTACCCGGGTAGACCACGATTATTCTGGTTACCGATATAGGGAACTGGGATTGGGCCAGTCCACCGAGGTAGACTAGGATTTTTCGTGGTTCCCGATATGGGGACCTAGGATTTGGCCAGTAGACTGGGATTTTTCGTGGTTACCTATCGCCATGGAGTCTGTTGAGAGGTTGAAGCGCAAACGGGGTGAAAGCTGCAGTACAGGGGGAAGGCAGCAAAGAATGCGCCGCAGCGCACCAATTCGGGTTGACTTGAGTTTCACACCACCGCACCAGTGTCACCAATAGCTTCCATTGCTTCCATGCAGCTTCATAACAGCAATGGCGGAGCAGTTGCACAAGGTAGAGGACACTGTGAGTGCGGAAAGAGACGGAACATAAGTACATCGTTGGCAAGCGGCGTGGAGGAGAAGGGGGGGGGGTATTTTCCACACCGTTGTGACTTTTGAGTTCATGTGTCCACCTTTGCGGAGTGCCACCATCAAATGATCTTTGGCCTTGCCAGGCTTCTATATCTCCACCCATATTCTGGATGTGATCTGGCCAAGCGTCACTTTCGTAACACAGTGCTGGATGGCATAGTGATCACGGGTTAGCAATTCTGGCACCTCCTTCAGTGTACCAGGCTTCGCTTCCTCGGCCTTCTCAGCCCTGGTGTAATTCTTTTTCCAGCCGCTGCAGCGCTATGCTCACATGTGCACACCCAAGGACATACCAGGACCCATTTGAGCGGAAACAAGCAATTTTGGTAAGCTAATCAGGCCTGTTGACGAAAGAACGCTCTGCAGCCCGGTCCCGACGCGAAACTGCCATACGGGGCCCCACTGGACACACCTTCATCTCTCCATAGCAAAAACAGCTTGGCGCCAATTCGCTGGATTTGCAACCACACTTTGATACCTCTCCACGACACCGTCCTCATGCCGCGGCCTGGTTTGACCCCGTGTCATCTGCAGATCGAACTTCAGCTTCATCAGTGGCACCTTGACCATCTCTTTGCGTACGGAAATTGCCCGATGTGCCTCCGTGGTAGTCTTCCGCACCTTGGATCCCTGTCTGCTTTCTCTGTACGTGGCTATATTGCCCGCTTGGCTCCGCACTTGACTTGCACTGACAGCTTGTGACATGGGAGGAAGGCTCTCCCCATCCGCACCTTGATTGCCGGCTGGTGTCCGTGACATGGCGGTCTCACAGAGGGGCAAACACAGGGTCTAAAAGAAACGCTTCGCCGTGAAAAATAGTTTAGGCAGGGTTGAATTGAGAAAAATGCATGAAAAGTCAATTTAGCTCGACACAAATAACCGACCGCGCATCAGCATGCAAAATGCATGATAAAACAGCAAGCTCGTACTCAGAGAGTTCAGCCAGCAGCTGTACAAGTGCATCTGAAACGTCGGAAGCAACGGACAAGACAGCAGCATGGGCCGCAACGACCACATAGCCTACCCTCTCATATCATTCATCTTCCTCCGGGGCTCTATCATCGGCTTCATAACCAGCACCATCTCCATCCTCATCACCATCATCATCATTAGATTCCCCCAATCCCCCCCCCCCCCCTCAACCGACCATCACGTACGTCCATGGCAGGCATGCACCGTCAGCGTGCTTGTACCGGGCTGGGTTGTTGCAACGCCGAAGCATGTTACAAGCTTCTTGTATGGTAGCGTCCATAAGACAGGGGGGGGTGGTCGTGGCGGAGGTGAGCGTGAGGGCTGTCAAGACATCATCCGAAACACGAACTGGGTTTACCAAGGTTTGAAACGTCTAAACCAACAAATCCTTCAAATGCTCAACAAGTATTACAACTTGTATGGACCCTGGGAGCTGCAAGGTACCAGGCTAGACAACCTCAAGCGTAGATTGCTTTTTAGAGGACCACTTTACAGCAGGAATCATCCCTACGTCCCAACGTTCACACAGCCTTCAGTGTGCCGTTCATAAGTTGTGCCAACCCTTTGGGGATGGTACAATATGTCAAGTCATTTTTCTTACCATCATGGGTGGGGGGCTAACAAGCACAAACAGGTCATGTACCTACTCAAAACTATCCATGTGGGATAACAGGCCATCTTGGCTACCACACAGCTGAGCATGGCTTCACGTGGCTCCTTGTGGAACGGCACACCGGGTAAACATGAAAACCAAGGATACTGATTCAAGAGACGTGCCACCATGAATGTACGTACATACTCACCTTTGTGCTCGAGCCCAAGTGGCAGACGGATCAAAACACATAAGCAGCGGGAGTACGACAGCGTGCTCACATCAGAATTGGCATATCTGCCCAATGACAATCTCCCACATGACAACAGATAATCAACGCAGCAAGTACATGACCATACAACAAGTCAATCATACCTTCTACTGACATCAATGGCGCCTTATGAGCGGCACAATGTGGTGGTGGGACAGTGCGCAAGTTACGAAGCTTTTGGTACAGACTATTCTGCCGGCGATGTGCCACATGCAGTAATCCAAGAACATTTCGTTCCATGAAAATTAGCTCAGTGAAGCTGGAAACTAGCTTGCCTGCGTGCAATCTAACATAGCAAAACTCACGGAACATAGCATTAAAATCGGCGCCAACAAAGAGTTATAGAGTGCTTGTATGGGTGCCTACTCAAGAACATTGGTACACCAAACTTAGCATAACTACGGCCGTAAACAAGTTTCGGAAGACGATAGTGTATTCTCGTCCACGAGCAGGGGCATATGGCGCCGTGTCCTATGTTGTATGGACTGTATGCCATGCAATATCTTCACAAGGTTAGGCGTTGCTGGCACTGTATGATCAAACATCATCATGGGTTACCATTGTGGATTGGACACCTCTGTACGCTCAGTGTTAAGTGGACACCATACATCACGTATCCATATGGGACCTTAAATTAGGTCGCTCAAACCATCACCAAAACACTTGTGAATGTACACGAGCATGTCACTCACAGAACTTCTATGACCGTGTGACTCCTACACACTTGGGAAACCGGGCATGACATCAAGGGAGCTAGGCATATGAAGAACAACAAATGTGGTCCAATTCAGTGAACGATTGCACAGACTAGGAACGGGCTTAAAGACTCAACGGTAAAACTTATCGAACCAGAGGATCCATTTTGTGTGATATATCGCAGCCCATATGGCAATACACCTCCGCTTTGCCTTCTCTGAAAAAGAGGGAGCACTGAACGAACAGGCACTAAAGTGTGCCAAAGTGCAACGTTGCTTCAAGCTTATAGCCACCTCCTTGTGCTTCCTCTTCAAGCGAGGTTTCGGCAACAGGGACAGCACCTGGTAAAGATTAAATGTGTCAGCAATTGCAATTGTGTAACAACCAAGTGGCTTAAGCCCTGATGTGTATCTATCCCGTTGCGGAATAAAATCACCTAGGGAGTGGCGACTCCTGTGGTCTGCCCCCAACTGCAACGCCTAGTCAACAAAGGCAGGAACAATTTCATTTGATCCAACCACCTTACACAGGGCACTGGCATCCTTAAAATGAGCAACACGAAAAAACACGACGGAAAGGGAGAGCTTGCATACAAAAACCCTTGAGGTACAAGCAGAGGCCGATGGTAAACACTTCAAGAGGGCATACAAACCGTGGAAGTTGCCGAAGAACGCGCAATAGCGCGTTAATGTTCAATAATGGAAGATTTTGTGGTCCAATGCTAGCAAAATCAAAAGATCCTAAGAGAGACCGGTACAGTGTAACAAACAAGAGTAACGGGTAAAAAACATCGATGACAATGCAACCAATATGCAAGTACCACGAACATAGGCAAAGCAAACTACGAAGGAAAACACATTTTACCAATGTGTATGAAGGGGCATACCTCAAAATAACCCATCATTTCTGCGTAATACCCAAAATATACGCTGCAGTGTGTCCCTTTAAAGAAAAAAGCTTTTCAAGTACCCTCGGTCAAAGCAAGTGCAATACACCAGATGGTTGATCAAAAAGCACGATGGATGGCATAATGCCATGATTGTAATCCATTATGGACAACTCCCTCGGCATACCAGTCATGGAAATTGGGTGTAGCTCATCCAAGCACATCTCTGTGATACAACAAGGCTCCAATGGGTGTACAAAAGTGTTGTTTTTGAAAAGAACGTGCTGCAACGCGTTCTTTTGTGTACCTTGCAGAATTCATACCATGTTTTCGCTGTTTTTGTGTGGAACACATCATGTGTTATGCAAAATGTGGAGTCATTATTACAACGAAGCACGCATGCTCTCTCTGTGTGCACACTTGGATATCTGCTTCACTTGCGTCAATACCCAGTGATGACCAGAAACACAGGAGAGACTCAACAAGAAAACTGAGGACGAAGAAAGGTAAAGAAATAGCGGTGTTGAAGTAAACACAGGGGGGAGTGGACCATCTAACATGTCAAACGGAATTTCCTTGTAATCAATAGACGTAGGCAGTGTGTTGTTGTCCTTCCTCACCCCCCTCTATTCTTACATGAGCATCAGCCTTGCAGGCTAGATCACATGTGCAAGGAATTTCTTGCGGCCCATTGTGGCAAAAAGGAACAACAACAGAAAACACACACTGTGTACAAATCCCAACAGTCACAATGAATTTGCAGTGCAAGTAGACACAGTCACGGTAAATTTGCAGTAAAGACAGGCACAAGAGACATTCTCCTGGAGACACCTTATTTGATCACAATATTTTTGGGGTTTGCACTTTCCCACTATGGCCCTTCAGGCTTTTATGACCAGTCACAAAAAATGACCCCCCCCCGGCCCCTGGACCTGAACCCCCCAATTATATCCATCCCTAGTCTGTGAAATATCCCAAAAATATTTTGGCCACTTTGAAAACCTACCCCAGGAAACGTGACATGCAGAAATCTAGTAAATAGCACAAAGCACCTTCGCAAGTGCAGGCATGTAGGCACATGCATAGTCAGGGGCTTGCTCGGCTTGATTAATGAGGGGCGTGCCTCTGATCAACGAAGCCTAGCATGTGGCCCGATGTCCACGCAAAGAGATTTTGCTGTATAAAGTTTCTGCCTTTGTTGTGTGTTGTATATATACGTTGTATTACCGTGTGTTATTTTGCCCCCGTTTGTCTCCGTGATCCCACCCTTGGTCCAATTCCCGCCACCTAGAGGCGGGGCTTCCAGTGTCGGGCCGCCGGGGGGAGGGCCCCGGTGGCAACGCGAGCCAGGTGTCCAAACCCCTATGATAGAAAAAAGTTTCCATAGCAACAACCCCCCCAAAAAACTCCCCAAAGACCCACAAAATTGCCCCTCAAAATACAACTCCTGGAGGAATCATTCTTGATGCATATTTAATGTCCCCTCAATACCATAGGTTGACTGATTGTGATGTTGCCATGTCACTCTAAGGAGCCTGACCGATTTTTCTGTCTGTCACCAGCCAAAGTGTCTGCTGCCTGATTGATACCATTTCCTGTTTCTGCCATGCAATGGTCCTGTTTGCTGAATTAGGATCTGCTGTTTGTACCTCTAAGCCATCAGCTGTAGCATTGGTCATTTGTTGTGTCACCATCGAAACCTGGAATTTCTCGGACCCCAATCAGACTGCGTTGTGCCTCACAACATCACCCTTTCTCCCAATTTTGGGAATCTGACAAATGATAGCCCTCCAATAAGAGACAAGCCCTGTGCATGGTTTCACATCATAACCCTCTCTTCTTTGCCTTGGTAATTGGACCACTGGTGCAAGTTTCAGTTGCAGGCTCAGGGGGTGGTGGGGGGGAGGGTCTGCATCTTTCACCCTTGCTACAGCACCGATGGGATGGTTGGGATCTCAGCGGCCTTCCGCCATGGTGCACTGGCGCTGTACCAGAATTTTACAAAGTTTCGACGTCCAGCATCATACCGAGCATCATTTTCCATGAGCCTTGAAGAGCAGGAGCTTGTGCACGGGATCATCAAGTGTGGATATCTGGGGTTTGGGCTGCGGTCGCGGTTGGCGTGCGTATGTGGGCGTGGGCATGCAGGTGGGTGTAGGTGTGCATCTGCATTGGTGTCTCATCCTCCCCCCTTTCTTGAAAAGCTCCCCCCCACCTTTGTGTGAGGGCACATTTGCCCCAAACGCTAAGGAAACCTTACATACTGAAGGACATCCTGTTGCTAATAGGGATAAGTATCCCATGGAAGCATTTGGCCGGTTGCTGAACGTTGCGTCGACTCCCCTGACTCATAATCGCAGTGGGGGCGTGATGCCGTGCTTTATTGGTTGAGGTGGGGTGGTAGTCTGATTGGGTTTGCCTGTTCATACGTATGCATGAGGATGGCGGCAGAGTAGGAGGCACGGGCATGGTGGCACACTTGATGGTGAGATTTTGTGTGCCCGGTGCTCTTCTGTGCCGGTTGCTCCAGGCCCCTGCGAGGAGCCAAGACAGCCTTATGCTCAGCCTGCCAGGGGTCATGTGGGCCAGGGCTCGCAGCCTTCATTTCACAAGGATAAAATGCTGAGCTACTCCACGACTACCTATGCATGGGTGCAGGCGCAGTACTGGGCGCTACTGGGGCTGGAGCTGCACTCCTTGCAGCCATATAGGCTGGGTCTACAACCTCAAGGGCATCCACCCGACGGCACTATACTGGGCACCAGTGAAGCCAAACTCACACCCCTTGACTGCCAAGTTGCACAGGTGGTGCTGCTATGTAGCCTGGATCCAGCATTACAGGGCCAGCCGCACATGCAGTGGTGATGTACCTGAGACATGTGCACCCTGAAAACATGATACGCTTGACTCGCTGGTGAAAGGTTGTGGCTTCGATTCTTCGCATCATGGAATATGTTCGGGGGGCAGAGCCAGTGAAGAGGGAAGCAACCCAGCACCGGAAGGCACAGAACTACCCTCCACTGAGGTTGGTATTGTTTGTAATTGTCTTCCCTTGGCGGTTCAACCAGGCCTGTCTTGGAGAACGACGGTGCACTCAATTCAAGCTGAGTGCATCTTTGCATTTGACGCTGTCTGTTTCCTCAATTTGTCATTTCATGCGTCAATTTTCATTCATAAATTAGGTGTCAGCCCCCCCTCCCCTCCCTGACACGGCACACCCATCCAATTTACACACCAACCCAGCCTACATACCTCTCCATGCATCGTAGCACTGCGCCTTCACAACCCGCTCCGTATATCCTACAGTCCTTTGTGCAGATCTGCATCCCTCCCATACAGACCAATACCCCCCCCCCCCCCCACTGCATACACATATCATTCTCTTGCATAGAGAAACCATGGATGTCAAAAAACATGTGACGGAGACTCTTGGCGGCTTCCGGTATTACAGGGCTTGGGTTCCACAGGCGCAGCGCCCCATGCCACTGAATGAAGAAGATGATGCAGGTGCTCTGCACAGTTTTGCCGTAAGTCCACATTTGTATGACTATTTGGCCATGGTGCATTTGTGCCCCTCCCCCACGACTAGGTGGAGTTTTGAGACAAATAATGACACCACCGCCCTATTTTGGGGGGTGAGAAACTCGAAAAAACACGTTTCAGAAGATTTATTAGATCGTTAGGATGTAGTGTTGAGGCCCACCAAGGAGTACCAAGGGCTGAAAACAGGTTATGGCACCGCTGCCGGTGGGATCTTGACCAAAGTATGACAAATAAACACTTACCAACCCCCCACCCCCCGCCCCCAAAATCGGCGGCCAAATCTGGCCGACCTCGCCGATTTGTTCTGCCAATTTGTTGGGTTTCTGAATTTCGCCGATTTTTTCTGCCGATTCGTTGGGTTTCTGTGATTTTGCCGATTCGTTCTGCCGACTCGTTGGGGCTTCTGGGATCCTAGGACACCTGATTTGGAGGTGGCCATCTAAGATGTGCATCATTTACTTTGGGACACTGGATAGTACCTTTTCTTTCTATATTGGTTCTTCAGATTGGCACCATGAAGTGTCTTTACTGCCCACAAAAAAGACGCATCTCTGGTGCCTGGGATTCATTGTCCCCCAGTGATCAAACTTTTCTGCCGGACAAGTACTCTGATGCTGGTCAAGGGGGCAGTTTGAGACTTATTTGTTTGCTTTGCACGCCCCAGTGCGTTGTTCAGCCGCCATTCTTCAAGCACCTCATCATCAGCCCCCCAGTCAATGGATTCTGGGCTGCAGGTGCCTTCGGCTCCTCCAGTTGTGTGCGACCACCAGCTGGGCTAGACGCCCCGTCGCCCCAGCCTGTGAGCCCGCGCCATTGGCGGCTGCAATCCCCCACAGGCGCACCGTGAGCTGCGACCATTGGCTGGGCTGGACTTCTTGTCCCCGCCGCCTGTGAGCCCGCGCCATGGGGCGCTGCCATCCCCCACAGGTGCATTGTGGGCTTGGACCACTGGCGTGGCTGGACCCCCTGGCCCCCAAGCCTATGAGCCCGCGCCATTGGAAGCTACCATCCCCCATAGGCGCACCGTGAGCCAGCTGTCTACTTTGCGGCGGATTTTTGGGCAGTTGACGCTGGATTACGCTGGATTTCAAAGATGCTACGCTGGATTTACACTGGATTTGCAGTTTTTTGAGAAGTCGCGTCAGGCTAAGAATGCTCTGTTGCACATGAGTTACCATCTGGGTGGTGTAGTGTAGTGGGTTAGGCACTGGTCTGCCCATTGCAGGGGGCCAGGTTCACTTCCCAGGGATATCAATTTATGCACCTGCCAGCGTCAGTGTCAGCGTGCTGTTAATGGTCTTGTCTTCAGTGCATGCATGCACATCATAGAGATGAGACGCGGTGTCAACTGACACTATGTTCTCCGTAGGACTTGAAGAGACCATTGGCAGCCGCAAACCATGCAGTTCAAGGAGGCTGAATGTGTGCATGTTGCTCATTCGACTATACACATGGCCCCTTGGATTGAAATAGAGGACCAGAGATCTCCAAAATTATTTGTACTCATTGACTGATGTTGTTCATTACACTGGCAAGGGTACCAGACATTTGGGAATGGATAGGGATCATTTTCCACAGTGGGCTTGTTGGGGAAGGGTGAAGCTCGATTTGCGCTGGATTTGAAAATTTTGACGCTGGATTTAGGCCGGATAATCCGGCGCAAAGTAGACAGCTGCCGTGAGCTACGACCGCCAGCCGGGCTAGACTCCCCGTCCCCCTAGCATGTGAGCCCGCGCCATTTGGGGCTGCCATCCCCCGCAGGCGCACCGTGGGCTACAACCACTGGATGAGCTGGACTCCACGTCCCCCCGGCGTGTGAGCCCGCGTAACGGGGGGTTGCCATCCCCCACAGGCGCACCGTGAGCTGCGACCAACGGCGGGGTTGGACTCCCCGTCGCCCCAGCATTTGAGCCTACGCCATCCCCGAGGGCGCAGTGAGGAGCAAACACCGGCTGAGCTGGACTGCCCTTCCCCCGAGCCCATGGGCCCGCACCATTGGGGGCTGCCATCCCTTTCAGGCGCAGCATGAGCTCCAACCACCTGGGGCGGACTCCCTGTCCCCCCAACCTGTGGGCCCGCGCCATTGGGGGCCACCATCCCCCACAGGCGCACCGTGAGTTGCGACCACCGGTTGGGCTGGACACCCCAACCCCCCACCCTGTGGACTTGCGCCATGGGGGCTTCCATCCCCCACAGGCACACGGTGAGCTGCGAACACCGGTGGGTTTCGACTCCCCGCCCCCTAGCCTGTGGGCCCGCACCATTGGGGGCCGCCATCCCCTTCAGGCGCACCATGAGCTGCAACCATCGGTTGGGCTGGAGTCCCCGTCCCCCCAGCCTGTGGGCCCGCGCCATTGGGGGCTGCCATCCCCCACAGGGGCACCGTGAGCTGCGACCACCGGCTAGACTCAACTCCCCGTACCCCTAGCCTGCAAGCCCGCGCCATTGGGGGCTGCCATCACCGTCAGGCGCACCGTGAGCTGTGACCACCGGTTGAGCGGGAGTCCCTGTCCCTCCAACTTGTGAGCCCGCGCCATTCGGGGCTGGGATCCCCCGGAGGCAATATGAGCTGCGACCACCGGTTGGGGTGGACTCCCCATCCCCCAAGGTCCGTGGCCCCGCGCCACGGGGGCTGCCATCCCCCCACAGGCACACGGTGAGCTGCGAACACCGGCTTCGACTCCCCGTCCCCCTAGGCTATGGGCCCGCGCCTTTGGGGGCTGCCATCCCTTTCAGGCGCACCATGAGCTTCAACCACCGCTCGTGCTAGACACCCCGTCCCCCCAGCCTGTGGGCCTATGTCATTGGGGGCCGCCATCCCCCACAGGCGCACCATGAGCTACCACGACGTGTTGGAGTGGACTCCAGGTCCCCCCAGCCTGTGAGCCTGCCCATTGGGGGCTGCCATCCACTACAGGCGCAATGTGAGCTGCCACCACCGGCTGTGTTGGACTCCCCGTCCCCCAAGCGTGCCAGATGGCGCCATTGGGGCTGCCATCCCCCATAGGCGCACCGTGAGCTGCCACCACCAGCTGGGCTGGACTCCCCGTCCCCCGTGCCTGTTGGCCCGCGCCATTGGGGGCTGCCGACCCCGTAGGCGCACCGTGAGCTGCGACCACCGGCTTGGCTGGACTCCCGGTCCCCCCCAGCCTCTGGGCGTGCGCCATTGGGGGCTGCCATCCCCCACAGGCGCACCGTGGGCTACAACCATCGGCTGGGCTGGACTCCCCGTCCCCCCAGCCTGTGAGCCCGCGCCATAGGGGGCTGCAATCTCCTTCAGGCGCCGCTTGAGCTGCAATGACAGGCTGGGGCTACCAAGCCCTTGAGGCGCACCATGAGCTGCGACCACTAGCTGGGCTGGTCTCCCCGTCCCCCAACCTGTCAGCCCTCACCATTGGGGGCTGCCGTCCCTCACAGGCGCAGCGCAAGCTGCGACCGCCGGCTGGGTTGGCCTCCCTGTCTTCCCAGCCTCCGGGCCCGCGCCACTTGGGGCTGCCATCCTCTTGAGGCGCAGCGTGAGCTGCCTCCACCGGCGGGGCTAGACTCCCCGTCCCCCAGACATTGAGCCCGCGCCATTGGGGGCAACCATCCCCCAAAGGCGCACCGTGAGCTGCGACCACCGGCTGGGGTGGACTCCTTGTCCATCCAGCATGTGAGCCCGCACCATTGGGGGCCGCCATCCCTCACATGGGCATTGTGGGCTTGGACCACCGGCGAGGGTTGACCCCCCGTCCCCCCAGCCTATGAGACCGCGCCATCCGGGGCTACAATCCCCTTCATGCGCGCCGTGAGCTGCGAACATTGGCTGGGCTAGACGCCCCGTCGCCCCAGCCTGTGAGCCCGCGCCATTGGCGGCTGCAATCCCCCACAGGCGCACCGTGAGTTGCGACCATTGGCTGGGCTGGACTTCTTGTCCCCGCCGCCTGTAAGCTCACGCCATGGGGCGCTGCCATCCCCCACAGGTGCATTGTGGGCTTGGACCACTGGCGTGGCTGGGCCCCCTGGCCCCCAAGCCTGGAAGCCCGCGCCATTGGAAGCTACCATCCCGCACAGGCGCACCGCGAGCTGCAACCACCGTCCGGCCTAGACTGCCCGTGCCCCTAGCCCATGAGCCCGCTTTTTGGGGGCTGCCATCCCCCACAAGCACACCGTGAGCTGCGACCAACGACCGGGCCGTACTCCCCGTCGCCGCAGCCCGTGGCCCCGCGCCGTTGGGTGCTACCATCCCCTGGAGCCGCTCCGCAGTCTGCGACCACAGGATGGGCTAGACTTCCTGTCCCCCCTAGCTCGTGAACCCGTGCCAGGGGTGCCCGCCATTCCCCAAAAACACACCGTGAGTTGCGACCACCGGCCGGGTTGGACTCCCCATCCCCCCAGCCTGTGAGCTCGCGCCATTGGGGGTTGCCATCCCCCACAAGCACAGCGTGAGCTGCAACCACCGGCCGGGCTGGAGTCCCCGTCTCGCCAGCCTGTGAGCCCGCGCCATAAGGACTGCCATCGCCTTCAGGCGCACCTTGAGCTGCAAAGACCGGTTGGGCTGGACTCCCCGTCCCCCCAGCATTTGAGCCTACGCCATTGGGGTCTGCCATCCCCGAGGACACAGTGGGGAGCAAACACCAGTTGAGCTGGACAGCCCTTGCCCCGAGCCTGTGGGCCCACACCATGGGGGCTGCCATCCCCCACGGGCGCATGGTGAGCTGCAAGGGCCAGCTGGGCTGAACTCCCCGTCCCCCAAGCATGTGGACCCGCGCCATTGGGGGCTGCGATCCCCGAGAGCACCGTGAGCTGCGACCACCGGTTGGGGTGGACTCCCCATCCCCCCAGCCTATGGGCCCGCGCCATGGGGGCTTCCGTCCCCCAGAGGCACACGGTGAGCTGCGAACACCGGTGGGCTTCGACTCCCCGTCCGCCTAGCCTGTGGGCCCGCGCCATTGAGGGCTGCCATCCCTTTCAGGCGCACCATGAGCTACAACCACTGGTCGTGCTGGACTCCGCGTCCCCCCAGCCTGTGGCCATGTGTCATTGGGGGCCGCCATCCCCCACAGGCTCACCGTGAGCTACCACGACCTGTTGGAGTGGACTCCACGTCCCCCCAGCCTGTGAGCCCGCGCCATTGGGGGCTGCCATCCACTACAGGTGCAATGTGAGCTGCCACCACCGGTCGGGCTGGATTCCTCGTCCCCCAAGCCTGCGAGATGGCGCCATTGAGGCTGCCATCCCGTGCAGTGGCCACGAGCTCAATGAGGCCCCAGTGCGATCTTGCACAAGGGCCATGACTTCAAATAGGCCCCAGTGCGATTCCAAACAGGGGCCGGGAGTTTAATGAGGCCCAAGTGCGCTCCCGCACAGGGGCCAGGAGCTCAATGAAGGGCCAGTGGCACCCCGTACAGGGGCCATGATTCCACCGGGGTCCCATTGCGAACACACAGGGGCCATCATTTCTGTAAGGCCCGAGTGCACTCCCGTACAGGAAACATAAATTCTATGAGGCCCCAGGGCGCCCCCGCAGAGGGGCCATGACTTCAAAGAGGGCCGAGTGCGCTCCCGCGCGGGGTCAGGAGTTCTATGAGGCCCTAGTGCGTTCCCGCACGGGGGCTAGGATCTCAATGAGACTCCAATGCGCTCACACACGGGAGCCGTGACTTCTCTTCTGCCCCAACATTTCTATGAGGCCCTAGTGCGATCCCGCACGGCGGCAAGAATATCCTCTAGACACCCGCGTTAAAACAAATGTGGAAAATTTTAATTTATAATATGTGACATGGGGTAAAAATTAACCGGCAAATATCAACACATTAACCCAATTTAGGGTCATTTGCACCGCTTTGCTGGTGCGTATACCGTGCCCACTTGAAGTGTTTGGGTGGTCAAAGGGTGCCCAACGGGATGCTACAGGGGTTGCATAGTCCTATAGGTGGTTATGTAGCCCCACACATCCCTCTGATGTCCCCGCACTCACCCCACTCCCAACCTCCTTTTTCCCTTGTGTAGCTGTTGTTATGCCTTTCTCTTGGGGCACCCTTCTCGAGCTTAGTATGACGCTCACGCGTTTGAGTGGGGCCAAGAGTTTGCGGGACCTTTTGGTCTCCCAAATCTTTGGTAAGTGTGTGGCCTCATCCCCTTTGGCCAAGGCCCGGTGGTACGAGGCCACCGAGGTTGCCCAGCTCCCGCTCAACCGCAACAAGCAAATAGAGGCCGTGAAGCAATATGCCTCCATCCTCTTCCCGGCGCCCAAATTGATGGGGTTACATATGGAGTTGAATGTCACCGAGGGCGGCTTCCGTATGTCTGGGTGTGTGTGTCTCCATGGTGGCCAGATTGTAGGTCGTAGATTGCCCCAAAGCTGATAAAGGGGCTAGTACATGCTTTGTTTGCACTGCCGATCCCCCCCCCCCCCTTGGGATTGTGCTTTGTGTGGTGTATGATGTGTGGGGGTGCGGTTTTTAGGGGTGTGCCATGTGGCGCTCGGGTGTGCGGGGCTGTGGTGTGTGGGGGTGTGATCTGTGGGGCTGTGGTGTGTGGGTGTGTAGTTTCTTGGGATCTGAGTCAAGAGGTCGTGTAACCCCCAAGAGCAACCCCCCCCTCCAACCAACCAAGTTGGGCGTGTTATAGTGATGTGTGGTGTCCCCGTGGTATGTAACCCCCCCCCCCCCGCCACGAGGGCCCCCCAAAAGCCCCCCCGCGTCCCCAAATGGTGTGGCACAACAGCGATGCCTGCCCCCTAGTGCGTTTCGCTTTGTGTTGTGCATGTGTTTGTTGAGGTTAATATTTGAAGCGGTGAGGTACAATCTGAAGGTTAATATTAACGCCACGGCCCCGCACCATACAGCCCCAAGCCCCACAACCCCAAGAAGCACAGCCCAGCACGCCACAGCTTCACACCCCGCAACCCAACACACCACGGCCCTTCACACTTGACGCCCACAGCCTACAAACCCACACCCCATAGGCTCAGCCCCCCACTACCCCATACACCACAGCCCCACACACCACCACCCCAAAGCCCACAACCCCACACCACGCGGCCCCACACCCCACGGCCCCACACCCCACAGGTGGAGGCACCACAGCTCCAAACACCACAGCTCAGCATGCCACGGCCCCACACCCCGCAACCCTAGACAGCACAGGCCCACACCCCACTACCCCACACCCCACTGCCCCACACCCCACAGCCCCACACACCACAGCCGCACACACCACAACCACATACACCACAGCTCCACACACCCCAGCCCCGTACACTGCATCACCACACCCACAACCCCACACACCCCAACCTGACGGTCCAAAGGCCCACACACCACAGGCGCACACACCAAAGCCCCAAATTGCCCCCTTTTTTAGACTGGCGTTCGAAATATTAAAATTAATGGTTAACATTAACTCTAAAGAAATCAATAAATTGTCGCAAAAATTGATTATGGCCCTAAGTCCCTTCTGCACTGTTATTTGCACCCATAATGCACTACAACCCATCATAGTGCCACAATGCACCCCCACAGCATCCCCACCAATGCATGCAACAGCCCCGCACACCACAGCACCAAACACCAAACCCACATAGCATGGCCCAGTACACTGCAGCCCCACACAGCACAGTGCCACACACCAGGGCCCGGGAGACCACATGCCCACACACCACAGCGCCACACAGCATAGCCCCACACGCCACAGCCCCGCAAACCACAGTCGCACGCACCAAACCCCTAGAAACCACACCCCCACACACCACAGCCCCACACACGACCCCACACACTACAGCCCCACACATCACAGCCCCACACACCACAGCCCTGAAAAGCACATCCCCAAACACCACAGACCCACACACCACAGCCCCGGACGCCACATCCCCACACAGCACACTACAAGGGGGGGTGGCATTGCAAACAAAGCCTGAACTAGCCGCTTTATCTGCTTTGGGGCAATCTACACCTACAACCCAGCCACAGTGCACATGCACACACCCACACACACGCACACACACACACACACCAAGACACACATACCTCCAACTCTTTTTCATTGGCCCCGCCTGCAAAAATGTTTTGACGAACATCTCCAAAAAACTACAGAAAGAAAGGGGCATACTCTCCCAAACGCAAACCCCAAGGGCAAGGGGAGGAAAGAAGAAGGATCAGGGAGGGATGTGTGTGGGAGGGGACGGGTGTGTAGGGTTGGCGATTTCACTGTGTGTGTGTGTGTGTGTGCGCGCACGCAGAAAAGGGGGGGGGGGGCATCCACTTTGGTAAGACACACAAACCATGCATGCCCCCTAGTGTGTGTAGCTTGTTGTTGTTCATTTGTAGGGCAGATCTATATTTGCGGCGGTGTATTAATTCTTCCAAGGGTAATATCAATGCCGGCGACTCATTAATTTTTAATATTTCAAAAATCAATTGAAAAATTAAAGTTGAAAGTTCATCCCGAGGACCATTTTAATATTTTTTCCCAAGGAAACCGGTGAGACCCCCCTTCCCCCCCGCCCGACCCCCCAGATGAAAATGACACCCGATCCCGTAATGCACCCCATCGGGGTAGAGTTTTTCCCATCTAAACCCCTCAACCCCCCAAAAGGGGTCAATTTTGGGTCAACACATTAATGTTGATCAAATATTCAAAGTATTGGTTTTAACATAGTTTTCTATGATCAATGAGGCCCCACTGCCATCTCGCACGGCAGCCATGACTTCACTGAGGCCCCAGTGCACTCCCGCACAGGAGCCATGACTTCAAAGAGGCCCTAGTGTGATCCCGCACAGGGTCAAGGAGTTCAAATAGGCCCCGGTGCGCTTACGCACGGGGGCCACGACTTCACTGAGGCCCAGTGTCAACCCACAAAGGGGCCATGACTTCAATGAGCTCTCATTGCGCTCATGCACCGGGGCCATGAAGTCAGAGAGCCGTCAGTGTGATCCCGCATAGGGGCCACAGTTTCAGTGAGGCCCCAGTGCGTTCCCACACAGGGGCCATCACTTCAAAGAGGCTCCAGCGCGCTCCCACACAGGGTCTCGGATTTCAAAGTGGTCCCGGGGCGCTCCTGCACGGGGGGCATGACTTCAAGGAGGCCCCAGTGTGCTCACGCACGGGGGCCATAACGTCAAAGGAGCCCCAGTTCCTCCCCGCACAGGCGCCGGGATTTCAAAGAGGCCCCAGTGCGCTCACCCACGGTGGCCATGACTTCAAAGAGGCCTTAGTGTGATCACGCACAAGGTCCACGATTTGAGAGAGGCCCCAATGCGCCCCCGCACAGGGGCCATTACTTCAAAGAGGCCCGAGTGCGCTCCCGCACAGGGGCTAGGATTTCAATGAGGTGCGAATGTTGTCCCGCACAGAAAGCATGACTCCAAAGCGGCCCAAGTGCAATCCCGCCTAGGGCCATAAGTACAAAGAGGCCCCAGTGCGATTCCCGCATAGTGGCCATGACTTCAAAGAGGCCCAGTGCAATCCCGCACACATTCCACAATTTCAAAGACGCCCGAGTGCAATCCCGCACAGGGGCCATGACTTCGATGAGGCCCAAGTGCGCTCCTGCATAGGGCCCAGGATTTGAATGAGATCCCAGTGCGATCCAACATAGGGGCCATGATTCCAAAGCGGCCCCAGTGCAATCCTACGCAGGGGTCATTACTTCGATGAGGCCCCAGTGCGCTCACACACAGGGCCCAGGATTTCAATGAGGCCCCAGTGCACTCACACACGGGGACCATGATTTAAATGAGGACCCAGTGGGCTCCCACATAGGCGCCATGATTTCAAAGAGGCCTCAGTGTGATCCCGCACAGGGGCCCAAATTTCAATGAGGCCCCAGTGCGCTGCACCACAAGGACCATCACTTCAAAGTGGCCCCACTGCGCTCACGCATAGGAGCCATGACTTCAAAGAGGTCTCAATGCGATCCCACCATAAGTACAAAGGGCCCCCAGTGCACTCCCGCACAGGGGCCGTGACTTCAAAGAAGCGCCAGTGCGCTCCCGCACAGGTGCCATGACTTTAAAGAGGCCCTAGTGCGCTCCTGCACGTGGTCCATGACTTCAATGAATCCCCAGTGCGTTGCGGCACAAGGGCCAAGATTTCAATGAGGCCCCGGTGCGCTCCCGCATAGGGGCCGTGACTTCAAAGCGGTCCGAGTGCAGTCCTGCACAAGGGCCATAGGTACAAAGAGGTTTCGGTGCGTGTTACAAGAATCTCACTGCCCATTGCCCACAGGTATTGTGGCGGTGCATTGCAGCAATTCCACTGCCCATCAACCTCGGGCAGTGTGGCAGTGCATTGCAGCAGTTTCAACGCCCACAACCCCTGGGCAGTTAGGCATTGCGTTTGCCGGAGTTGCACTGCCCGCGGGCAGTGTGGTAGTGCATCGCAAAAGTTCCACTTCCCATTGCCCCGAGGCAGTGTGGCGGCGCATTGTAGGGGTTCCTCTACCCACTCCCCCTGAGCAGTGAGGCAGTGTGTTGCTTGTTTGGTACAGCGCACACACTGCAGTGCACGGCACTAAGCAGGCTACCGATAGTCGTGTTACGTTAGGTTGCAGATCATTATTTCTCCCCATTTTTAGTACTCTATTCACAATGCTCTGTGCTACCCCATTTTTCTCTTTTTTGGCCTTGTCACGGCTTCCCCAGTGGTTCAATTGGCCCCAAAAGTTTCGTTTTTCCACTCCCCCACCCAGCATTTGGGGGGTTGCCCAAAATCTCAGCCAAAGCCGCCCCCACCCCCCCGGTCGTGCGGTGGTGCACAGGGGCTCACGGAACACACTATTCCCAATGATTCATATTGTATCATAATGTATTGTGTCCTGTTGTGATATGGCATATTATGATGCGATATGTTGTGTTGTGTTGTTTTGTGTTGCGTTGCCTTATTCTGTTGTGTTGTGGTGTGGTGTGCTGAAGGCGCTGTTACCAAAAGGCAATGGCCAGCATGTTTACCCACGGCTACAGGTAAACGGGAGGGCTGTGTGTCTAAGTTCACATTGTGTGCCAGTGTGTTGTTGTACAGTTGGGACCAGTGCTCAGTTGCACTAGGCCGGTGCTACTCTATTGACTCCTATGCACAGTCACACAGGGTCTATTGGGCTCTTCGCATACCTAGGGATGGATGAGCGGTAATATTTGGAGTATCCTAAAAATGCTCACACGTGTGTGATGCTTTGTTCCCAGGGGGGGGGGGGGGCATCTTACCCGGGGGCAGCGTTACTATCCTGTTCCTAAGGGCATTTCCACAAAAGTTGACGCGATTTGTTTAGCCCCTAGATTGACTTGTATTGTTTTAGGACTTTTTGGCACTGCCCTTACTTGGCGCTCATCCTCTTTGAGACACCCATTGAAGTCATTCTTTGATGTAAAACTGATGATCTCGTTAAAGTAGATGCTATAGAATTTCCGGAATTGGGGATGCACCTGGAACAATATGCCCTCCATCATGGGGTGCAACATCTGGGGCGCAAGGACTCAGACCGACATATGGGGGCCGGCGGTGGTTGTGCGTAGTCCCCACAAGGGCATGGCTGATTTATGCTATCAGTCCTGCCGCCATAAATGAGGTGACTGCCACACTCCCCAGGGAAACCTACGCCGGAATATGCACCACCTAGTCAATACCAATCCCAATACAACACTACACAACACAACACAACACAACAACACAAAGCAACACACCACAACACAACAGAATACAACACGACTTCAGTATGCAGCGGCTCTACCCATGGGCTGGGTGCCGGGTGAGAAGCCCCGCACAATAGGGCCCGGGCAGATCCCTATGGGTGGTGTACTAATGGTGTTGGGTGTGCGCACGCCCCAGTGCCAAGCACCAGCCCGGAGCCCGCGGACCCCTAGTACCGGCCGCCTAGGCTCTCGGGAACGGCCAGCAGCCCCTAGTGAGAACGGCTGGCACGGCCTCCCCCTCCTCCCCCCAGCATGCCCGCACCGCGCGTAGGGGCCCTCCAAACAGCCCCAATACGCGCCGTCCCCCAAAGTTTGCCGCTGCTCTCCTCGTTGACGCCTCGCGCACGCCCCTCTGCCCCCCTCGCATTCCAACTTGCACTCCCATGCCCACAGCGGACGTAGCCGACGGCGTGGAGGCCGCCTGGACTGGGGCCTCGCCAGCTGCGTCACGGCTAGCTCTGTGCCTGGAATAGACAGACGAGGGGCCAAGGGAGAGCATGCCATAGAGGGCAAGAAAGGGCCTATAGGGCATAATGAGGACGGTGGCGCGTCCCGTTGGGACATGTGCCCCCTCCCCTCCGCGAGTACGGCTGGGCTCCTACCGCCACCCGGGCGAGCCCCCCTCCACTCCCTTCAAAGCCCGTGTGTGCCGCCTGCCCGGCAGGATGGCGCGGTTGTCCGAGGCACCGCCTACCCATGGTTTGGCCGGCGGCTCCACCGCCGGAGGCCGGGAGATGCACCTGCCTGCCTAGGCCCGCCCAACCCCACTGCCCTTTCACGAGGACGAGCCGTTGGCATGGAGGCGCCCTAAGGTGGGACTCCACTATCAGAGCCACGGCCGGATTTGCCGTATGGTAGCAGGGAAGGCGCCGAGGGTTAGCATGTCGTGGGGTGAACACAGGCACCCGCGGGGCAAGAGAGATTAGTGGGATGGACTTTTAACACCCCCCGCCCCTCCCCCTGTGAGTTTGCACTTGTGTTTTGTGCCCTATGCCGGGCAGCACCCAGCAGACGATGGGCAGGGGCCTCAAGAACCCCACGAAACGGGCTCCGCGGCCCCGGTGGTGCAGCGGTGTAAGACTGTGCAGCCCTTGCAGGCTGCCCGTCGATCCATGCTATTGCCCTTTTCTGTATTGTCTTTATTTGCCTAGTCCTTGCGGGCACCCGTCCGACTGGACCCCTTGGTACGAGTACTTTCAAAAATCCTTTACGTATGGGTAAGGTATAGATCCGGTTGGGTTAGACTCCCCGTTCTCGTAGCCTGTGAGCCTGCGCCATTGCGGGTTGCCATCCCCCACAGTCGCACTGTGAGCTAACTGGCATATCCACGTTTTTGGCCACACAATCAATGGAAATGGGGGTTGTGGAGCCTTCGGCATCTGTTGCATAGTATTCTACTACAACCATCAAGACAAGTGACAAAATATGCAAGAAAAAAGTATTCATCATCAAGAACCATGTACAGACTGATAGATGGAAATTTTTTTGGAAAATTGAGACACATATAGGATTACCACATGACTCCAACTACAGAGCAACCAAAAACAAAGGCGTGTTTAGCGCCTTGGGCTGAGATTCAGGGCACTAGGAACCTATTTGCTGAAAAATCGGTCCGCCAATTAGTTTTGCCGATTCGGTTGGAAGTGTTCGCCGAATGGGGGAAGTTGCTTTACCTTGAAAACAACTCTCACCACCCCAACGTGCACCCAACAAAATCGTACCTTGGAGTATTTCACTCATTTCCATGCCGCCTTTTATGGTATTCGGGGAAAGCTTCCAAGTCGGAGGGAAGAAAAGGAGAGAAAAAAGGGAGCGAAATGGGGTCCATGCTGTGACAGGGTCTTCATTGATTTGACGGCATACCTCTGAAATGTCGCCATGCTAAGGACTTCGAGGGCCAATCAACCATTCTACGTTGGATGAGCGAGGTTGTGGCTGCCTTTTGGGACATGCACTGCCCGGCAAAATGGGAGGCGCGTAGACGTCCTTGCCACGTGGGCGGCCCACCAAGGCCGCTTCTTTGCGGTAGAAGGGACACCGAAGTCCTTTTACCTCACAGACTGGCCAAACCGGCCGCTCGTGCAAGAATGGAGGGTGCATTTCCTGACTGAGAGGGCAACTTATCTTTCGTCGTGGTGCAAGGAACATTTTCAGTTTCGGTTTTAGATGGATGCCCAGTACTTCTCGCGGACGGAGGAGAGTGCGATGCGGGTGATGATTTGCCAACGGCACGCAAGGCGATGGAAAATCTCAAGACGGTGCTAGCCACGGTGTAGGGACAGGGGAATTGGACCGTGACACAGCAACTAAAAGGGGGCAAAACAAGTCTCAAAAAGGCGGGCAATCCGCTCCACAAAGAATTGGCCAAACTGTTTGAAGAGGGTGTTGCGGCAGTAGACAAGGGGTATAAGGTTTGGACAAGTTTTTACCACCTCCGTGGAAAGGAGGGGCAGTTAAGCTTATGTCCCCTTAACATGCTTTTCGGCATCATGAACAGATTATTCAAGGCGCCGAATTCAGTAGTTCACATGGACAACCCCCACTTAGGCACATTGGTTCGCGATTGAGGTCACACCCCCACCGATTGCCAATGCCTCTGCTAGTGATCCAACCAAAACGCGCATGCATTTGTGTCCCACATGTGACGATCCGCTAGCCAAAAAGGCGAAAGGGGTTGGAAGGGGGAAGCACACCGCACATTAGCGACGTGCAATTCTGTAAAGGACAGCTGCATTGTGGTTGAAGGCCCCAATTCGTCCCACATTAAAGAGCTCCCTACCACTATAGACAAGCGTGGCTTTTAGTGTACGTGTGTTGTCAACAAGGATCAAGATGTGACGGCGCAAGGTTGTGCACACCAAACAATTCAAGCAGCCAGCGTGTTTTCACACAGCCGGGGTGCTCTAGTCGGTCCTTCAACCTTGCGGATGAAGATATAGGAATGCCGTGGTGTTGGGGAGTCTATGGAAGCGGGAATGCACGGTATTTAAAGCCGTGCTTCAAGTGGTGGTCCCCGGAGCCGTGCTAAACAATTGTGGCCACGATTTGTTGAAATGATGAAGCGGGGCAAGGGATACACCGCCCCCTAACACTCGCAGTGATCTGTCGAGTTGCATGGTAGGAAGGTACAGAGTTTGGAAGCCCATGTTTACTGGGGGTGCAGGCCTCCTTCGCGCGCTGCAGTGTCGCAAGGCAATGGATTGCATCACGGGCCGTGTTACTCGGTAACGCGCTGGGCTCTCGGAGAACTGAGAGGTGTTGATCGTGTAGGAATTCCGTTGACTTTTGTAGCATTGTACTTGCACGGCCTCTTAGGAGGTCCTTTCGACGTATATCGATTGCAACATGCAATAACATGCAGTGTGGCCCATGTGGCCCACATAGTTTCATTTCGGGAACCATCAATTCTACAAGTCGATTGAAAGTACGGGCACAAGTTGAGGCGAGTGTGTTGCCAGCGTCTGAACGCGCGCCGACCAATACCTTCCTCCTTGTGCAGATCTTGGGTTTTTTTTTTTGAGGAAAAATGTCGGCACTTGCCACTCTCATCCCCCCCCCCACCAAATGCTCCCTTGTCCTTGAGGGTGCATGCCGAGTCACCAACCGTGAGGGTGGGGGAACATAAACACCAAGGTGTGTGTCATTGAAGTGCAAGGGTCTCTTCCCCCCCACATGAATCATGTTCAGGCTTTTAGCACTTTGCTAGCACCTTGCGTGGCGCGAGATGTTGAACAACATGTACGACCAATGGGTGGGTGGGGGGGGGGAAGCACAACAGCTCACCAAGTTGTGCAAGACACGTTTTGCTATCCCTCCAAGATGGCAAGGCCGCTTTCGTATACAACACATAAGCGGACGCGTTTTTGTTTTCTAGCGGCCTACCGGCAACACTTGTAGTGTGAGTGTGGGGGTAGATGTTGTGTTGTGTGCTCTTTGGAAGCTCCGTGGACGGGGCTCCAAAACCATGGGTGCCCCCGTTTTTGCGCTCACTTCTACGGGCAAGAACACACCAACCGCAACGTTCGAAAGAATGGGCCATGCTCGTGGGGTTTCAACTAAGAAGGCAAACCACTCCGGGAACCCACTATGTTCCCCGCCAAATCGTCGGCAGATGCAATAGACATCACGCTTTTGTATGGTGCAATCTAGTTGCAACAGACGGGATTGGATTAAACCGTGATAGAGAAGTCGAACCGATGGTACGTCCAGCGGTGGACGGATACTACGCTCAGCCATGGCACCCCACTCACAGTCGGCACGCGGTGATGCAAGACCGCGGAACCGGCTTCAACAAGTCCATGACCGTCGGAGCTTACGGTCTTCAAATCTTATATGAGGAGTGGTGCAGATGGTAGAGTCGTTTCCTATGTAAGGGTCGGTGTCCAAGACAGGGCGGGGGGCGGGATGGTTTTTTCCTTCAAAATGAACGCATTTTGATGGTCCATCAAGATGAAGTTCAGATCTTTCATTGCTCCTTTGATTTACTGGAATCTCATAAAGAGTTGTATAGGTGTCAGCTTAGAGTGGGAGCCTTCCAAGTTGTTGTGTTTGTTAGCACCACAGAGCGCGCAGCTTGTTTGGCCACGCACACTTACTTCATGGCATGGGTAGGATGTTTGTTTGTGTAGAGGGTTTGGAACAGGCGTTTTTTATTCAGCTGTCACTGCCCGTACAAGGGGGCGGTGGTTCGACTGGTCTTCCTTTGAGATGATGTCCATGAGCTACATCGCCATGTTACTGCCGTTGAATCGCAATACAATTGGGCGGACATTCCTTTGGACATCAAGCTGTACCGTAGCGCTATCCGCTGCCGCTTTCGCAGTGGTGTTTTGTTCACCGGGCAAAGAGCTTGTGAATTTACAGCCTTGGTAGGCCAACATCGTATACTTCCCCTGCCCTTTCGTGTGCTACTTTTATCTTATTGCCATGTTGTCATGTTGTTGTGCGCTTGTGACAAAAGATTATCCCAAGGGGGTATGGGAGGCATGGGGCAAAGCACATTTTGTTTGTTCCGTGTCGTTTCCGAGTACGCCTAACGTTGGTCGACAAGCACACTTTACGTGCATGGATTTTCCCATGCCTTCGCTAAGCCGCATTTGCCCATTCAATTCAGCAATGAGGCAGCAGAGCGCGATTCGCCGTTTTGCAAGACCTATGCCACTACATGTGCTTAAGAGAGTATTAGGCAGACCCTTAGCCATGCCCATGGTATGACAACTTCTTCGCATTGGGCATAGGGATCTGGGTGCTCGCATTGGTGAGGTTGAAGGGCTCTCTTGGGTGGGTAGGTTTGTGCTTAGGGATGCTGTGGGGGTGGGTTTGGTGAAGGGTATTGCGGTCAGGATTTGCGGTGGGGCTCTTGGGTTTAGGGTAGTCACCCAAGAGTTGAAGGTTTTCGGTGTCCAAGGCGGGTGGCAGTGTTCGGTCTTGAGGTTGCGGGGTTAGGGTTGGAGAACGATTTACGTTGTGGAGTCTGCAATCGGGAATGTTTTCCGCAACGTCAAATTTGTAGAAAGCTACAGTGGTTGCTCTTGTTTTGTTGGCCAATTTTGCGACGGATACGGATGCTTCGAGAGAGTGCTGGGACAATGCTTGGTTGGCGGGTTTGCATGCGTGAAAATTTGGGCACCATGGGAGGTTGAGATGGTTCTTTGTTTCCTAAGCTCGTAGATGGGTCCCCATATGCTGAGCCACCAGTTGGTCTCGTTGAAGGAGCGTTCTTTGGGCAGCCCCATTTGGCATCGAGAATTTGGGATGGTATTCTTTCGTCTTCTGAGGTCATCTTTTTGCATGTTTCTTGTACAGTGTGAATGGGATCTGGTTGGAGATCATTTGCACTAATTCTTCTACGTTTCTTTCCGGTTTTTTCTTATAGTACCGTCCTTCGTGGGACATGAGATCCTTGATCGATAGCCACATGCATTCGGGAGAATATCATCAACTGTACGTCTGGTGTAGAGATGGAAGATGTCGTGAGAGAAGGGAACATTGTGAAGCTAGAGACGAGGAGGGGTGTGTTAAGCGGTACATTGACTACATGAATTCTTGAAAGCCAATGAGAGCCGACCACATGCGCGTTGGGACCCATCGTTGAGTTGGTCGCGAACGATGTGCTATCATGCAGTGGTTCTTCGATGGATTTCCCTGTGGTCCATTGGTTTTGTGGGGGACCGGATTCTCTTCGGAGCATCAATCATCCAACATCCTTGGTTCGTTGTCGCCCCAAGTGCTGTGACAAGGATGGTTGTTCTGAGGAGAATGTGGAGATAACTGTTCACAATTGGGATGTTGTGGTGCGTCAATATGTTTACTCTTAAGCTTACTTGTCCCCGGGAACGTTCTCTTTTTCGCTTCTCTCGTTGTCGGGAGTCTAGGCTTCTTTTGGGATTCGCCGATTGATACCGTCACCAGTGCGGCCCGGTTCGTGTTCTCCGATCCTCACTTCGTCTCGGCTGTCGGATAGCGCGGTTGTTTGTGTGGCAGGGACTTCAATGGTATCTTTGACTGTGGTCATGGACTTGGCTACACTCACTCAAGTAAGGGCACATATCTTGATCATTACTTTGTAGGGCTTGCGCTGGTTCAGGGTTGTGTTTGTGGTCATGTCCTTCACTACGCCATCTGTTCCTTTCTTCGGTGGTGCAACTATCTTCATCCCATTTGTAATTGGCATCATTAGATACCTAGCCGTCTTTTGGCCTTTTGGCCCCCAAATTGTGCAACCATTCTATGTGTGGGCTTTTGCTTCGTTCTTGACGCTCGCGTTCATACTCGTGTACACGGATTCCTCTTGTGCCGTACAACCATAGTTCCTCCTCTTATGGAGGCCGCGTACTAGGCTCTTCTCCACCGTCCACACTGATCGGGATGGTTCTAGGAGTGCATGGTGGGGGGGGGGGAGTAATCCACAGGTGGCAGTTGAGGTTCTTTGTCCTTCTTTGTTTCTTTTCTTTCCTTTTCCCTTCTTTTTCTTGCTTTCTTTTTCTTTGTCCTCTGTGTTCTTTCTGGTTTGGGTGAGCTCTGCAAGATTGGGCAGTACGGGTTGATTCTTGGCCCATACTATGAAATGGGTCTTTGATTCTTCTACATTCATGAATGGATCAGTCGAATATTGCTGTACAGATGGGTACTAAGAGTGCTGAGTTCAACATTGCGAGTCCGCTGACAATATTGCGTTGGCAACCGTGAGGGGGGACATGGGGCTAGGACGCCTTCCATGCCTAAGGAGAGGGAGTTCGTTGGAATTCATAGGGGGGCATAGTATGCATTGTATTACAATTAATGTGACTTCAGTGGACTTTTTTCCCCCAAAGCTGGGATCCATTCAGTTCTCATGGGAGATCATTGTTTGGCGTGAGCGGTAGCACCTGGAATTGAGCATGAGCAGCAACATGGTCAAGACAATTTTGATGCCATGTTTATTCTAATGCTCGGTTACGGCGAGCAAAGGTGGTGCACAATCAGACCAATGGCATTGGCAAGAGCCGATGCTGCCTGAGTTCTTTGTTTGGTTGATATTGAGTGGTGTATTGGTGCCATAATGGAGACTGGACACTTCACGTCTTTGATGGGTATGAGAGGCATGGAGCATTAACGGTAGTTAGTTTGTGAATGTTGTGCTATGGTACATTTGCGAGTACGGTTATTAAGGCTTGACTCTTTTTCCCCACACTCCCGACCGTTTTCCGAGGAGCGCTAGCCCATCGGCGTTGTGAGAGTGCTTGACACAATATACCTTCGTCGTTAAATCCTTCAGTAATATGATTACCCGTGTTCCCCACTCGTTAAATCATGCGGTGTTGTAGGCAGCCGTGTGCCCCGGACGTTAAATCGTGCAAGGACATGCATGTGTATTTGGCATGTTAAGTCCTACAAGCGGTGTACGTCCCTCTAAACCCGACATGTTAAGTCAAGCGGGGTGTAGACCCTTACATAACGCACACACGTTATCCTACAACAATGTAGCCCCCCGTACACCCCACAAGTTAAATCCGACGGTGGTGTAGCCCCCTGTATACCCCACATATTGCATCATACGAGGTTTATATCCCTATCTACCCCACACGTTAAACCGTACAGGGTTGTAGACCATTGTAATACCCCACACGTTAAATCCCACGGGGCTGTAGATCTGTATTTAGCCCACGCGTCTGCCGGGATTCGGATCCCGATATACCCCACGCGATAAATCCCATATTGTTGTAGACCGTTGTCATACCCCACACATTAAATGGTACTAGGGTGTAGATCGTTCGTCAAATACTACAGGGATGTACATCCTGCTACACCCCACATGTTACATCCTACAGGGATGCACATCCGTGTATACCCGACACATTAAATGCTACAGGGTTGTAGATGGTTGCATGCCCTCTATATGCTAGCGTTAAACCTATGGGTGTGTAGACCCATGTACACGTGATGTGTTACATCCCACATGGGTGTGGGCCTCTATATACTCCACCTATTAAATCCTACGGTGGTGCAGATCCCTTTGTACCCCACACGTTAGATCCCACCGGCTTAGACCCTTGTGTATCCCATGCGTTAAACCCTATCGGGGTGTAGATCCCTCTATACCCCACACAATACATCCTACAATTGTGTAGACCCCTGTACAAAGCAAGAAGGTGCCGGGTTGAGCCGCAAGGCGCGTAGAGGGCACGAAAGGGCACAGATGGCAGCTACAGGGACACAGAAGGCGCCGGGTTCATCCGCGAGGCGTACAGACGGGGTGGGGGGCAAGTGGAGGGCGCACGGAGAGCATGAGGGGAGGCTGCACGTAGGGTGCTGGGAGCAGCTGCCGGGTGCACAAAGGGCATGAGGGGCAACTGCGGGGGGGTATACCCCAAGCGTTAATTATGAGAGGAGAGTAAAACCCACGCGTTAATTTTTTGAGGGGGGGCCTGACCCTAGGAAGTATTAGAAAGGGGTAGGCCCGCCACACCATTTATTTGAGGGGGGGTAGACCCCATGCGTTAATTATAAGGCGGGGGTAGACCTCATACATTAATTTTTAAAGGGGGGGTAGACCCCATGTGTTAGTTATTAGAGGGGGGTAGACCCTAGAGGCTATTTTTTTGAGGAGGGTAGACCCCGGACGTTATTTATGAGAGCCCACATGTTATTTATGAGAGGGGGGTAGACCCCAAGCATTGATGATTAGAGGGGGGTAGGCCCCAAAGGCTAATTTTTTTCAGCAGGTAGAGCCCACGCGTTGATTATTTGAGGGGGGTAGACCCCACATACTGGCTATTGGAAAGGGGTAGGCCCCACGCCTTAATTGTTATCGAGGGGTAGTGTGGAGATGACCGTGAGTTGTTGGTGTCTAAGGTAGAGGTTGTACTATCGAAATACGTGGAGTGCAAGTAGGTCTTCAATAGGGTAGGGTGGGGCACCATTTTCAATGGCAGTTGGGAGTGCGATAGTTGGTGTCTGCCAAAAACGTGTGCACAAGGCACACATTATCTCAAGGTGTAGCCAATGTGTATATGGTTCGTCAACATGCGCTTCCAAGTAAAGCACCTCACCTTCCATGCCACAACACTGCATGACCAAGCTCTGCAAGCCGCCCTTACGGCCCACATACGCGCCCCAAGCCATCATGTGATTTTGTGTGTTGTGTACAGATGCTCTCAGGGTCACATGGTGCAAGCACACATCAGAGGTTACTGAGGTGTGGCGTAACGCTCCCGATTGGCATTATCCCAGGTGCTAATTAGATCATCCTCACTTTAGGAACTCCAAAACAACAGGAATTCTGTAGCAATTCCATTACTTCCTGCTTTCTGATGCTGCAATTACTGCCGTGCCCCCATGCTTACACTCCTTCTCAAAGATCTTGCATTGGCACTGTGGAAAGCCAATCCTCAGGTTCACATAAGCTCGGACCTTCAGCAGGAGCCATCATGCGCTCTCTTCTTTCACTAGGCCGAAACGTTTTTGCAAGCACCTGACATGGTAATGTTGCCTACGATCTTCATTTTGAGCCCAAGTCACGGCCCCCAAGGGTGCCGTGGCTTACCAAAAGGTGGCAAAGAGTGTTCGTTCATCAGTTTTCTTGCTTTAGATGCATAGGGCACCCACCACAAAGCTCCTGCATACCCAACGAAATGTCACAAGGGCTGTTTTTTTTGTTTTGGAGCCATTTCTTCTGGTTTTTGAATCCACCCCATTAATTTGTCACAGCCATACTTGACTGCTAGCTGAGTTTTTTGCCCAAACCTTATGAGTTTTGGCTTTGTGTCGCCTGAGGGGCAGAAGCCAAACCAGAAGTTCCAACTGTTTGATGCTACTGCTGCTTGCCAAAGGTTTGCTCCGCCCTAGACTACAGACGTTGATAGAAAACCTTGGTGCCTACACCAGCATTGTAAAAATCACACCACCTACCAACGTGCACTCTTCATACTCCTCTGGGGTTCTGTTGGTTTGCTGTTTCCTCCTGCTTGCACTGTATCTTGCTTTGTTCTCCTTCAAGGTTTGACATCCCCCCCACCGCTTCCAGATGGTGACTAGAGTCACTTTGCCCGGCGTCCCTCTTGTGCTAGCGCCTCACATAAACGTGGGTGTGCCCAACCCTATATGTGTAGTCCTGTGCTCCCACATTTTCAGATGAGGCAAAGCCCCACAAACCTGAGACCGCAGAAACATCTCCATCCATAGCACCTGCTGCAGCCCCTTCCCTGGCCACTACAGCATCCCCAGCTCAGACCACAGCCCCCACTGCAGCTCCATCCTCAGCCCCCACTGCAGCCCCAGCCCGAGCTCCAGCTGCAATCCCCGTTCCTGCTGCAGCACTTGCCCCCGCAGCTCCATCCATGGCCTGTAAGCTGGGTTCTGCCCCAAACGCTGCTGACATGGGTCCTACTTCAGTCCCAGCTCCTGCCCGAGCCCCATCTGCGGCTACAAAAGCAGCCCCAGCGTCAGTCTTGATGGCCACGGCCCCTCCTGCCGCCAGTGCTGCTGCTGACCAGGAGACAAACGTGCGAGACATAGGCAAACGTGAGCAGCAGGTGTTTGTAAGGCTTGTGCATCATCAGCCATGGCCACAGCCGCCATACAAATGTGCGGGGTATGGTGACAGTCAAAGCTGTTGGACATTGGTCAGTGCTGTGCTGGTGTGCAAACACCAAGAAGCCTGCAGCAGAGAACCGTCTAGTCAGAGCAAGGTTGTACTACTCACGGTCATTGGCTAGCAGTACATGCTACAAAGGGGTGTAAGGCAGCAGACCGTACCACTGTGTGCCTCACCATACGGCACTGTACCTCATGAAGGCACCCCATACAACCGCTTAAGCACCTGCCCAGGCAGTGAGCCAGTGTGCCGTAAGTTGACTCGCTTCCTAGGGGTAGTGGGCAATGGAACTCCTGCTGCACTGTGCCTCACTGCCCAGGGGCAGTCGGCAAGTGGAGTTCTTGCGGCACACTGCCTCACTGTCTGGAGGTAGCGGGTAGTGGAACTACTGCACACCACAGACTCAGGGCAATGCGCAGCGGAACTCCTGCGGTACACTACCTGGCTGCTTGGGGGCATTGGGCAGCAGAGATGCTGCGGCACACTGCCTCCCTGCCTGATTGCATACAGGTAGGTGACACTGGAACTCTGGCTGTACACTGCCTCATTGCCTTGGGGCACTGGGCAGTGGAAGTCCTGGGCAGTGGAAGTCCTGGGCAGTGGAAGTCCTGCTGGACAGTCCCGCACTACTTAGGTGCAGTGGGGAGTGCAAGTCTTGCGGCAAACTGCGTCACTCACTGTCACTCACTGGGGCCAGTGGGCAGTGAAACTCCCACTCTACACTACCTCACTGCCTGGGGGCAGTGGACAGCGGATCTTGTGCAGCTCACTGCCTCACTGCCTGGGGGCAGTGCGCATTGGAACTCCTGCGGCAAACAGCCTCACTACCTAGGGGGAGAGGGTAGTGGAACTCTTGCTCCAAACAGCCTCATGCTGCACACTGCCTCACTACCTGGGGGTAGTGCACAGTGGAACTCCTGAACTCCTGTTGCACACCGCCCCACTGCCCGGGGGCAGCGGAAAGTGGAACTCGTGCTTTTCACTGCCACACTCCTTTGGGGCACTAGGCAATGGAAGTTCCCATTTTTCTTTGCCTCACTGCTTGGGGGGAGTTGGCAGTGGAACACCTCTTGGACACTGCGTCACTGCCTACTGGTAGCGGGCCCGAGAACTGCTGCTGCACACCACCTCACTTCTTCCTAGGGGCAACATGCAGTGTACTTTTGCTGCACACTGCCTCACTGCTTGGGGGCAGTGGGCAGTGGAACTCCTGATGCACACTGCCTCACTACTTGGAGGCAATGCGCAATAGAAATCATGTGACACACGATGTCAGCCTCACTGCCTACGGGCAGTGGGGCGGAGAACTCTTGCTGTAGGCTACCTCACTTCTTGGTGGCGGCGGGCAGTGGACCTCTTGCTCCACACTGCCTATTTGCATGGGGACTCTCGTCATTGCCACCTAGACCACCCCCGGCCTCACGAGGCGTGCCGCAAATGGCCACCCTGCTACCGGTGTGCCGGCGGCGCCGCAAGGGCCACGCCCAGAACCGCGCACCGCCCTCCACATACAACGGGTCCCCGCGGGGTGGACCCGCGAGCACCTCGTGGAACGCTTTCGGTAGTTGGACGAGTCGATAGGGGTGCCGGAGGCCAACTTGGGAGGTGAGATGCATGGGTATCTCACCTGACAATCCCACCGTTAGGGGGTAACCGCGTGCAGCCCTGGGGACCAGCGCACTTTCGGCAGGCCAGAGGCCGGTAGTGGTGAATTACGTCCACTCCAAGGTGGTCCGCCCCGCCGTGGTGTACGGGTGCCATGGTGCCCCGCTGTGGGGGGGAGTCTAGGATAGGTGCAGTACAAGCCCCGCCTCCACTGCCCTAGGCCAACCCCCTCATGGTGGATGACGTCTGCCACCTCATAGCGGAAGCCGACCAGCAAGTGAAGCTGGAGATGGCTCCGTAGGAGGAGCAGGTAGCCCCCGAACGCGCAGTCTCAGGCGGCACCAAACCTGTACCCGTATTCGCGAGCCCAACGCTTAGGGCAGTCAGCAGGCGCCGCCTTCGGCCGTAGGTCCCAGGTGAGGGCATGTGACAACTGTACAGGCCACGATGACACAGAGTTTGGCCCAACACCCGGCGAGTGCCCCGGCTGCATTGCCGGCGGCCACCAAGAAGACGGCGTTGGGGGGGGCCGAGGGGCAAGGGTGGCCGCCTAGAACCCAGAGGACCCCAAGGCAGCCCGGACCGGCACCCAGAGACGCAACCGGAACCCTTGGAGCTGCCGGCGCCGACTTAGGGCCCCGCAACCCTTCCCGGCACGTCATGGAGGGTACCGGGGGTGAAGAAAACGTGCACTCCGTGGACGAATAGGTGTCCCCAACCCCCGTGCCTAGTGACCCGGGCAAGGCGAGCCAACTAGCCCAAGTGGCCCAGGTGGAGAGTGGGGTGGATACCAAAGTGTCCACCCGGCCGAGCACCCCCTGGGTAGGGCCCGCAATCTCCCGACCGGGACACCCGGAGGGAGCGATCCGCCACCGGTGGGTATTGGGTATGATGTCCCAACGAGAGGCCCACGGCCCCAAGGATAGTGACTCGGCCAATGTGGAGGGGCCTTTCACGGGGACCCGCCCCCGGACATCCTCCCGGACCAAGCACGCTTGGTGGCCGTGCTAGCGGAGGGGGCTGTGGACGAGGCGGACCCGTGTCACGTGACGCGTGAAGTAGGCTTTGGGTACCCACCGGTTTGTCGCCAGCCAAGTGTGGTTGAAACTAGCACCGAGGCGGGGGCTCCCTAGAGCTTGAAAGACCTTGGCTTGGCCGGCTGGAGCTGTTGCGTCTACGTTACCTAGGAAGGGTCGCATCCCTTCCACGCCGCATCCCGAATGACTGGGCCCCTCTGGCCGTTGCGGGTAGGCGTAGTGGTTGCTCAGGGTACTCCCGGGCTCCTCAAATGCGGCCCATGCTACCATGTTTAGGTTGTCATCAGCCTGATAGCCCGCGTGGGTTGGAGGACCCCCTATCCTTCTTCCTATCGGGCATCTACCATGGCCACAACCTCAAAATGACTACACTTCTTGACGAGGATGCACATGGGGCGCACCTCCGGTAAGGCTTGCGGGCGGTGGTGGGGGGGGTCACCGGATGACGAATGACCGGGTTGAGGGCCCTCATCTCTGTGGGAACCTCCCAGGGGGGCTGCGGGGCACTCCATGCAAAGGTGTAGGCCATGGCTTGGAGCAACTAGCCCGGATGCTCACCCCCCGCGAGTTTTAACACCACTCGGCCTTGTACGATGAAGTAGGTTGTGAAGCTCAGGTGTGGGGGGATGGGGTCCTCAATGGCATCACACTCCCAGCCGTGGAGCTTTTAGTCGGGGACGCATAACGCGAAATCGGTGCGGTGCACCTAGTCGCGGACCCACCAAGCTTACATGGCCATCGCTTGGCCGAGCTTGTCCCCATCCAAGGAGTGGGGGCCTAGGATAGATCATGGAACCATATATCCTTGCTCGGTCCGGGGTTGTAGGTGCATGGGAGCCGTTGTGGGGGCCCGCGGGGGTACAACGTGGCATGTACCCCCACATGCTTCCAAAAGTGCGTCTTGAGCGCGGGTTTTTGATCAAACATCAAGGCTTCCGGGGTGCGATGGGTCATGTAGAGCAAGCGTTTGTCGGGGTCCACAGGCACTTCCGGGTCGGGCATCGAGTTGGGTACCCGAAGTGTGCCAGAGCCTTTGTACGGAGCTCGGTCCATGGTACCGGCGGCACGGTGTGTGTTATCGATAGGACAACAAGCTATGCTTGGTACGCCCACTCGTATGCACGGTGGATGTGACCTGCACCTAGATGTCTAGGAGGCTCACCGACAGCCATTGGAGGCGGGTGTCGTTCGGATGGTCCGAGCTTGGCTATTCGCAAACCATGAGCAAGACCAATCACCCCATGACCGTCGTGACGTCCATCATGACCGTGAGCTTAGGGGGCGTACTTGGCAATGTGCCATGCCCACCACGGCAGGTGCCCCGCCGTGCTCACCCCATGCCGATGGACTTAGCAACGCTGGTGCCCCCACCTCCTGCTTTGTATTACGGCAGGTGGTGGACGAAGTGGGTGCCTCTTGGGGCATTGCTCCGGCATTACCTCGATCCTTGTGGCCCGCCGAATTATGGGCAAGTCCGTGGGCCAAAAGCCGTGGGCCCAAAGCGGGGGCGGCACATCACCCAAGTGGTTACCACACACAATACCGCGTATGCCCTTGGTACAGGCTAGAAGACCCAATTTCGTTCTAGGCTAGAACTTCTGGCCTAGATGTTCTAGCCTAGACTAGATCAATACTAGAACAATCTAATGTCCACCAAGAAGTGCCATTTCCTTCATTGTTCCGCCGTGCATGCTTGCTATTACCCATAGTGCGTTCTCTCATGATCAGTTGTTGGTTGCTGCTGTGTGCTGTGCCGCGTCTTTGGTCCTGTTGTCCCGCTGCGTTGTTCGCGTTGTGGCTTGCTGTTGCGCCTTGGGCTGTGTTGCCGCGTGCTGTGCTGTGTCCCCGGTTGCCGTGCTGCGCTGCGTTGCCTCGTGCTGTGCTGTTGTGTTCTGGGTTGCTTTCTCTGGCCCTGTTTGGTGCCGTTGCCTCTTGTGTCGTGCCCTCGGGCCCTGTCCGTCGCCCTGGGGTGTTGTGCCTTCCGGCACTGTGTTTTGTCGTGCTTCTCTGTGCTTTGTGCTCTGCGTGGTGCGTGTTTTGCCGCGGTGTGTTGGTGCGTGCTGTTGTTCGCCGCTGTGCTTTGTGCCGTGTGTGTCATGGGGTGTCGTGCTGTGCGTTGTGCTCTTCCACTTAGATATTTCGTATTTCTTTGCAATGAAACGTCCCTCCACTTCCCCCCTTGCTCCCTCCTCAACCGGTGAGGATACCCCCCGATTCTCTATGGCATTACGGGACTTTAGTGGGGCTACTAGCCTCAAGGACGAGCGAGTCGGCCATTACTTGGCCGTGTGGGCGCGATCATGCCCCCTAGCATAGCGGCAATTCAACAACGCCGTCCAATATGTGAACACCCCCACTTCCACCCAAACTACGGGTGAGGCATCCAAGGCCGCTGTTGAGGCATACACCGCCTCCCTTCTCACCCCCACCGCCATGTGTTAATTTGTGCTCAACATGAGGGCCCCCAAGTCCTCGTGGAGGACCCTCTCGGAGCTCTACACGCTCCGCAAGTTGGAGTACCACCGCACCGTCCCTGGTGGCCCCTACTCCCGTCCAATTTGCACCGAGCGGGACTTCCAAGCCCGTTGGAAGGATTTGGTCGCCCCCGTGCAATTGGATGAGCCCGTTGCCACGGTGTTGCCCAAGGCCACCGGGATTTTATGGCCCTTCGCCTCATGGATCAAGTACATCCTCTCCCGGCCGGGCTTGGTGCGGTCAACCAACCGTTCCTTTCCGTTGACATTCATCGTCCCGGGGGATGCCTACCCCGTGGCCGGGGGCAATTGGACCCAACTCACAATCTCCTTGGCCAACTTTCACCGCGTGGCCCGCTCCCCCGCGGGCCTTTGGGTGTTGAGCATGGCCAATTGCGATGACAAGGCCATGGACACCCTTGGGACATTGTGGAAGTGCAATTAGGAGGTACTCCTCTCACCTAGTGCATTTCATTCGTTCTAGTTTTGCTCTAGTTAGCCTCGGACACCGCTCGCTAGAAGCTACACTAGACAAGACTAGAACGAAATGAACCACCCCCCATGTCTCGTGTTTGGGTGATTCAAGAGATCATCGACGCGGGGCTCGTCCAATGGGGGGCCTCCAAGGAGGAGGCAAGGGTGATCTTCGGGGGGGATCAACCGTGGACACGAAGGGTGGTCGGGGTGTCCACATGCACCCAAGTGGGCTCCATGTTCAACGAGGCGATATGGAGCGCCCAAACGAAGACTTGGGAGGGTAGTGCTATACCGCGGACTATGCAAGGTGATGAGGCCCACTACACGGCCTTCCTCCTTGGGATGCCTTCTTTATGCAACATATTGTCAAATTGCCACATGCTTGGGTCGTCTTGTGCATTTTGCACTTGACGATTGCCATGGGTCGCTTGTTGGGGGAGTTTGTCGACCGGGAGGCTAGGGCGGTCACCCCTTCGCTCCGTCAAGACCTGCAAGTCCTCCTGTCGGAGAGGCGTGCAAGTTGGAGCGTTTACGGGCCGGCTTCCCCGGACGGGGAAGAAAGGGCCAACTTTTTTGAGGCATGGCCGCATGTTGCTAGGTGCTTGTGCATCAGGCCAAGCTCAGCCAAGTACAAGGCCATCGCGCACCTGTGGGACGTGCTGCAAGCCCTCTATTGTACATATCAGGGTCCTAACCCGGTGAAATGTGCCGTAGCGGCGAAGGATTTCCACCGTCAGTGTACTGTTGGTACGGCATCATGGTATCTACTAAGCATTACTTAATATTGAGCATGACGTAGATGCCATGTTGCTGAACATTTGGCCATTCAGGTTGGCCATGTTTTGTGGCGACATTTCAAAAAGCATCAATTGCTTTCTGAAACAAGGCCACAACGAGCACGGCAATCCGGGGGGGGGGGCTTTCAGGTGGAGGGGGTGGATGAGGACAACGTGCAGCAGTTGGAGAGGTCAGTGCAGCGGCCAGAGGACTTGGTGGATAGGGGTAGGTGAAGGAGGAGGAGAAGGACGAGGTGGTGGAGTTGGAGGTGGAGGTGGTGCGGGAGGAGAAGGTGAAGGAGGAAGTGGACGAGAATGTGGTAGTGGCGAAGATAGAGGGGGGGGGAGTGGCTGAGGGGTTTTTTGGGCGGCCGGGCGGCGAGGGCCATCATGGACCTACATTGGGCCCCCGCCGTCCTGACTGGCCCCCAACCCCCAAACCTCGACCACCCCCTCCTGGTCCCCCCGGAGAGTCCAATTTGAACTCTCCGTTTTTTTATGCACCGCGTGCATCACAAAATTTTGGGGCAGGGGAGTTGGGTGTGGGCGGATGCGGGGGGGATCCACCAAGACAAACCCTTGCGGCTGGGGGCCCGAAAGACCCAAATTAAATCCAATGTATTTAATTTTTGGCCAAATATTAATTGATTTATTAAATCAAAGTGGCCCCTTTTTTGCGGGGGGTTATGGGCGACGCTTGGGAAATTTTTCACCCCCATGGGGTGCCTTGTGTGTTTGTCCGCCGTTTTACCCCCTGGGTGTGTGTGCGGGGTCCATCCATGTTGATGTGTAAAAATGTTACAATGGCACAAGTGTCATACTAATCTTGAGAATGGTATCCCGGGAGAAAGGCATAACAAACAAGAGCTACACAATATAAAAGTGGGTGCGGAGTGGGGTTGGAGGTGGACCCAACGAAAGGGGGTAGGGGTTGAAAATCCAACTCCTAGGCAATGTAACATCTCTACAAACCCATTGTCCAGCATTGTACCACATAAAACAACCACGGGACTCTAGCATCCGCATGCAAATAGCATTGCAAAGCTTTAGAATTTGGAAAGTTTTGGTTTAATATGTTAAAAGTTGTCGTTTAAACTGCAATGACCTTCAAGAATTAAAATTGAAAATTTGACGTACCGGATTTAACCCTGGTCTCTAGGGGGGGGTTCCAGGGGAATGGTGGTGGCAACCGGAAATGCCCGGGAGGAAGAAGGGCCAAGCGCCCCCCCCCTTCCGACAAGGGGGTGAAGATGTTTGAATTGGCCCCATCCAACGGAGGCATTTCCGGTTCCTTTGCATATGTTGGCTGGCCATGGGACTTTGGGGGTATGCAGTCAGTTGGCACGACGTGGGAGTGGTCCCCGACGTGGTCGGAGATTATGGGGATTCCAGGCTTCGACCCGTCGGCCGCCAACTAGCGGGCGTATGCCGGATTGGTGCACGGCATCGCCTCCCGCCCCAAGCCGAAGCCCGAGACCCCCGCAACCGGGGGAAGCCCGCGGCCGCATCCTTCCAACCACCGGGAACTTTCGCCAAGGCCTTGGGCGCAATCCGCCCCACCCTCAACATGCAAGGCACCGTATGCTTCGTGTGTTCTAGCGTTGCTCTAGGGAAGTGTTCTACCGTTGATCCAGCCTAACCGCCGCCGCCGTCGCTACACTGTCCCTAGAACAGTTGCCCTGAACGTCGCGAGAACACACGTGCCTCTTTTTTCTCTTCTCACGGGTCGTCATCATGCAGTCGTGCGGTGCGCACCCCCGCGCGGTGCATGGGGGGGGGCGACTACGCGGGTCCTAGGACGCCAACTACCCCTGCCCCTCCCCCCCCCCCCCTTGGGGCCTTCGGCCACAGTTAGTTGCCAAAGGTGTCGCCCTCAGGCGTCCATGGGCGCCTAAGGCGCCCGATGCTCAGTGAACACCAAAGGTGCCCTAAGGAAAAATTTGTCCAATTTGCACCCCAACACTATCCTTAAACCCAACCTTGACTCTAACACCCACCCCCAACCCTCAGCCTACTCCTATCCCTACACCTAATCAAGACTGAATATTGGGACCGAGCTGGTGGGGAGCTGGTGGGGAAGGGAACATCATCTATGACTGGTGAGGGACATCAAGAATGATTCACACATTGATTGCTCTTGACAAAGTGAAATGGGCTTGCAAGTGAACCCTGTCACCACGAGGCCCACTTTCAAGGCTTCTTGGACTTCTTAGGGGCCCCAAAATGCCCCAAAATGGGCTCAAAATGGGCTCATTTCACCCGTTGGTGCACCCCAAATGGTCTATGATGATTTTTGGAACCCATTTTTTAACCCGTTTTTGCTCCCAAAACAGCCCATTTTCAAGGCATTTTGGGATTTTCGGAGGACCAAAATGGGCCACCACAAGCTCAAAACGGTCCAAAAACACTTGTTTTAGCGTCGCACATGGTCTAGGATCATTTTTGAGAAAAGTCATCTTTTTGCCCCTACTGGACCCTGTTGACCCATTTGGGCACCCACCTGTTTGGGCTTGAGCTTGCCGCTTGCTGCAGCCTAGTGGGCCTAGGTATTGGGGTCTAGGCGTCCGTTTGGGCAAGTCTGAGGGGTGGAAACCACAAAAAGTGGGGGGTTGCGGGTGGAGTAGGTGCCCTCGGAATCGCATTTTGAGCCATGTAGCCAAAGATATGGCCTGTTCTTGGTTTGTGGTTGTCGGCATTTGCAGCTTCTTGGGGCTTTTTTGCACCATTTCTAGGACTATTCGTGGAGTTTGAGGGCCGCAAATAGCTCCCTCACACGGGGAAGTCAGCCGCACGTGGAGTGTACCCACCGTTTCCCTTCGTTTGGTTGTTTCAATGTGTTCCGGGGCTTTTTTGGCCCAAAAATGGCTGTTTTTGGCCCTAAGCAGCAGGTTTTGAAATTGAGGTCCGTCACTTGCGATTCCCGTTCCTGGCCGCCACCGTTGAGTTTCTTGCTCAAACTTTGTGTGATTGTACTTCACACCCATAGGTATCATCCACCAAAATTTCCCCTGAATCCAAAGCACCACGACGGAATTCTGATTTTTAGCCATTTCGCGCGTGCTGTTGCTTGCTTGCTTGCTTGCTGCTTGCTGCTTGCTGCTAAACCTGGTAGGTCCATCCTAGACACTTAAAAGGGTTATAAAACCAAGACTGGTTCCACCAGCTCGGTGACCCTAATCAAGACTGAATATTGAGACCGAGCTGGTGGGGGAGGGAACATCAACTATGACTGGTGAGGGACATCAAGCATGATTCACACATTGATGGCTCTTGACAAAGTGAAATTAGCTCGCAAGTGAACCCCATCACCACGAGCCCACCTTCAAGGTTTTTTGGACTTGTGAGGGGACAAAATGCCCCAAAATCGGCTCAAAATGGGCTCATTTCACCCGTTTTCACCCCAAATGGTCCATGATGGGGTTTGGAAAAATGCGTTTTTGACCCATTTTTGACCCATTTTTGGTCCCAAAACAGCCCATTTTCAAGGCATTTTGGGATTTTTGGAGGACCAAAATGGGCCACCACAAGCTCAAAACGGTCCAAAAACACTTGTTTTAGCGTCACACATGGTCTAGGATCATTTTTAAGAAAAGTCATCTTTTTGCCCCTACTGGACCCTGTTGACCCATTTGGGCATCCACTTGCTTGGGCTTGAGCTTGCAGCTTGTTGCAGCCTAGTGGGCCTAGCTATTCGGGTCTAGGCGTCCGTTTGGGCAATTCTGAGGGTTGGAAACCACAAAAAGTGGGGGGTTGCGGGTGGAGTAGGTGCCCTCGGAATCGCATTTTGAGCCATGTAGACCAAGATATGGCCTATTCTTGGTTTGTGGCTGTCGGCATTTGCAGCTTCTGGGGGCCTTTTTGGGTTGTTTCCGGGACATATCATGGAGTTAGAGGGCCGCAAAGAGCTCGTTGACACGGGGAAGTCAAGCCACACATCAAGCCGCACATGAAGTGTACCCACCGTTTCCCTTCGTTCGGCCGTTTTGAATGTGTTCCGGGGCTTTTTTGGCCCAAAAATGGCTGTTTTTGGCCCTAAACTGCAGTTTTTGAAACTGAGGTCGCCACTTGCGAATCCCGTTCCCGGCCGCCATCGTTGAGTTTCTCCCTCAAACTTTGTGTGATTGTACTTCACACCCATAGGTATCATCCACCAAAATATCAACCAAATCCGAAGCACCACGACGGAGGTCTGATTTTTCCCCATTTCGCGCGTGCTGCTTGCTTGCTTGTTGCCTGCCTGCTTGCTGCTTGCTGCTTGCTGCTAAACCTGGTAGGTCCACCCTAGACACTAAAAAGGGTTATAAAACCAAGACTCGTTCCACCAGCTCGGTGACCCTAATCAAGACTGAATATTGGGACCGAGCTGGTGGGGGAGGGAACATCAGCTATGACTGGTGAGGGACATCAAGAATGATTCACGCATTGATGGCTCTTGACAACGTGAAATCAGCTTGCAAGTGAACCCCATCACCACGAGGCCCACTTTCAAGGCTTTTTGGACTTTTGAGGGGCCAAAATGCCCCAAAATGCCCCAAAATGGGCTCAAAATGGGCTCATTTCACCCGTTTGTGCACCGCAAATGGTCCAGGATGAGGTTTGGAAAAATGTGTTTTTGACCCATTTTTGACCCATTTTTGGTCCCAAAACAGCCCGTATTCAAGGCATTTTGGAATTTTCGGAGTACCAAAGTGGGCCACCACAAGCTCAAAACGGTCCAAAAACACTTGTTTTAGCGTCGCACATGGTCGAGGATCATTTTTGACAAAAGTTATCTTTTTGCCCCTACTGGACCCTGTTGACCCATTTGGGCACCCACCTGTTTGGGCTTGAGCTTGCAGCTTGCCGCAGCCTAGTGGGCCTAGGTATTGGGGTCTAGGCGTCCGTTTGGGCAATTCTGAGGGGTGGAAACCACAAAAAGTGGGGGCTTGCGGGTGGACTAGGTGCCCTCGGAATCGCATTTTGAGCCATGTAGCCAAAGATATGGCCTATTCTTGGTTTGTGACTGTCGGCATTTGGAGCTCCTGGGGGCCTTTTTGGGCCGTTTCCGGGACATATCATGGAGTTAGAGGGCCGCAAAGAGCTCCTTGACACGGGGAAGTCAAGCCGCAGGTGCAGTGTACCCACCGTTTCCCTTCGTTTGGCCGTTTTGAATGTGTTCCAGGGCTTTTTTGGCCCAAAAATGGTGGTTTTTGGCCCTACACTGCAGTTTTTGAAACTTAGGTCCGCCAGTTGCGAATCCCGTTCCCGGCCACCACCGTTGAGTTTCTTGCTCAAACTTTGTGTGATTGTACTTCACACCCATAGGTATCATCCACCAAAATTTCACCCGAATTTGAAGCATCACGACGGAGTTCTGATTTTTACCCATTTCGCGCGTGCTGCTTGCTTGCTTGCTGCTGCTGCTTGCTGTTGCTGCTGCTGCTGCTAAACCTGGTAGGTCCACCCTAGACACTAAAAAGGGTTATAAAACCAAGACTGGTTCCACCAGCTCGGTGACCCTAGCCCTAACCCTAGCCCTGGCATGGCCAAACCAGCTGGCTGCAAAGGTTAGGGTTAGGTTTATGGTGATGCTATGGTTAGAGGGAGGGCAAGGGGAGGTAAGGGGAGCTTGCCCCCCCCCCCCAAATCGCCCCACCTGGACCCCCCCGCCCACGGACCCTCCCGGAGACCCCCCCCCCAACCGACCCTCCCGGAGCCCCCCCCCCCCCATCGCCCCTCGGAGACCCCCCCCTCCAAATCCCCCCCCCCCCCCCCCCCCCCCCCCTCAAGGGGCCTCTGGCCAACAATTAGCTAGGGGGGTAGTTGGCGTCCAGAACCGAGGGGTTGCCCCCCTCCCCCCCCGGGGCGGGGTGCGGGTGGAGTGGCGCGATGGGAGGGGGGGGCGCACCTCGGTGTTGTCACCGTGTTGGCCCGGATGTAGGGGAATGACCCCACCATGGCCCTCTCGCTGCTGTATGGGTTGGGTAGGCGGGAGGCAGGAAGGAGCGGTGGGGGGGATGGACCCGCAGCGTAGGGGTTGGGTGAGGGTGGGGGAGGAGGGGGGGAAGAGCAACAGCAGGCGGAGCACCTGCAGCAGCGGCACCAGCAGCCGGGCAAGGTCACCCCCCCAAGGCCCCCAAGCCCCTCCGCCTGCACCCCACTCCAAGCCCAAGGGCAAGGCCAACCCCCCCCCCCCTCAAACCCCAGCCCCCCCCCTTGCAGAATAGGGGCCGGGACCCCTATGCAAATGTGCCGGGTGTGGTGGACACCCGATATGTCCCTTGGGCGGTGGGGGGCAACGGGGGGACCGTCGGCCAAGGGACGGGGCCGGGGGATTGGGTTGAGGAGCTGGGTCCTGGGGACTGCTAGGTAATTTGGCATGGGTCCAATGGGGAGTAGTGCAAGAAGGGGAGGAAGGGGAAGAATAGGAAGCGGGAGAAAGAGGGGGGCACCTTCCAATGGGGAGCGGGGGAAGAAGGGGGAGAAGGGGTAGAATAGGAAGCGGGAGAAAGAGGGGGTACGTTCCAAGTGCCGGGGGCAGCTCCTCTTCCGCACCCGGGAGGAGGCAGAGGCCCACCACTTGGCAGCTTTGGAGGAGGAGGACAACGGGGACGACGGGGAAGATGGGGATGATGAGGGGGACGTCGATGACGACGAGGGGGGGGGGGGGGGTGGCAAGCGGGATCTGATTTGATTTGATTTGATTGGAAGGCCGATCTTGAGGCTCACAGGCTGCCTGGGGGGCCCGCTCCTTCTAAACGACCCCCACCAAGCCCCCCCTCCCCCGGGTTCTGAAACATAGTGGTGCCGGGTCTGCCACCAACAAGTGTCTCTAGAGAAAAGTGTCCGGCACCGAAGGCGCCAAATTTTTTTATGCTATTTGTTTATATTCAACGTACTCAAATTTTGTAGAGACTTCATATTTGTGTTAAAACAACAAGAAAAATTGTTGATTTGAAGGAGGGCTATAGGAGGGCTGTAGGCCCTAACAACACCACAACCCTAGCCCTAACCCTAGCCCTAACCCTAATCAAGACTGAATATTGGGACCGAGCTGGTGGGGAAGGGAACATCTGCTATGACTGGTGAGGGACATGAAGAATGATTCACACATTGATGGCTCTTGAAAAGGTGAAATCGGCTTGCAAGTGATCCCCTTCACCGCAATGCCCACTTTCAAGGCTTTTTGGACTTCTGAGGGGCCAAAATGCCCCAAAATGGGCTCAAAATGGGCACATTTCACCCGTTTGTGCACCCCAAATGGTCTATGATGAGGTTTCGAAAAATGTGTTTTTGACCCATTTTCGACCCATTTTTGGTCCCAAAACAGCCCATTTTCAAGGCATTTTGGGATTCTCGGAGGACCAAAATGGGCCACCACAAGCTCAAAACGGTCCAAAAACACTTGTTTTAGCGTCGCACGTGGTCTAGGATCATTTTTTGAGAAAAGTCGTCTTTTTGCCCCTACCGGACCCTGTTGACCCATTTGGGCACCCACCTATTTGGGCTTTGGCTTGCAGCTTGCCGCAGCCTAGTGGGCCTAGGTATTGGGGTCTAGGCGTCCGTTTGGGCAATTCTGAGGGGTGGAAACCACAAAAAGTGGGGGGTTGCGGGTGGAGTAGGTGCCCTCGGAATCGCATTTTGAGCCATGTAGACCAAGATATGGCCTATTCTTGGTTTGTTGCTGTCGGCATTTGCAGCTTCTGGGGGCCTTTTAGGGCCGTTTCTGGCACATATCATGGAGGTAGAGGGCCGCAAAGAGCTCGTTGACACGGAGAAATCAAGCCGCACGTGAATTGTACCCACCGTTTCTCTTTCTTTGGCCGTTTTGAATGTGTTCCAGGGCTTTTTTTGGCCCAAAAATGGCTGTTTTTGGCCCTAAACTGCAGTTTTTGAAACCGGGGTCCGCCACTTGCGAATCCCGTTCCCGGCCGACACCGTTGACTTTCTTGCTCAAATTTTGTGTGATTGTACTTCACACCCATAGGTATCATCTACGAAAATTTCACCCGAATCTGAGGCACCACGACGGAGTTCTGATCTTTCCCCATTTCGCGCGGGCTGCCTGCTTGCTGCTAAACCTGGTAGGTCCACCCTAGACACTAAAAAGGGTTATAAAACCAAGACTGGTTCCACCAGCTCGGTGACCCTGACCCTAATCCAAACTGAGTATTGGGACCGAGCTAGTGGGGGAGGGAACATCACCTGTGACTGGTGAGGGAAATCAAGATTGATTCACACATTGATGGCTCTTGACAAAGTGAAATCAGCTTGCAAGTGAACTCCATCACCACGAGGCCCACTTTCAAGGCTTTTTGGACTTCTAAGGGGCCAAAATGCCCCAAAATGGGCTCAAAATGGGCTCATTTCACCTGTTTGTGCACCCCAAATGGTCTAGGATGAGGTTTGGAAAGATGCATTTTTGACTAATTTTTGGTCCCAAAACAGCCCATTTTTAAGGCATTTTGGGATTTTCGGAGGACCAAAATGGGCCACCACAAGCTCAAAACGGTCCAAAAAGACTTGTTTTAGTGTCGCACATGGTCTAGGATCATTTTTAAGAAAAGTCATCTTTTTGCCCCTACTGGACCCTGTTGACCCATGGGGGCACCCACCTGTTTGGGCTTGAGCTTGCAGCTTGCCGCAGCCTAGTGCGCCTAGGGATCGGGTCTAGGCGTCCGTTTGGGCAACTCTGATGGGTGGAAGCCACAAAAAATGGGGGGTTGCGGGTGGAGTAGGTGCCCTCGGAATCACATTTTGAGCCATGTAGCCAAAGATATGGCCTGTTCTTGGTTTGTGGCTGATAGCATTTGAAGCTTCTCGGGGCCTTTTTGGGCCGTTTCCGGGACATATCATGGAGTAAGAGGGCCGCAAAGAGCTCGTTGACACGGGAAAGTGAAGCTGCACCTGGAGTGTACGCACCGTTTCCCTCCGTTTGGCCGTCTTGAATGTGTTCCAGGGGCTTTTTGGCCCAAAAATGGCTGCTTTTGGCCCTAAACTGCAGTCTTTGAAAATGAGGTCCGCCACTTGCGAATCCTGTTCCCGGCCGCCACCGCTGAGTTTTTCCCAGACTTTGTGTGATTGTACTTCACACCCATAGGTATCATCCACCAAAATTTCACCCGAATCTGAAGCACCACGACGAAGGTCTGATTTTTACCCATTTCGCGCGTGCTGCTGCTTGCTTGCTGCTTGCTGTTTGCTTGCTTGCTTGCTGCTAAACCTAGTAGGTCCACCCTAGACGCTAAAAAGCGTTATAAAACCAAGACTGGTTCCACCAGCTCGTTGACCCAAACCCTAACCCTAACTCTAGCCCTAACCGTAACCCTAGGGCTAACCCTAATCAAGACTGAATATTGGGACCGAGCTGGTGGGGGAGGGAACACTAGCTATGACTGGTGAGGGACATCAAGAATGATTGACACATTGATGGCTCTTGACAAAGTGAAATCAGCTTGCAAGTGAACCCCATCACCACGAGGCCCACTTTCAAGACTTTTTGGACTTCTGACGGGCCAAAATGCCCCAAAATGGGCTCAAAATGGGCTCATTTCACCCGTTTGTGCACCCCATATGTTCTAGGATGAGGTTTGGAAAAATGTGTTTTTGACCCATTTTTGACCCATTTTTGGTCCCAAAACAGCCCATTTTCAAGGCATTTTGGGATTCTCGGAGGACCAAAATGGGCCACCACAAGCTCAAAACGGTCCAAAAACACTTGTTTTAGCATCGCACATGGTCTAGGATCATTTTTGAGAAAAGTCATCTTTTTGCCCCTACTGGACCCTGTTGACCCATTTGGGCACCCACATGTTTGGGCTTGAGCTTGCAGCTTGCCGCAGCCTAGTGGGCCTAGGGATTGGGGTGTAGGCGTCCTTTGAGGCAATTCTGAGGGTTGGAAACCACAAAAAGTGGGGGGTTGTGGGTGGAGTAGGTGCCCTTGGAATCGCATTTTGAGCCATGTAGCCAAAGATATGGCCTATTCTTGGTTTGTGGCTGTCGGCAGTTGGAGCTTCTGGGGGCCTTTTTGGGCCGTTTCCGGGACATATCATGGAGTCAGAGGGCCGCAAAGAGCTCGTTGACATGGGGAAGTCAAGCCACATGTGCAGTGTACCCACTGTTTCCCTTCGTTTGGCCGTTTTGAATGTGTTCCAGGGCTTTTTTGGCCCAAAAATGGCTGCTTTTGGCCCTAAACTGCAGTTTTTGAAACTGAGGTCCGCCACTTGCGAATCCCGTTCCCGGCCGCCACCGTTGAGTTTCTTGCTCAAACTTTGTGTGATTGTACTTCACACCCATAGGTATCATCCACCAAAATTTCAGCTGAATCTGAAGCACCACGACGGAGTTCTGATTTTTCCCCATTTCGCGCGTGCTGCTGCTTGCTTGCTGCTGCTTGCTGCTGCTTGCTGCTGCTGCTGCTAAACCTGGTAGGTCCACCCTAGACACTAAAAAGGGTTATAAAACCAAGACTGGTTCCACCAGCTCGGTGACCACGGCCTTAACCCTAACCTTAACACCCCCGCGCCTCACCCTTGCCTGGACGCCCCCATGACCCCCAGCCAGACCCCCCCGACCCCCGGCACGAACACCCCCCCCCCCCCCCCCCCGGCACGAACCACCCCCCCGACCCCCAGCTGGACCCCCCCCCAAGTTTTGAAAGATAGTTAGGGGGTGGGTCGCATCTCGTCCGGTTGTAGTCGCCCCCCCAGGGGGGGGGGGGGGGCGCTCCATGGCTGTCTTGACAACTCTGCATATCGGCCGGCCATGCATGCAGTCCACTCCTGGCCGTGTCCGCGGGCCGACGGGGGGCAAGCCTGTCGCCGTGTAGAGGTATGGGTGTGTGGGTGGGGTGGGGTAGGGGCGGGGGCGGGGGTGGGGGGGGAGGGGGGGTCACGATGGCCTCGGCAGACGTCCGCCCGGGGTCAAGGCGCGCGAAAGGCGACCTGCACCCTGCAGTGCTGCCACCACGCCCGCATCAGCTCTTGGGCTGCGAGCCAATCCCGCGCTATGGCGTCGTCCCCGGCGCGGGGGTACTGGTGCTGCACTGGCAGCGAGGGCGACCCCGGGGTGGGCAACAGTGCATACCACACGGCGTATACCCTCGGGATCGAGGCCCGCACCGCGCCATCTGCCGCACGCACGTCCGGGGGGATGGCGAGGGGTTCTCGCCCCGGGAGAGGCACCGTACGGTGATGTCGTGGGTGACACTCACCCAATGGCCTCCGGATTCCTCCTCCTCGGCGTCCCACCCCTCGATCAGGAGCGCCCGGCGCTGGGGGTTGTGGTCTAGGCGTGCGGGGTGGCAGCCCCGCCGCAGCGGACGGGGAGGGGACCCAGGTCCAAAAGGGGCGCCAGCAGAGGGCCAACTGAGCGGGATGCGTGCCATCCCTCTAGTGGAGGCTGCGGGATCCCGGGTACTTGTCTGAAACATAATGACGTTCAAAAAAGAAACATTCAATTTTTAAACTTTCAGTTTTGAACATTCAATTTCAAACATTTTTTGATCGAAATTTTGTTTTTTGAATGTTTTTTTCTGAGCTAATGGTACAGCATACGGCATGTTTTGCACACCCGACAGTACACCCTAGTGTGCTTCATTTGCTATGGGGAAGGTTTGTTTCATGACCCTTTGGTATTTGTGCCCCGTGCATACCGCTATCGTATAGTCTTTCACCTTGTTGTTTCTTCTTTGGGGCCACCAGTATGAGCGCGCGCAAGGCGCCGCTCTGTGGGTGGAATATGATTGCGGAGCTCTCGGCGATATTGGTTCTCTTGAGGGGGGTCGCCAACCTATGGGTTGCGCGAGTGGGCCACCTATTGGCCCAATGGTATCCTCCCCTCATTGCAAGGCGCAGTGGGTGCAAGCCACCGTGGAGGTTGGCCACAGAGTGGTGCGTGCCGCGGAGGACACCGCCATACGGGAATACGCAGAGTCGTTGATTACTCCGCCTGGCGCCGTAGATCTTGTTGTGGCCTTAAAGGCCCGAATGTCCGGCTTTCGTGCCCTGTCGGAGCTCTTCAGCCGGAAGGGTCTACAATACTCCTTGAAGACCGGACGGCCGTTTCCGCGGCCCATTTGTACCCGGAAGGCCCTCGACGCCGAGTGGTGGGCTCGCTATACCCCCCTCTAGCTGGCCCCCCCCATCACCGCCGGTAGCCCGCCTTCGCCGGGCCCCTCGTGGCCCATCGATTCTTGGGTCAATTACGTGCAATCGCGCAACGCTGTGCGCGATTGCATTGACTGGTCACACCCCATCATGTTCATTGTGCGGGGCGATGCGTTCCCGTCCGCAGGGGGAAGCTCGAGCCACCTAGGCATTGCGTTGCCCAACCATGGTGCCCGCGCCCGCCAAGCAGCGTACTACTTGGTCATTGGGATGGCGGTCCGCGGTGACAAGGATATGGCTCAACTGGGTGTCATATGGCCAGACAACCTGCAAGTATGGTTTTCCACGAACAAATAGCTATTTCGTTTCGCTATCTAGTCATTCAAATTTGAATGGTCAAACTTCCAAAAACGTTCAAGAACGGGCAAGAACTGCCCAAATTCTGTTTTTCGAACTTCAAGAAGGATTTTGAAACATTCAAAATTCATATTTGTTTTAAGATTTTGCCGCACATCTACGACACCAGCCGCTTTACCTGGGCCAACATGGAGTGTGTTGCCACCGTTCACTGCGCCGGAGATAGTCCCTGGATCCGCTGTTGGGTGGGTGTCTCAATTGCCCCCCAAGTGGGGTCAATCTACGACGAGGAAACATGGGATTACACCACCCAGCGGTGGCACGGCATCCAACGGCGCCGCACCGTGCAACGCGATGCAGACCACCACCTGCAATACCTGCTGCATGGCCGTAGCCTGCAAAATGCGGGTTGCGTCGGCAAGCCCTTGGTGTGTATGGCACGGCAGGACGTTTTTATGTGCATCCCGCACTGCATCATGGCAGTGGGCCGGTTGCTGATGCAGTTCCTGGAAGCCCGAGGAAGTGACCTGGATAAGGTATTGTTGGCTGGGGTCCAATCCGTTTTGGACGGGGCATGCACCGTGATACGCCTGGGCTCTGCTGCCTCTCGGGATGGGGAGGAGGTGTACCGTCTGCTGCATGCCTGGGAGCAGGTACAGGAGGCGGCCTGTCTGGACGCCACACACCCGGGTGGCCGACCGCGGGAGCTGCTGCGGCAGCTATACCGCACTTACCAGCATGGGCCGGCCCCGCATTGTCGTGGCCCAGCAAGCCGCTTCCGGGAACACGTGGCCCCCAAATTTTGGTCCCACTACCTCTGTTTTTGGAGGAGGACTGCGACAATGTTTTGGCGACCCTGCAACCCCACGGCATGGCCATGATGAGGCAGGACGTGGTCGAATCAGTAAATAGGGTTTTGAAGGTGGGTTACAACGACCACTCGGTTCTTACAATGTGATCTGCCACTCCACACCCGGGGCGTTTCAAATACGACGTCGTGCGTTGTAAGTACTTTGATAGAACCCGTTGTGTGTCCCCCACCTCCCATTCCCATGCCCCACTCCCCACCTCCTCGAGCATTTTTCAGCATGGACGAAAGCGCCGAGGCAGCGATGATTGCCAATAGCAACGCAGAACTACTTCAGAAAATGATATGCTTTTGCTTGGATTTGTGTGCATTGTGCCATTGTGCGTGTGTGTGATTGATATAGATTGGTACAATACAACACAGTCCAGTACAGTGCAGTACAATGTAGTACAGAAAGAAAAGTACAGTACAATACAGTACAGTACAGCACTTTGCAGTACAGTGCAGTACGCAAGCAAAAATACAGTACAATACAATACTGCATGCAGTACAATACAACACAGTACAATACAGTGCAGTAAAGTACAGTACATTGCAGCATGGAATTTCCTTCAAAACTGAATGTTCAAAATTCAAAATTGAGTCAAAAAGTCGTCAGTGGCGTGAGAAATGTTTGAATTGGAATTTTACTTTTTTGGATTTTAGATTTTGGACATTCTTTTTCAGGTGCATATGATGCAGGGCACCCCTGTAGCCCTACGAGCAGCACCACCGCCAGCAGTAGCAGCAACACTCCTGCAACAAGTACTAGCAGCAGCACCTGCAGCAGCAGCAACAACAACTACAGCTCCAGCCCCCCCCCCCCTGGGGGGGGGGCGGCCCCCTTTCCGCCAACTCCTCTTCCCTGGTGCCGGAAAGGGCCGCGGAAAGGGGGGGGCGGGGGGATGAGCGGATGAAAAAGGACAAGAAGGAGAAGAAGGAGAAGGACAAGAGGGAAAAGGGGGACAGGAGGGAGGAGACAGAGCAGGCAATGGGTGCAGGGGGTGCAGGTTCAAAGGCAAAATAGGAGGTCGGGGCTGAGGTAAAGGAGGAGCAGGCAAACCACGAGCTGGGCTCAGTGGGGTCCGTGGAGGACATGGCGGCGGCCCCATGCACCCTGATCCACAAGGTGGTGCCCACCAGCGCCCTCCAAAGGCGCTCGCGGTGCCTTGGCTGCCTACGCCTCTGCACAAGGAGCCACCTGCCCTGGACGCCCCACTGTTTCAGGGCCCCTTGAACGCCCACGCCACCCTGCAATTTGTGTTGCAGCTCACGTTGCAGGGTGCCATCCGGCACGCGAAGCCCCCTGAAAACTTGGGTGTGGGTGGAGTCCGAGGAGGGGGCTGGGTGGCAGTGGGCAGTGGGCAAACGGGCGGCCGCACCGCTGTAGTTCTGGGCTCCTCGGGGGTGTCAGAGCGCAAGCGCATCAAGACCTCCGGGGGGCTGTTGGGCTCGGTGGTACATGTGGTCATGTACCACTGATGGGCCCGGCATGGCCTAGGGCGCTTCGAACGTCGCCACCGGAAGATGTTCTTTGTCCCTAGATTGGGGCAAGCTCACCGTGTCTGGGCTGTAAAACCCTGTGCAGGCCCATAGGTATGGAGGCAGCCATCCGGGGACAACGTTGACGCGGCCTGAGACTACGAGCCGCTTTCCCCGGGAGGCGGACACCGTCGAGGAGGAGCCCCAGTCATCCGAGGGCATGTTCTGCGCCGGCGTGACAGCCCTGCTGGCACGTGCCAGCAGCCAAGAAGTACGGGTATGCCTGGCCCCCCTCCCCCCTCCCCGTGGCCTGCCCAGTAGTGCGCCAATTTAACTGTCGGTGACCGATGGTAGGACGTTCAAAGTTGAAAGATCAAATTCAAAAACAAGTGGGCCTGTGCAAAGCTGTCGTTTTTTGAAAGTTCAAAAAGGAATTTGAAAATTCAAATCTGAATGTGTTTCCCTGCCCGGCTTGTCAATTTTTTTTCAAGTGACCGACATCCACACGAACGCCTCGCATGCGGCGGGCGTTCGTGTGGAGTACCAAGGGACGGACGGCGGCACCGAGGACGTGGTCAGCATCGGCAGCGTCTTGCGCCTCCTCCTGAGTCGCCGGACCACGGGTCTCTAGGTCCCGCGCTGCTTCCAGGAATGGCAGCAGGGCCGGGAGCTCAGCGGCTTGTGGGCGACGTTAGGGAGGCGGTTGCAGCTGTGGGTGCCGCTGGAGGAGGTCGGCAAAACCTCCATGCCCGCGGGCAAGGCGACCCGCGCACCAGCCGCTGTGAAGGTGGAGCAGAGCCCGCCGCCAGCCCCACCAGCCCGACTCAAGTTTGAGTCGAACGACGAGGGGCGGGTGCCCGGGCAGAAGCCGCCCCGTCAGCCCGGCGCCTCCTCTTCCTCTCGGAGCTCGAGCTGCACCGAAAACTCAAGCAAGGTGGAGGAGGTCAACCCTGAGCCGCCTAAGCCGCCGAAGAAAAAGAAGGCGGCACCTGGCAAGCGTAAGGGGCAGGCCACAGGGTGAGGAGGGGGAAAGGCGGCGCAAGGGGGAAGGGTAAAAAAAGAGAAGGAGGTAGAAGGGAGGAGGACCGGGGAGGGGAAGCTGCAGGCGGGTGAGGGTAAGGAAGGGGGAGGAGGGGCAACCGCAGGCCCACCAGTGTGGGTGCCGTATCCACAAGGGGTTGAGAAGGGGGAGGTGGTTGGGACGGTGAAGGGGGGGCGGCAAAAGTGGGTGCGGTTCGGCAAAGGGGAGAGGATGGATGCGATGAATCATTGATGGGTGAAGACCCTCCAAGGATTCATCGCATTGGCTGTACACTGGTCTTGGGTGGATGCGATGAATCCTTGCTCGGTGTACACCCTCCAAGGATTCATCGCATGGGCTGTACACTAGTCTAAACTCGATGCAATGAATCTTTGGAGGATGTAGACCCTCCCAGGATTCATTGCATGGGCGGTACACCGATGTAGAGTGGATGTGATGAATTTTTGGAGGGTGTAGACCCTTCAAGGATTCATCGCATGGGTTATACACTAGTTTAGGGTGGATGCGATGAATCCTTGATGGGTGTAGACCCTCCAAGGATGCATTGCATGGGTTCTACACCAGCCTAGGGTGGATGCTATGAATCCCAAACCCTCCAAGGATCCATCACATAGCCTCCACATTGATGTAGAGTGCATGCGATGAATCCTTGCTTGGTGTAGACCCTCCAAGAATTCACAGCATGGGCTATACACTAGTCTAGGCCGGATGCGATGAATCCTTGATGCGTGTAGACCCCGCAAGGATTTGTCGCATGGGCTGTACACTGAGGTAGAGTGGATGCGATGAATTCTTGATGGGTGTAGACCCTCCAAGGATTCATCGCATGGGCTGTACACTAGTCTAGGGTGCATGCGATCAATCTGTGATGGCTGTAGATCCTCCAAGGATTGGTCTCAAGGGCTGTACATTGAGCTACAGTGCATGCGATGAATCCTTGCTGGCAGTAGACCCTCCAAGGATTCATCTCATGGGCTGTCCGCTAGTCTAGGGTGGATGCTATGTACCCTTGATGCGTGTAGGCCCCCCAAGGATGTGTCGCATGGGCTGTACACTGAGGTATAGTGGATGCGATGAATTCTTGATGGGTGTAGACCCACCAAGGATACATCGCTTGGGTTCTACACTAGTGTAGCGTGGAGGTGATGAATCCTTGATGGGTGTAGACCCTCCAAGGATTAGTCGCATGGGCTTTACACTGAGCTACAGTGATGCGATGAATCGTTGATGGGTGTAGACCCTCCAAGGATTCATGGCATGGGCTGTACACTGAGGTAGAGTGAATGCGATGAATCCGTGATGGGTGTAGACCCTCCAAGCATTCATCGCCGTCGCTGTACACCACTATGCCATGAACCTTTAGAGGGTGAAGACCCTCCAAGAATACATCGCATGATTTCTACACTAGTCTAGGGTGGATGCGATGAATCCTCGATGCGTGTAAACCCTTGAACGATTCATCGCATGGGTTCTACACTAGTCTAGGAGGGAAGTGATGAATCCTTGGAGCTTGTTGATCCTCCAAGGATTCATTGTATGGGCTTTACACTAGTCTAGGGTGGATGCGATGATTCCTTGATGGGTGTAGACCCGCCAAGGATGCATCGCATGGGTTCTACACTAGTCTAGGGTGGATGCGAGGAATCCTTGATGGGTGTAGACCCTCCAAGGATTCATCGCACAGGCTGTACACTGATGCAGAGTGGATGCGATGAATCTTTGGAGGGTCTGACCCCTCCATCGATTTATTGCATGGGGTGTACACTAGTCCAAAATGGATGGGATGAATCTTTGGACGGTTTGGACCCTCCAAGGATTCATCGTATGGGGTGTACACTAGTCTTGGGTGGGTGCGATGAATCCTTGATGGGTGTAGACCCTCCAAGGTTTCATCGCATGGGTTGTACATTGATGTAGAGTGCCTGCGATGAATCCTTGATGGGTGTGGAAGCTCCAGGGATTCGTCGCATGGGCTGTACACTTAGCTAGAGTGGATGCGATGAATCCTTGATGGGTTTAGACCGTCCAAGGATCCATTGCATGGGCCGTACACTGCAGAGTGCATGTGATGAATCCTTGATGCGTTTAGACCATCCAAGGATTCATCGCATGGGCTGTACACTAGTCTAAAGTCAATGCACTGAAGCTTTGGAGGGTTTAGACACTCCAAGAATACATCGCATGGTTTCTATGGTAGTCTAGGGTGGATGCCATGAATCTTCGATGTGTGTAGCCCCTTCAAGGGTTCATCACATGGGTTCTACACTAGTTTAGGGCGGATGTGATGAATCGTAAAAGGTTGTAGACCTTTTAAGGACTCATCGCATGGGTCGTACACTAATGTTGAGCAGATGCAATGAATCTTTGGACAGTGTAGACCCTCCAAGGATTCATCGCATGGGATTTACACCAATCTTAAGAGGATGCGATGAATTGTTGGAGGGTTCACACCCTCCAAGGATTCATCGCATAGGCTGTACACTAGTCTAGGGTGGATGCAATGAATCCTTGATGGGTGTAGACCCTTCAAGCATTCATCGCGTGGGCTGTACCTTGATGTAGAGTCGATGGGATGAATCCTTGATGGGTGTAGACCCTGCAACGATTCATCGCATGGTTTCTAAAATAGTCTAGGGTGGATGCTATGAATCCTTGATGGATGTAGACCCTTCAAGGATTCATCGCGTGGGCTGTCCACTGATGTAGAGTGGATGCGATGAATCCTTGATGGGTGTAGACCCTTGAAGGATTAATCTCTTGGGGTGTACACTAATGTGGAGTGGATGCGATGAATCCTTGATAGGTATAGACCCTCCATGGATTCATCGCATGGGCTATAAAGTAGTCTAGGGTGGATGCAATGAATCCTTGATGGGTTTAGACGCTCAAGGGTTTCATGGCATTGGCTGTACACTATGATAGAGTGCATTCGACCAATCCTTGCTGTGTGTAGACCCTCCAAGGATCCATCGCATGGATTCTACACTACTGTAAGGAGGATGCGATGAATCCTTGATGGCTGTAGACCCTTCAAGGATTCATCGCATGGGCTGTACGCTGATGCAGAGTGGATGCCGTTAATGTTTGATGGGTGTAGGCCCTCCAAGGATCCATCCCATGAGCTGTACACTAATGTGGGGTAGATGCGATGAATCCTTCAGAGGTGTACCCCCTCTACGGTTTCATTGCATGGGCCGTACACTAATTTAGAGGGTACATGATGAATCCTTGTTGGGTGTAGATGATCCAAGGATTCATCGCATGCACTGTACACTGGTCTAGGGTAGATGCGATGAATCGTTGATCGGTGTACACCCTCCAAGGAATCATCGCATGGGTTGTACACTAGCCTAAAGTGGATGCGATGAATTTTTGGAGCGTGTAGACCCTCCAAAAATACATCGTATGAGCTTTACACTAGTCCAGGGTGCATGCGATGAACCCTTAGAGGTCCTAGACCCTTCAAGGACCGATGATATGGGTTCTACACTAGTCTACACTGGATGCAATGAATCCTTGATGGGTTTCGACCCTCCAAGCATTTATCGCATGGGCTTTACACTTGTCTACAGTAGATGCGATGAATCTTTGATGGGTGTAGACCCTCCAAGGATTCATTGCATGGGCGGTACAGTGATGTAGAGTTGATGCCATGAATCTTTGATGGGTGTAGACCCTCCAAGGATTCATCACATGGGCTGTACACTAGTGTACCCTTGGTACACGCTAGAAGACCCAATCTCGTTCTAGCCTAGAACCCGCTAGAGCGGCTAGAACGAAAAAACGACGGGGATACCCCCCCCCCCCCGGGGGGGTGGGGGGATTTGAGGTGTCTAAACTAGACCCCGTATCCGTACTGGGGGGCCCATATTTTTTTTTCAGAATTTCATTTTTTTCGCCTAATTTTGGAGTGCAAAAAATTTTCGTTCTAGCGGCGTTCTAGCGACGTTCTAGCGAGCGCCGATGAGCGTCGCTAGAACGCCGCTAGAACGGTTCGCTGGAACGCCGCTAGAACAATATATATTACTACACCCCTCTCCCCTTAAATCTAGCTAACAAGCAAGCAACAACAAGCAAGCAACAAGCAACAAGCACTTCTCCTCACCGTTTTGGCCATTGCTCCGCCTCATCGCTCCGGGCTCTACTCTACTCTAGCCATCTTGGAGCCGAGGTGGTGCCCTTGCCAAATCCCAGTTTTGAGCCAAAAACTCACCGGTGGCGGCCCGGGGCGGTGGCGCCAAGTTAGGAGGTGCCCTCCCCAATCTGCGCAGGTTTGGGCCAAAAACAGCCATTTTTCGCCCAAAACGGCCCCAAAACCCGGGCGAAACGTCCAAACGAAGGTAAACGGTGACTACACTCCACGTGCGGCTTGACTTCACCGTGTCAAAGAGCTCTCTAGTGCCCTTCAACTCCACGATATGTCCGAGAAACGGCCCAAAAAGGCGCCAAAAAGCCCCAAAAACCTGCGCAATGCGCACCAACACCCCGAAACCAAGCACGGGGCGTATCTTGGGCTACGTGGCTCACATCCGAATTCCGAGGGCACCTAGTCCACCCGCAACCCCCCACTTTTTGTGGTTTCCAAGCCTCAGAATCGCCCAACGAGCCACCTAGACCCCCGTACCAGTGGTCACTTGGTGGAGCCGGAGGGCAGCCCGGCCCGCGCACGGTGGGGGCCGACGGTCGGTCCACTAGGGTCCCCGGGGCGAAAAAAATGATGCTTTCCAGAGTTGTTCCTAGACGACTTGGGATGCTCAAACAAGTGTTTTTAGGCCGTTTTGAGCCCGTGGTGGCGCGTTTTGGGCCACGGAAAATCCCAAAATTCCTTGAAAACGGGCCGTTTTGGAACCTAAAAAAGGTCAAAAATGGGTGAAAAACGTGTTTTTCCAAAAGTTATCCAGGACCATTCGGGATGCTCAAACAAGTGGTTTTGACGCATTTTGAGCCCGTGGTGCCGCGTTTTGGCCCATGGAAAATCCTCGCTCCTCCAACAAGGCCACACGTTTACGGTACATTGCGGTTTGATGGACATACGTACAAACGGGCTTTTTCTTAGCGGATATAAATTCCCATTAACGTCCCCCTCCACCTTGTACTCGCCTCCCACATGATGAACCCGCGTGTCTTTTAGGACAGGGGTGTAGATTAGAGGATATATATATATATATATATATATATATATATATATGTGTGTGTGTGTATATATATATATATATATATATATATATATATATATATATATATATATATATATATATATATATATATATATATATATATATATATATATATATATATATATATATATATATATATATATATATATATATATATATATATATATATATATATATATATATATATATATATATATATATATATATATATATATATATATATATATATATATATATATATATATATATATATATATATATATATATATATATATATATATATATATATATATATATATATATATATATATATATATATATATATATATATATATATATATATATATATATATATATATATATATATATATATATATATATATATATATATATATATATATGGCAAATACGCAATTCCCCCCCCCCCCACCACCCTGGGCCAACCTGTGCACTATGGGGCAAGGTTAGGTACCCCCCCCCTATTTTGGGGTCGGGAAACACAAAAAAACATGGTTTAGAAGTGAATTGGATGGTTATTAATGGGTATTTGCCCCTATAAAGGTCTAAAATGGCTAAAATTAGGGTATGACATCACTGCTGGTAGGATCCTAACCAGAGTACTAAACATAGGTACAATTGTGGTCCAAACCACTAATACTAGCACCAAATACCACCAATAATAGTATCATAGGACATGAAAATGGACAGGGGAATGTTAAAAATGCTGAATTACTATGTCATTGGGTGTATATAGGGGTGGTGTGGGTTATTTTTAGGATTTAGTGGTTATTTTTAGTACTCTGGTTAGGATGCAACCAGCAGTGATGTCATACCCTATTTTTAGCCCAAAAACCTTGTCTACAGCTCTCCCACTGTTCCATCCGAGCCCGAAACCCATTTTTTTGTGTTTCCCAACCTCAAAATAGGGGGGGGGGGTCCCTAGTCCTGCCCCACGTCGCACACTAGGGTCCAGGGTGGGGGGGGGGGAAATTGCGTATTTGCCATATATATATATATATATATATGTATATATATATATATATATATATATATATATATATTAATATATATATATATATATATATATATATATATCCTCCTATATATATATATATATATATATGTGTGTGTATATATATATATATATATATATTAATATATATATATATATATATAATATATATATGTATATATATATATATATATATATATGTATATATATATATTTATATATATATATATATATATATATATATATATACATATATATATATATATATGTATATATATATATATATATATATACATATATATATATATATATATAAATGCTCCGCCACCCCTCAAAGAGAAGCTGCCCCGGCTACCATTGCCAGCCGTGGCCAGTCATAGTGACCCGATGCCGGACCTGACTCACGGAGCGCCAGCCCCCCCCCCCCCCGTTAGCCCGGTTAACCCCCCCACCGCACCCCATAGGTCACTTGGAAGGTCACTTGGCGGGCCGGCGCCGGGTCACTTGGTGGTGGGTTAGCCCGATTAGCCCGGTTAGCCCCCTACCCCCCTAGGCCCCCATTCGCGAGTCGCGACACGCACGTTACCCCTCCTGCGTGGTGGGGGGTGGCCGGGGCTCATCCTTGCTCCCGGCACCCCCCTTCTCATCCCCCGTGTCCCCTTCCTTCTCACCCCCCGTGTCACCCCCCCACCTCACCCCCCTTGCCACCCCCCCCTTGTCACCTCTGTCACCCTCGTCCCCCTTGTCATCCCCGTCATCCCCGTCGTCCCCGTCGTCCCCCTCCCCCAAGGCCTCCCGGAGGTAGGCCTATGCCTCCTCCCGGGTTCGGAAGAGGAGCTCCCCCGCCACCCGGAAGGTGCCTCCCTTCTTGCTCCCGCTTTCTCTTCTTCCCCTTCTTCCCCTTCTTTCCCCCTTCCCCATTGGACCCTGCGACACCACCCACCACTCCCCCGGGTCCACCTCCTCATTGCAATCCCCCAACACCGTCACATGGTTGGCGGTCCCCCCATTGCCCCCCTCCTCCCGAGGGACATACCGGGTGTCCCCCACACCCGGCACATTCCCATAGGGGTCCCGGCCTCTATCTTGCCAGGGGGGAGCTTGGGGTTTTTTTGGGGGGGCGTGCCTTGCCCTTGCCCTTGCCCTTGGGGTTGGCCTTGGCCTTGTGCTGACTCTGCTCGGCTTGGCGGTGGGGGGGGTCTACCTCGCTACTCTCGAAGCGGGGTTTTTTCTTGGCGGCCTTGCGGGGGGGTGTCCTCCCCCCGCTGCTGGTGCTGATGTTGCTGCTGCTGCTGGTCTCCCCCGCCCGGTCCTGCAACCTCACCCAACCCTTGCGCTTCGGGTCCATGACCCCCGCAGCTTTGCCCGCTTCCCGCCTACGCGAACCGTCGGTTCGCTAGATCAACGCTAGAACGCAATCAACACACCGTGCCTTGGCGGTCCACGGCGGGGGAGATCGCCCCCGGGGCCTTGGCGAAGGCGTTACGGGGGTTGGGGGGTGCGGCTGCGGGGGCCACCCTAGACTAGTGTACAACCCATGTGATTGATCCTTGAAGGGCAAAGGCACCGCATCCACTCTACATCAATCAGTGTAAAGACCATGCGATGTATTCTTGCAGGGTCTACATGCTCATTCACGCATCCACCCCAGACTAGTGTGGAACCCATGCGATGAATCCTTGAATGGTCTACACCCATCAAGGTTTCATCGCATCTACCATAGACAAGTGTAGAACCCATGCGATGAATACTTGGAGGGTCTACACCCATCAAGGATTCATCGATTCCACTCTACCGCAGTGGATAGCCCACATGATGACTCCTTGGAGGGTCTACACCCATGAAAGATTCATTGCATCCACCCTAGCATAGTGTACAGCCCATGTGATGGGTCCTTGGAGGGTCTACACCCATCAAAGATTCATCGCATCCACTCTACATCAGCGGACACCCCATGCGATGAATCCTTGGAGGGTCTACACCCATCAAGGATTCATGGCATTTACTCTACCTCAGTGCACAGCCCATGCAATGGATCCTTGGAGGGTCTAGACCCATCAAGGATTCATCGCATCCACCCTAGACTAGTGTATAGCCCATGCGATGAATCCTTGAAGGGTCTACACCCATTACAGATTCATTGCATCCATCTTACATCACTGTAGTCCCCATGCCATGATTCCTTGGAGCGTCTAAACCCATGAAGGATTCATCGCATCCACTCTACATCAGCGTCAACCCCATGCGATGAATGCTTGGAGGTTCTACAGCCAACAAGGATTCATTGATTCCACTCTACCTCAGTGGACTGCCCACATGATGACTCCTTGGAGGGTCTACACCGATGAAAGATTCATTGCATCCACCGTAGACTAGTGTACAGCCCATGCGATGGTTCCTTGGAGGGTCTACACCCATCAAGGATTCATCGCATCCACCCTGGACTAGTGTACAGCCCATGTGACGGGTCCTTGGAGGGTCTACACCCATCAAAGATTCATCGCATCCACTCCACATTAGTGTACACCCCAAGCGATGAATCCTTGAAGGGTCTATTTCCATCAAAGATTCATCGCATACACTCTACATCAGCGGACACCCCATGAGATGAATCCTTGGAGGGTCTACACCCATCAAGGATTCATCGCATTCACTCTACCTTAGTGCACAGCCCATGCAATGGATCCTTGGAGGGTCTAGACCCATCAAGGATTCATCGCATCCACCCTAGACTAGTGTACAGCCCATGCGATGAATCTTTGAAGGGTCTACACCCATGAAAGATTCATCGCATCAACCCTACATCACTGTAGTCCCCATAACATGATTCCTTGGAGGGTGTAAACCCATGAAGGATTCATCGCATCCACTCTACATCAGCAGACACCCCATGCCATGAATCCTTGGAGGGTCTACACCCATCAAGGATTCATCGCATTCACTCTACCTCAGTGCACGGCCCATGCGATGAATCGTGGAAGGGAGTACACCCATCAAGAATTTATTGCATTCATTCTACAAGAGTGCACAGCCCACGCGATGCATCTTTGGAGGGTCTACACCCATCGAGGATTCATCGGATCCACTCTACATCAATGTACAACCCATGCGATGAACCTTTGGAGGGTGCACAACCATCAAGGATTAATCCCATCGACCCTCGACTAGTGTAAAACCCATGCGATGGATCCTTGAAGGGTCTACACCCATCAGGTATTCATCGCATCCAGCCCAGACTAGTGTACACCCCGTGCGATTAACCTTTGGAGGGTCTACACCCATCAAGGATTCATCACATCCACTTTGCATCATTGTACAGCCCATGCGACAGATCCTTGAAGGATCTATACCCATCCAGGATGCATCGCATCCACCCTAGACTGGTCTACAGCCCATGCGATGGATCCTTGGAGGGTCTACACTCACCAAGAACTCATCGCATCCACCCTACCCTTGGTACACGCTAGAAGACCCAATCTTGATCTAGCCTAGAACACTCTAGCCTGGATGTTCTAGCCTAGATTAGATCAATACTAGAACGATAGAATGTCTACCCACATATCCCAATTTTTTCATTGTTCCCATGTGCATGCTTGCTATTGTCGGTAGTTCATTGTTCCATGTTTCCTTCTCTCGCGCTTAGATATTACACATCTCTTTGCAATGAAACGCCCCGCCACTTCCCCCCTTGCTCCCTCCTCAACCGGGAAGGATACTTCCGTCTTGTCTAAGGCACTACGGGACTTGAGTGGGGCTTCAAACCTCAAGGATAAGCGGGTGGGCCATTACTTGGCCGCGTGGGCGCTATCATGCCCCCTAGCACGGCGGCAATTAAACAACGCTGTCCAATATGTGAACTCCGCCACTTCTACCCGTACCACGGGTGAGGCATGCAAGGCCGCCGTTGAGGCATACGCCGCCTCTCTTCTCCCCCCCACCGCCATGTGTGAACTAGTGCTCAACATGAGGGCCCCCAAGTCCTCGTGGAGGACCCTCTCGGAGCTCTACACGCTCCGTAAGCTAGAGTAGCACCGCACCGTCCGTAGTGGGCCCTACTCCCGTCCAATTTGTACCGAGCGGGATTTCCAAGCCCGTAGGAAGGAGTTGGTCGCCCCCGTGCAATTGGATGAGCCCGTTGCCACAGTGTTGCCCAAGGCCACCGGGATCTCATGGCCCTTCGCCTCATGGGTCAGATACACCCTCTCCCGGCCGGGCTTGGTGCGGTCAATCAACCGTTCCTTTCCATTGACATTCATCGTCCGGGGAGATGCTTACCCCGTGGCCGGGGGCAATTGGACCCAACTCACCATCTCCTTGGCCAACTTTCACCGCGTGGCCCGCTCCCCCGCGGGCCTTTGGGTGTTGACAATGGCCAATTGCGATGACAAGGCCATGGACACCCTTGGGACATGGTGGAAGTGCAATTGGGAGGCGGGCCTCTCACCTAGTGGCTTTCACTCGTTCTAGTTTTGATCTAGTTAGCCTCGAACACCGCTCGCTAGAAGCTAGAAGCTGAAAGCTAGATTACACTGGACTAGAACGAAATTAACCACCCCCCCTGTCTCGTGTTTAGGTGATTCAAGACATCATCGACACGGACCTCGTCCAATGGGGGGCCTCCAAGGAGGAGGCAAAGGTGATCCTCGGGGGGGATCAACCGTGGACACGAAGGGGGATCGGGGTGTCCACATGCCCCCAAGTGGGCTCCATGTTCAATGAGGGGATATGGAATGCCCAAAAGAAGACTTGGGAGGGTAGTGCTATCCCGCGGACCATGCAAGGTGATGAGGCCAACTACACGGCCTTCCTCCTTGGGATGCCTTCCTTGCAAGCCGCTGGCTGCAGTACGCAGCAGATTTTGAAATTGCCATGTGCCTGGGTCGTCTTGTGCATTTTGCACTTGACAATGGCCCCGCTTGTTGGGGGAGTTTGTCGACCGGGAGGCTAGGTCGGTCACGCCTGCGCTCCGTCAAGACCTGCAAGTTCTCCTGTTGGAGAGGCGTGCAGGTTGGAGCGTTTATGGGTAGTTTCCCCGGACGGGGAAGAGAAGGCCAATTTTTTGACGTATGGCAGGATGTTGCTAGGTGCTTCGGCGTTGGGCTAAGCACGGCCCAGTACAAGGCCATCGCCAACATGTGGGACGTGCTGCAGGGCCTCTATTGTACATATCAGGGCCCTAACCCAATGAACTGTGCTGCTGTGGCCCGTGATTTCCGGCGACACTGTACTGTCGGACTAGCATCATGGTATCTACCGAGCCTTGAGCATGATGAAGATACCATGTTGCAGAACATTAAGCAATTTTGGTTGGCTATGTTCTCGGGTGACATTTCGGAAAGCATCAACCGCTTTCTGAAACATGGTCACAACGAACACCGCAACCGGGGGGGGGGGGGTGCTGTCGGGTGGAGGGGGTGGACGAGGTGTCGGGTCGTCAGTGGTTGGCCATCCACAGGGAGGCCAATGTCCAAGCACACTGCAGGGCATGGCTGTTTGTATACTTTGACGTGTCGGGGGTTGTGCACGGGGGGCCGCGGTCGCAAGTGCCATGCTCGGGCAGGGATGCGATGGAGGTAAGGAGGGGCCAGGGCCACATGCAGGCTTCCCTCAACCAGAATATTGACCAACAGCATGGCATCGAAGGAGTTGATCGACGAGCGTATCCACGAGGTATATTGTTTTGTTGTGCGTTCTAGCGCTGATCTAGGGAAGCGTTCTAGCGTTGATCTAGGCAGCATGATCGGTCCCTAGAACGTCGCTAGAACGCCGCTACAACGGTTGCCTAGAACGACGCTACAACGCTCCTGTGTTCTGTGTAGAATCAGCAGACCCAGTAGCTGATTGCACAGGTGATGGCGGCGCAGGCGCAGAAGCAGGCCAAGCAGGCCGAGCCGAAGGCCGAGCAGGCCGAGGCCAAGCCCAAGGCCGCGGCCAAGCCACCCCCCCTCGCCAAGCCCAAGGCCAAGCCCCAGCCCCAACCCCAAGCCCCACATCCACCATCGCCACCCCCTCACCCGTTGGCCGCCAGGAAGTGTGCCAAGGCGGCCCCGGAGGACACGGAGTGGAGGAAATGCGGGGGGAGCTGCGAGGGCTCTCGGCTTCCCTCGCAGCTCCGAAGTCGGGAAAGGCTAGGCTGGAGAGCAAGGTCCCCCAATGGGAGACCAAGCTGGTGGAGTTGCGGGGGATTGGGGATGAGGAGCGGATCCGCATGGCGGGGGACTCGCTCTGAAAGGCAAAGGCCAAGGTGGTGGAGAAGGAGAAGGAGATCGAGGCGCTGGAACGCAGCGTGCGGAGGATGCAGGTGGTGTTGGCGGCGGCGGTGGATAAGGTGAAGGAGGAGGAGGTGGAGGAGGTGGTGGAGGTGGACGTGGAGCCGGAGGAGATGGTGGAGGAGACGGTGAAGGAGGAGGTCGAGGCAAAGGTGGTGGTGGAGACGCCAGCGGGGGAAGGAGGTGAGCCAGTGGCTCAGGGCGATGATGGGGTCGAGGGATGCAGGGGCCATCGAGGACCTGCGGTGGGACCCGGCTGTCCTGGCTGGCCCCCACCCCCAAAACCTAGACACCCCCCTCCTCGTCGCCTCGGAGAGTCCGGTTTGGACTCTCCAGTCTTTGTTGCAGCGGGTGCACCACCGGCTGTTGGGGGGGCGGGGGCGGTGGGTATGGGTGGACGAGGGGTGGGTGGTCCACCTGGACAAAGCCCTGCGGCTTGGGGTGGTCAAAGGGTGGTGGGGGTGGCAACAGGAGTTGCCGGGGAAGAAATGGGGGGAGACGAGCCCCCCCCCCCCGGAAATGGGGGTGAAGATGTATGAGTTGGCGCAAACCAACCTCTTCACCCCCGAGAGGAAAAAGGGGGGGGGGCACCCACGGGCGATTCGTCACCAACTGCTGGCAGGGGTTGGGCTTGCGGGGGACGGAGTATGCGGCGAGGGCCTGGACCCCGACGCCGACCTGGTCGGCGCTGATGGAAATAGGGGGTTTCAACCCGGAGGCGCCTAACCGGGGGAAGTATGCCGGGGTGGTGCACGGCATCGCCTCCCGGCCCAAGTCCAAGCCCAAGCCCACCGCAACCCCCGCAACTGGGGGCCGATGCGATGAATCCTTGATGGGTGTACCCCCTCCACAGATTGATTGCATGGGCTTTACATTGATGTAGAGTGCATGCGATGAATCCTTGCTGGGTGTAGACCCTCCAAGCATTCATCGCATGGGTCGTACACTAGTCTAAAGTGGATGTGATGAATCATTGACGATATAGACCCTCCAAGGATTCATCGTATGGGTTGTACACCGCTCTAGGGTGGATGCGATGAATCCTTGATGATTGTGGACCCTTCAACGAAACATGGCATGGGCAATACACTGATATGGCGTGCATGCGATGAATCCTTGCCGGGTGTAGACCCTCCAAGGATACATCGCATGGGTTATACACTAGTAGACGGTGGATGCGATGAATCCCTGATGGCTGTACACCCTCCAAGGATACATCGCATGGGTTCTACACCACTCTAGGGTGGATGCGATGAATTGGACCCTCCAAGGCTTCATCGCATGGGTTGTACACTAGTCTAGGGTGGATGCTACGAATCCTTGATGGGTGTAGACCCTTCAAGGATTTGTCGCATTGGCTTTGCACTGAGGTAGAGTGAATGCCATGAATCCTTGATGGGTGTAGTTCCTTCAAGGATTCATCGCATGGGGTGTCCACTGATATAGAGTGGATGCGATGAACCTTTGATGGGTGTAGACCCTCCAAGGACCCATCACATGGGCTGTACACTAGTCTAGGGTGGATGCAATGAATCTTTCATGGGTATAGACCCTCCAAGGAGTCATCATGTGGGCTGTCCACTGCGGTAGAGTGGAATCGATGAATCCTTGATGGGTGTAGACCCTCCAAGTATTCATCGCATGGGTTGTACACTTGTCTATGGTAGATGCGATGAAACCTTGATGGGTGTAGACCATTCAAGGATTCATCGCATGGGTTCCACACTAGTCTGGGGTGGATGCGTGAATGAGCATGTAGACCCTGCAAGAATACATCGCATGGTCTTTACACTGATTGATATAGAGTGGATGCGGTGCCTTTGCCCTTCAAGGATCAATCACATGGGCTGTACACTAGTCTAGGGTGGATGCGATGAATCCTTGATGGGTGTACCCCCTCCACAGATTGATTGCATGGGCTTTACATTGATGTAGAGTGCATGCGATGAATCCTTGCTGGGTGTAGACCCTCCAAGCATTCATCGCATGGGTTGTACACTAGTCTAAGGTGGATGTGATGAACCTTTGACGATATAGACCCTGCAAGGATTCATCGTATGGGTTGTACACTGCTCTAGGGTGGATGCGATGAATCCTTGATGACTGTGGACCCTTCAACGAAACATGGCATGGGCAATACACTGATATGGCGTGCATGCGATGAATCCTTGCCGGGTGTAGACCCTCCAAGGATACATCGCATGGGTTATACACTAGTAGACAGTGGATGCGATGAATCCTCGATGGCTGTACACCCTCCAAGGATACATCTCATGGGTTCTACACCAGTCTAGGGTGGATGCGATGAATTGGACCCTCCAAGGCTTCGTCGCATGGGTTGTACACTAGTCTAGGGTGGATGCTACGAATCCTTGATTGGTGTAGACCCTTCAAGGATTTATCGCATTGGCTGTGCACTCAGGTAGAGTGTAACAATGAATCCTTGATGGGTGTAGTTCCTTCAAGGATTCATCGCATGCGGTGTAAACTGATGTAGAGTGGATGCGATGAATCTTTGATGCGTGGAAACCCTCCAAGGATTCATCGCATGGATGTACACTAGTTTAGGGTGGATGCAATGAGTCCTTGATTGGTGTAGACCCTCCAAGGATTCATCGCCTTGGCTGTACACTCAGGTAGAGTGGATGCGATGAATCCTTGATTGCTGTAGACCCTCCAAGGATGGATCGCATCGGGCGTCCGCTGATGTAAGATGTAGAGTGGCTGGGATGAATCCTTGATGGGTGTAGACCCTCCAAGGGTGCATCGCATTTGCTATACACTAGTCCAGGGTGAATGCGATGAATCCTTGATGGGTGTAGACCCTCCACGGTTTCATCGCATGGGCTATACACTGACGTAGAGTGCATGCGATGAATCCTTGATGGGTCTGGATCCCCAAGGATTCATCATATGGGCGGAACACCAGTCTAGGGTGGATGCGAGGAATCTTGAATGGGTGTAGACCTGCAAGGATTCATCGCATCGGCTGTACACTTAGGTAGAGTTGATGCGATGAATCCTTGATGGGTGTGGACCCTCCAAGGATTGATCGCATGGGCTGTACACTAGTCTAGGGTGGATGCGATGAATCTTTGATGGGTGTAGACCCTCCAATGATTTATCGCATGGGCTGTACACTTGTCTAAAGTGGATGCGGTGAATATTTAAAGGGTGGAGACCCTCCAAGGATACATCGCATGGGTTTTACACTACTCTAGGGTGGATGCGAGGAATCTTTGCAGCGTGTAGACCCTCCAAGGATACACCGCATGGGCTTTACAATACTCGAGGATCGATGCGATCAATCCTCGGAGGGTGTAGACCGTCCAAGGATTCATCGCATGGGTTCTAAACTAGTCTAGGGTGGATTCGATGAATCACTCATGGTTGTAGAGCCTCCAAGGATCCATCGCATGGGCTGCTAACTGGTCTAGGGTAGATGCGATTGATCCTTGATGGGTGCAGACCCTCCAAGTATTCATCGCATGAGGTGTCCACTAGTCTAGGGTGGATGCAATGAATCCTTGGTGGGTGTAGACCCTCCAAGGAGTCATCGCATGGGCTGTACACTGATGTACAGTGCATGCGATGAATCCGCGATGGGTGTAGACCTTTCAAGGATTCATCGCATGGGCTGTACGCCAGTCTTGGCTGGAGGGGATGACCCTTTGATGCGTGGAGACCCTCCAAGGATTGGTCGCACGGGTTGTACACTAATCTAGAGTGGATGCGACGAATCCTGGATGGATGTAGCCCCTCTAAGGTTTCAATGCTTGGACTGTACACTGATGTAGAGTCCATGCAATGAATCCTTGCTGGGTGTACACCATCCAAGGATTTATCGCATGGATTGTACACTAGTCTAAAGTGGATGCGATGAATATTTGGAGGATGCAGATCCTCCAAATATTCATCGCATGGGTTGTACACTACTCTAGGGTAGATGCGATGAATCATTGATGACCGTAGACCCGCCAAAGATACAACGCATGGGCTGTACACTGGTGTAGACTAGATGCGATGAATCTTTGACGGGTGTAGACCATCTAAGAATCCATCGCATGGGTTATACACTAGTCTGATAGTATGCACGAAGTCGCCCCCCCCCCCCACCTCCCCCCCCTACCTACCCCCCCCCTACCCCCCCCTACCCCCCCCCTACCCCCCCCCAACCCAACCCCCCCCCAACCCCCCCCCTACCCCCCCCCTACCTCCCCCCCCTACCCCCCCCCCTACCTCCCCCCCCTACCTTCCCCCCCCCTACCTCCCCCCGCTTACCTCTTCCCCTCCCTACCTCCCCCCCCCACCTCGTCTCCCCCCCCCTACCTCCCCCCAGAAGGTCTCGTAGTTCAGCGGTCATGCACGTGACGCCTGAACTAAAGGTGCTCGGTTCGAATCCCGGTGGAGGCCGATCGCAGTATCCTAGGCGCTAGGGTGTCGGTGACCCCGCGAGCTGGAAGGGAAGCTGCGTCGGTTCGAACCCCGGTGGGGGCGGAACGCAGTGTCCTAGGCGCTAGGGTGTCGGTGACCCCGCGAGCCGGAAGGGATGCTGCGAGGGACAGGTAGGGATCACTGATACGCTGGAGTTCGGAGATCGCCCGAGCAACTTACCTTTACCTTTACCCCCTACCTCCCCCCCCCCTACGTTGCTACTCCTACCTGCCCCCCCCCCCCCCACCACCAACCCCCCATCCTCCCGCCCTTCCCGAGCAACCCCCGCCCCCCACCCCACCCGGACCCTTGCGTAGGTAGACCGCCTTTTGGCTGCACAGCCTTGTGTGTGCACCGCCTTGCCTGTGGCCCCTTAAATAACAAGACTCCTGCGGTGGCCACAGACCGCCTTTTGTGTGTTCCGCCTTGTGTGTGCACCGCCTTGTGTGTGCACCGCCTTGCCTGTGGCCCCTTAAATAACAAGACTCCGGCGGTGGCCACAGACCGCCTTTTGTGTGTTCCGCCTTGTGTGTGCACCGCCTTGTGTGTGCACCGCCTTGCATGTGGCCCCTTAAATAACAAGACTCATGCGGTGGCCACAGGCCGCCTTTTGTGTGTTCCGCCTTGTGTGTTCACCGCCTTGCCTGTGGCCCCTTAAGTAACAAGACTCTTGCGGTGGCCACAGACCGCCTTTTGTCTGTTCCGCCTTGTGTGTGCACCGCCTTGTGTGTGCACGGCCTTGCCTGTGGCCCCTTAAATAACAAGACTCCTGCGGTGGCCACAGGCCGCTTTTTGTGTGTTCCGCCTTGTGTGTGAACCGCCTTGCCTGTGGCCCCTCAACTAACATGACTCCTACGGTGGCCAGAGACCGCCTTTTGTGTGTTCCGCCTTGTGTGTGCACCGCCTTGTGTGTGCACCGCCTTGTGTGTGGCCCCTTAAATAACAAGACTCCTGCGGTGGCCACAGACCGCCTTTTGTGTGTTCCGCCTTGTGTGTGCACCGCCTTGCCTCCGGCCCCTTAAATAACAAGACTCCTGCGGTGGCCACAAACCGCCTTCTGTGTGTTCCGCCTTGTGTGTGCACCGCCTTGTGTGTGCACCGCCTTGTGTGTGGCCCCTTAAATAACAAGACTCCTGCGGTGGCTACAGACCGCCTTTTGTGTGTTCCGCCTTGTGTGTGCTCCGCCTTGCTTGAGGCCCCTTAACTAACATGACTCCTGCGGTGGCCACAGACCGCCTTTTGTGTTTACCGCATTGTGTGTGCAACGCCTTGCCTGTGGCCCCTTGAATAACAAGACTCCTGCGGTGGCCACAGACCGCCTTTTGTGTGTTCCGCCTTGTGTTCGCCCCGCCTTCTGTGCGTACCGCCTTGCCTGTGGCCCTTCAAAGAACTTCACTCCTACGCACCACCTAACCGTTCTTTTCTACGGCTCCCTTCTCGCCCAAACCCCTCCACCCCATCTGCAAAGAGGAGACCAATGCAAGCACAACAGCCACGAAATCAAAATACGAACTGCGACCCATGGTGAGTGATTGCTACCACTCGAGTCCGATGTGTTGCTGCACCGTATGCAGCGCCAAAGTCAACACGTGACTATGAACAGAAGAACGAGTATGGACGCAGGGTGCCAAGCATGGCGGCACACCAAAGAATGCAGAAGACAAGCGACAAGCCACCGCAGTAGGAACACAATACCACGGCATAGCGGCCCACGCAAAAGGTGCCATATATGATGGACTCAAACAACGGAGGACACAGGTGAAAACTTAAATACAGTGTGTAACCAATGGGCACCATGTGCCAATGGCACCATGGGAGCGATGAATGCAAGTAGACGGTCATGTAGACAGCACGTACTTACACCGCTCACGGACTACTCCGGAACACCAACCTTCGGCTGCTGCTTCTCCACGGTCTTGTTTCGCAGCAAGAAACTTTTTGGCGGCACCAGCTGCACGCGCTTATTCCAGTCGACTTGCTCCACACCATACTGCTGCATAATGGGGGTTGGGCCACGCACAGGCAACAACACGATCCACAGCGAAGGCAGCGGTGCCATGGGGGACTTCTTCGTCAGCAGCAGCAACATCCCCTCATGCTGAAAGCGCAGCAGCACGGCCTTACCTGTTGCAAGGACAAACGGACGAAAGTAAAGAAGAGATGTATTGCGACCAACAAAAGGCCCGTTCGCAACGCATGTGTAGTTGTGCACACCCACTGTACTTGGGCACTTCACTTGCCCCTTGCCGAAGATGCCCTTCATCACCGGGCGGACCGCGATGGGTTCGTTGCCACGCAAGCGCAACAAGAAGAAGGTCACAATTTTGTCGTAGTTCGCCACAGAGAACCCGGAGGGTGGCTCCCGCAACTTTTGGAAGTCCTGCGCCTCTTTGTCCGCATCCCACTCCTTGAAACCCCCAACTTCAATACTAAGGGTCCTCAGCTGATTCCTGACGCCCTCGGACATTACCACTTCATGGTGCCTCAACTTGTCGGGGACTAGAAAGACGAAACATACCCATGTGACGAAAGAAAACGTGATATGCGTAAAGTGTGAGCGAACCTACGGAGCAGGAACACGACGAAGCAGGAACCTTCGCTATCCTTCTTCTGTGCCCCGGCCTTAGGGGCACGGCCCGGAGGAAGGGGTGCAGGAGCTGCTGCCTCATCTGGCATCGCGTCATCACCGTGCAATTCACCTTCGTCAACAGTGGCCTCTTTTTCCGCGGCTGGATCACCTACAATGATAAGAGTAACATGATGGCAACATGGAACGGAGAAGTGCTTCCAAGGCGTTAGGTTACCGCCACACACCTGCAGCACCAACAGGAGCACCACAGGAAGACGTAGATTCGGCACTGGATGGGGACAAAGGATCGTCCTTCCCCTTCAAATCGGTGGCAAACAGCTGCTTCGCGATACCGTCCACGTCGGGCTGATCAAGGGCCACTCGCTTTAGGGCCGGTGAGGATGTTGCTGACGCTGGACTTGGGGGCTGCGCGCGCTTGGACCCAATGCGCCGCGAGACGGAGCCCATGGCCACGTAACCAGACGAACCCGATGCCGTTGACGTAACCGGGCGTGCCAAGTGTGCGACGGGGTTGTTAGCCGGGAGCGTGTTGGGGGAAGGCGACGCATACGTCATTGCCCGATGCAAGGCCGCCGATTGCCGCAGAAGGAAGTTCGACAAGCTAACGGCAACTGTCGGCTCAACGATCAAAATAATCCAAGTAAGGGGATCCTCCAGCTGCTCCTCACGTGCCATAGTTGGTGCAGAAGGCTTCAAGATGCCAGCCGGGTCGCCCCCTGCCCCCAGGTAGCGATTGTGGGCCTCACAAACGTTCCAAAGCAGGAAGAAGAACCGGACATCCTTCATGGTAGGTGCAATGTACTTGAAGCGCGACAACCATACGAAGAGCTGCTCGCACGCCTCACTGTTGACGCCTTCCAAGGCAGGGATGTCGTCTGCATTGTACTTCGTACACTTGTGGTTCACCTCGTGGAACCTATGAGCAACAGAAGCAGAAGCTTCATCCATGCATTGCATGTATCCTTGTTTTGGCAAGGTATGAGGATTGCAAGTATACCTGTCCACAAACCAAGTCACCTCCTCCAAAGTCGAAACCTTGTGCTTGCGAACGGATTGGTCGCAGTGACAACCGTTGTCATACCCAGCGTAATGAATGATGACACCATCCTCCCGCAGAGCGTGGACACAATTGAGGACATCGTGCGTAGACTCCGGCTGTATCAATTCCGACAACTCAATAATGCAGTTGCAAGGCCGAGCAGTTGCTAGCAGACCCGACGTCTTGCCCGGGTGCACAACGAAGGTCTTCGTGCAACCCTCGTCGCTCACTGTGCTTGTAGTCTTGGGCTTGGTCGGCTGTTGTTGTTGCTTGGCCCGCGTACGGAGGGCAATCACCTCATCTTCTTCATCATCGCTCTCATCCAAAAGTTTGGGAACGACCGGTTGATCCACAGGTTTATGCTCACGGCAGTAGGCAGAACCAGTAGTCTTGTCAGGCCATTGGGAGCATTGCAAAGGGATGTTCAACCCTGTTGTTGGATGTAGTCCCCGCTCACCACGTTGATGTTGACACACACGGCGGCAAACCTTCTCGTGCCCGGTGATAGCGCATGGCCCAACGCAAGAACAAACCCTTCTTCAAAATCTTTGGTGGTATCCCCAACACAAGACCTTGTGTGTGGAAGCTAGCATGTTGCAGCGTCAACCTCACTTCCGTGTCATCGATGTCGCGCTTGCGCAAGACGGACCTAAATATTGCACAGATGTCGTGCACTGTAGGCACACATCTTGGAAATGGACACAAAAACGGACGTTGCACACACCTATTCGTGACTATCATGTATGGCCGTTCCTCGGTGAGTCGATAGGATTTACCACCAACGGTGAAACCATCGTAGGTATAGTGTATGTCGCACGAAGTACAGGTGCCCTTCACAAGTTGAATATCCTTCGGCCTCCCCTAAGGAAGAACGGGAACGCAATATGGTACTTACAACATTGGCAGAGCGGATTACATCGTACGCGGAATGAGCACCTCAGCATTCCCCAATACTTCTAGAGTGGTAACATGGGCAGCTTCCAGATTCCCACCGCACGCGTGGCAAGCATCACAGAACGGCAACAAATACATCGGCGGCTGGTATGTCAACTCCAAAACGCCACATTGACGCAAGCGATTGAGGGCGCGGAACACATGCATCGAAGTTGCCTTGATTCCCACGGTCTGCAAGTCTACCAACAGTGCGTTGATGGGCCTTGTGGGCCAAGGATGCGACCAGAATTGCCTATAGTGCTGTGCATAACGAGCAACATATGTTGCAACCACGTCCTCGACTGAATCGTAATTCATGGTGATGCACAATATCCTGTAGAATGGGTGATGGAAAAGCCGTGGTCACAAATGCACAGGCTGCATGATGCCCTTGCCTTGTAACTTGCACTTGTAACCCTGTAAACCAGTCTCACTTGTAACCCCGCGGAAAACGCGGAAAATCGCGACGCAACAGACGCAACAATCAGAATTGGCCCACTTGTGGGCAAGGTGGCTACGTCACCCCTGCCTACGCCTACGCCTATGAGAAAGGAAAGGAAGAAAGAAAGCCCCTGAATGCCTCCTTCTCGAGCCGGAAAAAAGCTCGAGGCAGGGATCTTCAAGCCCCTGATTGCCTCCTCCTCGAGCCGGGGTATGAAAGCTCGAGGCAGGGATCTTCAAGTGCCGGTCTCGGCGAATTGGCTACGTCTCACCATGATGGTTGGGGCCCAAAAGAGGGCGGAAATGCTACATTACCCCTGCATTCTCGGGGGTCCCCAACAAAGGGAACAAAATCAGAAGTCAAAACCTACGCCGGGGGTCACCCTGATGCACCACGCAACAAAGCGTGGATTCAAATATTGTCCCGGTTTCCTCAATAGCACCGGACGGTTGGGGCCCAAAAGAGGGCGGAAATGCTACATCACCCCTGCATTCTCGGGGGTCCCCAACAAAGGGAACAAAATCAGAAGTCAAAACCTACGCCGGGGGTAACCCTGATGCACCACGCAACAAAGCGTGGATTCAAAGATTGTCCCGGTTTCCTCAATAGCACCGGACGGTTGGGGCCCAAAAGAGGGCGGAAATGCTACATCACCCCTGCATTCTCGGGGGTCCCCAACAGAGGGAACAAAATCAGAAGTCAAAACCTACGCCGGGGGTCACCCTGATGCACCACACAACAAAGCGTGGATTCAAATATTGTCCCGGTTTCCTCAATAGCACCGGACGGTTGGGGCCCAAAAGAGGGCGGAAATGCTACATCACCCCTGCATTCTCGGGGGTCCCCAACAGAGGGAACAAAATCAGAAGTCAAAACCTACGCCGGGGGTAACCCTGATGCACCACGCTACAAAGCGTGAATTCAAAGATTGTCCCGGTTTCCTCAATAGCACCGGACGGTTGGGGCCCAAAAGAGGGCGGAAATGCTACATCACCCCTGCATTCTCGGGGGTCCCCAACAGAGGGAACAAAATCAGAAGTCAAAACCTACGCCGGGGGTAACCCTGATGCACCACGCAACAAAGCGTGGATTCAAAGATTGTCCCGGTTTCCTCAATAGCACCGGACGGTTGGGGCCCAAAAGAGGGCGGAAATGCTACATCACCCCTGCATTCTCGGGGGTCCCCAACAAAGGGAACAAAATCAGAAGTCAAAACCTACGCCGGGGGTCACCATGACGCCCCTAGGGGCCCCTAGTATACCAAAGTATGGGTCTCTAGTACGGCCAGACGCCCAAATAGCCACCGCTATAGAGCGGGGAGGCAGAATCAGAATTGGCCCACTTGTGGGCAAGGATGGGGCAAGGTGGCTATACAACCCCTGCCGCCTAGGGGATCCCCGACGCCTCAGAGCGGGGGGCAGAATCAGAAAAGAGCCCACAAGTGGGCAAGGTGGCTACATAACCCCATTGGGCGCCTTCGGCGCCCGTTGGCTCCTTGGGCCCATACCTTTGACAACTAACTGTCGGCCGGAGGCCCCTGGGGGGGGGGGGGGTTAGTTGGCGTCCTAGGACCCGCGGAGTCGCCCCCCCCCTACCCCCCCCCTACCTCCCCCCCTACCTTCCCCCCCCTACCTTCCCCCCCCTACCTCCCCCCCCTACCCCCCCTACCCCCCCCCTACCCCCCCCTACCTCCCCCCCCTACCCCCCCCACTACCCCCCCCACCCCCCCCCTACCTCCAAGGTAGGGGGGGGCGACTTCGTGCGATATATGACTAGTCTAGGGTGGATGGAACGAATCCTTGATCGGTGTCGACCCTCCAAGGATCCATCGCATGGGTTATACACTAGTCTAGGGTGGATGCGATGAATTCTTGATGGGTGTAGACCCTCCAAGGATCCATCGCATGGGCTATACACTAGTCTAGGGTGGATGCGATGAATCCTTGATGGGTGTAGACCCTCCAAGGATTCATCGTATGGGCTGTACACTGATGTAGAGTGCATGCGATGAATCCTTGATGGGCCTGGAACCCCAAGGATTCATCGTATTGGCGCAACACTAGTCTAGGGTGGATGCGATGAATCTTTAATGGGTGTAGGCCCTCCAAAGCTCTATCGTGTCGGCTGTCCACTGAGGTAGAGTGGATGCGATGAATCCTTGATGGGTGTAGACCCTCCAAGGATTCATCGCATGGGTTGTATACTAGTGTAGGGTGGATGTGATGAATCCTTGATGGGTGTAGACCCTCCACGGTTTTATTGGATGGGCTATACACCGAGGTAGGGTGCATGCGATGAATCCTGGATGGCTCTACATCCCCAAGGATTCATCGCATGGGTTGTACACTAGTCTAGGGTGGATGCGATGAATCCTTGATGGGTGTATACCCTCTAAGGATTCATGGCATGGGCTGTAAGCTAGTTTAGGGTGGAGGCGATTAATCCTTGATGGGTGTAGACCCTCCAAGGATTCATTGCATGGACTGTACTGATGCAGAGGGCATGCGATGAATCCTTGATGGGTGTAGACCCTCCAAGGATTCATCGCATGGGTTGTACACTAGTGTAGGGTGGATGTGATGAATCCTTGATGGGTGTAGACCCTCCACGGTTTCATTGGATGGGCTATACATTGAGGTAGAGAGCATGCGATGAATCCTTGATAGCTCTAGATCCCCAAGGATTCATCGCATACACTAGTACACTAGTCTAGGGTGGATGCGATGAATCCTTGATGGGTGTATACCCTCTAAGGATCCATGGCATGGGCTGTAAGCTAGTTTAGGGTGGAGGCGATTAATCCATCATGGGTGTAGACCCTCCAAGGATTCATCGCATGGGCTTTACTGATGTAGAGGGCATGCGATGAATCCTTGATGGCTGTAGACCCTCCAAGGATTTATCGTATGGGCTGCACACTGATGTAGAGTGCCTGCGTTGAATCCTTGACGAGTCTAGATCCCCAAGGATTAATGGTATGGGCGGAAGACTAGTCTAGGATGGATGCGATGACTCTTTAATGGGCGTAGACCCTCCAAGGATTCATCGCATGGCCTATACACTGAGGTAGAGTCGATGCGATGAATCCTTGATTGGTGCAGGCCCTCCAAGGAATCATCGCATGGGCCGTACAGTTGTCTAAAGTGGATGTGATGAATCTTTCGAGGGTTTAGACCCTCCAAGGATACATCGCATGGGTTTTACACTAGTCTAGGGTGGATGCCATCAATCCTTGATGGGTGTGGACCCTCCAAGTATTCATCGCATGGGTTGTACACTAGTCTAGGGTGGATGCAATGAATCCTTGATGGGTGTATACCCTCTAAGGATCCATGGCATGGGTTGTAAGCTAGTTTAGGGTGGAGGCGATTAATCCTTCATGGGTTTAGACCATCCAAGGATTCATCGCATGGGATGTACACTAGTCTAGGGTGGATGCAATGAATCCTCTGTTGGTGTAGACCCTCCAAGGCTCTATTGCTTGGCTTGTACAGTGATGTAGAGTGGATGCGATGAATCGTTGACGGGTGGAGACCCTCCAAGGATGCATCGCATGGGTTACATACTAGTCTATCGGGGATGCGATGAATCGTTGATGGGTGTAGACCCTCCAAGGATTCATGGCATGCGTTGTACACTAGTCTAAAGTGGATGCGATAAATCCTTGATCGGTGTAGACCTTTCAAGGATTCATCGCATGGGCTGCACTCTACCTCAGTGTACAACGTGTGCGATGAAACGTCGGAGTGTCTACACCCATCCAGGATTCATCGCATCCACCCTAGACTAGTGTACAACCCATGCGATGGATCCTTGGAGGGTCTACACCAATCAAGGCTTCATTTCATCCACTCCACATTAGTGTACACCCCATGCGATGACCCCTCGGAGCGTCTACACCCATCAAGGATTCATCGCATCTACTCTACCTCAGTGTACAGCCCATGCGATGAATCCTTGGAGGGTCTACACCCATCAAGGATTTGCGGTCCTCGGGGGCAGAGCGGCAAAGACCACCAAGGAGGAAACCCTGTACCACAGAGTGTATGTAGTCAAGGTCTCTACTGCCATGAAGGACGCCCTGGAGGCCGACCACTAGGCGCCTGAGCTCCGGGTGTGCTGCCAACCCCGCATGCATTGCCTAGCGACACCAGGCTGCATGGCCTCCGTGTGGCCCTTTCCGGGTGTGCAGGTGGAGGTGAATGCACCTCTAAACACTCGGCTATGGGATGACCACTAGCATGTGCTCTTGGACCATCTCCGGGGCACGGGGGTACGGGCACCCACCATCGTTTGGATCTTCGGGCAGCCGGCGGCGGCATACTAGCAGTGGGCGCGAACGTCGCCCGCCCCCTTGGTCACGGTAACTATAGCGGTGCCGCCGTGGCTGTGGATTGCCTTCACTCTGGCCACATTGGCCCAATTCAAATATCCCACGGTTTGCGTGACACACAGGTGCCAAGGGCACCCGTACAAGGAGCCCTGTACTACTCGCTCCACATGGTGGGTAAGTTGCCGGCCGAGCTCCACCCGGCCCTGAAGACGCACCTCCACCAGCACCACGGAGACCTGGCGCTTGTGGCACCGCACGGCCTGGCTACCGACCCCCCCCCCCCCCAAATTCTAGCCCGTAAAACTGAGCCAGGGTTGTGGTTTCATGACCTGCCGGCGCTGGCAACCCTCCGTGGAGCTATCGTTGCAGTGGATGCTGGAAGGACACCGGCGGGTATGGCTATGGCAGGGGTTGCCTAGTGTGGGCATGGGGCTTACCAGGCCCACGGTGCCTCCGGGGTGGGCACCTCCCAAGAAGGAGAGGCCATGATCCTCATGTCATACATCCTCATGTCATACATCCGGTAGCTTGCTGAGGTGCCTGACTCCGAAGCGGCGATGGGGGCCCTCCGTACTTACCACGAGGGAGGCCACTGTAGTGCTAAGGGCTGTTGTGAATCATACAAAGGAAGCACGGTTTTTTGTTGTGTAGTGCTCAAACTTGCCGCGTGAACCGAAACATTCCATTGCAAGGGCCTTTCACTTAACAAAAAAGCCCCGCTGGCTGATCATCGTGCAGAAGGAGGTATTTGCCACTTACTGTGTGATGAGGCAACTTTGTGTCCCATATCTGGCTGAAGATGCCCCTCTGGGGAATGTTAGTTACCTTTCCAAGCGCAACTGCCAAGCACTGTCTTGTCGTGGTCTGTGTAAAGGAAAAGTAGACTCCATTAAGGAGCGTTCCGCCACATTTGCCAAAGCACCCTGGCAGTCCATTGCCAATGTGCAGATCATTGTGTGGGTGCATAATTTCAATAAGGAACGTTTCGGCCCTAATAAGTTTACAAGCGATAAGAGTCTTGATACTACTGCGCTGGCAATCTTGCACAGTACCAAGCTTCCGCTTTTTGGGGGGCAGCTCACCTTGCTCAGTTCCGCTGACAGTGTTGATGGTTTGGCAGCTGGTCTGGTTGCGCAATGGGATGCGGTGGGGCGATGTATGAACAAGTATGCGATCAAGCCTCCCTTTTCCCTGCTTTCCGCCGATGTCAACACACTTACACACAGCGCGCACACTACACACACAGCCCTCCCGTTTACGTGTACCCGTGGGTAGACATCCCAGCCATTGCCTTCTGGTAACAGCGCCTTCGGCACACCACACCACATCACACCACACCACACCACACCACACCACACCCATACGCCACGTCATCGAGGAGTCCATACGGGTCTGGTACGCCCACGCCAAGGCGCGTGCCACGTTGCTGAAGGCCCGCCTGGGCCCAGGCAGCACGATGGCGTGGGCATTGCAGGAGCTACGCCTGCACCAGCAAGCGGAGAGAGAAGGGGTACAGTGGGAGCTCCTGGAGTAAGGACAGTCGCCACGGGGGTGACGACCAGGTTTCCCCGACTCCCCCTCTCTCCGCCGAAATCCACACACTACACACGGCGCGCACACAACACACACAGCCCCACCCGTTTACCTGTACCCGTGGGTAGACATCCTGGCCACTGCCTTCTGGTAACAGCGCCTTGGGCACACCACACCACACCTAGAAGGATCTCGGCTGCCTGAGTGAAGGCCTTGTCACAGCCCAACCAGGGCCCGGACACACCAAGGCCTGGGCCTAGCGAGACCTTCAGAAGCACCATCAGGCAGAGCGGTGGGATGTCCCAGGGCAGCCCGGCGCAACAGCTGCCCGGTGCCCAAGAGAGGGACGGCCCTCGGCCACAAGTGCGCAACAACTAGGGCAGGTGCACATGCCCACGCCAGGGCGCGCGCCACGCTGCTGAAGGCCTGACTGGGCCTGCAAAGCACCATGGCGCGGGCATTGGAGGACCTACGCCTGCACCAATGGCCACAGCGGGAGGGGGTCCCTCGGGAGCTATTGGGCTGACCACGATAGCCTGATTAGAAGCCTCTGGGTCCCCGTGCCCCGCACCCACGCCCCAGCCGTGGCAACACAGTCGCACACAGCGCGCGTGCAACACACACAGCCCTCCCGTTTACTTGTACCTGTGGGTAGACATCCCAGCCATTGCCTTCTGTTAACAGCGCCTTCGGCACACCACCACACCACCACCACAGCCCACCCCTCAACATACTGACCATACCACGACTTGCCACATGCGCCACCACGCCACCACACATGGTAGGATGGCTTGCCACGCGACCCGAACACACGCAAAAAGATGTGATATGGCCCTACGTCACACTGCGTCAACCAGCGCACACATTACCGCACCCTCCTCCAGGGACGCATTAGAGTAGAACAAATCTAAGGAGAACCCCCCCCCCCCCCCGGTCCAACCCCCCCCTCCTCCCAGAACCCCGCCCCCCTCCTCCCCTTCCAATTCAGGTGAAAAGTCGGGTTGGGGAATCGGTAGTAACATCTCCCAATGGCGAAGCTTCCTGTGGTTGTACCTTAGCAAGGCAATCACGGTGCGTTTGTCAAGAGTTTCAGGAATCTGTAGAGTGCTTTGTGCCATATTGCCCTTTGTTCTCTACAGATGCCTTCAACTATCATCAGAATCTGCTGACCACCTGTAGAACAGGGTTCACAACTTAAACTTAAACTTCATTTTTTTGAAAATTTGTCTAGGGCCGAGGGTTCCAGATTCTGCGCTCTGCAGCCCCTGCTGGTGCATCAAGAATTTTTGAAATTGAGTCTGATGAATGCCATGTGGCCTAGGGTCCTGAATTTGCACTCGGCTGTGCCTACTGTTGCACCAGGGATTTTTGAGATTCAGTCTGATGAATCGTATGTGGCCCAGGGTCCGGAATTTACTTCATCTCAGCCCTGTGCACAAGGTTGTACGGCAACTGACGTGCGTTCCCCACAAAGCGATCTTGGTGCGGACAAGCGTGGCATGTAGTGATGCAAAAAATTTTCAAACACCTTTGCACCAAATATGTTTGGGAGTCCTGTTGACAAGGAGGAGGGTCAACCCCCTCTCCTCTCAGACCCCCTACCCCCCCTCCTCCACTGCAATTCTTCCCTCCCTGCCTCCTTTTGCGTCTCATTACCTTTCAGGAACGATACTTGGCAGCCCTTGCACAAACTCACTGGCGTGGTGAGGGCCCCAACAAGTTGGTGGTCCATCCTGAGGTCTCAACACCCCCCTCATACTCACCGCAGAAGCAGCCTTTCGGTGTTCCTAGCAATCTCATGGACCCCAAGACATTGGCCAGTCCCCCAGCACAGGGTGCATTCTCCACCCTCAACTGTTACCGCATCCGGTATTCCCCCTCTTTGAGCTTGAATTTCCAGGGCCAAGACGTGTGCAGCCGTGCCTCACTGGCTGCCATAGATCAGTGGGCTCATTTCTGACCTCTGGGCAACCGGCCTTTCTGCTGTCGCAAAGTGGCAGATGTTCATGCTGCCTCAGAGCAGCAGGCCGCAGAGCACAAGGCGTCCGCTGACGGCACTGTGCTTCGGCGAAAAAGTGCCTTGGGGTCTTTCAGCTGGATCACTTGTTTCACATGGTCATCCTTCTGGTCATCGCAAATTTGCAGATGATCCCAGGCATACAGTTTGCCATATGCTGCAGCATATGGCTCAACTCACTACAGTGGGCCATGATTTCTGTTACCGAATCTTTGTTTCTGTGATATGACTGACAGTTTCAGGTGCTATACCACGAGTCTGCCAGTGCACCCACTGAAGGCATCCGATGCTCCTGCGGAATGGCCATGCCTGACAATTGCGGCGCACCTCAATGGGAACTACCTGCAGCACTCTGGCTTTGTATCACATTCATGGTGGCGAGCACCCGTGATCCCATGACATGTAACGAAATCTGATTGCTGGGTGTTGGGTGTTGGGGTGCATTTGAGGCCTGCAGGCGCTAGCAGGGGACTCGCTGGTTGCTATACAGGCAGTATGCTCCAAATGGGAGTTGTGATGTGATTGTCCCACTCTGACGATGTATGATGTGATGCAAAATGCGTGTAATTTTTTTTGCGGTAAATGTGTGTAAAAAATCGTCACGTTGTGTAATTGTTTTTTTGCAGTAATTACTAATTACGTGTGAACCCAAGAAGCTTTGCTTAACTACCAAGCACCAGGCCTTGGGATTCCAACAGGATGGTTGGTCTTGTGGTTTTTAGAGCCTGCACCTCACAAACGTGGTGGTGGATCACCGGGGTTCTTTTGCAAATGCTCCCCTCACCCCAATGGGTCCAGGTTTTGTCGATTTTGTGTTGAGCATTGTTAATGCTGAGCGCGCTCTGCCGGTCATTGAGCCGCCTAGTGATGAGTTGGAGGGCGCAAATGAGCTTCCTGGCCCGCCTAAATTCCCCAGCACCCAAGTTGAAGGTGCACTTTTGGGGATCGATGAGAGTGTTCACGCCACCCAAACCCTACTCAAAGGCAAGGATACCTCCTCCTAGCAAAGCATGGAAGGCCCGGAGGCCAAGGCACCATCTTCCATGGCCACTCCTACCACAGAAGGACGCCCGTCCCAAGGTCCTCATCCGTGGAGAATGACGCAATGTGCCGGATGGCTACCCCAAAGATGCATCTGGCCAGCTGAAGCGTGACTAGCAGTTCATCAATGAGCTCCCCAAGCAGCTGGTAGCTGAGTTGCGCGTGGCTTGTCAGCTGAGCACCGGTCCTTTTGCAAAGCCCAAGTCCACTGATACAAAAAGTGACCTCATCTACAAGCATGCATTTTGCAACTACTTGTAGTGGGTGCATGTTTTGTGGGCTTTTCGCTTCACTACATTTTCCTCAACTTATTTGGTGAACCAAGGGTGGAGCGTATAAGCATGCTATTATATTGGCCCCATCCTAGTGCCTTTGTGGCCTATAATGGTGGCACTAACATTGCCCATGGCCCTGTCAGGACTCTTTTCTTGAGCTTGATTTTGATCCCAGTGCCGGCACAGTGATGTTGGCCATGGCCCTGTCGGGACTCTTTTCTTGAGCCTGATTCTGTTTCTAGTGCCAATGACACCATGCGATACAATGTTATATAGGCTGAGTCCCAACTATTTGGTGGCCACACAGAGTACTTGGTGCTTTGTGGACTCAGCGTCCCATCCTTAAGGTCACTATGGGGTGCTGTATGGAACTAGCAACTGTACATATTGCGCATGTATTGCATTTTTTTTCAATTTTTGAATTTTTGTTATAATTTACCCAATTTACCGCAGAAAAACAAAACATTACACAACCTCACCGCAAAAAAATGCATTTTTTTATAATTTACACGACTTACCACAAAAATTACACATATTTACCGCAAAAAAATTTACATGACTTGACGAATTTTTTGTGTACGAGTTACATTTTTCCCCTTTGACGCAGGAAATTTGGAGTACTTTTTGGAATGTTGGAACCAAATGTGTCGCTGATCAGGGCCCACGTACGAACGTGAATGGTGTTTGTCGGGTTGGGTTGGAGGGAGAAGGGAGAGAGGGGTGCAACATATACCCCAAGGTACCAGTTTTTTCATTCTATTTATATTCCGGTTATGGATAATAAGCTCCCTGTTGGGCCTCTTCCCCTCAAATGTTGCACTCGTTACCTATCCCCAATACGGGACGGGCTATGTGTCCACTTTGCTTTGGAAAGCCCTCTATGCTTTGGAGACCTTAAGATGGGGCCTCATGGTGGGAGGCCTACAACACTGCGTTGGTGCCGTGTGGTTCTGAGGCTTAGCACAGACATGCACCAATTCTTGTGCGCCACTGCCTCCATGCAAGGCCCCGCTTTGTTTCACACTCTTTGCTGGTCCTCATTACGGCCCTCTCAAGATGAGGGACGGCAAGGGTTACGTGGCCACTTTGAGTCCCCTTTGCTTTGGAGCCCCTGGGATAGCAGGGTATATGTTGCCACTTGAGTCTTGGCTCCTTGGCATGGAGATGTGCAGCCACAATCCACGGTGCAAGGGGCAGTTCCCCTTTGTTGCAAAACATTCCGTTGTCCAGACAATGCCCAAACCCAAACCGCAAGGCCCTCTTCCAATTCCTCTACATGCTCAAGCACAACCCTGGCTTCAACAACGTGCAATGGAAAATTTTTGTTCCAATGTTTATTTCCTTGACAGTGTACACTAAAGCTAATTGCCCTTACCGTGCATCCCCTGTGGCGTGCCTGCAGAGTCCCTGCAGCGCACCTGCAACATGCGGGAAGCGGTCCCCAGTCGCCGGGTGCATTCCCCCTCCTTCCCCATTCAACCCTCAGTACCTTAGGCCCTCAGACTTCCACTGCGTTTCAGCCGCGGTCGTTCCTGATGGCTAGTGCGAAGCTCTGCCCCCAATCGGCACTGGGACGGTGGCCAGAGGGTGTGGGCGGGACTGTCCTGTGGGAATGAGATGTTCTTTATGACACGCACTCCGTGTGCTCAGGTCGAGGTGGATGGACCAGCAGCAGACAACCGACGGTGACCTGCTGAAGATTCAGGGGGATTTGCGCCACATCATGGATGGCACCAATGCCGAAGGTGCATTGCCCGCCCTCTGTCAGTGCCTCGTGTCTCAGGGCCCTACCGTGTGGGTCCGCTCTGTTCTTCATGGGTCAACTCCAGAAGTACATTTGCAATGCCCGAACAACACAGGCCCATGTCTCTGGCCGTGTTCGGTCTGCTTTGGCCCGGTTTGGCCCGCCAGACGTCGCAAAAGCCTGTGAAAGCCCTCTGTTACCACACACCAAACCGTTCAAAAAGCGGATCAAGAAGGCGTCTCTTCAGCACGGTGCCTCAAACGCACACATACTTGCGACCTAGCCCCCTTTTGCCTCAGTCCAAACAGAGCTCCAATGAATGATGTCGAGCCCGGCACACACCCCACACAGAATCCTTCGATGCCCGTCCAATGGAAGGAGTCTACTCTGACCGTCAGCAGGCAGGCGCGATTGTTCTGTCGTGATGATGGATGTCATAGATGCTTGCTTGACCACAAGGAGAACTGACTTCACCGGCTGCTCAGTCCTGGAGACGGGCTGACCAATCACAACAGTTGTGTGATCGTGTGACAATGAAGCCTTGGGAATCAGGGGGGGCGTGAGTCGTAGGTGGCCTCCCACATCTACAACTGCACAGCCACACCGCAATGCCGGCCGCATGCTGTCCCATCTCATTGCTTCTTCATTTGCTTGTCTGTCAGGCAGCCCCCATGAGACATGAGACCTTTTCTGAATGCTGCCGCCTGTGCTCCCCACGTGTGATCTTGGCAGCTGCATCTGCGGCAAATAGCATGCATACTGAGCACGCACAGACGGCTTTTTGTGCAGGCGCGGTCTATTGTGCACATCGACCACCCCCGCCCAATTTGGTGGCCGAATTCGCGAAATTGTTCTGCCGATTCGTTGGGTTTCTGGGATTTTGCCGATTGGTTGTGCTGACTTGTTGGGGTTTCTGGGATTCTCGGACACCTGATCATCAGGCGGGGTGTTCTTACTGTCCACAAGAAGACGCATCTGTGGCCCCTAGGATTTGTTGTCTCCTGCTGACTACCTGAGTCCAGAGTTCTGGTAGTCTTGCAAGCATCCAAAAGGTAAAATGCTCTCAGATGTGCATCATTTATTTGGGACACTGGTGAATTCATGTGGTTTATGTTCGTTGTTCAGATTGACACCATGAAGTGTTTTTACTGCCCACAAAAAGACACGTCTCTGGTCCCCAGGGATTCATTGTCCCCTGCCGATCAAACTTTTCTGCCGGACAAGTACCCTGATGCTAGTCAGGGTGCAGTTTGCGACTTGTGTGTTCGCGCTGCATGCCCCATTTCATTGTTCAGCCCTGGTTCAGGTGACAAGGATTGTTACAGTGGGAATGGAAACATCATCACTCATCTGCCAGGTCAGTGCACATACCAATAGAGAGTGCAGCTGACTTATCACTGCTCAAGGACCATGTACAGACGGAGGGATGAATTTTTTTTCGAAAATGGACAGCGATTTTGGGTTTCCATAAGACTCGAACTGCACAGCAACCAAAAGGAAGGTGTGTTTGGGGCCTAGGACCAAGATACAGGTTCACTGGGAACCTGTTTTGCCGAACAATAGGTCTGCCGAATTGTTCCACAGAATTGTTGGGATTTCTTTGCCGAATTAGGGGTGCTTGGGGGCACGTGCAGTCGCAGGTGGTCTCCCACACTACAGCCGCACAGCCATGCCGCAATGCCGGCCGCATGCTGTCCCATCTTGTTGCTTCTTCATTTGCCTGTCTGTCAGGCAGCCCCCATGAGACATGAGATCTTATCTGAATGCTGCCGCCTGTGCTCCCCACGTGTGATCTTGGCAGCTGCATCTGCGGCAAATAGCATGCATACTGAGCACGCACAGACGGCTTTCTGTCCGGGCGCAGTCTATTGTGCACGTGCTGAGTGTGAGGATGTGGATGCGGATGTGTATGTGAATCTGGTGCAGTGTGGCCCCATGTAGTGGAACACCTGTTCCAGTGATCCACGCACAACTTACTGTCCCCTTTGTCTCTGTCCTGCAGCGCTGATGCAATTCTGCACTTTGAAGGAGCACATTTACTTGGCAGACCGTGTGTGTCGCTCTGTGTGCCTGCTTTTCGGGTGGTCCGACGCTTTTGGGCCCCACTATCAAATGGGTGACCACTATGCCTTTGTGGTGCACAGGCTGACAGTGAGTGCCCAAAAGGTCTGCATGATGAGGGTCACACACACGCGTGCACGCATGCACGCTTGCTTGTGCACACGTGTACACCACATACAGCCCCGCAAGGCAACCATCAGCGCCGCAATCCCCTCAGGGCAGGCCTGTAGGAAAGCCACCCTTACCAGCCCCCTGCACCCCAGCCTGGCCTGAGGGACCACAACCTCCAGGCCCGTCCAAGCCCACCTCAGTGGGCTAGGGGCCGGCCAAATCGACGTGGCTGCACCCAGTGCCTGATATCCCCTCCCCCGGCAATGCAGACAGCAGCAACAGCAACAGCAGACAACAGCGAATGGGCCACCAGAGGAGGCGCAGCTTGGAGGACAGCGAAGACGAGTACCTTGACGGGCGATATCCAAGGACGGCCCATGGTGGGATGAGATTTGCTGCTGCACCTCTGCAGGTCCCCAAGCCTGGACCTAGCCTGCTGTGTGACTTTTAGCACGCCCTCTGAGCCCCCGCCTGGGGGGCACCATCAGTGGCCCATCACCCACGACTCCCTCCACACCAGCAACACATGGACGAGCCCCCCAAGAAACAGCGGCAACCACACCGAGCCAACCGAATGGGTAACGCTGCCACAGCAGGGAACATCACATATGCGGATGCACTCCGGAATATCACGGCACATGATGGAGGAGGTGGGCCTGCAGATGCAAGTGTCCCAACTTGCAACTCCTATTACAACGCGGATTCCCACCCATGCCCCTACCACCGCACCATCGCCACCCACACAACCCATCCCCACCCATCACATTTCGCCCCCCACCACCCACCACACTAGATGGCACCCATGCCACGCGAGGGAACAACCCATCCCCGCCCATCACCTTACACCACCCACCACCCACCACACCAGATGGACCCAGCCACACGAGGGAACGGAGGCACAATAGACACACCACGGACACAAGGGAGGGGGACGCGTCACATGATGCGCTTGCCAAAAGGCAGACTGAGCGCCAAGCAGAAGGTTGTTATGTGCCCCCATAGGGGAAGTGACCCCATAGGTGGATACTTGGGGCCCAAAAGCTGCCGTTGCGGAGGTGTTCCCCACTGCCGGTATGCGTTGCCCCCTTGGATGCACCTAGCCAACGGCGAGGGTAGTTGCCCTCTGCTATGTGGACCCGGCACAAAGCAGTGAAACATGGAAAGTCCGGGGCCTCTGTTGGCACACACAACCTACGAACAGAAAGGAAGGGTGAGTAGAGAGGTCAAGATAGGCCAAGGAGGGAGAGGGAGGGCGCAATGTGGTGAGAGGCCGCAAGGCACCGCCGCCTACAGAGGCAAAGGGTTCGAGGGAAGGGCAGCGGTAAGTGGCAATTAGCCAATTGGCGCCACCACCTATAGAAAACAACACACCCCGGGGTCATGCCAAATCCTCCAAGAAACCATAGAGCGGAACACGATGGGAGAACCAAGGGAGGGGGGTTCTGAGAAATCCGATAGCGTAGGGGTTTTTGGAACCCCCCCCCCCTTTTTAAAAATGGTCTGTGTGGGGGTTTTAAGGGTATTTTTCGACGCAGACACACCATTTTTGCGAAAAAATTTTCTCCTGGTATTCTTTTGGACTGCACAACCAAACTTTTGTCCTTGCCCCCAGTTCAGCCACTTTTGATTTTGTCCCCTTAGCTAGGGACCCGCAGAATGCAAGGGTGACGTAGCATTTCCGCCCTTTTTGAGGCTCCCGAGAAGGCAAGGGTGTGGTACCCACTTCTTATTTTGTCCCCCTTTGTTTTGAGGATCCCCAAGAATGCAAGGGTGACGTAGCATTTCCACCCACTTGTGGGCCCCGGAGAAGGTAGGGGGGAGGGAGCCACTTCTCATTTTGTCCCCCTTTGTTTGGGGATCCCCGAGTATGCAGGGGTGGCGTCGCATTTCCGCCCTCTTTTGGGCCCTCGAGAAGGCAAGCGTGAGTCAGCCACTTCTGATTTTGTTCCCCTTTGTTGGGGAACACATTTTGCCTCCCACTTTCCTTGCTTCTTTTTTTACTCCCACGCTTTGTTGCGTGCCCCCTGGAGTTGGGGTTAGGGACTCACAATCCACGCTTTGTTGTGTGGCCCCTCGAGTTAAAGCATGTGGTCCTCGATGTTCTTCAGGCGGATGCGTTTAACCGGTCTTCGTGGTGCGATTGTGGCAACGGGGGTTGTCCACGTTGCAATCTTGCTGTCGCCATTGTTCTTAATAAGTGCTCCGCCTCGGTGTCTGCTTCGGCGGAGCGAATCTTACCCCTTTCGGAGGAAAGGGGTGTGCATATCATGCAGCTTTGGCGCAAGAAGGAGGAGCAATATGCTATTAGTTGTGCAACTTGCCCACAGTCAGATGAGGCGTTGCGCGACTTTTTGCATAAGCATGGTGTGCGACCCGTGTTATCATCTTGGGTCAACATGATGAATAAAGAAGCTCGCAAAAAGGCCCGGACGGCCGGGAAGGATAACGATATATGTGTATGTGGTGGGACCCTACCGGTGTCGTGCGCGGTGAGTCACGGTCGGTGCTATCTTTCTTGCACTTGTGACCTTCATATGGGGCTCGCAATGGACATGTTCCGTGCGCACGTTTAGTTTTTCATGGTGCACCGTTTACGGTGCGCGGTTTTATGGTACCACTAAGGAGGCGCTTGCGATACGACATGCCATCCCCGTGACAGCTCAAATTTTGTCTTTTGACGCAATGACCAGTGATCCGACTTTGTTGCGGTGCACGGGACGGTTTGGTCCGGAATGTGAGGTTCGGAATGGGCATGTGGTTTTTTTGGATGCCCAAATTGATGCCAATGGTCGTTGGCTCATTCCAGTGGGCATCCTGTCTACTTTTGTGAAAACCGCAAAGGTGCCCAATTGTCCTGAGTTGCGTGCAAAGCCATACAGTGGTGTGGCACATACTAGCGTGCGGCCCGCGGAAGCAACAAAATTTTGTTTTTTTTATGGAGCGGCCATTGCTATGGCAAGGATGCGCAATTATGTGGTAGTGCTTTTGCAGAAGGGAGAGGTGGTAACGGACCTATCAGTAGCACATGCCCGTGTGTGGTCTCATTGAAGCTTGCAGTGGCCATGCACAAACAAGAAAACATGCCGCGTGAATGTCCTATTCCGGGGTGCAGTGCCACCCCGTGGGTTTTGAACATCAAAAGTCACTTGGCACGTTGCCATCCAACCTTGGCATGGAACGGAATGGGTTGTAGTCAGCCAGGACGATGAGAAAAAAAAGGGGCGTGCCAAAAAAAATCCCCATGGTGATGAAGCCCAAGATCACTTTGAAAGTGGCAAAGGCGGTTGACGACGAGAGTGCATCCTTCTCTGAAGCCTCTCTTGGCTGCTCCGATCGGGAGTGGAATGTTGGGAGTGGGAGCGGAGGATGATGCAAGCTCTGTGGAATCTGGGCCTTCCGCAGATCATGATTCGCCCAGCGGTAACGAGAGTTCTGCATGTTTCGAAGACGGTAAAAGCTCCTCTTCTTCCTCATCTTCTTCCTCTTCTAACTCCTCTTCCGGGCCGGAAGTTCTCCCCAAAAACAAAGCTGCGCCCGGCAAGGGCACAAAGCGGCCTATCACCACTCCCAAGCAAGGTGCCAAGAAGCATTTCACGGTGAAGACCTCATGGCGAAAGAAGTAGGCGGGGCTACATGCACACACACACACGTCACCAACGGATACCTCCCCCACCCCCTACAACTCCTCGCTCTCTCTCTCTCTCTCGTTCCCTCGTAGCAGCATGTACACTAGGACTAGAAGGCCCACACAATGGCACGGGGAGGGAGGCCTGGCCCGCCATAGCCTTAAGGGCCACCCGAATTGCATCGGCCAACTAGTATAGTCACACACACACCCCTTCTTTTATGCCCTCCCCTTGATGCCTTTCTCACCCCATGATGTATTTCTAACCCCATGATGCATTCCGAACCCCATGACCGACCTTGATGTGTTTCAACCCCCATGCTGCAATTCTAACCCCATGGTGTATTTCAAACCTCATGACTGCCTCGGAGACCCATAGTCTCGAGGTTTGTGGTACCCATGGCCGGAAATACCCAAGCCGATGAAACCCTACCATAGACGTTGGTAGGGGCGGTGCGAATTGTCAGATCACACCCGGGCCGCATACGCAACTGTTCAGAGGTGCCCGACACTATGTATTTCGTTTTGGGGGGGGGGTTAGGGGGGCCAGGGTGCCCTTCCCCCGGACAATACCCCCGCGCAGAAAGGAAAACCATTAAACCCCCCCCGAACCCCCCCCCTTTTTAAATTAGGCTCGAGGGGCTTTTTTAAGCAGGGTATCCGATTTCAGAGAATCCCCCCCCCTCGGGGAGAACCCCACATCACACACATTGCCCGCCCCACTCACCAAGTTCCACGGACAGCCCTGAATTAAATGCTGGCCACGTTGCTGGCCAAATGGCAAATTTACGCGTATATGCGTAAATTTTATGAAAACGGCCACTTTTTAGGCCACCGCGGTGTTTACAGGTGTAAATTCGGTGGAAATTGGTGTATGTTGCTATGTTTGCACAATTTCATGATGAAATTGACCTTCTTTGTCTTCCAAGTTGCCCGCTTTTTGTCATTTTGTTCACATTGTTGCCATTCTTCCATGGCTGTCAAGGCGAGTTTCGCGCGCGTGGTGGGGTGGGGTAATCTATGCATAGGAGAATGGCTAAGAGCACAGCTTGGGGGTAGAAGAGGGTTGGTGACAGGGGTGGCCACCTCCCCAAACTTGGTGGCACAACAACGTTGGTGTCAATGTACCCACTGCGAACGGCACTTTCAATGAGTACGCTCACGTTGTTGATTTTTTGCCCGTTTTGCTCGTGGTGCCCCGTCTTTGTCCCCGTTTGTGGTGCTTACTTCACCTAAAAATCATAAAAATTCAAACGACGTGAATTGTAGCTTCAATCGGTCATAATGTAGATTAAGTTCACCAAAAAAAAACCGAATTTGCGTTCGAATTCGCAACCCTGTGCGCAATCGTATTCGCATCCATATCCGCATTCACATTCGCGCGAACTTCGCGCGAATATCCTTTGATTTGTGCATCAGCATGTTGTCGTATGTTTTTTGTTCAGACCTCACCTTGGCTTTCTTTGTGAAAATGTCCACTCAACAGTCGCATCCCCTTTCCCAGAATGGGTCACTCTCACTCCCCGACCTGTCCGCTGGCACCCTGGGCCACTACCAGTGCATGCCCCTTCGCCCCGGCACATAGGAGGAGGCCACGTAGGGCAAGATGCCGAGATCGTCCCACCACTGGGCCGGCACTGCCTGCCATTCAAAAGGAAGGTTAGAGTGGTCAGCCTGCGGCTCACCGGCAGGAAAGTAGTTACTGATGGCAATCATGTCCATCCGCTTGGGGCAGTGAACGAGGTTCGTGGTGGGGTAGATGGCACAGAGGCCGGGCTTGGGTTTGCCCACGGTGTGCGTGGCCATGATTGCCAAAAGGCTGTCCACAGTTGAACCCGAGGGAATCAGCCGGACGGCCCGCAACCCCGAGAGGGCCACCTGCAAGTCCCGAAAAAGGTGAGTGGCCCAACCTTTTTCCCCAAACCATCCCGCCCTTTCGGGTGTTCGCATGTTAACATGAATCAACTACGGGGGAGTGGGCAACCCCTTCGCCCACCCCACCACCTCCTCCATTGCCAGGCCCCCCGTGGCCACCCGACCGTGCCCCCTCTCCACCACATCCCCGATATCACTCTGCCCACTCTCCATAGGATGAAGGTGCTCAGTTGGTATCGGGGAATCGCGGACCCCCCCCCCTTCATTACGGCCGAGCCCCCCTTGCTCAGGGCACCCCTGCAGGACCCCCCCTCGTATGTCAGCGCCAACCCCTCCGTCATGGCTGACCGCCCAGCCCCTCGTAACGTCGTGGACGGCCTCGGCTACACAGTCCACCGCGATATTCTTCTCGCGGAGGACTGCAAGACCACCTGGGGGAAGGTGGAAAAAAATTGGGGGGCGGGGAACCAAGTTTCTCAACATTTTCACCCGGTGTTCAATGTGAAACCGGTGGAGGAGCAGAGCAAGGACCCCACCCTCCCCCAGCGGTACCAGTCCAAGTCCTCCAAAAACGGGGGATTGGCAGGTGCCCTTATTAAAAAAGTTATTAACAGCATCAACGACCGTGACGCGATCCGTTTGAAGGCTTGTTTGACATGCCTTGTTCCGTCATTGTGTCGGGTGCTAAGTCGGGGGACCAGCTCCCCCACACGGATGTTTCGACTGCCCCAGACATGCTGCCCGCCCGTGACTGCAACCCCTCGAGCTGCCACATCTCGACCCTCGTGGCCCTCTTCACCCAGTACCGCATCAATGTTTGGGCGGGAGCGGCGCTAGGGGAGGCAACGTAGGAGAGGTGGGACGAGATCCTCCTCCAATAGGGGGAGGTCCTCGTCCTCGTCAGCACCGCCAGGCACCACAAGCTCCCCTCCCCCCCCGGGCAAGAGATGCAGGGGGCACTGTTCACGCAGTGGACCCCCGATCGGCGTCATTCGGGGGTCAAGCCGAATACGACGCATCTCGACCACCCCCTCCCCTTGGAGCTCAAGGACTGCCTCGGCCTGCTGGACGGGGAGGGCGGGGAGGACATGCGCACTTTTGGGCAACTGTTGCTGTTGGGGGTTGGATTGGAGGCTCGGGTGGCCAGCCCCACCCCGGACATGGTGGACGATGTCTTGAGCCCCCCCCCGAGGTGGAGCCAGGCCCCCCCGCGTGTGCACACACCACCCCCTCTCCCTGAGCCGCTCCGCTGACGACCTCTCCCCCGTCATCGTGCACACGGGGCAAATTTTGATGTGGAATGGGGCGTACGAGATGGAGGTCTTGAAGGGGGACTCGACGGACGGGGACGTGGAGGTGACACGGGGACTTGGGGCTACACTGCCCCCCACGCGCCCGGCCTTCGCTTATCAGCTGCTCCACAGTGTGCTGGCGTGGAAGCGGGCAAAGGAGTCCAAGAAAGGGATGTGGACGGTGACGTGCCCATGTGAATGTGAGGTATGCATTGTCTTCTACCCCGTACCTTCGCGACCCTGTGCTGCGCATTCGCAAATGCTTCAGATTCGGCCAGGCATGCAGATTCACGAAGTTCGCACGAATTTCGCATGAATAGTTGCACTATTCCATTTGTCATTCTCAGGCTGCTAGCTGCCCGACCCCGGTGCGGCCATGCACGCCCACAAGCGATTCCGCCCGGCCGGGCACAGTGCTCCTCCTGCATAGTCGGGCCACCAGGTGACACTCAACGTGCCCTCAGGTTCGGCCGGCGCCACCCCCCAGCCACCCCCGTAGACGCCCCAGCGGCCATTCCCGCAGCCCCCCCTGCACCCACCGCCCAAGACCCCGTGGTCGTCGCAAACGCCGTGGTGGGTACGGGGGCCACGGCCTACCCCGCCGACATTCCCCCCATCACCTCCCTCTCCATGCTGCGGTCCCAGCCCCCGTTCGCATGGAAGCTCGACCTCCCGGGACAGAAGCCGGCAAGTGAGGAGTTTGTGGAGGTCGAGGTGGAGACGCAGGATGGGCCACTGGAGCCGCGCCTCAAAATTTCCTTCCCCTATGCCATCACGTTCCCCAACCCCGGGGGAGGGTCGAAGGAGGGGAACACAATTATTGCCCTCTACGCATACCGGCTGCCCGGAGGGCATTGGAGAATGGATTGTTGCGTGCAGGGTAGGGTGGGGGTGCCGGCGGGGCAATTGAGGCGGTTGGCAGCGTTGCCGCCGACGGGGGTGACGGGATGGGGAGACCGGGCGGAGGAGCACATGAGCTATGGCTGGCTCCAAATGCACACACGGGCAAAAGAGGAGAAGCCTCGGCATTTGGGGGAGGTGGGGGGAGCGGTGAACGTGGATGCAGAGGAGGGGGGGAGGAAGAGGGGGACGATGCCTCCTCCATGCGGAGCTCCAAGAGCGGCGAGTCCAAGGACAAGGGCCGGCCCCGCAAGGCCCCCAAACTTCCTGCCAAGTCGGGTGGCCAACCCTCGGCTGCAAAGCCCTTGCTGGCAAAGCAGGCCGCCGCGCATGTGGACGCTTGGGTGGCGGCGCAAGCGGGGGCCATGCCCGAGTGGCAGAAGCGGGCGGTGGCGGCGGAGGGGGAGGTTCTCCTCCTGCGAGGCAAGCTCTTGGAGGCAGAGCAGCGGGCGCACGAGGCGAGCGGCGGGCAACGGCGGCGGAGCGGGAGCGGGACCACCTCCAGGCGCAGGCCCGCAAACCCAAGCTGAAGGCGGGCGCACACGGGCAGCAGCAGGAAGAGCAGACGGAAGGGGGGGGGGGAAGGGGCGGGGGGGGGGGGGGTTGGTACGAAGTACCTTATGGAGGGGAGCCAGTCCTGGAAAGCTCAAGCAGAGAAGGTGAAGGGGGAGCTCTCAGCAGTGGCCAGCACCGCGCGCCTTCTGCTTCACCAGAGGGAAGGCCCGACCTTCGAGTCGTGGTGCTAGGGTATCAAGCTGCCTTGGACAGCCATGAAGCCGTTGAGAGTCGGTACCCAGGGGACGCCCTGGTGGAGGCCGCCACTAACCCGGCCTTCTAGCCCCCCCGGTCCCCCGCAGCCCATGGGTCCGGGACCTCCACAGGCACTGCGACCCCGTGGTGTCGCCCTGCGAACGGCCTTTTTAACCATTGTAAATTACAACCGGGCCAACCACTTTCTTGATTGTGCCGCGAATTCCGCGCGAACTTCACGCGGTTTCGTGCAAACGCGCGAACAACTCAGCTGACCACTTTCCTGAGGTTTATGCGAATTTCGCGCGAACTGATACAGTATTTTTGTTTAATGCTGCTTCCCAACGCATGGGGTTCTTGTACAAATTTTTTGTTGTGCGGTGTTTGCCAATGGGGTGACCTCTGACTTTGCCTGACTTTCTCGACATTGCAAATTGACATGCATTGTGTATTGCCTATTGTCAGTGTTTTTTGTCATGGAACATGGGAGTGGCGACAAGGGAAAGAAGGCCTTTGCCCATATCAAGTCCAGGCAGCACCGGGCCCGCCGCTTGAGGACATTGCAGGACGTTGTCTCGGGGGAACTATGAGCCGAGTATCTGGTGAAGCACCTCCCGGACACGGGCCAGATCGTCCTCACGCCGCTAGACGGGGGGGGGGGGAGTGGTGCTCTGCCCACCGCACCATGCATGTGGGAGAATACCCTCGCTGCGGAGTGGCGCATCCAGTCGCTGCACCTGTCCAGGATAGAGGCGTAGTACCTCACTCCCCACCTAGTGGAGGGGGTACCCTGCGAGGACGTGTGGGTCACCATGGAGTAGCTTGCGCAGCCCGCATCGGATGGGTTGATAGCCAAGACGGGGGATGACACCGAGCTATCCGGAGCCTTGTGCCCGTTATTGGGTCGGTTGCAACACCCGTACCGTTGCCGACCGGTTGAACCTGCCCACGTCCACCAACCGGGCAATCCAAGGCTGCATTGGATGCCACTAGCAGTGGAGGCACGTCGCGGCACGAGGCTTCGTACGTGCATTGCACCCTCGGGGGAACCCATAGCCCCGATCAACTAGCAAGCTGGTGGCCACTGGGCAGTAGTGAGGAGTGGGCGACCTTTTACGCCGCTGCTCAAGAGGTCGACTTCGACCAACAGTTGTGGGATGCTAGTAAGGTTGTCTTCCAAGATACTTCCGGTGCTGACCGGGAAACACTTTTCTTCCTCTGTGCCGATGGCAAGGCACAAATTGTAATGGCCAATTGTAAAAATTGTAAAGCCGACGCTTCACAAGCGATGGTGTGTTGGGTTTGCGCCCGCAATAGGGCAGGCTTCCTTGCCAATTTCGGCTTGGAAGCCACCATTGACGGGTGGTGGGAGGTTGTGCTCCCCATGGGAGCCATATATAGACACATCCCAGCCAAACGTCGCATTCCTGACTATGGATTGCACGGGGTGCTGCGAGTAACTATTTATGGTATTTCTGGCATGAGGGATGCGGTGTCGGCTGCCACTGGCAAGTCTGCGGCGGTCGTTGTCCGCAATTTTTTCCAACCGATCCTAGATGTTGCCCGCATGGCAACCAAGACGGTAACAAAGGGTACGATGGCAAAGGGCAATGACAGCACCAACGTGAAGGGCCAAGTTAGGTTGGAGTGTGCCGTGGCTGTGCAATTCATGCGCACCCGGAGGTGGGAGGCCGTGTGCCTTGAAGAGGGGGGAATGAACAACAAGCGGGTGGAGGGGAGACCATGGGGGGATGTTTGTAGGCAGTGTTGGGACATTTTTGCCAAGATGTGTATGTATGCATGGCGGACATCTTGGCTGTCTAGGAAGGTTACGTGAGTGTAGTATAGCGATGGGCAAAGCCCATTTACTCTTGGAATGGCCTAAGTTGTTGTGGTCACATTTGTGGATTGACCACATGTGCTTTTTTGCCTGCCAATGGAGAACTCTCTCCAAATTTTCATGCTTCGCCATGGAAGGCAGCCACCGTTGGCTCAAGTGCATGTTGCACAACAGCGGGGGCCTAAGCCTTGCCGTGGGCCCCTAGGTGTGCAGGTTGCTGTTGACAACCACACCATAGACGACGGCCTCCGTGCGGAGGGGTGGGACTTCACAAAGAGGTCCATGCGTGGGCAAGGCCCGGTGACCGTACAACAATTGGCGAGGCGGGCCCGCAAGAGGGCCCGTAATGACCTCAACTATGCACATGCCCTTAGTCAACGTTTCAGACGCCGCAACCAGCGAGCATAGTACGTTTGGACAGTTCATGGCAAAGAGGACTTGCTTTGTTATGGTGAAGATGTGCATGCCCGTACGCGAAAATTGGGCCAAATTCGCATTTGCAAGGGTCGCACCAGAGACAGGCGAACGGCACAATACGAATAGGGCATGAAACGGCCACCATGGCCACCCATTGTGTGGAAAAGGGGTGGTTTGTTCTCGCAGGGACCCGTGTTTTATTATTTTCAGAATTTTTGAAACCATATCCTCCATTCCAACCCATTGAAAAGGGCCTTTTTGGGACAAAATAGTTGTTTTGGACACCCATATTCGCATTCTCATTCAAAGGTTCCCTTAACTGCCATTCGCAAAGGGTACCAACAGGTGGGGTAATGAAAAATGTATGGGAAGAACAGGAGAATACTTGTAGAGCAGTAAAACGTCGGTGCTAGGGGCGGCCTCCTGCCAAAACTTTGTGGCACAACAAGGTTGCTTACAAGAGTGTCCTTCCTTCCTTTGTGCTGTCATTGCACCCCCCCCCCCCTCCCTCTTTCTTTTGATTAGTTTTGACATGGGTTCTGACATATGGGTGCGACCGCTTGGCCCCATTGCGCCCCAAGCTGTCGCTTGGATGCATTTCTCCAACGTTGTTGAGGGCCTGGGCTATTTATGTTTGGAGGATGGAGGGTCTCTGTGCATCTAGCACACTCAAGTCACGCGGGCTGCCCGAATCATCATGCCTTGTGGTGGCTTCACATGCGCGCTCGCAGCGCATAGACGCGGCACCCGCTCCCAATTTGTCAACCTTTTGGTTCACGGCCGTCCAATGTGCTTCTTGCGGGACAAACATTTGCGGCACCAAGCACACATGCAGCAGGTGCCACCAGGTTGTTGATGAGGCATGCATGCAACTTGTGGAAAGACTGGTACAATGTTTTTCATGTACTTGTTTTGCTCGTGGGAACAAGTTGGCATCGCACGCTGTTCGATGTCATGCATGTCATTTCCGTGTGCATCCCACCTGCACCAATGATGGTGTTTGTACGTGATGTGCCGCGCGGGCACATGTCGCAAATTGCTTTGCTTCGTAAGTCAAAATTCCTACGGATTTCCCATGTGCTTTTTTCCAAATCGCCGGCTAGAGCCTTTGCGTTTCGGAACCATTGCTGCCGAAACGCGGAGGACAAATTCTGTCCGAAACAGAAATTGTTGGGATTTATCTGCAGCCCGCTCGGGGTCCTGCCTAGGGATGTTGGGCTGCGCGGCTTGCCGAAGCAGGTGGCAGCACACGAAGGAAGGATAGGAATCCAGGGGGCCATTGGAACAAAATTCGTGCGAATTTTTTTCCTACCCCCCCCTCTCCAGGGTTAGCCCCCCAAAAGAAAAGCAAACACACTTGTTGGTTTTTTTTTCCGCAAGCACGACCTTTGCTGCGTAAGTGACTTGCTTTTGCATGTGAACATTACAATGCTGCATTGGACAAAATTTGCACTTGAACTCCACTTCCGTTAAGAGTAGTCCCTGTGTGTGACTTGTGCATTTGCAATTTTGGGGTTCTAGGGGCAAGAGGAAGAGGGCAATTAGCGAGGTAGTGCAAGGAGAGGAACACAACAGAAAGGGTGAGAGGCAGAAGATCAACGCAACAATCATTATGTAGGAGAGTCAAGTCAAGAGTCTCTTAATCCCCATTTATACATTTTTGTTGCTCCCACTTCTCACATACTTTTTGCATGTCGTCAGCGAGCAATATTGCATGGGGTAAGCGGGACGCCCATGGGTGGACATGTCCCTGCGGAGAGCGGTTATCAATTATGGCTGCCCCAGACACCCGGCCCTATGAGTTACATTGCAAAGGCAAGAGGCACGGCGGAGGCATTGTCGCAGCAACGGGACATCAAACTTCAATGATGAGGTTTTTTGGTCAATGCTCCCAAGGGTCACAGCCATGGGAACACAATTCGTCAGCCGCATTGCAACCATCTAATGACCCCAGTAGCCCACACAGTGGTGCCTCCATTGAACCGCTGGTTGAACTCCCGGTCTCGTGTCCTGTTCCGACCACTTGTATGGGTGTTCCGCCATTGGGGGTATCAAGTGCTCTCGTTCTTCGCGGACTATCCCATGATAGCGCCATGCCCACGACAAGGTCCACTAGTTCTATGTTGATTGGGTTGGTTGTTTCTCGCGTGCCCCTCCGTGTACCCGTGAGGCTCGGCTTGATGAATCAGGCAATCCTCTACCTGGCATCCTATGCGAGGCACTTCCACGGGACAGCAGGTTGTGTAAATGGGTGCGCGAGGAACACACTGCTAATTCCAGCATTGTGCATTGGAAGTTGGGCTTCTTGAAGCTAGCAGAGTGTGCTGCCGCTGACCGTGCTCAAAAGCGAGCAACAGTTCGGGAGCTGCGCCGCATGTTTGATGCATGTCAGACTGTAGTGCAAACGTGTGATGCGCACAAGCCCCTTATTCTCGCTATTGGCCAAGACAAGCGCCCGTTGGCTTTACGGAGGGCTGCCCGTCTTATTGCTGCTGGACCGAGTGCGGCTGCCGTTTTGGAGGACCACGATTGGATGGTGATGAGGTGGATAGTGAGGATGATGTGGCCCTGCCCACCGATGAGCAACTAGAATCACCACCCGCTTTTGGGATTGAGTGTCAATTTGTGGAGGTGTATATGAATGGAGCAAGGGTGCAGTACAAGGGCAAGGAAGCCCATGTGATGACCATTATCAATGAGAATTTCAACATTCCAGTGGATGACACGCAACATGATTTCCCCTTCACAGAGGACGATCGGGCACTTTGGGAGGTCTCCGAGGAGGAGAAGACTATCTTGGATCAAGGAATGGCTGATTGGGAGAAGGAATTAGCTGCACACAAGAAGGAACGCGAGAAGATAAGCGTAAAGGGGAAAGTCCAGAAATTGAAAGGCGAAACCCAGCTGAAAAAAGAAATCCTCGCCAATGCGGATAAGGTGGAGGAGGAAGCAGCAACGGCAAAGGTGTTGAGGGCAGGAGACAAAGCAACAGCGGCAGCTATGAAGGAACAGGAGCGGCACGATGATGACTATGACCCGAACGAGGAGAACCAGGATGACACTAGTTAGAGCAGCACCGGCAACATCGACACGAGCAGCAGCGGCAGAGCAGCAGCAGCAGCAGCAACACCAGCAGTGGCGGCACAAGTAGGACTAGTAGTAGTAGCACTGACGAGAAGAAGAAGAAGAAGAAGAAAAGGAACAAGACGAAGAAGTCGAAAAGCAAACCCACGGTAGGCAAAGGCAACACAAGGCAAAAGCGACCCGCATCTTCCCACGGTGGGAGGCCCAAAAAGCAGTAAGCACCCGCAAGCCAACCGTGAAGGTTGAGCGCATTGACCTGGATGAAGCATCCTCAAGAGCACCCCTTGCAGGCTTACTTCGCGAAAGTGACCATTACCCAATCCATTACGCTAACCGTTACACGTTGATGACCTCTACCTCAGGAACCCACTCCCTCAGGTCCTCGGTGCAGCTGGGGTATACCCAAACCGATGACACCCACCCTAGGGCGGTGCAAATGTCAAACTAAAGCACATGCACTGCATATCCATTTTTCGGAGGTGCCCGCCCTGTGCCTTTTCTTTTGGCACATTCTAGGGTTTTTTGGGTGTTTTGGGGCGCACTTTACTTAGTGCCTGTGGCCGGCTAATTTTGCCGTGGGCACTCCAAAAATCGCTGGGCATTTATCTGGTGCCCGCTCGGGATATCCCCGAGCATGGTTGGTTTTTCTAGGCATATCTGAGCATGGCCCTAGGCATTTTGGAAAAAACATCCCCAGCGATTTGGAGATACGAAGCAAAGCCAGGCAGCAACATGTGGAGCCCGTGTCAGATGACCGTTTTCCTAAGGCAAGTAAGTTCACCCATGCACGGCAGTTGACTCGGCCATGGTTGCGGTACGATCCCGTGTGTGTGCTCATGTGGTGTGAGCCGTGCTGTGCGCATCCACAGCTTGGGAGCTCCGTGCCTTTCGTGCAAGAAATTTCCAACTTCAAAATTTTCACTGTCAAGGAACATGAGAACTCCGGGGCACACAATGTGTCCGTGGCCTTGTGGCGGTCTGATGGGCGTGTCACCTCCGTGATTCGTACTTCGCCAGTCAATGTGCACGAGGGGATGACGGCACTTCTCCGTACTGTGTACATAATCATACAGCGATGCCGACCCCATTCCGCTTACAGGAGGCACCATCATCCCAAGCTATCACTCCCGCCCCGCAGGTAAACACATTTTGCCTTTCATTGCTAACCCATTCCGTGCCGCTTAGGGCAACACCGTTACAAGTTGTGATTTTTTTGTAATTGCCTGTGATTCTTGCACCGACCTGTGATTCTTGCACCAACCGTGCGTCCAAGAGGGAGGAGTCCTTTTAGGTCCGGTCGATGGTGGATTCAACGACGGTAACCAACTTTTTTTAATGGCAACCCCTTGCCTCCGGCAGGGCTCAAGGTATTACCATCGCACGGAAGCGCAACGTGGCTCATACCGGCGTTGATCCAAAGATGTGGATCCCCAAGCTCTTTTTGTATTGTGGGAATGGTGCAAGCGTTGTTCAAGGGGAGAATTGGGGTGTCATTAGAATCCTTGGTGACCTTCAACAAGCCCTTGCTGGGTATGATGTCATTGTGCTGATCCATGCATCTTGCCACAGGTGCGACTTTGCTTTTAAGGCCGCAGTCTCCCGTAAGTATCATTTCCTTGATTTGTTGTCCGAAGTATTGCAATCAGGTGCTCTTTTTTGCGATAACGCCCCAGCAAGGTTGAAAACGCTTCAAGGGGTGGCCGAGGCGCTCGACGTGGCGTGCCTGAAATAGGGGACGTTGCACACGCGTCGTTGGGGTGCATTTGCTGTTGATGCAATGTGGCGCATGAAGTGCTCCTATGTGATGGTAGTAATTGGTTTGCTAGAAGTTCCACTCAGCCGGGCGGTAAACAAAGAGGTGAGGGACACATTGTTGTTTGCTTTGACGAATGAGGTGTTTTTCTGTGGTCCCTTCCTTATGTTGGATGTGGTGCATGCCTGGGCTTTGATGTGGGAGGCATTCCTAATTGCTCAACGCTGTGCCCAGCTTCTTGACCACAGTGTCGAGGCCTGTGTTGCTGAGTTGGACGGAATTGCCAATTGGGCGGGCCGTGAGTGGAAGCAATTCAACACCGCGTTAGTCCTTCACCCCGGCTCTAACACCAGGTTCTATGGTGTCGCCCTCCACAACCCGCAGGGTCAGGCTGAATTTGACCCACAAGCAGCTAGTTTTCTGGCAAAGGCAGGCACGAAGTTGCAAACGCGCTTTTCTGACACACACCCGGTGGCAAAGGCAACCAATTTCCTGGATTTCTTCTACTGGCCGTGGCACGACGCTGCGGCATTAGCAGTTTAGGCTAACGAGTGTCTGATCCGTGGCCATTTTCACCTTGCCCTGCCCCCCGTGCCTGAGGTTGTCGAGCTTTTTGTCCAAATAAAGCTGAAGTTGCTTGCTGAAAGGCGTGCCGGCAAACTCCCCTCCAATCTATTTGTTACCCCCGCCCCCACTTGCACTTTGGCAGAGATCTGCAATTTGTTTTCCACACGTTTGGCATTTGCTTTTGAATAAATGGGATCAGAAACAAACAACACGCATCCAGAGTTGTAGAAAAATAAACAACAATGGCCATATGACAATCATGAATAAGCAACACCCATCCAGAGTTGTAAAACAAAACAAACAAAGATGTCCACTTCACAATCAGAAATTACCAGCACCCATCCAGAGTTGTAAAAACGTAACAATGATGACCACATCACCATCAGGAACAAACAACACCCATCCAGGGTTCTACAAAAAGATAAACAGTGGTGTACATATGACAATCAAGAATAAATGGCACACATGCAGAGTTGTAAAAAAACAGCATTCAAGCAGAGTGGTGTCACTGGTGCCTAGGTCATATGCATGATTGACTAATTGTTTTTATGAAACATTTGGGGAACGGGTAGGAAGAAATAGGCATGAAGCTGTAAGAATGGTAGTTTGTTTTTTTTGGATTTCTCAAAAAAAAAGGGGGAAAACACAAAAATTTACACCAAAAGATTCAATCTACTTGCCACTGGCCAAAAAGCCTCAGGCCAGTGTTTATTTCGACGGTTGCCAAGGATGGCACCACCCGCTTGCCGGGTGGATACCCCCGTGATGCTGCCGCCGACAACCATCACACAAATTAGGCTAGGTGTTGTGTCCCGCCACGCACTGTGGCAACTAGTGCTTGCCCTTGTATAGTCACCCCCCGTGAGTTGGCCACACCAAAGGCCCACAATGGTAGTGTGCATCATGGGGCTATCGTAATAAGCCTACCGGTACACATGGATTGGAGGGGGCACTGGGATTCACACTCCAAGATTAGATTGCTCGTTCGAGAGGACATTTTAGGGTTGGTTGAGGGGCTGGAGGCGGCGCGCAATCAGGGCAAACCACATGCAGCGACGAAAATCAACCCATACCTACAAGTGCAATCTGATTTTGCATTGTTATGGTATGGTCCGTGGTGGACAGGCGACACCAATCAAGGGCAAGCATGTCGCAACCTACACACAACTCGGAAATGCCCCACCGTCCTGAACCGTAGCAAACACTCCACTGACATTGGCCGACAAGCTCTCCGTTGCAAAAGCCACTCAGGGTCGGTGCGTAGACTACGCACCTTGTAACGCAGTCCGAGTAGACGATGGATGACAATGGCCCAAATATTGCCCCCAAGGCAACCACTTGATAGCAGGAGGGCACCAGTGGCCGTGCAAGGCATGCACCGAGCACCATCCCCCACAGCCACAACCACCACCAAGGGCTGACAGCCAGCCACAACACCTAGTGCTTAGGGCACCACCCCAAGGTGACCCAACCCAATCTACCTCAGCATGATGAGGAGGCTGACCTGCACCAAGACTCCCACACATTGCAGGGACCCAGTCCCAGAGCTCTAACAAGTTACCGTGGCCAACGGGCTCCCTCGCCTTGCTCTAAATGTCTTCGTGGTTGACCACGCCTCAACCCTAAACCGACGACGCGGGGCGTGGCACAAGGAGTCTCAACCCCCGAAACCGCACCCATCACCGAGCGTAGACATGGGCACCATTGACAACGGCACTATGGAGGAGCCCCGAAATACCCGGGGATCCTTGCAGTGGCGGCCATAGCTGTCAACACCAATTGCAAGGCAGCCAACGGGAACCTCCCCCACCCACCAAGCCCCAAGATCCCCAACCCCATGAGCCCCTTTTGGCAGCCATGCTAGCAAAGGGTGTCTTCCATCAGGCTGACACTTGCCGCACCATGGATATGGCACCTTTCATACATGGCTCGCGACACACCAAGGAGGGTTCAAAGATTAGGGTGGCAGAGGTAATGCCCACAAGGCGCCACACACCGGAAGGTAATGGCCTCTTACAATTGCTACTAGAACTTAGGCGTCACAAGTTGCCCGCCCTCTAGGACCCCATACACGCACGATGTGAGAATATTCTACATTTTTAGTTTGAGTATGCTATTTGACATATGTGAGCAATGTTGTTACCAGCGTTGTGTGACATCCATTGAAATAGGTGGTGATGTGTTAGCCTTAGGTATCCGCTTCATCTAGTGTATCATGTTTGAGGTTTTTTTGAAGCTGGCCGAAATTGAGGCCAGCTTTTGGGCTCCATTGGAAACATGCATGTGTATATACACCTTTTAACGCTTCTGGCCGAAATTTCGGCCAGCTTTTTGGTTTAATGTTGAATGACTATACTCATTTTCATTTTTTTAAGGGCTGGCCGAAATTTCTCCCAGCTCTCTGGTCTAATCACCATTCATACACTTATACTGGGCTTTTTTTTGTTGGTGTGGCCGAAATTTTGGCCAGCATTTCCTCTTTCTGCGCATATCAGCAATTGTTTTCCCATCCAACACATTCTTCTTGGTTCCAGGGGTTCCACAAAACCGACCTATACACCACAAGTGAAAGAGCAGCAAAGATACGGTTCATTGAACAGCAAACCAAACTACCCCCAAAGGATATACGTGTATTTCCTATTTTTATTAACCTCGCCAAAATTATCCACCTTTTCCAAGAACATCAAAACACATGGTCTTATTCACCAGACAGGCCCAAGCTGGCCGAAATTTCGGCCAGGTCCTTCAAAACTTTAAATAACGTCACAGAAGTGGATACCTTTGAGGTTTTTTGGAAGTTGGCCGAAATTGAGGCCAGCTTTTCCATTGGTTCCATTGGAAACATGCATGTGTATATCCACTTTTTAACGCTTCTGGCCGAAATTTCGGCCAGCTTTTTGGTGTAACGTTGAATGACTATACTCATTTTTATTGTTTTAAAGGCTGGCTGAAATTTCTCCCAGCTCTCTGGTCTAATCACCTTTCATACGCTCATATTCGGCTTTTTTGCCAGTGTGTGCCAAAAACATCAAAACACATGGTAGTATTCACCAGACAGGCCCAAGCTGGCCGAAATTTTGGCCAGGTCCTTCAAACCTTGAAATAACGTCACGGAAATGGACACCTTTGAGCTTTTTTGGAAGCTGGCCGAAATTGAGACCAGCTTTTCCATTGGTTCCATTGGAAACATGCATGTCTATATACACCTTTTAACGCTTCTGGCCGAAATTTCGGCCAGCTTTTTGGTTTAGTGTTGAATGACTATACTCATTTTCATTTTCTTAACAGCTGGCCGAAATTTCTCCCAGCTCTCTGGTCTAATCACCTTTCATACACTCGTATCCCGCTTTTTTGCCGGTGTGGCCGAAATTTTGGCCAGTGTGTCCCATTTTTGCGCATATTAGCAATTGTTTTCCCATCCAAAACATCTGGCCGAAATTTCTGCCAACTTGCAATTCTTGTTGTGCATAAATATTACACCGTACACTTCTATAAAGCTGCTTTCTTCTCACAGTGTTAATGCTTTCTGGTATTACTATAACCGTCATGCTCGTATGGGGTGTGCCACGCCTTGCCACTGTTTTGTGTGTACATTCTCTATTTTGCATTTTGCTGGCTGAAATTTCGGCCAAAGTTGCCTTATGTGGACCCCTGATTCCAAATGACACACAGTTCTGGCAGAAATTTCGGCCAGCTTCTCGGCAACCCAATTTTGAACAGTGGTTTCACATCCAATACATGGCTGGCCGAAGTTTCGGCTATGGTATTCCATCATTCGTGTCAAGACGTCGATTTTGGGCCATTTTGTGTTGAATTGCGCGTGTTATTGCCACTTTTGATATTTCTCTTTCCATGAAATCCCCTACTGTAGCATCCTTTTTTATGACCGAGCCTGCAATGGATTCACAGGAGGTGCTTATTTCCCCTCCAGCTCAAGCTGCGTCCGAAAATGGGCAATCCCAACCTGCCCATCAACCGGACGGGGATAAGGCAAGCACAGAGGGACTTCAAGGGAAGCCTAAGGCACCACCAATGAAAAATTCATCAACCACCATCACGTTATCCGACTGGGTCACGTCAACAACCAAAATAAAAGTTTTCTTTGACCAAATTGTAATAGACCACGACCGAAGCATTGGCCACGTCCGTAAATTATCCGAGGATCATGTGCAGCGGCGCTATGACGATCTCAAGGCCGCACCACCTGTAGATTACATCCAAGATCTTCTTTTTTATAAAGTCATTCGTATGTCTCCTGTTGCCTACTGCCATTCCCAACGGGTTACATTGTTTGCCGGTACGAAGGTTGGCCGAAATTTTGGCCAGCATCTGCGTCCCTAAGTGTTTTTGGTGTACTGCTATTGTTGTTTCCCATAGCCTGTGTGGATTTGTCAGCTGGCAAGTATTTGCTTGTCATTGAGTGTGGTACATTGTACACCATTCTCAAATGTCAGTGCACCTGTGCTCTTTGCGCATGTCTACCGTCATAGGTATCCATTTCGGTGATGTTACTTCAACTTTTGAAGGACCTGGCCGAAATTTCGGCCAGCTTGGGCCTGTCCGGTGAATAAGACCATGTGTTTTGATGTTCTTGGAAAAGCTGGCCGAAATTTCGGCCAGGTTAATAAAAATAGGAAATACACGTATATGCTTTGGGGGTAGTTTCGTTTGCTGTTCAATGAACCGTATCTTTGCTGCTCTTTTACTTGTGGTGCATAGGTGGCTTTTGTGGAAACCCTGGAACCAAGAAGAATGTGTTGGATGGGAAAACAATTGCTGATATGCGCAGAAACAGGAAACGCTGGCCGAAATTTCGGCCACACCAACAAAAAAAGCCGAATATGAGTGTATGAATGGTGATTAGAGCACAGAGCTGGGAGAAATTTTGGCCAGCCCTTAAAAAAATGAAAATGAGTATAGTCATTCAACACTAAACCAAAAAGCTGGCCGAAATTTCGGCCAGAAGCGTTAAAAGGTGTATATACACATGCATGTTTCCAATGGAACCAATGGAAAAGCTGGCCTGAGTTTCGGCCAAGTTGCAAAAAACCTCAAAGGTATCCATTTCTGTGACGTTATTTCAAGGTTTGAAGGACCCGGCCGAAATTTCGGCCAGCTTGGGCCTGTCTCGTGAAGAACACCATGTGTTTTGATGTTTTTGGACCCGACTGGCAAAAAAGCCGAATGTGAACGTATGGAAGCTGATTAGACCAGAGAGCTGGGAGAAATTTTGGCCAGCCCTTAAACAAATGAAAATGAGTATAGTCATTCAACGTTAAACCAAAAAGCTGGCCTAAATTTCGGCCAGAAGCGTTAAAAGGTGTATATACACGTGCATGTTTCCAATGGAACCAATGGAAAAGCTGGCCTCAATTTGGGCCAGCTTCCAAAAAAGCTCAAAGGTATCCATTTCTGTGGCGTTATTTCAAGCTTTGAAGGACGTGGCCGAAATTTCGGCCAGCTTGGGCCTGTCTGGTGAATAACACCATGTGTTTTGATTGTTTTGGCACAAACTGGCCGAAATTTCGGCCAAGTTCATAAAAAAAGGAAATACACATATATGCTTTGGGGGTAGTTTTGTTTGTTTTTCAATGACCCATATTTTTGCTGTTCTTTTACTTGTGCTGTATACGTGGGTTTAGTGGTAACCCTGGAACCAAGGGGTAAAAGTAATAATAGATAGACCCCCCCCCCCTACTAAAGAATGCAATGGTCTAAATGTAAAATACCACCATATTTTTGTGATTTGGTATCTTTATTTCGAAAATTTGTGTGTAGCTAGAAATAGAAACAACGGCATATATTTCACATACATACCTTAATTTTGCCTATTGCCACCGGGGGGGGATAGATACCCCCAAAATAACACCCCTTTTCACATACTTTTCTCCTCACTACAACATGGACTTCCGTGGGCCATAGCGCCAGAAGGGGGGTGGGCAACTTGTGACGCCTAAGTAGAATACGCCAAGGGAGCCTGTGAGCTCATGTGCCTCACAAGACTACGAGTCTCCTCCAATTCTCCCCCCATAGATGGGAGGACGACACCATTCACTCCTCCCATTGCCCCATCATAGGGATTCACAGTTCATTTTAGTGTGAAGGAGGAGGGTGGTGCTACGTATCGAGACCGGAGATAGGGGCACCAATGCAAGTTGGTAGTTGCAAGCCATGGCAAGATAAGGACATTATTTGCAGCTTAGCCAATTTTAGTTCATAGCCTCAAGCAAGGCAAGGAACCGGACCCCAGTATCAATGGGGCCAATATGTGAAACGATATCACTTGTAATCGACATCTCTTGAACGAGGACCAAAGCAGGTGATACGACAAAGCTCAACAATTTGCAAGCATGCCGTGGGGGTAGGCAACCGATCAGGGTTACCCTATTGCTCCAGCGACCCGGCCAGCCAATGCACGAGGCAAACCTCAAAGGTATCACGGTGTTCTCCCATAATTTCAAAGCTTGAGCCCATTTAGTCTGTGCCAAAGCGGGGCTTTCACACCCGCTTTGAGAGCCCCAAGACCTAGTGTATGAATTTGTCCCCATGGCATGTCATCCCAAGCTCTCCATATGTTGGGCCTCCAGGTTGAGCCTGCCTCTATGGCATGTGCACAGCATGTTGTGTACAGGGCAAGTGCAACCGTCTAAGGTGGAGGCGTATGCGAATTTGAAGGTTGTGTGTGTGTTTTTACCAAAGAGCACAGAGCTTGCAGGACCACTCCATCTCCCAAGGTGAGATAGAAATTACTGGCAAAGGAGGCATTTCAGCCACGGTTTGCCGAATATTGCTTGTGAACCTGAAGAGGGCATAAGGCCAACAGTGAATGTTCCATGTAGCGCACTTTGGAAGTGCTTGGCCTCCACCTCATCTTTTTTTTGTTGGTGGCATGCAATTTTGGGTGAAGTGGGTCTTTGTGTGCCTACGTCAACCATGTGATCTCCATGCTATGCAAGCATACATATGTCCTGGAAAGAGCACGGATGCAGATGGACGGATTACTCAAGGTCAGGCGTAGTCCTTGGAGAGCTCAAGCGGTACTTGGTTGGCAACGTACCCAGTGTGTGGAGTGAGTAGTACAAGGGCCCCCGGTATGGGTTCCTCGGGCACTTGTGTGCCACACACATACTGGGCTACTTCCACTTGGCAGCAATGGAAGATTATTGTGTGCATATATAAGGTGATATATCTCCGTTTGGGGGTGCAAAAGAGCTGCCCGGGGGCACACCAAGTACTGATGGACTATAGAATGCGGACAAGGGGGCGATGAAGGCTGAGGGCCAAGCTAGGCCGGAACTCCCCAGAAACCTTGGCTACATGTCCAAAATAATTTACACGTGCGTTACTGGTTACGGGGTGCATGCGGGCCGAGGGGATGACACCGGACAGTATATCACGGAAAGACACCGGGACGGGACCCGATCTCTCTTCACCGCATGCACGCTGCCTTGTCTCTTGGTTGCTGCACTGCACCCATAGGATGCGCCCTTGCTTTCTGCTTGTTGCGGTGCTGCTGCGATGCTGTGCCTTGCCCCATTACTTGCAGCAATCCAACGGGCCAGCGCGCGTCGCTGTTGCTAATGCTAACGCCCTGCAGTTGCCACAACCCCCAAAGCCTGGTTGGCCGGTATCCCCGGTCGTGTAGGCCCTCCGTCATGCTGTGGGCCACCTCAGGCAGCCCTTGGACCCACAGGATCGAGCAAGACAGGAACTACCTATCGGTGCCAGATCCCCGGAAACTCCAGTAGACGGCATAATAAGTAGTCATGACTATGACTTCGACCATGACCAGGGGGGGGGTTTCTAAGAAATCTGATAGCGTGGGGGGTTTTGAACCCCCCCCCCTTTTAAAAATGGTCCGTGGGGGGTTTTTACCGGTGTTTTTCGACGCAGACAGAGCATTTGTGCGAAAAAAAAATTTGGTGGTATTATTTTGTATTGCACATCCAAACTTTTGTCCTTGCCCCCAATTCAGCCACTTTTGATTTTGTCCCCTTAGCTAGGGACCCCCCATAATGCAAGGGTGACATAGCATTTCCGCTCTTTTTTGGGCTCCTGAGAAGGCAGGGGCAGGGCGGTCCTTAGTAATGTCTATCCTCGCTTTTGGGGGATCCCCGAGAAAGCAGGGGTTACGTAGCAATTCCGCCCTCTTTTGGGCGCCCGAAAATTTTGTCCCCTTTGCTCCCCGGCCCACTTGTGGGCCACTTCTGATTCTTCCCCCCGCTCTGAAGCGGTGGGGACCACCCAAGCGGGAGGGGTTATGAAGCCACCTTGCCCATTTGTGGCCCGACTGTGATTCGGCCCCCTGCTCTGAATGGGTGGGGATCCCCTAGGCGGTAGGGGTTATGTAGCCACCTTGCGCACTTGTGGGCCACTTCTAATTCTGCCCCCCGCTCTGAAGCGTCAGTAGCACATGCCCGTGTGTGGTGCCATTGAAGCTTGCAGTGGCCATGCGCAAACAAGAAAACATTCCGCATGAATGTCCTATTCCCGGGTTCATTGCCACCCCGTGAGATTTGAACATCAAAACTCACATGGCACTGTGCCATCCAACCGTGGCACCAAACACCGTTGATTTGACGGAACGGGTTCTAGTCAGCCAGGACGATGAGAAAAAAAGGTGCGAGCCATAAAAATCCCCATGGTGATGAAGCCCAAGATCACTTTGAAAGTGGCAAATGCGGTTGACAACGAGAGTGAATCCTTCTTCGAATCCTCTCTTGGCTGCTTCGATTGGGAGTGGAAACCGCAGGAGGATGCAAGCTCTGTGGAATCCGGGTCTTCTGCAGATCATGATTCGCTCATCGGTGACGAGAGTTCCGCAACCTCCGAAGATGGTAGTAGCTCCTCTTCTCCCTCTTCTTCTTCCTCTTCTACCTCTTCTTCCGGGGTGGAAGTTCTCCCCCAAAAGAAAGCTTTGCCCGGCAAGGGCACAAAGCGGCCTATCACCACTACCAAGCAAAGTGCTAAGAAGCCTTGCATGGTGAAGCCCTCAGGGCGAAAGAAGTAGGCGGACCTACATGCAGACACGTCACAAACGAATACCTCCCCTAGCGCCTACAGCTCCTCGCTCTCCCGCTCTCGTTCCCTTGTAGCAGCATGTACACCAGGTCTCGAAGGCCCGCACAATGGCGCGAGGAGGGAGGCCTGGCCCGCCATAGCCATAAGGGCCTCCCGAGTTGTATCGGCCAACTAGTATAGTCACACACACACCCCTTCTTTTACGCCCTCCCCTTGACGCATTTCGCACCCCATGATGTATTTCTAACCCCATGATGCATTCCGAACCCCATGACCGACCTTGATGCGTTTCAACCCCCATGCTGCAATTCTAACCCCATGGTGTCTTTCGAACCCCATGACCGCCTCGGTGACCCACAATCTCGAGGTTTGTGGTACCCACGGCCGGAAATACCCAAGCCGATGAAACCCAACCATAGACGTTGGTAGGGGCGGTGCGAATTGTCAGATCACACCCGGGCCGCATACGCAACTGTTCAGAGATGCCCGACACTATATATTTCGTTGGGGGGTGGGGGGGTTAGGGGGGCCGGTGGGGGCCTCCCCGCGAACAATACCCCCACGAAGCGAAAAAAAACCCTTAAACCGCACCCCAACCGTGCCTTTTTTAAATTTGGCTCTCGGGGTTTTTTTGAGCAGGATATCCCATTTCAGAGAACCCCCCCCCCCCCTAACTATGGCTATGTATGTCCCTTGCACCCTAAGACATACTATGTGTCCCCCAATTCTTGGTGCTCTTCCACGGAGTGACCCCCCACCGAACAAATTGCAGCCCCACTGAGTCACCTGAAGCTTTGAAAACCACGTGAACTAAATCAACCTCCCTTGTGAGAAGAGGGCCAACTTTCAGCTTGTGGAACACAAACGTCGCTCCACTAACCCACATGAGCAGGTTGTTAATTGCCTCAAGAGGCTCCAACAAGTTGTGTACTACTTAAGTACAGCGGGGCGAAGGAGATGCCTATGTATGTCCCTTGCACCCTAAGACATACTATCAATGGGTGCACCTAGCTGAACAAGCATGTCCCACCCACGCACCACGTACCCCGCCCCTAGCCACGAGCCTTCTGCCCTTGGTGCCTGGATTCGGGAAAATTGCCCCTTTTACGATGGTGGGTATGCAATGGTGGGACACACTCTCAAGTGTAGCGTGGTCACTCTTGGGGAGGCCAGCTGCCAACATTGCCTTGGAGACTGAAGGCTCTTGTGGAACAAAGCCACCCGAGGCCTTTGCCGAATGCTGGAAAAGTGGAGGGAGATGTTGCGGAAGGCGCGAGGCCCGTCTTGATATGTCAATGAAACCCGCCAAGCCAACAAAGCCCTATGTACCCTGCGTGAACCGGCCGTTTGAATGGGCGATTCACGGTAGCGTGAATTTGACAACTTTTTGCTATGTTTTGCGCGTAATTTGCTGCCATCGTGTGTGTTTCTCGTGCGATCTTCGCCAAAAGCGTGGTACAATAAACGTGTGCAAATTAGAGGTTTTAACTAGCCACCTGGTTCACCATATTCGGTGGTGTTCGGTGGAATCTGAAATTCACGCACCGAAATTCACACATAAACTCACGCTAGAGTGACATATTCACGAGAATGTGAATTTCGTACGAATTTCGTACGAATTTGCCCCAATTTCCACCGTTTCTCTTTCTCACAGCTCTCAAATCATTTGTTTGCCTCTTTTTATGACCATGTCCCAGCAGACTTTGTCGTAGCTCGCCTCCGTGTAGTCCCGCCCCGATGCTGCTGCCGACACCTCGGCGCAGTACCAAACCCTCTTCATCGCCCACCACCAAATGGAGGAGGCGGCATACCGGTCGGGGGCACTTTTGCTAGAGGATGTAGTGGCTTGGGCAGCATCCCTCGACCCCTCCCCCAAGGTAATTCACCTTGACCTGTGCAGCCCGTCGCGCAATTTTTACATGGGGGGGAAGGCCTGGTCCACAAGGTTGTGGAGGGAACTCTGCTTCCGGGTTCCCTCCCTTCGTTTTTGGCACTTTCTCCCCCAATCCGCCACCATGGACCAATTGTTGAATCAAATGCGTACTAACCCGGTGGGAAAGCCTAAGGATGCCCACGTCCAGGTGTACCCCACCACTAACCTGGTGCATGCCCCCCCTCCCCCCATTGCGACATGGTGTGCCTTGAGGATTTTGTTGCAGGGGCACCACCTGACCATTCTTTTTCTCCCTTAACCTGGCACCTTGCCCGCCCCCGGTGGTGGGAGGATTTGGGCATGGCCCCATCCAACCAAAGGTTCACATCCCCGACATCGCCCACCCCACCTTCTACAGTACCACTTCATAACCACAACATAGCATAGCCATGGGCGCTGCCCACAATGAGCACCCGTGGGGCAAACTTCTGTGGACGTATCTTTGGATCGACCACATGCATTTTCTTTGCAAAGAAATGGAGAATCTTGTCAAAATTCTCCTGCTTTGCCATGGAGGGGTGTCACCGGAGGGTGAAGAGCATGTGGCGCAACAGCGGGGGTCTAAGCCTCCTCTAGGGGAGACTACGGGTGCAAGTGTTTGTGGACAACCACACCATTGATGATAGCATTTGGTCGCATGGGTGCGATGCGACCAAAAGGGCACAAAATGGGCAAGGGCCCATGAGTGTACAAAGGTACGCAAGCCCTACAAGAAAACGGCTTCTAACCGTCATGCAGCACCTTGAGACCCTAGAGCGGCGGTTCCGGTGTCGCAAGAAACGGTCATGAGAATACAACACGACCCCAAACCATTGTTGCTTGTGGCTAGGGTGCATGCAGGGATGCATTGGGGGGGGTATCGCGGTTGTTAGGACAACCGAGGGGGCTGCACAAGGGTGATATTTGTATAAATTCACGTGAATTCGTACGAAATTCGTACGAAATTCACGTGAATCCACGCCTATGAATCAGCTACAGGCTTGCCGGGTTTTGGAACTTCTCGTTTTGGGCGCCGTTTGGGCATGATGGATGCTTTTTGGGCGGGACTTTCACTGGATGATGCGTAATGAAGGTGGGGCAAGAATTTTACCCTCACAAATTTCTCAGAAGGAACCAAAAATGTGGCGTTTTCCTCCGAAAACCTCGAAATTTGGGTCAATTCGCGTGAATATTCACGCCCCATTCGAACGGCCATTTATCCCCTGTTCACGAAGGGTACATACTTGACCCCTGGGAGACCTTCCCTATATTCTAGTAGGCAAGGCCTCCATGGTGGTAGCTACCGCATTTGAGAAGTGCCTCCACTTAGTGCCCCAAGTGCCCTAGGGAGATAAAGGAGATAAGGAGAATATTTGCAGCTTAGCATTTTTTAGTTCATGCAGTCAAGCAAGGCAAGGAACCGGACCTCAGCATCATTGGGGCCAATATGTGAAACGATATCACTTGTAATCGACATCTCTTGAACGAGGACCAAAGCATGTGATACGACAATGCTCAGCAATTTGCAAGCATGCCGTGGGGTAGGCAACCGATCAAGGTTGCCCGATTGCTCCAGCGACCTGGCTAGCCAATGCACGAGGCAAACCTCAAAGGTATCACGGTGTTCTCCCATAATTTCAAAGCTTGAGCCCCTTTAGTCTGTGCCAAAGCGGGGCTTTCACACCCGCTTTGAGAGCCCCAAGACCTAGTGTATGAATTTGTCCCCATGGCATGTCATCCCAAGCTCTCCATATGTTGGGCCTCCAGGTTGAGCCTGCCTCTATGGCATGTGCACAGCATGTTGTGTACAGGGCAAGTGTAACCGTCTAAGGTGGAGGCATATGCGAATTTGAAGGTTGTGTGTGTGTTTTTACCAAGGAGCACAGAGCTTGCAGGACCACTCCATCTCCCAAGGTGAGATAGAAATTACTGGCAAAGGAGGCATTTCAGCCACCGTTTGCCAAATATTACTTGTGAACCTGAAGAGGGCATAAGGCCAACAGTGAATGTTCCATGTAGCGCACTTTGGAAGTGCTTGGCCTCCACCTCATCTTTTTTTTTTGTTGGTGGCATGCGCATGGTTGGGTGAAGTGAGTCTTTCTGTGCCTACGTCAACCATGTGATCTCCATGCTATGCAAGCATTGGTATGTTCCTAAGCAATGCCAAACACATGTGTATTGAGACCACACAACATGGGGACTCTGCATGCAAGGCAGACGTGTTTGTTGAGACCGCACAACATTGGACCTCCTAAAGGGACCATACAACCACACCGAGCAAGTATGTCGGTGTGAAGAAGCGTCCCTTTTGTGACCTGCTTTTGCAGTGTGGCAAAAGTTGACGAGAGCACATGACCATCATGCTACATCGGCAAGGACAATCCTCCAAGTTTTATTTGTGGCAAGGACAACAATGAGTGCTGGACAGCACCTTAGTAGCACTTTGAATATCCTTACTTCCCATTGCACAGCATGTCATCATCCCCGAACGTGTTCAAGAACGGGCAACATGGCCAAGACGCTATGGTTCGGCTTTTAAGGTGGCTGTTTTTTGTTCCGTGTGTTAGGCCATGGCAGCGATGCTCATAGCCCCCCTCCAGATGACTAGTTCTATGGCTAGGGGGACGTTAGAGGGATCCCGGGATTAGAATACACCAAGTGCAAAGCCTCGAACAACACGGCCTCATTGTTCTTCTATTGGCGGTGGGCATGGTACTAGTGTTGATTGTAAGTCCTTTCACTGCGAAACACTTCTCCGCACCCCCTTTACGCCCCACTCCCTCCACCCCATCCTTGGTGCCCTTTCGCCCTTGAGTGCCCATAGTGTGTTGCCCCAAGTTGAGTCACCCTTATGGGAGTAGCCTAGGATAGTAGCCTGGGCTACTAAAGGACAAGCAAGGTGCACTCAAGGAGGCCCCGTGTAAGGGTCTTTGAGTGGTGTTTGGCGCTTGTGGGGTGCTCTTGTTGTAGCCGTCGGCACATGAGGGGCGTTGGATGCTTCAAGTTGCCCTCAATAGTCCCGGGGGGGGTGGGTGGGTTGCCTAAAGTTGCCCACCATAAAGTGTCAATGTCTAGGCGGGGGCCTAGCCACTTTCCCGTGCTCATATTGGTGTTCCAGGTGGGGCGATTGTGTGATTTTAAGTTTTTGTAGCTCGCTATGTAGTGGTAAGCTGTAAGGCCTTGGCTTCCTAAAGTTGCCCACCATAGCTGATGGGTCATATGCTCCACTGCATAAGATCCTAAAGCCCACGGGTAACCAATTAAGCAATCCGAGAAGCGCTTGCTAGTACGGACAGTGGGCGGCTAGAGTTGAATGTTTGGCTTCAAGGAGCTGCCCCCGGTAATGCTCATGTCATCCATTCACCCCCCCCCCCCGAGTGATAAGTGACGAGTGACGTCTAACAAATGGATAGAATGGAGCACGCATGAACAAAAGGACGAAACCACATCAACTGTGCAATTGTTCTTGCGGAATATATGCTCGTGCTTATGTGTATTCACGATCATCATCACCAGTGGTTGTGGTGGTGGTGGCACTGTTGCAACCAGTGCCTTAGCCCAACCTCAATTGTGGAGCACACTTCCCAAGAACCTTCAACAGGCATGTTGTCAAACCAACAAACCAAAGAAAGGGAACCTACATCAATAAGGCGGACGAACAAAAGTGTAGGAGGTCCAACCGGTAATGTCACTGTGACTGTCACCGGGAATGTTGTGCACGCAGTGCACACACAATGCACTGTTTTGTATGTCGGCAAATACAGCAATCCTAGTTTTGGCCCCTTTCCACAATTTTTTTGTTCCATACCAGGGTTTTTTTTTAGCTTCCTATGCATTTGGGATGTGGCATATCCGAATTCTCACCCCATTTTGCCCACTTTCAACCATTTGCACCCATTATACACCCCCCGTTTCTCCCTGAAGGGGAGCCCGAGATGGCAAGGGTTGTAGCCATATTGATATCTCCCCACCATGGGGACCCCGAGAACACAGTGGTTATGTCGCCATATTGATCTCTTCCCACCATGGGGAACCCGAGAAGGCAAGGGTGATGCAGCCATATTGAATGATGTGGCCATTCTGCCCATTTTAGGACCTGCGAGAAGGCAGGGGTTAGGTGGCCACTTCTGATTTTTTCCCCCTGTGGGGACCCCCAAGAAGGCAAGGGTGGTTTAGCCATTCTGCCCACACATGGGCCCCCGAAAGACAAGGGTTATGTAGCCGTGTTGAGTGACAAAGGAAGCCGGAGCATCTACATTGATTGCTTTTGGCCACATGCTAAGGAAGTACCTTCGGGGAACCCAAGGCCGCCTTAAGCTCTGCTTCAGTGGTTTCAGTACTTAGTACCTATGGGGAACCTAACCGTCCTTTGTCTTCCATTCAACGTTCCGGTGCTATTGAGGAAACCGGGCTGTTTGCAGACATTTCTACTGCATTTGTGTGTGTTGTTGTGCATGTCACCCAAAAAGGTAACTCGGCCCCCTTGTATGCGTGCATGCCTCTCCCAAGTTTGTTGCGAAGTGTCAAACGGGCACATTGAGCCTGGATTGTGGCGATACAACTTCGGGGTGTGTGCTGTAGAACTAGTGTGTTTTGCACTTTGTTCTTAGAACACACATGTCGATGTCCGCGGACCGTGGTGAGTTTGTGGTACCATGTTCATCTCCACCACAGCACCGTCCTCACTCTCCATCAACAAGTGTGCCGCGCCCACGCTCAGAATCCCCAAAGCCTTCCTCTTCATCCTATTCGCGGTCTCCATCACTCAAAAGAGCACGGACCACGTGTTTCCCGTGCTCCAAGTCAAGGGACTCATAATCACCACCTCGAAGACCGAAGCCACGAGCACCGAAATGTTCGAAGCAAGCGGACAACGCTGACAAGGTTCATGCATTTGACAAAGTCACAGGGGGGGCGACTCCGCGGGTCCTAGGACGCCAACTACCCCTGCCCCCCCCCCCCCCCCCCAGGGGCCTTCGGCCAACAGTTAGTTGCCAAAGGTGTCTGCCCTCAGGCGTCCATGGGCGCCTAAGGCGCCCGATGATCCATGAACACCAAAGGTGCCCTAAGGAAATTTTTGTCCAATTTGCACCCCAACACTATCCTTAAACCCCACCTTGACTCTAACACCCACCCCCAACCCTCAGCCTACTCCTATCCCTACACCTAACCCTAACCCTAACCCTAGCCCTGGCTCTCACCCTAGGCTAGGGTCAGAGTGAGTGTTGGGGTCCAAAATGGAGAGCAATGATGTGGCAAAAGCAGCCATGAACGAAATTGGAGGGATCTTGTTCGGCCCAATCAACATGGCTGGCATGGCCAAACCAACTGGCTCCAAAGGTTAGGGTTAGGTTTATGGTGATGCTATGGTTAGAGGGAGGGCAAGGGGAGGTAAGGGGAGCCTGCGCCCCCCCCCCCCAACACCCCAAATCGTCCCACCTGGACCCCCCCCCCCAACCGACCCTCCCGGAGCCCCCCCCCATCGCCCCTCCTAGACCCCCCCTCCAATGCCCCCCCCCCCCCCCCCCCCCCCCCCCCCAAGGGGCCTCCGGCCAACAGTTAGTTGGGGGGGTAGTTGGCGTCCAGAACCCAGGGGTCGCCCCCCCCCCCCGGGACAAAGTGTTTTTGTGTTCCGTGCATAGCAACGTTCGCGCATAGTTTCCCGGCGTTGTGTGGCTCTTTGTTGCCCATTCTCTTTTAGATGGGGCACACAAAAGGACAAGAGGTTGACATTTCCCTCATGCAGGAAGAGTGGAAAGAGATTTTTGAGTGGTTGGATACCCAGCCAGTGGCAAGCAAGGGCGTTTTGTACGTGAACGCCGCTAGAAGATTTTTGCCTTGCTTCCACCTTCTGCGAGTAGTAGATCCAATATTCCAAAACCTCGGGCAAAGCCCAAGCCCAAGCCCAAACTTAAGCCAAAAAATGCTTGTTGATACAGAAGAGGGAGAGGAACCAATGACCGAGAAGGAGATGCACACACGGCTGAATTAATTATTTCTTGGTGTTTAATTCGTGTGTATAATAGTATGGCACATCCACATCACCCTGACCCCAAAGATGTGGAGTGGTGGATTGATAGGTGCTCCACTAAGCATTTCACGGAGCCTCGTGCCACCTAGCCGCAGGTCCGTAAACAAGTCAATCTCATGGGTGTTCAGTGTATTACGGCCGAGAAATTCAATATGAAGTATGTTGTGGAAGGTTGGTTGCTGTCCCATGAAGATTTGTTCGGGTGCCTCTTTTTCCTTCGGCGAAGTCCCAGTTTGGACAATTGTGCTGATATGTCTCATTCTAATTGTTCGGATGATGTGTATATGCGAATTGTTTCCTGTGTTCACAACTTGTTGAATTCAGTGGTGGATGAGATTTAGTGGGACGAGACACTTTCTCCATACAACCATAATCCCCATGCCCCCTATTCCGCGTCGCATTTTACGGATAGCATGCCCATATGCTCAGTGGGTGGGGAGTAGTCGGATGTCCTTTTCAACCCCAAGTACGCAGGCCATCTTCAGAAGATAACCATGGGTGTGGGCAATCTTGGGAAAAAAGTATGGATATGTGACTTTATGCCGGGGACTTCGGCGGATGGGATCAACGTGGTCCTTCGTGAACATATGGGTTGTTCTTGGATTTTGAAGTAGGTGCGCATGATGGCGCCTATAAGAGCCGCTTGCACGCCGTTGCATCTGTTTTGGGCGGAACGCTTTGAGTGAAGCCCAACAAGAATACAACGATATCCATGGCTTCTATCACGCAAGGGTGGAGCACCTCTTTGCACGCTTGTGGCAATGGAGGATTGTCCGCAATGTGTACAGGCCCTGTAGTGGAGCTGCATGGCCATGTGCGTATTTTGCTCCAAGTTACTCAATTTTGTATCCGCAAGCATGGCCATGTGCGTATTTTGCTCCACGTTACTCAATTTTGTATCCGCAAGCAAAGTAGGTATCGGCCGTATGGACTTTGGCCTCATGTGCGAGAGTTTGTGTGGGCACAAGAGGATGCTGTTCAGTGGTTGTTATCTTGTGGGCTTTGCTGCTTTGCCGTGCTAGCAGACATATGGCAAGTGGTCTTGGGTGAATTTCCCGACAGGTGCACCCAGTGCACACACAGTGTAACAACATCCCCACTATTCCCGTGCATCAATCTTCATGCGTTAGTGAGTGAAAGATAGTGAACCCCCCCCTCCTTGTCCAAAAAACTGTGACCCTCTTTTATGAGCACCCCTACTGCATGCAGGGATCGGCTTAATAGCTATTCATTGGGGTTTGCTCTCAAAGAATGTGACGAATTAACTCCTAGAAAAAGCATGGTTTGATGTTGTTGTTGGGGCTTAAAATAGCAAAGAAAATGCTCCAAGGAGTGGAAAAGGAGATGGCACCGCTCTTTTTCGATGCTTGCTACGATATTGCAGGGTCCAAGCCATAAAAGTGCAAGCATGGTAGCCAGGTGCTAGAACGGCCAAGTTCAGCCAACTTCTGGTATTGCTTGTGTACATGTGATGAGGCCGCCCTATTGGGTTGGGCAGCGTGCGGGGGGGGGGGGGGGGCTAAGGAACCCCATAGACCGCTCACAACACAGCATCCACCTTGGCTAGCAGTGCATGTGTCCAGCACCTGTGCGTCCAGCCCCTCTAAGCGCAGCCCCTGTGTTGCTGCTGCGGCTAAAACTCTCGCCAGCTGCCTCGCTCTTGCACTTGCTTGCCCACCATGGGGGGACCCCAACCTAAGCTTGGGTGGGCCCCACTATTGGTGGCTTCAGCGAGGCTTCTAATGTTAGTGCTGCCCAGCAGTGAGACTACTGGAATGGGACATCTGCATGCCCTCATACGTCAGCTGCATTTAGGTCACCACACGTACCGTACCTCCTCCTCCTCCTATGTCACCAAAAGGAAGAATTCGGACCCATAGAACAAATTCCACCTTTTCCCTTGGGGACTAGCAGACATATTCAGACCTAATAAACACAGGGCCCCTTGATCTGCAGCATCAGAGCCTGGTGTGAGGTAGGTTGCATGTAGCTGACGCCCCAGCATGCCTGCACTGAAAAAGTGTGTGGGCTGTGTCTTCCGTTCCGCACTCCTCCTCGTGTGGCACTCGTGCTGCTGGGCTGCATATGGGTCTCCGTGGTTAGTAGTCCGGTACACACACACATTCTCCGAGAGAGACTCTGACACACACACACACACACACACACCCTGGCCTGCACCATGTGCCTCACCAACGGGGAGTGACCCGACCCGAGGACGCCACTGTGGCCATACCGGCTCAACCAGGAGACCTGGTAAAAATGGTGAAACTACCACAGACACAGACACACACACACACACACACACACATCCACGCAGGGTAAGTGGCTCACACATGCATCTGTGTGTGTCTTGCTGCTCTGTGGGATCGTTCAAAGAGCTCTGCTGGTCCATCCATATCTCCATTGTTTATCTGTTTTCTTTGCCTTTCTGCCGCCCTGTCGCAGTTCCTTGAATGCATTGCAAGCCTCAACGCTGGAATCCTCCCAAAAGAAGCCATTGAGGCGGCAGTACAGCACTACGACGTAGATTTTGACCCCAGCAGACTACTAGGTGTCCGTGTCGTCCTCTTTTCCTCGTGTTACAACCGTTTCCTATAATTGTGCCTCAAGATAAGGGTGTGCATGGTGCGCACGCCCCTGGGTCACTCACTTTTTTTTTTATTGAAGAACTGCCCCTCCAGGATACAGAGCATTGTGCATCAATTCACAACAGTCCTCCAGATGCCTTCAGGAATCAACAGCAGTCATTTAGAAGCTTGGAGGCATTGTGTGGATTCCTCCTAGCACGTTGAATAGTGAGGGTTGGGTCACTCCGTTTTTTTTATTTAGGGTGGTGCCGTGGTGCAAGGTGCCGCGGCGCACATGTGCGTTGGAAAGTGTGTTGGTATGGCACAAAAAAACGTGCATATGAGTCAAGGCAGTGCCTCTGAGTGCACCGAGTTGGGTAACAGCTCTCCTAAACAGGGTCGCCAGAGGCTTCGGGTGCCACACTTTGCTCTCATCTGCGGTCCTCTTTAATGTCTGGTCTCTTTCCAGCACAGCAACAGGCATATTCACTGTACGGCAACACATAACACAGCACCATTACATGCCCAAACCCCAGCAGCGTGAGTGTGATTGCAGTGGTACTGTAAGCTATGTTTCACCGAGGAGCTGTGCGTGTGACTTTGCACGATGGCAAAATCCCACTGCACCCACCAGCACGCCCTTGTGGTCAGGCATCTCGGCATTCCTATCGACATTGTGTAAATGGGTGAAGTTGGTCGTGGCCTACGCCGTGTTGAAGAACCGCGATTGGGGTCTGCTGCAATATGCCTCCGTCGCGCTTCCAAGTTCGGTGTTTCAGACCACGCCTTGCCGTATGCACTGCGCCCTCCGTATTTGCTCCATCCCCCGGTGCCAGCGATGTGTGTGCCAACCAATTATGGAGTGCCATCAACGGTGCACTGCATGACGGACCAAGCGCTACAAGGCATTGTCCCTTTTGCAGGGGAGGGGGGGCGGGGCTTTGCGCAATCCCATCAACACGCACCATTGCAAACTCGCAACTGGACAAACTTTGCAGCAGATGTGAACCGTCCCTTTCCAGCCATGGTCACAGATGGCAACGCACAAGGGGTCCATTTGATGCGGAGCGTTCAAATACTGCCGGTGGATTCTGTGACCCGCTCATTTTCGTATAATTTGGCATGGGCATTGGGGATTTGTCCATCGTGTCAATGATAGCAGTGAATGAATGGGGGACATGAATATTTGGGTGCGGGAAGCACGGCACGATTTTTTGTGGCGGACAATTGTTGGGGGAAAAAGGAAACGTTTTGGAAATATGTGAAAATTTGTGATTTTCGCATTTTCGCCACATTTTTCATCTTCGGCCACTGGCACAGCCCCCATTCCCCCCCCCCCCCCAAAAGCTAATGCAACTGGTCGCTGCATCTTGCTGCCATAAATGATTTCGATGTTGCCACACGAGAGTGCGTATGGAACCTCCTCAGTGCCAGCTGCCTCCCACAATAGTGTGCTCCAGTCCCCCTGCTGGGCTTTTTGTCATCTTTCTAAGCATCAACAGCTACACAGACCCGAACTTGTGGTTGGTCATTTTTTTACGTTGGAGAGGCCGGTCGTTCTCTCGCAAACGGACGTTGCAAGCAGATGTCTTGGTGATGTCCTTTTCGTCTGTGTGCTTATGGGTTTGACGCTCCAGAGTATAAATCATATCCTTCATGGTTTCTGTTGTCATGCAGCCAAAAGTCCCAGGAACTCTACAGCGGCCTGCATTCCCGTAAAGCAGATGACGACGCCTGCAAAGCAGCTGCATTTTGGCGACTGCCCCTCAGCATGTTCCCCTAAGAGCGCCCGGGGCCCGCCAAGCCCGACGTATTATGCCTCTGCCTCCCCGCCGTTCAGGTGTTTCCCTTGAAGGAGCAGGAGGGATGGCTGCTTTGCCAGCGACGCTGGGCCCATCCGTGAATATCTCTGCATGGCCCCCAAGCAATTGTAACTGAAAAGCCAAGAAGTGCGCAAAATATGCCCCACACAACCCATAAATCGAAAAAACGTTCCCGAGTCGCCGCCTCACGGCACACAGGCATCGACCCAGAAAGCCATGTGAACAGCAGAGTGTTTCTGCTGAGAAGAGAATGACGAAGAGCTCTGGGAAATACACAGAACACCAGAGTCCACACCACCTGGTGTCTTGTGGGCTCTGATTTTTGTGTGGTGGGCTGGTGTAAAGCGCCAGGAAAATTGCACTTCATCAAAGAGCACTGGGCAAAAGGTCATTAATGCACGTGCACAACCATCAACAACAATGGCCCACATGTTTGGCATGACCCTTGGTGTGTCCCCAAAGCCCCCCCCCCCCAGCTGCCTTTTTCCCTTTGTTCCTCCCGAAGCCCCGCCCCCACTTTCTTTCTTGGTTTGCCCATTTTCCCTCAAATGTATTTCGCACCGGTGCACAAACGCCTGGTTTTTTTTCTTCTTCAATCAAGGCACATCGGGATCAAAGCAGGCGTGTGTCTGGGTGCATTGCGGTTGCATGAGGGTTGCTTTGTGGAGGGGGCCCAGGACACACAGACGCTGGAGGTGTGAACGCATAGGTCTCTGGTGCACCCCAGCGTTGCTCTGGGGCCCCGCTGCAAGCATGGCCACAGGGCACGTCTCATTGTCGCCAATTGTCTGGGCCTATCAGACGGGTTGCCCTGAGGAACGCACCAGGAAGCAGCAGGTGTGGTGCACACACAGAGGTCCATGTGTGTAGGGATGTGCGTGTAGGGGTGTGCGGAAGAGGGATTGTAGGGACTGCACTGTATGCAGTGTAACACTCTTACCATGACATACCCAGGGCACCACGCTGCCTGGTACGTGCATTAGGGTGTCTTGAACCCCCTCCCTCTGGAAACCCCCTTTGCATCCGAACCCCCGCGAAGGTGCTCTTTGCACTGAAAATGGCCATTTTGGTGACAGTGTTTTTGGCGGCCTCAGTGACCCTGTGGCTACCCCCCGAAAGGGGTGGGAACTGGGATATATCCATCTTGTGCATCTCTCAGGACATCTGCCAGCTGTCACACCCAAAACCCGCCGTTCGACCCACGTCCTGCTGCACGTGACCCCCTAGCCCGACCATTGGGCCAAGCCCGAACCTTCCAGAGGTCAACAGTGTCCGGGGACAGACTGGTCTCTGGCACACACCCAATGACGCCGGCATTGGCAAGAATTCCTAGGCCTCCCGCCACTGCCCTTTCCTTTGGCAGCCCTCCATTCGACTCTACCCTACGACCCAGCTCTGCACCCTTCACAACAAAGTCACCTTTCAACCCAGTCAAACGCCCCAAATCAGCCCTCATTCAACGGCCGGTGGTTGGTCACATGTCTCCATTTTTGGAGCGCCCAGACGTGTCACGGGTGATGTTGGAGGATGATGAATTGCACCAGCAGGTGTTCAGTGCCGACTGCCCGAGAATTCATCATGTGTAAGGTGGTGATGTGTCGCTTCTTTGTTGGTCATCTTAGACGCTGTAGAGGGCATGTCACATGGTGTGTATACGTTATGCGTGTATGCGACATGGATGATGCATAGATTGTGTATGGGTCGGGCATGCATAGGATATGGACGATGTGTAGATGGCTTTTGGGTCATCTTTCGAAGGTCATGTTTTTCCGTAGAGATCTTGTCTGTGGGATGAAATTATTAATGGAGTGGGGTTGCGGGAGGGAGAATACATTGTGTAAGACGCGTGTCCATACTAATTCTCATTCTATCCCCCCAACCCCCCTCTTTGCCACGTCATTTTGACGTTGCTTGGCCAAATTGTCGGCCATGGTTGCAATACGATGGGGACAAGATGTGGTGTCAAGCATGTTGTTTACACCGCGCACAAGCAAGGGGGCGAAGATGGAATGGATTCAGGGTATTTCCAATTTTCACAAGGGAAGGGTGGGGTGCATTCTGATCCTGCAACAACAAGCCATTTCCGGCGACCAAAATTGAGCGGATGTTGCTGCATCATATTTTGCATTTGCATTGAGGAGCTGGAATGGGAACGCCCAGTTTCTTCTCTTCCCCGGTCGCCATCCTTGTCCATGCTGTCCCACCCAAACAATCACAGTAGTGCTGGGATTTTTGTTTGCCGCAATGAGTGTGCACTGCCCACTCTGTCTCTCTTACAACCCCTGACATTGCCCCACTAGAGTTGCCATGCGTCCCCTGAAACAACAATAGACTTCCTTTGGATGCAACACCACTTTTGGGGTGTGGGTGGTGGTTGCTGTCGTCAAAAACCATATGTTCTTGTTATTCCAAAACGACACGAGAGTGCCATGGAATCAATTTGTCACGCAGCAAACAGCAACACCGACATCTAGCGACCTGCGTCAAAGTTTGGGACCACATCTGGTGGGCCTGTGGCTTGAGATTGCCCTCACATTAGGCGGCCATCCGGCATGCCAGAAATTAATTAGATTAAGCGCAAGTGTTAGCCACTCATATCATCTCTCTGATCGTAGTGCCTCGTACTGCCCAGCCCACCCTCTGTCTCTTGTACCCGCTCCTTGTAGTTGGCCTCAACCTGTCCATTGCAGGTGCCTACATACCAACAAGTGGGCTTGATGTTGTGCCACTTCATGTGCCCACCAGTTTCGAATGGAGGCTTGCCTCTTTGAACAGGGTGCTTGGACTGCATTAGACATGCAAGCACAGCACACACGCCCGTACGCACGCACGTAGGTGCGCACACGTGTCCATGTGTGTGTGTGTGTGTTCATGTGTGCATGTGTGTGGGACCACCGTATTTTATAGGGAACTAGCTGTTTTCGCTCAGCTGTGCCTTCGTGGTCCTTGGGCCTAACAGCGGATCCCCTTGCAATGAGCCCCTTGGTTTGCCTTGATCTGTTGTTGGACCAGTGGACTGGAACCCTGCTACAGCCACCAGCCGCTGTCGTTGGCCGGGTTTGAACTCCTGCTGAAGAGTTTGTGGCTCCCAGCCTGCTAGCTCCATGGAAAATTTTAGCCACACCGATTGTAGGGACCCATCTCTAGGCAGGAAGTTCCCTACTGATGGGCCAGCCCAGCGTTGTATTTCTTGGGGGCGCACTCAGCGCAGTGCGCGCACAGTGCAAGGACGCCCCCCTGGGTCGGAAATCCCACAGGGTGAATTTTACAAGTGGATGAATTGCTGGTGTTTACAAGTGGATGCATCGCCGACAGTGCCGAAGTGGGGGCTTTTCCAGATGTTGGTGGAAATTGTGGGACCTGTCTGTCAGAACTGTAAAAATCTGACAGCCGCTTGACCAAAAACAGTCAACTGAATACATGTGTGGCATCATGACAAGGAGCCAAATCCAGGGATGGCATATGGGCAAAAGTTTTACTGAACAATGGTCTGTTCCAATCCTGCCAGTCTGTTGGTTTGTCAGCTGATAGTGCAGTGGCATTTTCCATTTTGGATGTCATTGGACATTTTTCTTCCCATCAGGGTTTTAGTGGGCCAGGGATCTGATGCATTGCTGCTGTAGTTACTAGCGGTGCTGTTCCTCCTTGTCCTTGTGTCCAGACTCTGAGTGCACGAGACTCTAGAACAATCTAGGGAATCCACTCCCCTATAGTGATTGCAGGACCATTTCTTTCATAGTCTAAGGCTAAGGTTATCTTCACAGATGCATGCACCCATGCGCGCTCACACACATGTACACATGCAGGTGCACATGGATGCATGCATGCTTGTGGCGGGAACATTGCAGGGCGCACCCTTGGCACCAGCTGCAGTACCCTTGGCACAAATACAAGGCATGGTAGTGCAGGAGCTGGGTTCCCTGCCCAAGGATTAGAAGTGTGGCCCAGATTTTATGCCACAGCTGCTGCCATGATTATCTGCACCAACACCCCAACAGCAACTTGGGTTCCCAAGGGGCACCTGCAGGTCTCCTTCATGGATTTGGCTTTGGGTTTTGAGGCCTCTGCAGAGCAGCCACTGCCACAGGCCCGTAGGCAAAGTACATCAGGTGCTGGATTCTGCTCCAAGATGAAGGTAATTGCTTAGGCTTGCACTCACTCTCATGGGTCGCACGGCAAGGGGGGGTTGGGATTAGTGGGGGGGCTGCTCTCAACACCTACAGGTCTTTCTCTCTAGTCCTCCGCCTCCAGGAGCAGGACTGGTGATGAAATTGAATAGGTACCCTCTTTTCACCAAACCACACACGATGCAGCAACATCAGGTGGGTACAACAATACGGTGAGCCATGGGCAGCTCAACAAAAGTCCAGGGCATCACACCAGCAGAATAAACGACAACTGGGACAAGGCAGTTGCAATGGGAGCTGGGCATGTTTGAGCACGGACTGAAGTCACGGAGGCCCCATGCCAAAGGAAGTTCTCACCAAGGCAGGGCGACAGGCCTGGACCTGGATCTGCTAAAGCCCGAGTGCCGCGAGGACATGAACAGAGCACTCATATTGCACACGTAACCCTGGTGAACCATGTTGCCTGTCATGCTCTCCCCTATGCAAGTATGCACACGCACTCACACCCTCAGGCATATGCACACCCATGCAAGCACACACCCCTTGCCCACATCTTCTTACTACTCCTCCGCCCTCTTCATAAACCCCGGCCCACCTGTCGCCTACATCTGCTCTCATATGCCCTTGTCGCCCCTCAGTTTAGAGCCTTGGACCCCAAGGGCAACGACTGGATCACGAAGGAAGACTTTTACGCACTGTACGACGAAATGGACTTCTTCGGAGCCCATGAGCCTTCAAGCCTCAGCAAAGAACTTGCACAATACAATATGTTGGGGCACGACAAACTGTCTTATGAGGAGTTCAGTTTAGTCATGCTGAAGCTGGCACAACGGTAAAGGCTTGTGCAGAGACACTGGGCTCAGAACACTGTATGAGCTCAGCCGGTGTTCTTACCCCCGTGTTGCAGACCACATCGTCTGTGGTTGTTGCTGATGAACATCCAGTGCCTGCCCATGTGTCTGTTGGGCGCCACAATACTCACCACGAACTTAACCCACGACTGGGGGGGGGGGGGTTGCCAAGGAGATTTAGGTGCGATGTAGGTGGATAAAAAGGGGGTGGGTGACTGGGGGACCAGTGGGGGAGTCATGGATGTAGCCGATGAAGGGCAGCGGCGGTGATTTCATCCAAGTTCAGAGCTAGAAACTGCCTCTTGCACAGCTGCATTGGGCATTCGGCCTCTGGAGGTCTGGTGCAGGAATCCCCCCCTCCCCTCTCCTCAACGGAGAGGCCATTCGAGTGTGGTGCCCTCTGGGCCCCCTCGTCTACACGGGCTGTAGCACCGCAGCTAGCACCGGCGGTTCCGAGGGCAGGGAAGCACTCTGTGTGGGGCCCCTTCACCTGCCCAGAGTACGCCCCAAGCCGTGGGAAACCGGATCCAGCTCATGTGGCAGCACCACCTGTGCCGGATGACAGTCAAGGAGTGTCTTGGGGTGCACTGTGTGCAGCCCTAGAGCCGTAAAATGTGGGGCACATGGGGCGATTATTGGAACCCCAATCACGGGGATTTTTTTTCATTGGAATAAGGTCAAACAGGAGATGTCACCTAGATCAGCAGACTTATAAATGTTTACGGCGGCAGTGCCGTAAACGTTTATGGCACTGCCGCTGTAAACTGGCAGGGGTGTGGGAGGGCAATCAGTCAGTCGGCAGGGAGAAATGAAACCCGCCCAGGAGAATAGAAACTACACCCCCTTTCATGTGTATGTCTTTCCTCACGGGCACACACAAGCTCAGTATGACGTGGACTGCAAACGCCTGACTCAAGCAGGCGAGGTGTTTTGCATGCAGGATCAGGTGGAGGGCAGAGATGGACTTAGGGGATGGGTGATGGGGAATCTGCATAGTCTGCGGGGGGGTTTTCAGAGAGGCCAATGTGTATTGTAGTTTGTCTGTCAACCCCTAGCCCCTGATACAGATGATGTCAACTGTTTATTATCATGAATGATTGATGGTGCAGAAGGAGAACAGAGATAGTTTTCCCACACTCCTCACTTATCGTCGAGCAGCATTTTCCCCGACCTGTGGTCAATTGTATGTATGCTGTGAGCGACGTAAATACCTATGGTGCAAGCGCCATAAAAAGCAATTGTTACAGGCTCTATGCTAGAAAGCCTTCCAGAAGATATTCATTGGTTCATAACATATGTTTTGCACCGAGTAAGAAATCAAATTGTTTCCTTCTTGGTTGGGCCATGCACGGGTTCCCTCAACATCCTATTTTGTAGGCGTGTCATCACGATGTGGTTTTATGGCATCAGCCTACATTGGCACCAATACAAACACGCGCCCAAGCCCTCCTTGCATACTCTATTCGCAGTCAAATGGGGAAATTGAGTACATGGGGGGGGGGGGGGGCAGAAAATGGGCCTATGAACCGGTTGCTATTCGCCTGTGGGCTGAAACATAACGCGGGCGGCACTTGTGCCATAAAAGAACAGTTGTCAGAAGCTAGACAACAAAAAAGCTAGGACAAAAGCAGTTAGTTGATTGCCAGAGGTGTTTCACAAGCGACTAATGATGAACCAAACTTCTACCTTGGGGGGCTCCAGTTTTGTGGCTGTTGCACAATTTTTCCGTTGCTCTTGTTTTGTAGGGGTGCTGTTAAATTATGTTTTTGGTTGCACCGCCTGCACATAGAAGCAATGGGTATTGGTGGCCAAGCCCTCCATGTGCACTGCTTTGTGTGCCTCGTGCTACCACCACACTTGCAAAAAGTGGGCTACTCTCCCAAATGGCCTTTGTTTGACAAACATGATTTTTGCACTGAAAATCCTTTTTCCGGCTAGAAAACAACGTTACGCTTATAACTATTTATGGTGTTGGCACCGTAAATACATTGACCGTAGGTAGGGGAAAATGTTGGGCAACAAGAAGTGAGGGGTGAGGGAACGCTTCAGCGTTAGTTGGAGTGAAAGAAACTATTATGTCAAGCAGCTTTTCAAATTTGCCCTTTGTTCCGCTGTTCTATTTGTTGTGCCGTGCGTCATTTCCCTTGCAGTCACCTCTAACGTGACAACCCATGGGGGGTGCTGTTTACTAGTGTGTCCATTTACCATGGGCAGACAGGGGGATCACACTTAGCATTCCTTCGTGGCACAAGTGGACTATGCAGACCCATCCCCCTTTGTCTGTCTCTACCCTCCTCCATCATGCAGAACAAACGTGCTTTGATTGTACCCCGGTGTTCAATATAGCAGAAGAATGGCCACATTTTTGCAACGCCAACACCATGAACTTTTACGAAAGTAGCAGTCCGCACAAGGGTGATTTTGAGCTTCGAATTCATAATTTTGCCACATTGTTTGGGACATCTTTCTTCCAAATGTCCAACTCGTAATCAACCGTTCATTGAAGTGTCTACTGGATGATCATTCATCCTTAGGATGTCTCTCGTTTTCAATGCCTTCTTGGTCTCGTAACTACTGCTTCCTAGCAATTCTGAACAAGGTTTGGGTCCTGCAAAATTAGGTTTGCAATGCCACTCAAACTGTGTTTTTCAAACAAAACTAGAAGCCGTCATCATGTGGAAATTGTGCCAAAACGCCAAGAATTGCGGCGTTGACGCCGTAAACTTTTCGTTGACTACGCATTTGTGTCCCACAGGTCGAAAGCCCTGTCATGCACATGTTTTGCAAAAAGAAAGTGTTTTTTTTACGCCCCGAGTCCCAGAAAGGGAGTCCTAGGAAGGTATGATCCTCTTGCAAGGTAACGTCGGGTCCTGCCCCCCTTGTTCTTACCCGTGCAAGAGGGCCGTGGCAAGGTGGTCGGGTCGGGGGGGGGGGGGGGGGGGCATGGTGGCTGTGGGTGGTCCGACTGTGCGGGTCCTAGGACGCCGCCTAACCCCCCCCCCCCCAAGGGGCCTCCGGCCAACAATTAGTTGTCAAAGGTACCAGCCTAAGGAGTCTAAGATGGTCTACAAGCATGAGAACCCCATGTCTCTATATACTCTCATATAACGCTTTGAGCGCTAGATCGTGCAAGATGAGGCGCTACACCACTGTCATTTGTTACTCTTTGAAGATCCCGCCCTCGAAGCCGAGCCCCGGCAAGAGGTAGCAGTTGGTGTGGGGGAAAAATTTTGCCGGGCCGCGATAATGTCAGACCCAGCGCCCGTTTTGCCAACAATTTGCCCGGCCTATAGCTAATGCTACGCACTGTAATGTGAACTACTGCACTAAGTTGTTCCATGATACCATCCATGCTTTGAGCGCCAGATCGTGCAAGACCAGGCACCATACGAATGTTGAAGAGGCAAGCAACCACCCGATATGATTTTGATAGCTCATCCAGCGTGGGTGACTTGTTTAAGTAAGGGCTTTTTCCGGTGCCCTTCTGAGCCGGTGGCCTCCCCCATCCCTCCCCTTCTTAGTTCAATCCATAGAAAGTGTTCCAAGTAACGACTCTTGGTCTTAGGCCCTTCCCTGGAAATCGTTCCAAGTAGCCACTCTTGGTCGTAGGCCCTTCCCTAGAAAGTTGTCCCTACCTATATATTTGTGTGTGTGTATTGCACCATCATGTCACTCTAATCCCATGATTGCCTCAGGAGCCCACTCCCTTGAGATTCCCCGTGTGGCTGGGAATACCCAAGCCGATGACACCCTACCCACTAATGGGTCAAGGGGCCGTGTGAACTGTGGGATCACACCTAGGCCGCATACCCAACTATTTGGAGGTCCGTCCCCCCCTGAGCAAAACCCCTCCAGACCCCCCCGCGATCGCCCCCTCCAAGAACCCCCCCCCCTCCCAGAACCCCCCCCCCCCCCGCGCTTCCAGAAGACCCATCCCTCCCGGGGTCCGTCGTTCTAAAGCCGGAAGAGTCCAACCCAACTCAACCCAACCCCCCCCAACCCAACCCCCCCCCTAGGGGGCCTCCCACCAACGGTTAGTGGGGGGGGGGCTAGTTGGCGTCCAACCCGAGGAGTTCCCCCCCCCCCCCCCGTGATGGTGGCACACCTACTGGCACCACAATTGGTTGTTGTCAGGGTTATGTATGCCTGGTGCCCCAAGCCCCGGCAAGGAGGCTAGGGAGCTTGACGCCGAGCTCACCAGGGGAGATGTGGGCCTAAGCTCACAATCTCCACATCACAACAACAAGCTATCCAACCGCTCCACGACTGCCTGTCAGTATGGGAATGGTGGTGGCACGGGGCATGACTGAGGTTGGACCCGCACTCTTGGGGTGCAATCTGCGCACACGTAGAGCCATAAAGCCCCAAACACACAGAGGCACGGCGGTGTCTCCTGCCTGCAAGCACCACCGTGGGTCTAGGGGCTGTCAGTAGTCTGGCATGACCTGCAACCGGACGCCTGGGTACGTCACGCCCAGTTGAGTCCCGCAGCGAAGGCGGGGCGGACCGTGGGGCAAAGGCGACCATAAGAGGAGAACCCAACCCAACCCATCTCAACCCAATCCCCCTCTCCTTCGCATGTAGGCGGATGTCGTTGGCTCCGATTCCACCTGTGCACAACCGCCATCGAAGAGGCCGATGCATTCATGATTTGCACATGTTGTGTGAGCAATCTAAGGCCCTTGTATTCCTTTGAGGGAGTAAGTGCATCCCCGGTGTCAGTCATCGCATTCAACAAAAGGAAGGAAAAATCGTTCTTTTTGCCTGAGCTGCACTGTTTCTCACAGCAGCATTGAAGGAATATTGCAGAGCCTTCGGCCGTGGTTGCCTTTGAGCTTGGCACTCTGTCAGAATTGTGATCCGGCCTTGCTCAGAGGAAACAAGCGAATGAATGGGAGTGCTCCTGTGTGGGTGTGTGGCTGGGAAGATCCACCACGCCTCGATTTATGTTATATATGTCGTTGTCTATCTACAGACACGATGGGCCCATGCAGTGCATTATTGTTGTGGTCCAACGTAAAGCCTCTCTGCAACAACATTGTACAGGCGCTGATGAGCGGCACCAGGTCTTCATCAGCTCAACAAAACCTCCGTTGTATCTGGCTTTGATATGTGTACATAGGTAAGGCAGCCGTGGTCTCCACGGCCCCATCTGCCCATGCAAACTCCGGCTCTCATCAATCCTGTGCGGGCAACCGGCCTTGCCTTTCTCGGCCGGGACTGGCACTAGTGGTTTGGCATCAATCAAAATGCAAGTGAAGTACTGTCGTCGGCTGACTGAAGGCGGTTGCTGTTGCGCAGACTTGGTGGACTGACGGGTTGATGGTCGTTCGATGGCACATGTGCGGGTTGACCGGACAGTTTCCAGAGGCTCAGCCGTCGCAGAGCCCCAACTTACACACTCCAGACTGCTGTGCAATGATCACGAGCCGTCACCCAATGCTTCTGTCCATCCGTCCTCATCCGCAGAGTCCCCGGACTAACATCCGTTGGTGGTTAATAGCTAGCCATTGGCGGACATTTGTGGATGGTGACAAACCTCACGAGACCCAACAATTTGTTTTTGGACGGGGGCGTTCTGCAAGGCCCTGCCCTGTCCGGGGGATGATCCTGCTTCCCCCCCCCCCCACACACAAAGACATCGCAAGCCCTACGCCTCTTCTTTTCCACGGTGCCCTCTTCTCAGCCGCAGATTGCTCTCCGTACCCTCAGCCCTGACCCGTCCCTCACACACATCAGACTCAAGGCCTTTATACCTCCGCTTTGTGTCAGGACCGGCAGAAGGATCTCGTTTCATAGGTTGAGGTGAGGAACCCGGGCTGCTTGTGGGAACCCGATGAGGAGATGGGAAGGCAGAGCGGACGGCGCATTCTGAGTGTCTTCACAGCTTGAACAACGTTGGGGGAATAGCACGGGGATTGGGCCGGTGAACATGTTGTTCCGCCTGCCAATTGTGGAGCATTCCGCCGCTTGAACCATCATGTGACATTCCATTGAGTTCTAGAAGAGGCTGTGGCTGTAAGTCTTTCCAAATCATCTGGTCTGTAGGTTTACGCTCTACAATGTACACACGCAGGCTCATGGGTCCTGGTGCAGGGTCTCGTCGGTCATACGAAGGATACCCCTCCTTCAATAGAATGCTCTGGGTGGTGGCCCCTCGATGTGAAATGTCCATATGAAACCCAAAGGGTGCCTCCCACATTTGCCGGCTGCCCCTCTTTCCCCCCCTTCTTCCGGACAGGGGGTGTTTGGGACCCTGTGTGAGTTGCGAGAGGCGGCTGTGTGACAGTGACGGAAAAGTATTCCCTTTTTTCTCTGGTACGCCCTTGTCTGAGGTGCAGTCGGCGTTGTTGAACCCCCAACCCCCCTAATAGTGTGCTGTGTGGGGATGTGGCGTCCGGGGTTGTGGTGTGTGGGTCTGTGGTGTGTGGGGATGTGGTTTCTAGGGCTGTGGTGTGTGGCGCTATGATGTGTGGGGCTATCCTGTGTGGGGTCGTGTGTGGGGTTGTGCTGTGTGGGGCCTGTTTGTGGATGGGCCTATGTACAAATTCGTAATTGAGCGGCACATCTGTATCCCGCACGGCTCCCATTTTGAGTCCTCAGAACGGCAAATTGTATTTCGGTTTTGTTGCCACTGTTGCTGAAAGCACCATTCTGTCTTCTCCACAGGGCTGGTCTTCGTGGGGAGAGTTGGTGGTTGGGGGGTGCACAACAGTACACCGAGATTCCTGCCCCGACTGCCGACCACAGTCCTCTGCACAGTGTGTGCGGGCTTGCCGGACTGCCCCTTTGCACAACAGTACACCGAGATTCCTGCCCCGACTGCCGACCACAGTCCTCTGCACAGTGTGTGCGGGCTTGCCGGACTGCCCCTTTGGCCTGGATTGCAAAGTAGCAACTCGCTGCCACCGCTGGATAATCCCAGATCCACGTTTTTCTTTCGCATCGGCAAGATCTAGTCCACTTCCGATTGAGCTGACCTGCTGAGTCTCAGGACTCGAAATTCTAACCCCATAATCCCACAATGCCTCCCTCACACTGTTGCCCAACACCGCAGAGGCCCAGCCGTTGGGTATCTGTAGGACCTAGTCCCCTTAGTGTTATTTTTCTACCTTCTGTTGACTTTTTGCGTTGCAGCGAGTAGCGCCGCACAAATTATGGCCAATGATATTTGCCCGATGGTGCTTGGCAATCAAGGCAATCAATCTTTAAGCCTTTTGTGCCCCGTGTTCTCTTTGCCTCTCGAATGAGACGGAGGGCGGGGTCAGTCTGTATGTCAGTTGACGAATGCATCTCCCTCACGGTTCTGTCAAATACTGCCATGATCCTGCGTGGATGGGAAGAAGGGCTGCATGGGTGTTTAGGTGGGCGCGGGTGTGTGAAGTGGACAAGCGGCGGTGCTGAAGCCCTGTTTCTTTACTGCAAGTAAACAGTGTATTGCTTTCGTGCGCGCGTCTATGTGTGGCCCAGTGGTGTCTTAAATTCCCAGATCTCCGTTGTTATTTGAGCTGAAGACCGACCCTGTTATCAGTGGGTGCAAGGAGATATACAGGTGCAGAGGACCGCAGGAATGAGGGCCTCGCCACACCGCCGCATTGTACCCAACGTGCCACTCTCTGTGTTACGCATTGCTTCCTGTGAGTTCCAATAGATGCAGTCAGTCTGGTGTGATGCCAAATGGCGAAGCCCCCTGCTTTGGGGATGTTGTCAAGCACGCCATGTTGCTGCCACAAGCGCGGTGAGGGAGATGCCTGCCTGTGGGTGGGTGGGTTCGTGTGCGCGCGTATGGTGGCACAGGTGTATGCCAGTAATGGCCGCATTTGCAGTGTAGAGGTATACAATGCACCAGAATGGACGAAGGTATACAGAGCATCTTGCATCGCTCCATCGAGCACTCATCAAAGATTGACCAGACCGAATCTGGCCAAAACATTTTCTCAAGAATACTGGATTTGGCATCTTGGTATAAAAAGTGATTTCCTGGATAGCAGGGAGGGTAGCGGAGTCTTTGTTGCACTGTGGGTTGCTTCAGTTCAGGCAATTTGATTTCCCGGGTCACATTTGACCTCGAGGATTGTTTTGGAGAGTGGTTGCAGGTTCTGGACAACTCTTTCTCTTTCGCACGTAAGGCCTGGTGCCCATGTTCACTCAGGTCATATTCTCTGCAATGCAATTCCACTTCCGCAACTCTCACCAGCAGCACCACTTTCAGCCAACAACACAGTAAATGGACGTTAGTATGACACTAATCTACTGTGAGAGCGCCTGGGTTGCATGGTATTCATGTACAATTTGTATGCATTCTGTAACTCAGCCTTTGAAGATGAGGTGAGATCAAGGTGTTGTGTACAGTGCAAACAAGGTTTTCCACGATGAAGTGCAGATGCCCGTGCAATGGTCTCTGCCACGTTGCTCATCCTGTCCACCTCTGTTTTTGTGCTCCAGATCCTCCGGAGTGAAAGGGGCACCACAGTGAGGTGTGGTGTGCACTGTGACCTGTGGTATCTGGTAATCCAAGTTCAATGGTTTCGTTGCAGAGATTCTCAAGTGGCTGATCAAGCAATCCTGGGCATCCCCCACTGTAGGAACATACCCCTCTAGACGACAAACTGTGAACGGGGTGATGCGAAGTAGCATTAACATTGCAAAACAACTGTAAAGGGTGAGGCAATTATCCCCCCCCCTTGTCCAAGCACGACCTTGTCTAAGCACGGGGTGGGCGTTGAACCGCTGTTTTTAGAATTAGAAGCGCTTTTTTGTGGCCCTAAATGGAGGATTGGGTGTTTGTGACGCGCTTGTAGAGGGAAAGAAGCACTCAGTCATGTCTGTGATTGTGCATTCTGTTCATAACAACATTGTACCACACATTGCAACCCCATGCTGTTTGTTTTGATGTGAATTTCAGCCATGACTAACCTTGTTATTCCCTCAACCTGCCATGAAACCTGCTCAAAAACCAGCTCTGAAGGGCAACCATGTCCAATTGTTCAAGAGTGAGGTGGAAGGTTGGAAAGGGCTCCTATTCCGCGGCACCTGATGCCCCCAACAGTGAAGAAGGAAAGGCAGCATTTGGAAATTTGCTTGTGCGTTGTACCATGCTGTGTAAGGTTTGAGGCCCGCGCGTGCTTTGCGGTTATGTGTGTCACGCGCATGCACGGTGTTGTCTAAGCACAGGGTGGGCGTTGAACCGTTGTTTTGCCTGGACTTTTGGGACCACAGCCCTGCTTGCGAAAGGGGGGGGCGGCGCAAAGATACTGACCATCTCCAGCTTGAAACTAGCAGATTCGAATCTGATGTGCAGAGCAGCTGGGTGTCAACCATTTTGAGCTATTTGGTAGGAGTCAATGGAAGAGGCAATAATCAGTCGGAAAAGCTGCCAATGATTGATTTGGTCAGCATCGATTACTTTGGGTAACACTTTGTAAGGTTAGGCACCAATTCTTTAGGTGCTGCCAATAACTCGTACCTGTTCATCTCCATTGATTGAGAACAAAAAATTCAGTTTCGCTTTGTGATAACCTATCAATTAACGGTTTCAGGTGTTTTCATACAGCAAGGTTTTGGTAACTGACCTTAAAAACAGGTCCGGGTTTTACCGTATGCAGCATTTGTGATACTAGAAAATTGGGGCTGTAGCTACAAATAACTGATAATTGTTTACACATATAGGTTTGAACCAATAAACCATTTCTCTTAGCCTAGGAAAGCCATTTTCCAGGCAATTTTTGTAGCAAAATTAAACATTGTGGGTTTAAATAACAGGTTTTAACCTTGACCACCTGGGAGGGGGGGCACAAGTGTTCATAGGATTGCCAAGGTGCGCCCCTCCGCCCCAAGAGGGCAAACATGGCCCCAAAAGGCCCCAATATGCAAAAGGGGCGCTGAATTTGCTCAGATTTATGTCCAGGTTTCTATGTGGAAAAGGTTCCAAATATCATGCACGTTGTTCGGGTAAGATGCTGCTAATCAAAAGGTCATTTATGAATGAATGAAGAGAGCTCCCAAGGGGATGAGGTACGGTTCCGTTTGTTGGCAATTTTTGGTGCATCCTTCTCTGAGTTGGTGGTGGGGTGCCACTTGGAGTTGTGTGACGAGATGTTCACAAGTGACAACCAACACAAACCAACAAAAATAGAACAACCCATTGCTTCAGTTTTTGTTAGCCCACATGGCATGCATTGGTGCTTCGTGTGGTTTTTGAGGGGGGGGTTAATGCCCCATATACTTGGTTTTTGCGCACGTAAAAGGGGGGTTTTTGCGTTTGGACGGCAGATTGGCGCTTAAGTCAAAAGGGCATTTTTGCGCGGGCACAAACCCCCTTCTTGCTTGTGCAAAAACCCTTGAAAATGGAACCGGGCCCTAGGATCCCAAGGCAACATTGAAGGTGGGGGGCTGGGGGCAAGCACTGCATATTTTCAATGGGAAACCAATGCCAAGGGAGTATTTTAAGTATGCCGGATCTCCATTTCATATTGGTTTGGGACCAAAATGGTGTTTTTTTTTTTACCACTGCCCAATTTTTGCTGGGGTTTTGCCTCTTTTTGTTTCTATTTACTGAGAAACATTACTTCATAGTTACATACAGAACTACAAAAAGGGGTATGCCTGCTGTGTTTGAAGTTTGAATCTGTGGGGGCTATTAGGGATTTGCCTGCGTTACAATATTCTCAGAATCTTTGAAATTTTGAACAAATTTATTGCCTTGATCATTTTTTTTCAGAATTGCTCTGAGTGTCTGCAATCTCTTAGTGTGTGTATTCCAGATATCTCTCAGCTGTTTTGTAGAGGGTGCCAAAGGAGTACCATTGCCGCATGCAGTCTGCCTGGCCCATCCAAGCAAATGGTGCACTGAACTTCAGCAGATTTTTTCTTGGTCCACAACAAGAGAAACACATCAGACCTTTGGTTTGGTTTGACCTCAAGTAGCATGCCACTCTGCAGATACCCCAGACTAGGCATCGTGCACTTCATTTCACCACGTTCACTGTTGTTTGGTGTTTGCACAGAAGCTCGCTGCCCAAACTCAGTCCCCAATCCAAAGAAAGTTGCAAATGAAGGCATTCGTTCACTTACAACCCACTTCTTCTTTTGCAGTCCGTATTCAAGTTTAAAAACTGTCGCAATCTCCATATGGATTGCCATTGCTGATTAAGTTACACACAATCTTACATAGTCTTTCACTTGCTCTGAAAAACCATTTCTCACTGCATACCGGGGGCCATTGGGAAACCACCTGAGACGAACCTACGTTCTCAAACGGGCAAGCAGCTGTATTTCATTAGACAACATCTTTTTAGTTGTGCTCTTGTCCAACCAGCCTCAATGGAGTCACCATCATTGTCCAACTCCTCTTCTAATTCCCCATCCTCCTCAGACTCTTCAATCTCCTCATGCTCTGACTGTGGGTACGGTGTGTCTTGATCTACATCAACTGCAACTTCAACATCCAATTGGTTTGGTTCTCCATTTGTGTTTTGGCTGTGCTGTGACAATGCCTCTACACCTCCACCTTCATTGCTCCGTGACAGCTCTCTAATGTTTGAAGCGATTTGAGATGGAGACATCAGTACAAACAAAAAAATAGCCAATTTTTTTATTACAAGTTGTGCGATACGCACACTATGTGTCAAATTGTGTCAGCCGTGATTCTTCATGGCCGGTACCTACGGTCTCGGTGGTGCATCTTCACTCCACTTTATTTTTGAAGCTGAGTTGTTATTTGCTTCAGATTGCAAATTCATAGGCGACCGCACAACGCGTGATTTGGGACAACAAGTAGTGCGACTTGCAAACTGCGTTTCACAGTGCCTGCCGCGGTTGTCCCTTGTGTTATGGGGATGACCTCAGGTTTCGGTGGTGCATCTTCGCGCCTCTTGTGTTCTGAAGGTGGGTAGTTACTCTCGTCAAGCGAGAAACGGAAAGGTGACGGCACAATTTGTCAGTCAGGACAACAAGCTGTGTGACCCACACTTTTGTTGTTGCACAATATGTTCCACTGTGTACATGTACCTCATGATAGGCATTGGTTTTTGGGGCTCCACCGTCCCTCCTTATTTTTTTGTGTCGTCTTGTACTTTCATTTGGCTTTCGTGGGGAACAATGCAAGTGAATGTTTTACGTTGTAGTACATATAGATTTTGAAGATGTAGCACTCAAAGATGCATTTTGTACAAAAAGAAAAACACAGGTGCTTTTATGGAACTCGAAAAATGTATGCAACACATGCTAGCCTAGGGTGTAGTCCCAAGTTGCGCGCCGCGGTGGCAGGTCGCGTGACGCGCAAGTACGCCCTACGACACACACCACATCGTCACAAAGTTATTGCACTCTACAGCACGTGACACACCCAGTTGATTAATTCATGCATCTTAGTGAAAGCAGCAGAAACACGGGTATGAGTAATATGAACATAGCATCTGTACCGTTTAGAAAAAAAAAAGGTAATTTCTCCGTTGGCCCCAATTCGGATTGCTTAACTGGTACACCTGCGAATTTGCAGAAGTTGAGCTCTACTAGTTGCTTGGCAAATTTAGTGAAGTATTGGTGGCAGAATTTTGACACTGATTTTTTCCATATGTGTCCATTGGACACCTTACCCAATGAACACAAAGAGCACTCTCGTGCGCATTGCCTTTACGTGACATTCATTGAAAGCATGTGTTGCCCCATCTCAGGAGGAGTGACGGGGAGATGGGAGATCTGGGGGGGGGGTCGTTTGGGTCCACCGAAAGCGGGATTTTGAAACTACCCAGGCCCATATTGCGCAAGCGGAGAATAGTTCCGCGTGGTTTTGCCATCATTACTATAATTACATCCCATCCCGGAGCAAGTATGGGATCGATCATCACACATTCAACGCGTTTTGCAAATAGTTGGGTGCCCCAATATAATTGATTGGCGCGCATCACAACGCACGTTCCATGGTGTATCGACTCATGAGGCACCGCAGTACATATCTTCCCGGTTGCAGAGCATCAACATGTTTCTCTTCCACATGCTTTGCACGATGTAGCACGTGTCATATGCATCTATCACCAATGTACTCTTGTAAGAAATGACTTCGGCGCCACACCTTAGGACATGCAAGTGTGTGTCAAACGGTGTGCCGCCACGCATTATCGAAATCACCAAAGGACCCACACGGCACGGTGCACTACACCTTTGACTGCTCTTGACCAATATGAAGCATCCATTTGAACCGCTATGGAAGGGAGTGTACACGTGGTAAAGCTTGAAATGGACTACATTGGGGTGTTTATGGATAAAAGCCTTGCCTAAAAGCTCGCTTGCAAATGGATAGTGAGCGCGCCAGACGGCTCACTAAGCGCCCATTGAGGCTCTATTATGGCTCACTATGCAAACGTTAGCCACAACCACAACCACAACCACAACTGCAACCACGGAGACATCCCAAACTTTAAGTATAAGCGCAACCACAACTGTAACCGTAGATATAGCCATACCCACATCCACACCCAAAGTTACCACGACAACCACCAACCACGACCACAATCACAACCTCAACCTCAACCACAACCCAATCCACAACCACAGCAACAACCACGACCACAACCCCGACCACATCCACACCAGCAAACACATTTGCAGTCACAACCCAAACCACAACCACAAGCACAATCGAAGCCACAGTGAGAAGTGAAACCACAACTACAGCCTGAGCCGTAGCCTGTAACCACAACCACAACCAATGCCGCGACCACAACCACAACCACAACCAAAATTAGAGCAAGAACCACAAGCATAACCACAACCACAATCACAACCACAACCACAACCATTGTTGTAGCTGCCACTACGGCTGGAGCTAACAAAGATAAACGTCCGCACAACCAAACCCCACAACACACAATACCAAAGACAATGACAACGTGTAAAGCAAAAATTGTATAGGAAGCAACACACCTAGCTTCACACACACTCTCCCACCCATCCACACACAAACCTAACCACCCACACCTAGCCACCCGCCTCGCTGCCGCGAGCACCATCAGGTGTGAAATCCCCAATACACACACAACACACGGGGCGACATGGCGATGACGGGGCTCGTTGAACTATTACTGTGGAGCTGGCCCGGCGGAAGCCACAGAGCTACCACCCCGGGGTGGCCCTGGGGCAGCGGGCTAGGTTCTGGCCCAAGTGCATATCGCACAGTTCGAGGGGCAACACCGGGACGCACCCCTCGCCTGCACTGAAGGCCTACTATAATGGGGAGCGACCCGACCCGAGGGCGCCAGTGTGGCCATACAGGTCCAACCGGGAAGCCCCGGTAAAAAGGGTAGTACCACATGCACACGGAAACACACACACACACACACAGGATGTCCCGCTCCATGTCCTCAAGACGTCGAGGTCCATCGGGGATGTCCTCAAGACGTCGAGCTCTGTGCTCACCGGCATATGTCTCTAATGTTTTTCTGTTTTTCCTCTCCTTCGAGGCGCGTAGAGAATGGACCTTGATACCGGACACTCTATGTGTCAGTGGGCACACACTACAATGCGCACACCATAGAATGCTGGTTCATCGGAGGGTTGTACAATGGTTGTCTTGTCAAACGGAGTCTTGTCGGACCGAGGATTCAACAGAGGTGCAAGGAATAGCACAAAGGCAGCAATGTGCTCACAAGTGATTGTGCCTCGGGGGTAGCCGCCTGCAGACGAGCAACGAAATGCATTAGGAGCGATAGCGAATTCCGTCGAACGCAAGCAGGGGACACGGCACAACCCCCCCCACCCCACCCCCCCCACCCCCGCTCCCAGCGGTGCCGGCTCTACCTGCATTGCCTCCCGTTTCCCCCTGTTATTCTGTGGTGTCTAGATTGGACAACGCAAGCGTTGTTGATGTATTTTAGGGTAGCTGGATCACTTAGTCTGAGTCCATGCTCTTCGATCTATTCTAGAGTGGCGCAGTCACTCACTTCAAGCTCCCCGTCCTCCATAGACTAGAGGGTAGCTTCGTCTCGCACACCCTCCTAGAACGGCCGTGGTATACATGCTCAGAATGGCTCACTGTCATTTAACAAGCAGTGCAAGACCCTTGAGCGTGGAAGTTGTTAGAATCAGCAGAGGGGACAACGTTTACCACATCTGTCGGGTAGGCGCAGCGGTTATTCGCCTGATGAGCAACACAATTTGATTTGTTCATCACCGCAATTCCGCGATTGACCAACTTTGTTAGTGTTCGCAGCAGGGGGTGGATTAAAATGCCAGGCATCATGCCTGCATTGTTGCTCCTAAGGGATGAACCGCACCCGAAGCATTAGATTGGTGTGCTAGTCGCCGGCTTTCCAATTAGGCCCTCGGACGGAGGACTCATGTCTTTCGCCGATGATTGGTAAGAAGTAGGAATGTTGAAACTCGTAGTTTGAGGCCTGATTCAATTATTTGGGCGTCACACCCACCCACCTGCCCACCCACACACACACACACAGGTGTTTTGTTTGGTGCCTGCCAGCTGGTGACACTGCATGCCCAACCGAAAGCCAAACAGGCACGTACATCGGTAACCTCAACTACACGGGCGGCTCTTGGGCTGGTGAACCCCCTGCGTGACACGAACCCACACGTCACACAAAATATCCGCAATCACGCATGAAAATTTGGAAGCATTGCAACGCCCGGAGCTCCTGGAAGCTCTGGCTGCTGCCCTTGCGCCACTGCTCAGTGGGCGGAGCTCACCGAAGCCGAAGCCAACGGCATCTGTCGCTACTGCTACTCCAGCTGCAACTGCAAGGGAAGAGGGGCTCCTCGGAATTATCCGGGAACTCAGAGGCACTGTCAAAGATTTGCGCGCGGCGCTGCAAGCGGCAGGAGGTACGCTTACACCCTCGAAAGCACAGGCCAATGCGGCCAAGGATGAAACCCCCTCATACCGGGACGCGCTACAACGGCGAATGAAAACCCAAAGCAGGCATGTGGTGCAGGATGTCCCAGACCTGGGAGAACCACTGCAGCCCACGGCGACTGCGGTGCATGAGATTGAGGGCAAATACGGCTTCACTGCGGTCCAAGGGCGCCGCATCTACCAGGGAGAGCACAAGACCGCACTCAAATCGCTGCAACGGATAGGAGCAAACAAGCCTCTCCATGATTGGAAAGTCACTGAGGCCACAGTGAAGGCCTTCGAACACGTTTTGCTTGTGGGACAGCCGCTGGCGGAAGCGCACGCGATAGCAACGCAGGCTTTAATGAAATATGGCAAGATCCAGAGCGTCAGCGCACACGTGCTAGCGACGAACTGCAGGCAAGGAGTGGTCAATGTGCCAGGCATTCTGGCAGCGCTTGGCAGCTCACGGGAGTGCTTACATATCAAGGATTTCATTCTCAGTATCAAGGTCGTTACCAAACGTATGTCTTGGGAAGTCAAGAGAGACCCGGGTGTGACTGTGATCCGGCCTGAGCATTCCATTCTGCTTTGCTGGGAACGACCCAGGGACGGAGTCGAAGGAAAGGACACGGAGCCAGAGGTTCTACCCCAGGACAAAGCCGCAATTCGGATAGTGTGCTGCCTAGACCCTTCCGCGCTGCGTGCGGGACAGGACAGCACCAAAGTCAAGGCATCCCGCTGGGCTGAAAACACGTGTTGGGAGCTGACAGCCCCCCTACTCCAGCCGGCGCTCACCAGTCCCCCATGCATGCAAGTGGGCAAGAGGGGCAGCAAGCATGAAGTCACGGTGGTGCTACCAGCGCCCATGGCCAAGCAGGTGCTCTGCAGCAGTGGCAAAATCGTCGGCCTGGAATACAAGCTGTTTTTGAGCAAAACCATCGATGTCGATGACCTGAAGGCCAACATGTTCTGGGTCAAGCTCCCTCCATCTAACAAGCGTTCCATTTCAGAGCAGTGGCGTAGACTATGCAAGCAGCCTTGGTTTGCAGGCCTCATGGCGGGGGACGAGTATGGGGGGGGGCTGTCTCGCCCGAGACCAGGGAGGAAATCGCAGGACTGTTGGGCATACAACTCACCCCCCCCCCCTTGACACGAGTAAGGGTGAGAGGCTATGGTATTTCCATGGGACTAGTATCAGGGTCGCAGTCTGCGGCCTAGCGGGAGGCTGACCGCGTTTTTGGCGCTAACGCTGTCAAAGTGCGGCGATGTCAACACCTGAAGCACAGTGGGATGGTCAACCTTGTGTTTGATATGGATATTACAGGAGTTCCCCCAGATTTGGAAAGCTGCACTGCTCCGGCGAAGGACTCGCGGATGCTTGTCCGCAGGTGGCACCTCTGTCTGCGTAAATCCACTGGCCCCTCGTACACCCCAGTGGGGAAAAACACGACGCTCCCTGCGGTGCAGGGATGTGTCCTGCCCGATGATGAAGAAATGGAGGACTCACCTGCGAGAGCCCCCGCGGCAGAGGAGGATGAGAGCATTCTCTGAAATCCCCCCTCCCCCCGGAAGATGGCACTGAGTTACAGGTCCTCTGAAATTCATCCAAACAAACGTTACTTCTTTGCGCGTCCATCACGAGGACGTCTTCAGTTTTTAGGCAGATGTAATTGGGATGGAAGAGACACGGCTCACAGAGGCCGGACAGCGCTGCATGAAAGCCATTGCCGCAGACTGGGGCTGGGAATGCTACTGGGGGAAGCCCCTGGGCTCACCTGCGGGAGGCATTTGGGGGGCACCTCAAGGGGGGGTAGGTTTACTGTTCAAAAAAGGCTGGAATGTCCGGAAAGTGGAGCCGGATTCGGATGACCCCATCGCCTGCCAGCTCTGGCACTCTGGACGGTGGTTGCACACGCGAGCAGGGATCGGCTCGGGCCAGTGCGTACTGAATATATGCGTTGCATATGGCGTGTCGGGAAATGAGTCCCTCAATCGAGAATTCTGGGATCAGGTGATCTGTTACCTGAGCAGGCCGGGGAATGCTAGCTGCATGCTGCTGACTGATGCAAATTTCAATTTTGACCTGTTGCACAAGATTCCATCAGCGCCACTGACTGCGCTGGCGGACGGATGGCTTGTAGATGCAGGCAGGACCCATGCAGTTTTACATGGCAAGCCATGTGTTTGTGGCTTCCCCAAGGACGGCAAGCCGGCTACCCGCATAGACGGTCTGCTAGTCACCCTAGCTCAGGCAGGGATGCTAACAGGGGTTACAGCTCTGCGCAAACACTCCCTTCCTGGGCATGTCCCGGTATGTTTTACTTTCTCGCTGGATGCGCCACTCCTAAAGGTCATCGAAATGAAGAAGCCGCCGCCCTTCTCCCCACCACCCAGGACAGAGGATGACACACAGAAAATTTGCAAACTCATGCTACACCCCCACCAGCCAGAATGGGAAGGACTGTTGCACCAGGGGGATGTGAACCCCATCTGGGCGAAGTGGACCTGGCTGGCTGAGGAAGTCGGCATGGGGCTCTCATGCACACACCTCACTGTTGACACCCCCAACCCAACGCTTCCGTTTGCACACAAAACGGCGCCTAGGGGCCGTGGTACAGAACACATGTTGAAAGAAACGTCGCTGGCTCCACGGGGCATAGGCCTCACAGGTGGGCCGCGCACACGACTCCTCTCTAAAATCACGGGGGCTCTGGGAGCACTTCGCACTGTCATCCAATGGCAACGAGCCCAGTTGGGCATCAAAGGCACGAGAGTGCCAGCGTCACCCAAGCGCAAGGCCAAACATGTGTTGAGACCAGGTGCCATGCCAAAACAGGTGGAACTCTCGTGGCAGGCCGCCTGCCGCCGCATGCGTAAAACAGGCCTGGCTTTCCGGGAGGACCTGCTGCTCCACGAGTTTGTCGCTATTGCCCCCGACCCCACCCTTGCTGTGGACCGCCCTGTGCCAGCGCTGGTCGACACGATATCTGCATATGACGGGCTGTGCCTCCTGGGGAAGAAGTATGCGCGTCACGAGGAACGCACGTGAATTGAAAAGTGGAAGTCCAAAATGGATCAAGTGTGGCTAGACAAACCAAAGGAGGTGTACAAGTGGATTCAAAACGAATACCAACCCCCCCTGGTCATGCTCCTGGACCCGGAAACAGACCAGCCTACGTCCAATATCCCGCGGATGGACGAAATATTAGATGAGTCGTGGGACCAAGTCATGCGAAAATACGCCGACATTCCAGAGCCAGATGTGTGTGCTTTTGCACAAAAGTATGATCAGTTCCGGATCAAGAATGCGTGCATGCAAGCGAACCCCATCACAGGAAAACGCCTTGCGAAGCGTCTCAGAAAGATGGGGGTCCACACAGCCACTGGGCTGGATGGGTGGTGTGTGTCTGACCTGCTGTTGCTGCCTGTCTGCCTGCTGGATATGCTCGCGGAAATCCTGCACCTTGTCGAACAGACGGGCTGCTGGCCCAGTGTTTTGGCCAGAGGATATGTCTCATTAATACCAAAAGGGGAGGGTATGTTGCCCATGCAGCAACGACCTCTGTCTGTTTTGTCCCAAATCTACAGGGTTTGGGCAGGAATTCGACTGGAAGAGTGTATGCTGTGGCAGGAACAATGGATCCACCCACATGCATATGGTTTTAGAAAGAAACGGGGGGCCACAGACGCGGCCGCCTTTATTTCAATGCTTATTGAGCTTCACAAGCTCATGAAAATTGTTTTACATGGCTTCGGGTTGGACTATATAAAATGCTTTGATCTCATACCTCAGTCTATCGTACTACACATTGCCCTCACACAAGGAATGGACTTGGGGACACACAGAGCGCTCACTGGCATGTACCACACACTCACGAGGTGTTTCAAGATTATGGGCTGCTGCGCCAGCTTTTTCGGCGCCACGAACGGTATCTTTCAGGGCTGCCCGCTAAGTGTCATACGTATCAACCTGATGACCAGCGTATGGAAGCGTGTGCTGGATGCCCAGCAGCAAGGCATTAAAGTCACAGTGCAGCGGCTTTCCCCCGGGGACCAGCCAGCGCAGGCCCTGCATTACATTTTGACTGCCCTAGGGTATGCGGACGACACCTATGGGTTCGCTGCAGGGAACTCCACACTCACCCCACTGCTGGACTGCACTTCCACCTAGCTGGACGACACAGGATAGGGTGTGAATGCCAAGAAGTCGGTCGGTTTTTCATCGGATGAACGACATCCAGTGCGAGCTGCACTGCAGGGGGTGCCTTTTCCCGTTTCGCCCGAGTTCCAATCGTTGGGCGTAGGTGTTCGCACCACTGATGCCAGCTGCTCAGGGCCGCTCATACTGAAACGCATCCCCAAGGCCTGTAGTATGCTCGACAGGGTACATGGTGCGCAGGGGAATTTCGAACGCCGGTGTGATGTCATCTCCAGGATGATAACGGCCACAGGACTGCATGCAGCGGAAATAGTGCCCCTGCGGCCTAAGGACCTGCTGCCCTTTGAAGCAAAGGTCATGAAGACCATATGGGGCCCATCCCGACCGCGCAGGGCTAAAGAAATTTTCTTTGCACTGCTTTGCAAGGGACACAGGATTGCGCCGACCCTGATGCTTAAATATCACCGTATCCTCTGGCTGGAGCAACTGTGCCGCACCAGGGGGGCGGGCCAAATCACCGCACAGGCCATCTGGGAAACGGGCCATGCATACAGCGCACAAATGTGGGTGGGTGGCCACGCAAGGATGGTGGGGATGGACAGTACCCGGACGAAGCGACCCCCTCCTCTTTTATGGAGACAAAAACACAGTGAAGCACGAGGTGCATGAGCAACTCCGGTCACAAATGTTGGACAGCCTAATACAGCGGCGTCCCCAGATTTTTACGGGAGCTCACTACACCACGTGCCGGCGCCTGGTCCAGCCCAGCATAGCGACCTTTGCCACAGAGCTACAGCGTTCCATACTGCGGGGCATCCTTTCCGGAGCCACCTGGACAGCGCTCCGGGCTTATCAGTGTGGCATGAGAGCCACATACACGTGCCCCTATTCTGGCAACGCTCCGGAAAACGAGGAGCACATTTTGTGGCAATGCTCTGCGTGGAGCGCGGTGCGGGACACCCACCTACTAGGAATCAAGTCGGCGGCAGCGCAAGTCCCAGGCCTTCGCTTAATGGACCAGTGGTCCCCATGTTTACGACTTTGTGGACTTGCCCCAGAGCTGGACCCAGACAGCGTCAAGTCAGGGACAGCGCTAGCTTTCCTGACAGCTCTGCACAATATGTTAGTGACCGTTTTGCAGGCCCGCAAGTTACGAGACGCACAATCCCCCATGCTTATTAGGGGCCCGAGCCTCTCACAGCAGCTTCGGCAGTACCCGTACCACCAGCTGGTGGGACCCCTCCCCAAACCGGACGACAAGGGGTTACTTCTTTTACGCACCCCCAAGAAAGTGGAACGGCAATGGGAAATGCCCTTTTTAGCAGACCTGCTGCGATGGCTGAGGGAACTACACTGGGCCCCGGAGCCTGGCACAGTAACGTTCCTGGAACTCGCGGTGGACTTTGAAGAGTTTGCGCAGCGCACTCTCCCACACGCACCACAGGCGAAGTTCAAAGGCACAACTCTCTCACTACAGGAGAGAGGCCGGGTCTTGCGACTGGCGATGGCAAATGCGCAGCGCCTGGTCACCAAAGGCCACCTGCATCCGGCGCGTGTGGTCACGCGCTGCAGCTCTTTAGTCCCTCTAGGGGGGCCAGCACTTTGCGGCCTAAACAGCCGCCCCTATTTTACTTGCCGTAGTGCCATGAGCACACACATTCAGCAGTTAGCAGCATACTGTGAGCGCACGTGGGCCACCAAGGTTGGTCTCAACATAATATACAAACTGCGTCCATACACACATAGACCACGGAGAAATGCGCAGGAAGTGGAGGAGCATCGACTGCAGCGTGCACTCCAGGGGAATCTGCAGTTAGAAATGGCTCCGTCCTCGGAACAGACTACTTTTGCCAAAGGGGGGGGGGGGCTGCCTTCCTTTGCAGCTGATTTTTTCCCTGTGATAGGGGATGGGAAGTTTGCACAGCGCCCCTATACCGGAACACGCAGGCGCACGAACACACACAGGGCGCCACAACCAGCGCCGCCGGCTGATTCGTCTCAGTGCGCCCAGCACTCGGCTACCGCGTGCACGACTTGCAAAAGACTTCGGCGCACAGCTGAAGCATGCTGTGCGCTATGACACCACGCAGAGGACCACATAGCCCGCAGGCCACAACTGCAGCTATGCCCACTGCATGGCCTGCCAGCATGCCCGAGGTGCACACTCAAGCAAAGGGGAGTGCGCCACTGCTGTCAGCGGGGAGACCATAAATTGTGCACCCCAATGCCTGTGCGCCGGAAGCGCCCACTTACACGGCCGCAACTGCCCAACAAACGACCATGTCCGCAAGGGCCTGCACGTATCTCCACGGGTGTGCTGAGGTCCCCACACCAACCCCCCACCCCTCCATCCCCCAAACGCAGGAGGCCGAAATCACCCCCCCCTCCGTCCCCGCCAGCCCTAGTTCCACGGGGGCTGGAGGAGACCGTGGCCGAGGATGTCGCACGCCCGCTTTTTGTGACGACGCACGGGAGAGCAACCACTCTGGATACCTAGCCGGCAAAATACAGAGGTTCTGATTCCGCAGAAGGGAGCGAAACAACGTCACAAAGAGGCCTCAGCAGACCTGAGCCAAATGAGACGTCCAGCCCTACGCTGCACAAGGATCCACCTCTAAAAGTACAGATCACACACACACACACACATACACCTGCATCACATACCTGTGAAATTTATCACTTGGCACTCGAGGAGAGTACCCAACCTCTCACTAAGGGAATGCCATGCACGCAGTGCACACACAGTGCAAAGTTTTGGATGTCGACAAATACTCGAACCTTAGTTTCGGACCCTTTTCACAAGTTTTAGGTTCGTACCAGGGGTTGTTTGGGCTTCCTAACCATTTAGGATGTGGCATATTTGAATCGTCAAGTGCACCACGCAAGGCAAGAGATGGAACGCATTGAGGGAAATCATGTTTGAGAGCTTTGAGGATGCTCGCCAAGATCAGCTCCCAAAACACAAATTGCAAGGTTCGATTACACATTGATGCACCTATGCATGTGTAGATGCATAATTCTGCATGTGTATGTTTGGTGCCCTTGAAGGCCTTTGAAGGCATTTTCATTGTTCTCATGTGGCCTTTGCTGCTTCCCCGTGCTATTAGACAGGTGACAGGTATTCTTGGGTAAATATCCCAGCCTCTGCGTCCCTAGTATGCACGCAGTGCACACGCTATGCAAGAACTTGGCCTAAGAGCTAAATGAGAGCTAAGTGACAGCTGAATGCGCCGGCTCGCTAACAACTGGGCGACGACTCACTTAGTTGCTCATTTAACCGAACGGCTAGAAAAACAAACGAACGCCCCGTCATCCTTCACCAAATGAAGATATAAATTACCTAACACAACAAACGGGCACAATGGTGCCACAAAGCATGAGTGAGCCCCTGATCAGCCCCAACTTCACGTGTCCATTCACGCACGAGTGAGCGGCAGGCACACATTATGAGATGAAAGAGTCATTTGGCATCTCCCACACGGACCATGCCGGTTTCGGGCAAGGCTAGAAACTGCATACATTATCTTTAGGTATTTTGGTCGGCATAAGCCGTCACAACCTCCCCACTTGCACCCGCCCGAGAAGGCAACAGCGGGTCACTAAGGTCTCCAAGCACACCGACATAGCAAGCACAATTGAATGCCACATAAGTTGCATAAGTTAGTTTGCCACTATGCTCCACACAAACCCCGTGGAGCCGACATCCAAAACACATTTTTAGCTCAAAATCGAAAGAAACCAAAAGACCAAGATGTTGATTCCAAAAAAGGGGTGTTTTTATTCCGATTTTTCGGCTAGAGCCTTGCATTCCCAAAGCGCACTCATCACTTTTTGCACGGGCCCCGCTGCTGCCTCGTTCCTCTACACCAGCTCGGGCCAAGTTTTATTGGTCGCCTACATGGATTGCTGCCACGCGCCCGTATCAGACGTACCGGGGTCTGCATTGGGCAACCTGGCTCCCTCTGCGGGCGCTGTGCCGACACGTGTGGGTTCAGTGGATGTGGGGTAACATGCGGTGGGCGGGTTGTTCCCCCGCCTTGGGAAAAAACTAAAGCCCTCTGCCCCCTATGTTCCCAGCGGTATCGAGGTACTCCGCTCGCACGACTTGTGCATTGCAGTGCATGGTCCCCGGTTTTCCTTCAGGAATGGGTCAGCACGTGGGGTCTTTGGGAGGACATGGCACAGCGGTGGCTTGACCAGGCCTTGCCGGAAGATCTCGACCACATTTCCGAATTGCGTATTCCCCAATCTTTCAACGACACTGTACCGCGGGAACGGCTACGCGAGCTCCGGTACCGCGTGGCGTGGCATTGGTACGATATGGTGCATGCCACAACCCTCCTACGCCAGTCCCTACCCATGCCCCCACGCACTGACGGGACTCGCTCGAATTTTGACAGCCGCAACACGCCGATGTGGTACACCAAACTCCGTCGCCGGGTTTTCTTTCTGAACCCCGACGATGCCGTGTTGCGGGCACAGGTACACTACAAACCGCGGGAAGGGGGGCGCAACCAACGCGGCCTCAATAAGTGGACAACTGCTTTATATTGATCCAGGTTGTTCGCTAGAGCCGGCAGCCAAGGACAAGCACACAAGTGACCCACGGAGCTAACCGCAACGCCTCGCTGTATTTTACATAGTGGAGCACCCCAACCAAGAAGGGGACACGTGCATTGATTGGATTTCGCAGTACTGCTGGACTAATGGCTGGAATTGTCTATGGCGGGGACATTCAGTCTATCAGGACCGACCATTGATCCCCCCAACGCGGCCCCAAGCGACCGCGGTCGTTGCCTGACGCTCGTGCAACACACTTTTTGCAGCAGCCTCACTCTTACAACACGGTCTGTACGCCCCTCCGTCTCCTCTCTTCTCAGAGTCCGCCTCTTCAGGCCACGGTCCACGACTATGTGTCTCGCCCGCTCACCTCCTCCAGTCCAGGACCCCACCGACCCCTCGTGACTCATCCGGGTCTCGTGGAGGAGCTTTTCCTCATGAGGTCAGTGGCTCAGTTACACTCCCTGTGGAGAGACATGCGCCGTGACCTACATGCACACCACAGATCCCATACACTTTTTCTTCATATGGCCTGCAAGACCACCGTCTGGATGCGCGCGATGGTCTCGGCATGGAGGGCCCCGCTACTGTCAGCCCGGTATCTGTTCCGCACATCTTGCTTTCAAGGCGCCATGCATGCCAAGGTGAATATGGCTCGTGCCTCGCTCGCATACCACACTTACACCCTCTCCTACCTTCCTACGCCCACGCTGATTACCACCCTCCTGGGGGTGTACCAGCTCTAGACACGCACCATCGGAGGTGCCACTCTGCACCATGCATCCATGTGCCATCAGAAATATATGACATGGGCCTCCATGATGATCTACCGCATTCGGGCCCACGAGCAGTGGCTCCACACTTGCATGACAGAGGCTGAGCGCTTGTACAAGGCAACCTTCTCCGGCACGTCCCGGTCTATCTGAGCTTCGTATGTAGAACTGATTCACTACCGCCATAGGGCGGCGTACGAATCAGCAAGTGCCCTGAAGCGACAGATACACTCCCAGTACGTGGGCCTCAGTACTGGGCGTCTCTTGGCGCGTCAGTGGGCCCACTAGGTCACAGTCACTGAACAATGGCAGGAGGTAGCTTGGCGCGAGAAGGGTCAGTATCTGAAGAGCGAGTTAGCGGTACTGCGCGTTCTACTGTTGAAGCGCCGGCGCCCGCTGTCCCCCGATACCCGTGTCTACAAGCGGCGTTGCCTAGAACCCCCCAGCCCGACTGCTCTCCAATTTAGAGGGTCGCCCAACAGAGAAGGCGCCAACCTCCCTTTCACCCAACTCACTGGGTCCCCCATTCGGGAGATAAGCTTCTGAGGCTGCCCCAGTACCCGACTCTGCAGTATGGACCCGCCTGAGTGATTCAGCCTGCTTCACTTTCCACCCTGGTGTATGAGTCTTTCGATTCTGCACTAGGGCCCCCCTGTATGTCCTGATTGTTAGTTTCTGATGGTTAGTTGCTCTTTGGTTTTGATGTAGTTGTAACTTCGCAGTTTTTCTAGGTGTTGACCCTCTGTGGTCGTGGCAAGCCCCACCACCGGCATGGAGTGTACAATACATACAGGTCCTGGGCCCCCATTGGGCTCTCCCTCTGTGGAGAACTGCCTCACCCACATCCAACCCAGTGGCTAAGCTTACTTTGCTGTACATACCTCTAGGCCATTGCTGCCTAAGCACACTGTCTGCCATGATGGCTGCACTCACCGGTGTCGGAACAAAAACAAAGTTTTATTGGTCGCCTACAGCGAGGAAAGTAAATGAAATGCGGTGAACAACACAAAAGTGCCCCTTGAACCCTTTGTCGTATCACTTTTTGTGCTGGAACCTTTTGGTCGAAAACCTGCTGTATCCGCCCTGCTGCACTGGAAACACGTGCTAAATCTCCGTCTATCGAACCCTTCTAGTGCCGGAACTCTCTTTTGCACCCCTTCTAGTGGACCCTCTAGCACTAGAACCCCTGCTACCACCCCTTCTAGTGAACCCTCCCAACGCACTAGGCCAAGCACACAAGGAGCCAGTGCATGATATGTGCAGAACCATATCCACCGAGCTACAGTTTGTACATGTTCTAGCGGGGGGGGGGGGGGGGGGGCTACACCCCGCCCCTGCGTTGGCGAGGTCCTGCGGGGCCTGGGTTTTCAAATGCTTTCCCCGCCCCAACTGTTTTGGCCGCTTTCGTTGCGGCCGGGGGTCGTCTAGCGTCTCCTGAGGCGGCCGCAGCTGAGTGGTCCCCTTTGGTTCCCACTCCCGCCGACGCCAATGTTTTCCCCTCTCCGCTACTCCGCCGTCTCGGCGGCCAAAGGCATCATCACCGCCCTAGGGGCCCTACTCGTGCCCGGAGTTGTCGGCATTGTGCCTCATTATTGGGGGATCGCTGTGCCGCCATGCGGTACGGCAGCAACGGTGGTCACTAGGGTCGTTCCCCCACTCCGGGTTTGTCGATCCCGGCCACCAATTTTTTGGGACCGGGGTCCTCGCCGCTTGCTCCGCGGACGTGCTGTTGGCGCTACATTTGTAGGGGTGGGGTAGCGCTTGTCCTGCAGCTCCGCCATTAGACGGGGCCCTGACCGGGGTGCTGTGGATTCACGGCCCTCCTCTGCCATGACACGGTCGGCCGCGGGGATACAAGAGGCTTTTGTGGCAGCTTGGGGCATCAACGTGTGGTCCACCACGGGGGGGCGGTCCATTGCGGCCGGTTGGGATTTGGGGGTCAAGGGAGATCCCGTACCTCGCCTCCGCGAGGTAGTGCGCAAGGTGTGCTGGTTGCCAAGAGGGCTCCATTAGGGGCTGGTGGGGGGCGTACAAGGCGTGGATGTATCGTGGAATTGTTGCCGTATAGCCCGGGGCTTCCAACGGGTGCGGTATCAGTGGGTGTGCCGGCATGGCAAGGCGCGACGTGTATGGAGTTGTATGTTTAGCGGGGAAATTGATGTGTCACTAGATTGAGCACACAGGGGCCCCAGGTGCAAGCTAGAAGACCAAATTTCGTTCTAGCCTAGATGGCGCTAGAAGGCTAGAACGAAAAAAGGGGGGGTACCCTCACCCATGGAAAAACACGGCGCTAGATGCACTTCCCACTGGAACACACGTTCAACACCACACCAGGGCTCATCCTTGGGGCAGCCAGCAAGTCACACTGGGCAACGCGCCGCTCGGCTGCACCGAACAAAGAACCGACGTTTGAACAATACGTCCACCGGTGGCTCCAAGAGGTGCAGGGAAAGCAAGGAAAAGGGGAGACCTAGAGGTCATACACCACGTGACGGTTGTAAGCCTAGAAGCTCCCGCTTCGTTCCCTCTCTTTCCGCCCCATGTGCCGGCGCAGCTCGTGCAACACCCACGCCATCGTGGCCCAAGCGGGCCTTCAGCAAAGTGGCATGCGCCTTGGGGTGGGCGTACCACACTCTAATGGATTCATCGATGGCATGCTGTACGAACTCCGTCCCCAGTGTGTGGGGAGTAACGCACTCAATCGCCGCATGGAGGTGGTGCGAAAACCAGCCGCCCACTTTTCCAGAACCGCCGGCCCCCATATCTGGTTGCGCACCGATACAAGCCGACTCTCCACTTTATGGGACCAACCACTCCCGTCGCCAAGTCGCCGTCGAGCCGGCCTCCAGTCGTTGGACCGCGCCGAGGAGGCTCAGAGGTGGGGCGCCGTTTTCAGCTGTGCCCCGCAGAGGAGGCACGTCGTGTCGAACCCGTGCGCCAAGACGGTCATCGTGGGGACATTGTCCATGCGGTGCTTTGATATACCCCGCTGCTGGTCATTGTTGAACTACTCGAGGAGGATCCATTCTGCGGCGTGTAGTTGGCCCCCAACGAGCCTCACATGCGACCGTCACGGGAATAGAGGCTTGCTCCGGCAGCCAATCAACTAGTCAAAAGGCGCCCTAGGGGAAAGTGGCATTCGTCGTGGTAGGTTACTTGGGGGAAGAAGGAGAAATGGCGGCGGTTGAGCCATGTGAGGTCTACTTGCAGTGGCTCCGCCGTAGCTGCATTTGCGAGGACATTAAGGTCCTTGATCTTAGTTTGACGGTGTGGTGACCACATTTATGGCCGAGGCAGCAGCTAGGCGGCAGCCCCCCAGGTTTGAGGAATACACTAGGTGTATGCCATCTCCGCAGTTGCCCCTCGCCTGGGAAATGCAAAGGGCCCCCACCGCCGCTTGGGACTCTGGCACCAGTCAGTATACTCTCGGCTGCTGGGGCATCCGCCGGACCTAAGTGAGGAGTTGCTCTCTCCTTCTTAGGAGGTGCCCACCCCGGAGTCGACATGGGCTCGGTAAGCCCCATGCCCACACTAGGCAACCCCTACCCTAGCCATCCTTGGTGGCGCCGTCCCAACATCCACCGCGACGACATCTCCACCGAGGGTTGCCAGTGCCGGCACGTCATGGAGCCAGGTCCCTTGCTCAGTTTTAGGGCCACGGCCTAGGGGGGGGTTCAGTACTCAGGCCGTGCGGTACCAAAAGAGCCAGGTCTCCATGATGCTCGCGGAGGCCAGGGTGGAGCTCGGCAAGCAACGTACCCACCGTGCTGAGCGAATAGTAAAGGGGCCCCTTGTACTTGTACTGTGGGCACGTCTGCAACACTGCAGAGTATTTGAACTGTGCCACCGCGGCCGGAGCAACCGCAATGCACGGTCCTGGTGCCAATGCTGTAATTAACATGACCAGGGGGGCGGATGTCGATGGCACCCATTGCCAGTATGCCACCGTCGGCTTCTCGGACAGCCAAATTATGGTGGGTGCCTCTACCATTGTGCCCTACAGATGGTCCACAAGCACATGCGGCTGGTTGTCCCATAGCCACGCCTGCAGAGGCGCATTCACCACCACGTGCACACCCAGAAAGCCCCACCAAGAGCCGGTGCAGCCTGGTCTTGCCGCGGTGGGCGCTCTTACGAGGGGCAGCAGGATGGAATTGTGGCGGGCAAGCCACGCGACGAGGAAGGGGATAGCTTTGCGGGTCGGCGCCTTTTTTTCAAGGGCCCGCTCCTCGGCGCCCGGGTGATGTGCATTGCACAGATCCCCCAAATAGTGGTATCCAAGGGCCTACACTATTTCTTCACATGTCTTAACCCTCTTAAATTTTGCGCATCATAGGCTTGCCATATGGCGTGGCGGTTTTGCCTGCCGCATCGGAGAGCCCTCTGGTATACACATGTGAACTCTGGGTCTTTGCCATGTGCCCCGCTTTGCGGGGATCCACTGTATCATATCCTGGAGACGCCCATTTTTCCAAGCACAATCTTGAATAACCTTTTGAACTTCTGGAGTCAGTCAAAAAAAAAAGAAAAGTATCCCAGGGCCTACACCGTTTCGTAGATGGTGAAGGGGACGACCACCCGCGTGATTTTCCCGTATTTGGTGTTCTACGCCTTCACGTAGGGGGCGGGGGATGCCATCGCCTGTGCTCTCGGCCCGCCAGGGCCTCGCTCAATAACGGAGCGGGTCCCCGAGCACTGGCCCGGTTTCCACATCGACAGCGATACCTCATCCACCACCCGCTACAACGTGCGGATGAGGTGGGGGACACACGGATGGTTGGTGTAATGCTTCGGGGTAAGTACGGGCAACCTCCCCTAAGCCCTTGGTGAGTTTGGAGGTTGTAGGCTTGGGATGCAACAAACTCCTCCTTCGCTCAACGATCCTGCAGCCATACTCCCTAGGCCCCGAGACGGCATCCGTGTTCATGACGGCAGGTACCCGTCACGTCTTGTACCCCCTCAGCATCAAGGCTTCGTTGGCCGCGTGCACGTGGGCCGCAGGGCGGTAGACATCGGCCATGGGCGGTAGATTGCTCGGGAGCTTCGGCATGAGCACCATCGTAGCCGCCTCGTGGGAGAGCCGCTGGGGGCGCAGCAGCTGCCAAATGGCTGTTCGCACCGGCGGCAAATGACGGGGGGCCGTGGGTGTGCCCTCGTGGTAGATGTCGGCCCCATTCTAGCTAAGGACCGCAGAGGGCGGGCTCCCGGGAGTATCCGCCGGACCCTCCTCTTGTTCATCTGGGCTATGCGTCACGCACGGGGCCCTCATGCCCGGTCGTGGCCTCCGGTACGGGCAAGCGCATCAGCTGGGGTTGTGAGGCAGACCCGTGGTGGATCTTGCGGTTAGGGACATTAGCACGCACGATACCCTAGTAGTACGTCCGCCGGTCTAGCGGGACACCCTGGACACGGCAGGTATCACCAAGTGGCGGGCCGAGCATTGTGTCATACCCCCACCGTGAACCTATGCAATGAAAGTGCTGCACTGCAAATATATAGTATGCGATATCCATGAATTGCAGGAATAGGAGAGCTGCCGAGGACCATGCAAGGACTCCCTAGATTATACCCGGGCAGGGGGTACCCAAGTGCTTAGCTAGAGGATCTGGCTCTTAGGGGGCCACAGGCAGGGCATACCATATATCCTCCGTGTGGGTGGCCAAGTGGCTTGCGTTTCCCAGGCGCACACGGGCTCCCACAATGGTGTGGACGTCTTGGGCGATGACGCCAAAGAATTTGGCGAGGTCGGTGACCGGGATGTCCACCACCCGGCGCTAAGGCCTGGCTAGGTCTAGCCCCATGTGCACTGTGTGCACCACCTCCTGGGGGGACAGCCCCTGCGTACCTCCAACGAGGCACATGCCCCGAAGGGCCCGCTGGTAGACTGCTGTTGCCGGGGCATAGAAGGCCGTCGGCTCCAGCTTGGAGATGTGGGTGGAGATTGTCATACTCGGGAGGTTTGCCTCTTGGACCGGCTTGTTAGGGTGCTTGAGGAGCAGCGTGACCCAAATGCGCTCGCGCACTGTGCAACACGCCGGGGGGCTGCGCATGACCACACACAGTTTGTATTTGTCCGCCTCCATGAGGTGCCGGTACCAAGTTATGCCTATGCGGACGTCCGCCTCAAGGAAGTGGAGGTCTCGACCCTAGGCCTTGCGTGATTGCACCTTGCATAGGTCGCGAGGGTGGATGTAGTCCTTTCTGGACGGGGTGCCCTGTTCACGTAGGAGGTGGAGATAATTTTTGAAATCAGCCCAGCGCACGGGGTCATCCCCAATACAGTACCTGTGGCCGTGGAACCAGATATGGGTGACGTACACGTATATCGGGGTTTCTTTGGGGTCAAGCAACGCCTTGTTGTCCAAGAGAATCTCCGCAATGTCTCTCGGAGGCCCCCGGCTGCGCTGATCGACCTCTGGCCATTGTCCCAAGGTGCGCCGAAGGTGCTGGTTCTCCGGGGATCGCTTAAGGATTCGGCGTTTGAGTTCCGGAATGATCTGCTGGCATTGAGCCTCTCCGAGCGCCAGTAAAAACTCCCCTTGAGGGCGTGCTCCAACGCCACGGAGCTTTCCACCATGCTGGGGGCCGCTGTAGTGAACCGTCCCACCGAGGGGAGCATACTGCGCGCAGGGAACGGTAATTGTCGGGACCGCAAGGGAGAGGGCCTCTCCATCGGGCACGACCGGATAGGGTATTGCCGGAAACGGAGGGTGCGGACCCGGCATGTAGCCTTAATTCTAGATAAAGCCTTGCCCCCACACAATGTCGCACACACCACCATACCACCTTGGCCCGGTGGTCCTTTCCCCGATAGAAATATCCGACTTGGAGGCCTTGTTGCTCCGAACGGGGGCATCCACCCCCAACTCGCCCCGGCCCGGTGGTTGAAGTGCTTGCACCGCGCCATCATCCTAGCCGGCGCCTAGCCCAGGGCAGGTCCGGAGGACCCCCTGTTGTTGGACTACACAGGGCGCACAGTGCTACTCGGCCGATGGGAAGACAGGGGCTCGCCTCGATGTGTATGTCCGCTCCGGGACCACCACCCGGGCAACCCTACTCCGGGGTAACCTACAAGCCAGCTGTAAATGGCCGCCCGGTCTGCCTGCCGAAGGAAAATAAACGCGTTTATGCGTTTATTTTTGCGATATTCACCGTTTTGGCCCCGTTTTGGGCCGTTTATTGATGTTTATTCTTGTTTTTTTCTTTTTTTTTTTGTGTTGTTCGAAGTTATTTGAAAGGTTTATGTGGTTTTCATTGGCTATTGCCTTTTTTTTTTTTGTTTTTTTGTATAATCTAATTTGTCAAAATATTCACTTGTCAGCTGATACGATATGAGGATTCCACATGTGCAGTGCACGTCGCCTTCCGTTTTTGAGGTAGTATGCAAAGGATGCACACCCCGGCCACCAGAGCACCCACCACCCGCCAAGCAGGAGAGGCGTCGGTTCCAACTCGCATGGCAAGCCGGCCGCCCATGGTTGCAACATGGCAATGGGGTGATGAGGATAAGAAGGATGCCATTGCCCTCTTAATGGAGGTGCTCACCCCGTGGGGCAAACGTCACGTGCTGGCGACCCATGCCCCCCAGATCAACTTTGGCTTGGAGCCCTACGTCAGGTGATGCGCCAAGATCTAGCGTGAGGTTGCATGCAAGGTTGACCCCTTGTAGGTGTTGGTGGTGGCAAACACCAACTCGGCGGCTCGGGCAGTTCACAAGGGGACCCCGCTCCCTGACGACGCGCGATGGGAGGTTCCTGAGGGTCTTCAACCTTAGGGACCTAGTGAACATGCACCCAGTCTCCACTGGGACATATTTGTGTTTCCACGGGACTGCACACTCGCGCATTGACACGGTTGCCTGCCATAGCGATGCGACCATCGCAATCGCGTCCTACCACAAGTGGTCCTATCCAACCAGCACGCCCCCCTTCTCTTCACCATCCCGCACCTCGTGGGCCGGGTGAGGATTGTCGGGCGGCGCGCTGCCGTACGCACGGCTTGCGCTAGTAATCATTGCCGTTGGTACCTTCCGCGGGCATTCCGCCACACGTACACCACGGCATATCCGGCAAGAGGTGGCCGTCCCCCGGTGTGAGGGCCTGCTCACAGCCCTTGTAAGGAAGATCATCCTGGGAGTTAGTGTCCGGCTTTTGGACCCGGGCAGACTCCTGGGCAACGCGCAAGTCACGCCCAACGAGGCCAAAGTCCGAGGTTACGGAGGGGGTTTCCGCTGGCCGCTCACCGGTGAGCTTGGGGACTATCTGGTGCGCAATGCTCTGGTGTGGTATAATGTGCTGAAGGCGGTGTTACTAAAGGGCAAACGCCCGCACGTCCACCCTTGGGCATAGGTATACACCAGGGTTGTGTGTATCATTGCCGCGCTGTGTGCCAAGGTGTTTTATGTGGGAGAAAGCGTGAAAAGGCAGACCCAGAGGTTCCCTACCAAGAAGCGACTTTGGATTGGTACACTCCAAGCCCACACTGGGTGACCCGTGCCATAGCTATACCCATGGGCGTCGCCCCAGCATCTACTGCAACGACAATGCAAGGGATCGCTGCCAACACCAACAAGTCATGGAACCAGTTGGTTCGCTTGCAGCGGCCACGACTCGGGGCCATCACGAGCGAGGCCAAGCGGCGTAAGTAGCGCATGATTCCCGTCTTATTCCCGGAATTGCCTCTTAACGGCCGGGTTGAGGGCAGCCTCCACTGTGTGCTGTGAGCAGTGTAGGGACTCTTTGCACGGGTGCCATGGGCACTAGTGTGCCACACACATAGCGCGATACTTAAACTTGGCCATTGCAGCTGGCACTATGGCCATCTATGGCCACGGCGGCACCGAACTAGTCACTGCAACTAGGGAGGCGGGCGATGTTTGAACCCACTGTTAGTAAGGTGCTGCCGGTGGCCCAGATAGCCAAACAATTGTTTGTGCAAGTGTCCCCCTGCCATAGATGGCATAGGGATGACATATGACATAGGGACACGTGTCGGCGTCCTTCCCACAGCTGGGTGTGTAGCAGCGCAATTACCTGCGCCAATACTCCCAGCACGGCAACCACAAGGTGATGCAATTGGGTGTCGCTAGGCATCATGTCGGGGGGCCGGCACGATAGTTGGAGTTCCGGCGCCCAGTGCTCACCCTCCATGGTTGCCTTCATGGCGGTAGAGCCCTTCACGGCATAACATGTGTGGTATGCGGTCTCCTCCCTAGTGGTTCATGCTGCCGCCCGGCGACAACCGCCTGTGTTCACTACGTAGGCACAGCGCTCGGAATCTAGTACTTGGGAGTGGCTTGCCACAATCACCCTTCCCTGACCCACCTGAAAGAGGCACATGAAGGATGGTTTGGACCTGCAACCTAACAAGCCTCGTGGTATTATACGGGTCTTAGACTTTAAAATAATTGACTATTTCCAAACCGTCCTATCAAGCAAGCAAGCGCTAAGGACTCCGACCGTTCTCTTAAAGAACGTAAGGCGGAGCGCTAGGTAACCTAAACGAGCTAGTCTTGAATGCCCGGGATTCCTTTGCTGATTGCTGCCCTTTCCTTGTGGCCTCTCTCGGCGATGATTTGGTGATCCAGGGTGTATAGATCGAACAGATGGTGGTACCCCGAAGCAATTATCGTCTCATAGATCTTGGGGGGCATGACCACCTGCATTGCGGCGCCATACCGGCAGGGGTACGCTTCTACCTGGGGGGCGGGGGCCGCTGGCGACCCCTTGCAAGCCGCTCAGGCCCCGCACCAACATCGGGGTGATACGTGAGCAGTGGCCTGGCATCTATATTGGTAGGGAACCCTCGTCCGACATGCGTTGCGAGGTATCGATGAGGTCGGGGCATCGCATATGGTGGGTTTAGTGCCCCGTGCTAAGCGCAGCCGGCCAGCCTCCCCGAAGTCCCTGGTGAGTTTGCAGAGTGTCGGTCTGGGACTTGGGGAACGCTTCTCTTGCGTAGGCACCCTGGCGGACCCAAGTTGCCACCAGTGGGAGGGCTTGGCCAGGCCCTGGTAGCCGTGCCCCCAAGGTCCCCATACGGCGTCAATGTCCGCATGGCGGGTGTCGGCCGTCATGTGCTTGTATCCCCGAACCATGAGGGCATCATTGGGCCCGGGCACTGACACCGCAGGGCAACACACATGGGCTAGGGGGAGCAGCTTGCTGCGAAGCTTCCCCATGAGCACCATCATGGCCGCATCGCGGGATAGCCTTGGGGTCGTAGTTGCCGCCAAACGGTCCCCCGTACGTCGGGTAGGTTACGTGGGGGCGTGGGAGTGCCTTAAAGGTCGGTGTGGGTCCCCATGTACCTGAGGACCTCGAAGTCCGGGAGCTTCGGGGCTACGGCCGGCGCGTGCTGCTGTTCGTCCGAGTTGTCCGTCACCCGCGTGCGGCCCACATGCTTGGCCACAACCTCCGGCGTGGCTGAGCGTAGCGGTTGAGGGAACGTCATACACCCATGGAGGAACAGGGACATCCACAGCCAGGATACGCTAGTAGTGGTCTAGCAAAACTCCTTGGATGGGGCGGGTATCACTGCGCTCTAGGATGACTATAGTGTCATCCACCCACATGAGCCGCGGGAAGAGAAAGGGCATTACCGCGAAAGATCGGCAGGCGATGTCCATCAATCTCATGAAGGGGAGTGCTGCTGTGGCGCTTCCATGGACCCCATGGATCGTCTCCTTGGGGTACCCAGGAGTTGCGCCTGGGAATCCAATTGCCAATGGCCCACAATTAGGGTATATGAGAAGCCTTCTCTATGGGTGGCCAAGAGGTCTTCGTCAGCCAAGCCCTCACGTGGTCCCACAATCTGGTGGACATGTTGGGCGATGACGGGAAAAATTTTTGCTCGGGCGGTTACCAAGATATTCACTACTCCACACCAGAGGGTAGCCACGTCTAGCTTCATGTACACAATTTGCACAGCCTCCTTCAAGGACACACCCCTCATGCCCCCAACGAGGCACAGGCCCCGAAGGGCCCGCTCGTATATCGCTCTTGCCAAGGCATAGAAGGTCGTAGGCGCTGGCTTGGAGATGTGGGCGGGGATCATGATACCCTGGAGGTTTGCAGCCTAGATAGGCCGGTCCGGATGCTTGAGGAGCCGCATGACCTGGCCGCACCTGCCCACTACAAGACATACTAGGGGGCAGTGCGTGACACCACACGAGGTGTTTTGGTGGGCCTCCGTTAGGTGTGCGGTACCAAGTGAGGGCAATGCAGACTTCCGCTTGAGGTAGGCGCAGTTCAGTTCCCTTGGCCTTGTGTGACTGCACCTCGCACACGTGTGGACGCACTCATTATTGCTGTTTGGTACGGAGTACCTTGTGTCATTGGAGTAACTCTTTTCTCGGCAGCTGTGACTAATCTAACGTCTTTGGCTCGGTCATTCGTCTGCAGCTGCTGCGGATTAGCTCTATTCAAACTTGTATGCAAGCGTTCATTCAACAGCATCTTTGGAAGCCGCCCAGACAGTGTCTTGTGGTGCCAGCACTCCCAAGGTGCTACCTGGAGCGCGTTCAACTTGCCCATGTTTTTCTCTCTTTCATGAAGGGCTACTGATTTTGGTCCGAGCACACGGAAATGGTGATCTCAGTGATACACGGTTGCTTTCACTGCCGTTCTTGGTTTTTCACATTGTGCTGGAACTTGTCCGTGTTTGATCGGATAGCACAAGGCGGCCCTGCCTCTCGTTCCCGACAATGGGTATCCAAACAGCTACTAAAAAGGCCCCCTAGTGTGGGTTCCTAGTGGGGACAAAGCCTAGGACGAGTAATTGGGCCGGGATCCGGTGCGAGTAACATGTCCGAATTGCATAATTGTTAGTCCCATCGCCTTCGTGGTGCCCTGAGGCCGAATGAGTGCCACATCACAATACAGCCAGCAATACCCGCCATCCGGAGAACCGATGCTACACCCTAAACTTGAAAAACTAATTTGCGACTTGGAGGCTTCCCCGCGGCTGACTTTCACGAGCAAAGCCAGCAATTCCTTTCCAAGCCATTAGCATGCGGAGCCTAAATGACATCTATGACGGCCCCTGAAACGCAGAGCTCCATGGGCCTCGCCAAGCTCATCTTGCCATTTGAAAAATTTGTGGTAGCCGGTGGCCCAGGCTTTGAAAACGAAGTGGGGCGCACCGTGTGGTTTGTTACCACGGCGATGCTGGAGTTTGAAAAAATCTATTTAGTTCATTTCCGAGTATCAAATGCCGCGCCTCTGTTAGACTCGTGTCTCGCCTACCTTGCCCTGTTGCCTGTTAATTGCCACACCCTCCAATGTGGGGATCACACGATCAGCCGAGGAAATGGTGACAAGCGTGAAGTGTTTGTGTCTGAGATTACGAAGAGTTCTATGCAAAGCAAGTCCACCCCCATGTATCAGGTGCTCACCCTGGGAGCCCCGGATTAGGACCCGGGGAAGTTTATGTTGTGTTCTCCAGCATTAGACATGACCATATTTGTCAGTCAAGCACATGTGTCTTGGGTTGATGAGTTGATGAGATTCCTATCCGTCCCAGGTGATTCGGATCCGGGTCTCATCCCGCGCATTACCCGCCAAAAATCCGTCTCATTGAGCCGGCAACACTTTTTGAAAGTATTGGAGACGTTCGGATTGCAGGCATACTTCTGAATAGCCGAGGCTGCGTGAGAATGCTTTCATTGCCCGGATTCTAGACAGTACAAGTTCGACTTGTACGTTCCGAAAGCGCGCCCAGTCGAAAGGGAGCCGCTTTTTTTGGGTGCCACGTTTTCAGTTGTGATGTCAGTCTCCCGATTTTCGTAGGAGCCACGTGGCGACCCCCTCCGTTTCGTGTTTTTTTTTTACCTGGGAGCCACAAAGGTACGGTCCGGTTTGTCTGAGCAGGTGTTGCTGGGAAAAGATCCGCCGGTGAACGACTTGAGGCAAAATTTGGTCTCAGAAAGGTTGATGACAAATTTGGAGCATGAGCGTCCACTGGGTCCGTCAACGAATTGACAGGAGAACCTGGAGATAAGTCGTGTGTACTCACGGATGTTTGGTTTTGGCGGTCGCTACAACATGTCTAGTCCATTCTTACTTGTGCGTTGTTGCAAGAGGAGTCAATGAATGTGTCCCTTCATCCTTTGACATGTTTTGTTGCTGCGCTGCGACTCGAAGCTGGAGACTCAACTCTCCAGAAGCACGAACTTGCTAGGAAGCATCATGGATGGACCTCGCAGTGAGCAGATAGGAGCATTGAGTCTGTCCGAGTATTGCTCCATTAAGGAGAACATTTTGAGGCAAACGGGTAACAGACCATCACCTAGCAGGTGGTATGTTGAGGCCGCTTTCTCAAGCAAGCCTCCTAGGCTAACCCCCCATCAGTCCAAATGCTCGTCTGTGGAAATCTCTCGCACTCAAAAGCGGGAAGGCCTGATTCCCTTGGGCACGGCTATTCCACTGCCCCCCCCCCCTTCCATTCTCATTCCTGTGCCCGTCTATCCCTATTTTGTTGGTTGAATGGAACAAACGGCTTCCAAAGAGGAAGAGGCAGAATATAGGGCAGAGACCAAATGATTGATGGCTGCCACACATGACTCATCGGGCCCTATTTCCCCTCCTCGATAAGGGATGGGCATAGGGCCGTTCCGCTCCATGACCTAGAATTGAGATGGTCTTCTGTGTAAACCCTCGGCTGCCGAGCGTTCTAGGTGTGCTCATGCTCTCCTAGGAAAATACATGTCACAACACAATGTGTCTTTAGCCACGACCCAAGAACCTGATTTCAACGATATGCCCCCGAAGTGCGGGGTTCCGCTGGTTGATTGTGCAGTGTCATCATACCTCTTCAAACGGCTGTGCGCCCGTCAAGAGATCTAGATGGTAGGCCGTCGTCACTTCTTGCAACTGGTTGCCTGGAATGCTCATGTTTGACCGCCGAATGTGCCATGTCTCGACAGTGCTTCAGTATTTTTTAATTCCGGTGGAAATGGTTGTTTCTTGCATCTTCAGTTTCTTCATACGAGCCATAGGACATCTAAGGTTGACAATGGCCCATTGAACAAGTCCGCTCTCTGCACTTGGGGATGTTTGGTCACTGCATCGCTTTTGAGTTCTCAATGCCGATGGTGTTGGGTGTTTCTTGCTCCCGCCATCCCTTGCTGCCTGCCATGGGGTACCGATGGTGCGCAGCCGCCTACTTACAAGATTCACAATCTTCATTTGGAGAATTTCGGATTCACATTTGACTCTGAAAATTTTGGCTCATGGGGGATGAGTAGTCTTTTGTCACGTCATTCAATTCTTGCGAGTCACGGGATAAAGTTGGTGCGCAGCGGCCTTTATTACTCATTAGTGAGTCCTCTTTTTGTATTTGTCGCTTGGACAAATTTTTTTTCTGGGATTGAGTCGATGTCATTGGTTCCTCTCCCTGCGGTTGGAGTATTCTGGTCTCTGCATTGCGCTTGAAATTTTTGGCTCCTGGGGGCTTATGTCACGACCTTCAATCCGTGTGAGTCACAGGATAACTATGGTGCACAACCGCCTCTATAATTGAGTTGTGATGCTTGTCTCGAGATTCGGAGCTTAGGCTGAGTTTTCTTGTGGTGACTTATTGTTGTTCTTTGACTGCCTGTGGCTCTTTTCATTCCGACTGTAAGTCGTGGCGTGATGCTGGTTCTTCTTTGTGGACTCAGTCTATTGAACATTCTTGTCCCCTTAGCCAAAGATGTATGTTGTGCCTGCTTGCTTCGGTTGGGGATGTAACTGAAAGAGTCACGTGAGGAGTTTGGCCCTCGGGGATGCAGGTTGCTCTTCGGCAAGGAGGTTCATTATTAGGAGTGGCAAGTACAATTGGCAGTGAGTATTCCTAAATTGGCTTGTTTGCAGTGTACATACACTTTGGATTGTCTATATGTCCGAAGAACACCAGATGCAACTTTCGGGGTTGTTTTGGGTGGCTGCCATCGCCAACTCTCTCTTTCCCGGCGGGGCGTGTTGGGTCAGGTTGTGGAGGTAGCACTAGAAATGACCCCAGCACAGTGGGTCATCCCTAATGCGGTTTGTGTGGCCTTGGAGCCGCACTCGGCTCGCCTACATGGCATACAGGGTCCCCTTGGGGTCGAGGAGCGCCTTGTTTGCCAAGGGGATTTTCACGACGTCGCGTGGCGGCCCACCGAACCTCGCGCCATTGCTCCGGATGCACCGAAGGTCCCTCGTCTCCTAGGAGCGCCGGAGGCATTTGCGCGTTACTTCCCGAAGGCTCTAGTAGCGTTGAGCGTCCCCGAGCGCTACTAGGTTGCGCTTGAGGGCGCACCCTGGTGCGCTTGAGGGTGTGCCCCACGGTAATGGAGCTCCCGGGCAGGCTTTGGGCAGCAGTGGTGAACCGACCCACCAAAGGGAGCATGCTGAGCGCGCGGAAAGGCTCGTGCGGTGGCTGCGATGGGCGGGCCTACTTCGCTGGGCGCAACCGCACTCGGTAGTAGCGGAAGCCGAGGGTGTTGCCACGACCCGCACCAGCCGCTGAACCGCATTCCAGCCAGCAGACCGGTGCACTTTGGGGTTGGATGTCGCGCCCCCGGAGGACCGAGGCTCGAAACTCAGTTGCAACCGCCGGGGAAAGGGCCACCGGGCCCTGGTGGTGTTCAAGCGTGGGGGACACCTCGTGGGGCGGGTCTTTTTCAACTAGAAAGTGGGTGGGTGAGAGTGAAGAGGAGGGGGACATGGTGGTCGAACAGGAGGGTGTTGCCCCAATAGTGGTAGGACGCGACGGCTACCGTCGCCTCCCTATGGCAGGCAACCGTGTTAATGGGGGAGCTTATTTGCGGCGCGCCGTGCGGCGCGCAATAGGGGTCATTATCTTGGAACAGAGGCAATAAAGTGGTACATACACACATGCGTTGTTTCTGTAACATGTACCCTATGCACCTTTTTTCACTATTTTCGTTACTATTTGTACCTTTTTGGGCCTCTTCCCCTCACAAATGGTGCACTTGTTGCCCCTCCCCAATATGGAACGGGCCGTTGTATGAGCTTTGCGTCGTCCCTGCTTTGGGCACTCCTAAGACGGCAAGGGTTAGGTAGCACGGGTGTGGTTGCCAGCTAGGACCTTGCCCCAAGGGGGGGGGTGGGGTGACCCCGCCTCTATGCATCCCAAAATGGTTCTAAGGAACATGGGGTTTCATGGGCTTTGGAGGTAATCCGCTGAACTAAGCTAAACGACACCTATGGTGGCGTGTAAGGTGCTTTGAGTACAAATCAGGCAAGATGAGGCACTCTACAAATGTCGTTTGTTGCTCATTGAAGATCCCGCCCTCAAATTCAGCCGTGGCTTCATGTGATATTGCCGTAGTCTCTCCTCTGTAGAGGGCGATGGTGTCAACAGATAAATGTGACAGAACTTTTTTGTTGTTGTGTGTATGTGTCCTAGACAATGTACACTCAAGCTAATTACTCTTCCCGTGTAGCGCCTGCGGCGGAAACAGGAGTACGTCTCGGCGGGGAGGGTGCAGGTCCACCAGGGCTCTGAGGCCGAAGGCCCTCACAAACGCTCTGTAGCCCATGTCATCCGGCGGTGGGGTCCCTTTGTCCACCGGCTGGGCCGTCGAGTTGGTGTCCGCCACCACCAACAATGACGCCGGGTCAACCATGCGGGTGACCTCGCACCATATCGCCGCCCACCAGCGGACATTGGGCTCACGGCCAATGCGGATTTGGGGGCCCGGTTTGCTAGCACGTAATACTTTCCCCGCGGGGTGACCACGTCCATCACGTGGGCATTGGTGTCCTCATGGCTCCACAGCAAGGTTGCTCTGGTGGTGGTCCCCGAGCGGACATACACATCAAACGCCACCCCCATTTTGCCCTTGGCGGGCAACACGATGTGTCTTGTATAGTCCAAGAATGGGTGGTCCTCCTCGCCTGCTCTGGACTTGGCCTCGGCCATGATGAGGACCTTGTGGCGGCACGCTGCCGTATGCGGGGCCTGCGCCACTAACCACTACCGTAGGTACCTGCCGCGTACATTGAGCCATAGGTAGCCTACCCGCCGGCCGCTGGCCGGTGAGCCTGGGGATGATCCACTCCCGCAGGGCTGGGGCTTGCTCCCCTAGGACCTTAAAACCCGATCAGCGGACCGGCTACAAGGCTTTCGTGTAACCCTTCCGGCCAACGCTCTCGTCCTTCCACTCCGTGTCCCAGAGCACTTGGGCCCGAGACGCCAAGGGGACCAAGACGAGCGCAACCCGGGTCCTGTCATAGTTGGCGCTGGCCACCATCACGGTGGTGAGCACCAAGGGGGGCCCCCCGGTTGGGGTAAGGGTCACCGTGCGGTCTTCAAGGCCAAGCCGGGCCGCATCCACCGGCTGATATCGGTCTCCCCGTTTGATGCAGACTTGCACCCGGGGGGGGGGGGTGCCGCGCGGGACGTTTGCGGGGCATTGGCACTTCAGAACCAAAGCCCAAATGGCGGGGGGCACCGCCTGGGGCGCGGGGGGGGGGGGGGCAGACTAGGCATAAGCATAAGCCATAGCCTAGAGCCAGCACCCCGGGCGGGTGCCCCCATCTGGTGTTGGCAGTCGGAGCTCACCCTCACCTCTATCATGCAATACACTGTGATCCCTAGCCCCGGCGGGTGGGGAGCCGGGATCACATCCCCCTCTCAAATTGAGAGTGAGACAATGGGGACTCCTAGGGTGAAGCCGATGAGCTAGAGTAGCTCGTGCGTTTGTTTGGCGTATTGGGCCAAAAGGGGGAGGAGGATGTCGCTATCTAGTGAGTGGGGGCCTGGGATGGGAGTGGTATCTTCGCCCGCCGCCCGCATACGGTGCCCCACCACCGATAAATGCTCACGGTCTAGGAAAAAAGCGACATCCATGGTCCCGCAAAGGTTTCCTTGCTCCAAGGCAGCATCAGCTGTGAGGGCCACAAGGCGAGATGCATGTTGGTCGCCGGTGTGTAAGGGGCCTGCGGGCCGGGGCTCATGGGCCTTGGTCTAGGCACTAGGCTCGAACCCGTTGTCCAAGGCGTCCGTAGTTGGCAAGACGCCAGGGATGCCCAGGTCTTCAGCGTCATCCTCTGCCTGACTTGCTAGCTAAGTGGCCGTGCCTTGGGAGGCGGCCACGGCAATATGGGGAGGCCCGCAAGTCAAGTCACCCCCCGGGGCCAAATCGACCGGGGCACCTTGGACGGCAAGAGGTCGATGTGCCTGGGGGGACACTGGTTTGTCATCGGCGTCTGGGGCGGGACCCTGGTGATGCACCGTATGGCCAAGTCACCGAGCACATCGGTCATAGGGCCGGTGGTTTCAGCTTCAGCATGTGGTGCACCATGCCAAGAGCGGCTCATGCCCAGGGCTCTCTGGCGAGGGAGGGGGCTCCGGCCAGTCTTCCCACGGGCTAAGCGGAGCTGGGGGGGCGGGGGGCGGGCTATCTGTAGGCAGGGCGTCGGCCGACAGGGTTGGCATGGCCTCCTCATGCTTAGGCTACTGTACATCCTCCGAGGGGTCGACCGCCATAAGCTTCTAGGACTGCCCCAATTAGGTTTCCTTGGGAGCACGTAGGCCCCACGTAGGGCGAAGGCATGGGACTAGTTGGGCCCCCAGTTGTCGGGCCTCGTTGGTGAGGGGTCCGTCCTTGGGCGGGTCGCGGCCCTGCCGTGCCTTGGGGGACTAGCGGCAGTGTAGCTGACCGCCCTAGTTTCCCTCTGGCGCAGCCTGAGCCACCCCGGGCCTCGGTGCGTCGGTGTGGTCGGCCGGCCGCCCTTCCGGCGGCTTCGACACAACAGTTGTGGAGGGGGTAACCCACCGACACCCGGGGCTGTAAGGCAGGGGCTTCGCCTGAACATTTGGGCGCACCGGGGGGGGGGCTAGTTTGCAGTAGGGGGCATGTGAGCATTGTCCGCCACGGCCCCCTGGGAGGGCCGATACTCAAACCAGCCCTCCTTCTGGGCCCCAGCGGGTGAGAAAGCCGTTTGCGGGCTGGCACTGGTTGGCTTGAGATAGGCGAATGCAGTTGCTTTGAGGGTTAGGTTTTTGGGGCACGGCAGAATTCTTTGAGTAGCGGCATTTGTTAAAATTCTCCACCCAGACAATAATATAGCTGTAGATTAAGCTAGACATTAGCGCTAGCCGGCAGGTGGCAACAAGATCCTTACGGTGGGGCTTCTTGGCGGACATCATGCCGTCAGCGCCGGGCACCGACAGACTGATTTGGACAAGAAATCGAATATCGGGTCGTCCTTTGAGGGTACGACGTTGAGCGACTCCTGAGGATGTGCAGCAGGGCCTAGGACAGGTTGCAGTGAGCGCATGGTTACACTTTGAACACACTAAAGCCCATTAGGGGGCCGCATAGCACCACTCAGGCCCTCCCAAATTTCGGATGCAATAGAGATGTGCAAAGCCTAAAGTGCACTAGATCCAATATGTGTCATTGGTAGATCTCGTGAAATGGGGTTTTGATTCGTGTGGATGTGTACCCCTGCTGTACGGACGTTGTATCAATTTTGTTGTTGAGATGTTGCCGTGCCCACCAGATCTATGAAAGTTTGATTGCTCGAATTGGGCGGTCCCCGGATGGAGAGGGGTTGTAGAGGGTCAGCTCACCTATATGGGGAGGGTTGCCTGACCATATGGGGAGGGTTGCCTGACCTGTGCCCCTACTTCCATAGCATTCTTCCCCAAAACATTTTCTCATGAGGTTGCAGGCCATGGTGGAGTGGCAGCTCCTGCCGCCCGGAAAAAAGCGGGGAGTCTAAGGCCAACACAGAAATTTGCGTTCGGGTCTAGGATAAAATTTGGAGCACCTTCATTGGCTCCATATGCCCGAAATGAGTAAGAGTGCTTTCAATCCATTGCAGTTCAGGAACTCTTGGCAGACAGACATATTGATCTGAATTTAGTTCTCCAGAAAAGATCAATGAAGAGGGCCTTTTGCATTCCATTGCTTTGCTCTCCTGCTCTGTGGGTGCTTGAGCAGAGACAATTCACCAAAAAATTATGAGGAGGCCAAGGCATTGCTAAGCAATGACGGGTGTGGGGAGGGGCAAATGGGGTTAAGGACAAGCGGCCCACCCAGCCACAAGGGGGAGTACTTACCAACCTCCACCGGGGATGGGGTGAGAAGGCACGTGTACCAAGTTGTGCTTTTCAGTGACATTGGCACGGCATTGCATAGCACAAGTTGAATGACCGGGTTTCAGAGTGACAATACATCGGGAGGGTGGGGGGGGGGGATGGTATGGTTTGGTAATTGCCCTACGGTTTTGGAGGCTCCGGGCTACCGCCCGTCACCCCCTCACGCTCCCTGTGTATAGGGCCAGGGTTGTTCCTCCACCCCTTCGGCACCCGGGCGGTGGAGTTCCGTAATGGGGGGGGGGGCTGTGGTGTGCGCGGTGCTCCCCCCCTCCCCCTCATAGGTGGCACCCTGTGCTGTCCTGTGTTCCTCCCCCTGGCCTGGGCCCTTCTTTGTGCCCTACATGGAGTCAAGTTGGCAGTCTCTGATTTGGGAGCTGCAAGTCCAGAGTTCGGGTGCCGCCGCGGAGCCCAAGGGGGCTACGGGTCTCGCTTCACCGTGCGGTAGAAAGAGAGTGCAGGCGTGACACTTATGTGCCTGGAGTCATCCATACGCCAAGAGACCCCAGCTGGGTAGCCCACTTGAGGCCAAGGCATAAGCTGAGGTTTCAGCCTAATATATGTGGGCCTGAAGTGATCACCACAAGGCCCTCCGAGGACGGTGAGGTGTGCAGCGCCCATCGCATGGCTGTAGGACCAGGATTGAGGTCTGCACAGCAGACCACATCTGCTTGTCCGTCCACACTTGCCACTGGCTGAGGCGGGAGTGGGAGAACGGGCCCGTCCGCCGCGCGCACACGGCGCCAGCGGGCTGCCTGCATCACGCAAGTCAACACCAAGGAACCTTCTACAGTTAAGGCTATCCCGGGGCGGTTGTTTATCCCACCGCTCGGCACTTCAGCGAAGGGGTCCCACAAGAGAGGGCGGCCAGCCAGCGAAGTAAGGATGGAGGCAATCAGGTCGTCAAGTGGCTTCGGAGCTGCGGGGGTGGCGGACACGGTAGCCCAGACTAGTGCCCGCAGGGAGTTCGGCCGCTGAGGTGGGGGGCTGGACTGGGCGACCAGCCCCTAGTGCATATCATTGTCCACTGGCTACCAAGGGTGGTGGGGGGTTGAGGAGCTGTGGGTTGGGCCGTTACCCCCAGCACCAGGGAGGGAGCGCCATCGTGGGCGAGGACGCTACCACGCGAATGGCCCCTTGAGCGCCGGGTGGAATGAGGTCCCCTGCCCATGCGCGCCAGACGGCAATAGCAGGGTAGAGGAGGGCTGTTAGTAGGGCTGGGCTTCCCAGGCTTCGTGGCAAGGCAGGTCGTGGAAGGTGTGGGAGTAGTATGGCACACCGCAGTGCCAAGCTTGGGAGGACAGGCTACCCACGTGTACAGCCTGTTGCAGATGGAGCGTAGGAGGGCCTTGGACCAGCGCAGGCTCTTTCATAGAACGGACATAGCGCACAACTGTGTGTTGAGGGAACATTTTCAGATGTGTGAGGAGTGCAATGGGTCAGGGAAAGGAGGTGTACATGAGTTCTGTGAACAATGTCTCAGAGTTCTGGTCCTGCAACATATGAACATACAGGCCCAGAGGTGTTGGGGCGGACCCTAATCGCATCAACAAGCACAAGAGGGTGCAGAACACCACCATGAGGAACTGATGTTGGAAGGGCAAACGGCCGCCTAATGGATTGCATTTGTGCCGTTGTCCACAGTTTTCTTTGGTTTGGCAGTGGCACTTTTTTGAGGTGTCGGTGTGCATCCGAAGAGCCCATCCCGAAACACGGCACAGCGATGAATGCACACGACAACTCTGATGCAGGTCCATGACATTGTGGTGTGTCATGTGTGAGCCAGTGAGTCAAAGAGGGTAGCCCCAATTCTAAGATTGGTCCTGAGCAATGGGGCAATCTCAGGTCGTGCTTGATGTGTTTGCTGCATTTCACGTGTGGTTTACAGTGCCTCAGACAGGGGTTTTGCATTTCTGCGGCCCGCCCACCGACTCATCGGTGTTTGGCTCGTTCACTCGCTTTGAAGGTTCATCTCGAATCCCTTTCACCATTTCTGAATGCCACTGCACAGCAAACCGGAAAGCCATCCAGGCACTGCACAGCACAAGTAGCAAGAATAAAGTACACCGACTGGGCACCCAGTGGCCACCAGTGTTCAACAAGCCTCCCCCCCCATCCCCAAATGCTTTTGCTACATTTCACCAGAAAATGTACTCCTGGCTGGCAGTTAACCAATCGCAGTCCACTGATCTCCACAGCACTTTGTAGCGAATAGTTGGCGAGTGACAGTCCAGGGGGCTGTCCTCAAAGGCATCCCCCATCGCCCTTGCACAAACCATACTCTGTCCAAGCCGTGTGGGGTGCAGTTCCTGCTACTTTTTGGAACCAGTAAATCAGCAGCTCTGTTCGTCAGTTCAGGTATTGTTCCATGTGCTCATGCAGTGGGGGGGGGGGGGAGGGGCTTAAGCTTTGTGTGTGACCCCCTTCAGCCCCCTGTTTGGGTTGAGACAGATCATGATCTAGGGGTCCAACTGCGCCAAAATTTTTTTAATGCTGAGGGCAAGGGATGAATCACCTGGAAGAGAGGTTGTTAGACCACATGCAGGCGTGGGCGCCATTTCCCCTCGCTTTTTGGGATCATTTGCGTAGCATACCGCAAGATATGGTACTGGATGTCTAACCCCTTGTAAAATCATCATCTTGGGACAGGAAATGATCCCCCCAGGGGATCTTTCGATTTTGACACCTCTATCCCCCTGTAGCTGGGTACCACTTTTCTGGGCGAGGGGGGGGGGGTTCAAAACTTTGTGTATTGTGGCCACTGTGTGTTGAATTAGAACTACACACTGGCATGCGTCGGCTTAAAAATCAGGCAGAGATTTTTGGATCAAAACCACGCAGGACCGCATACAGGAACCTTACCTCAAAGGGTTGAATTGTTGGTTTAACCCCTTGTAAAAGCATTTTTTTGTCCAATAAACACACCCGCACTTGAAACTCAGTTTTTTGAGGGCGGGCTGAGGTTCGGGGGGGGGGTCAAAAGCTGTAGATAGCATATGGCTTCGAACATTGGAACTGATGCAGTGTGAATGCTGATTGCACCATCAAAAACAAAAAAATGTTGAAAAAATGCCCCCCGTGTTTTGGTTGAAAATAATGAATGCTTTGGTTTTTTTCGATTTTGAAGTGAACAAGTGTTTTCAGGTCCCGGATCCATAGGGTTTGTGTGGGCAGAATGGGACGAGTGCTGAAGCAGTATATACAGTTTCCAGGCATTGTTGCTATGGCGGTGTTTTTGGCGACCTCAGTGACTCCGTGGTATCCACTTTGAGGGGTGCAAGTGGGGATGTTGTGACAGTATATGCATACTAGGATGCCAAAGGATATTTTTTTGTAGCCTCTTGCCATGCCTACGGCCGATCATGACCAGTGTGAAAGAGGCGAAATGACCGTTTCCACTAAAATCTACATGTCTACATGTGTTGGGTGAAAAGTGCACTTTCTTTGGCAAACCCTTCACCAAATAGGCCCTCTTGGTTTGTTGGCCTTATTTGCATTTCAGGGGCAAAAGCTGGTTGGCCTATAGCCACTGCTGTGTATTGATTCACACGCGGGTCCCGTGCCACTTTTTTCTTCTTTGTGCATCCCCTGACCAACCCAGCTGGTGCTACATGGCTCCCCGTGGCTTTACACATACTCCCATTGTCACCAATGATCACCGAACAACAGCCCAAGGGTCCTTGGGGGTAGTCGTGGGTCGCCTGGTTCGCCACTTTTGAGCCAACCCATGCCGGCCGAAAAACAGCTAAGTCCTCACCACTGGGGCCTAAAAGGGGGGTTGCTCCAGGAAGCTTGGGGATAGCACTTGGGAGGCTGTCATGCCCTCTTCGAGGGGTTTACTAGCCCTTAAAAGCACCGTTTTGGGCTGGCTTGCACTATAGTGGGTGAAAGTTGGTTGGATTGTAGCTGTCACTGCGTGTTGATTCTGACCTTGGGCCCATTCCACTTTTTTCTTCCATATGGGCCCCCTAACCAATGACAGGGCCTAGCCCACCTATAGGTGCCCCACAGTGAAGACTTAGCCGTTTTCTGGGCCGTCCACCAACCACCTCCAGGGATTCTTGCGCTGTTGTTCGGGGATCATTTGGTGACAATTGGAGTATGTATATATCTTCTAGGCTCTACTAACACACATTTTTGTAGCATTTCTGTCAAGGGTAGTTCCAAAAAATTATGTACATGTGACACCTCTCCCAAGGCCATTTTGGGGGCCACATATTGGTGTTAATTGGCTACCGCAATTACTTGGTTTCACCCAGCCAACAAAAAGCATTTGTAGACGCCGTGTTGCTTTTTTTTTTGGGTGCTGTTTGGTTCTAGACCATTCCCATGAGAACTCGTGTCATAGGACGTAATTTTGAAGAGTGCGCCTGGTACCGGACTCATCCAGAGTGAATTGGTTGTACGCCATGAGATCTCCTACATGTTTGGTTCCAAACCCTTTGATTACCCAATGTTGTACACCTACCGTCAAGATACTTTGATACTTCTTGCACCACCACTTCCTTTTCTCTTACGGTCAACGGATTTTTTTTGCCATTCCACGTGATTGTGCCGCGATGTTTCTGGCTCTAGACACCTTCAGACAGCCACCCAAATCAACGAAAACAAGTTTCCATGCAGTCATTTTTGTGCGGGTGTCCTATTCCAGACACATCTACTGCGGTCAACGGAAACAAGTTTCCTACCACGATTTTTCACTGCTTTTGGTGCTGGACAATGCCGAAGAAAAGCTGTACCACGGCACCTGCTTTTGCAGTGATGTGTGTGGTTCTAGACACCATTGGATTCAAGGCCCCTAAGTAGCCGCGATTTCGGGGATCTTCGGTGACCGGTGGTTTGGTAGTGTTTTGCACTCTGTGATTTTAGGGACCATCAATTTATAGTAGCAGAAGTGGAGTAGTGCTTACGCAAGAGCAAACCACTAGAGGAGGGGCTGTAGGTCTCGGTTTCGATGCCCACCAATGTTTTCTTCGCTTCCAATGTCCTGCCGATGTGCTCGAGTTTGGTTTAGAACGGAGACAACACTTTTATTAGCGGGCTGATGTCCAAAAAAAGCGCCTCGACAGCTCCCAATGGCAGAATTCGAACCAGCCACTTTTCTTGTGCAGGCCATTGCATCTACCATTGGGACACTACACCAATCTACTACACACTTTCTCACAGGTGGCGCATTGTTCTAGCAGCAATTTTTTTCCCTATTGATGTGACATAATTTTGGTTTCCACACGACTACAAGTGCGGAACATCCAAAACAAAAATGTTTTTGGGCAGGTGCATAACAAAACCCAACCACGTGCTTTGATTTAAGCCAATTTACTTTAGCTCTTTTTTGTGGATGGTGGTTTATTACTGAACCGGTTTATCAATAATCAAAAAACCGAATAGGTATGGATAAAACCGGAGACAAATGTCACGACAATGGTAAGTACATGATAAGGTGGAGCAAAAAGCCCTTTGCACATTTTAGTATCACCTTGAAGAGAGGTTGTTAGATCAAGCGCAGGCGCGAGCGTCGTACACCCCCCTTTTTTGGGGTCGTTCGCGTAGCATACCCCAACATATGGTTTCTGACGTCTATCCCCTTGTAAAATCATCATTTTAGGATAAAAAATGATCCCCCAATGATTTTTTGGATTTTGACTCCCGTACCCCCCCCCCCCACCGCACCTGGGTACCTCTTTTTTAGGGGGCGGGGGTGGGGTAGGGGAGGTCAAAACTTCTTTGCATATTGTGGTCGCTGCGTGTGTATTTGGGCCTGGGTCCTGGAGAACTTTTTTCTTGTATATGGACCCCTTAACCCATGGCGGGGGTCCCGGATCCCAACTCTAGGTAGCCCCAGTCCCCCCCCCCCCCCATATGGCCCCTTGGCAGTGAGGACTGAGCCGTTTTCGCTGTATAGGCTGTTTAGAGGCACGTGAAAGTTTTTTGAATTTCGAGTTTGCATGAATACCTTCCGTCCCTCCTAGGACGGGTTTGGGTGATCATGTGGTGACAATACAGGTACTTGAGCACCCATGGGAACCCACATAGTGGCCACTAGGCCCATCTAGCCCGTGCCATGGGCCCCCCAAAAGCTTCAAAGTCAGCTCGCAGAGGTTGTTAGATCAAAGCCAGGCAGGCGTATGTAGGGAAAAATGCCACATACCCCCCCATTTTGGGACTTTTTGGGCCTATTCGCGTAGCCTACCCCGAGGGGTTGGATTCTTAGTTTGGCCCCTAGTAAAATCATTATTTTGTCCAATAAACGCATCCCCCAACGAGTTTTCAGTCCGGACCCCCCCCCCCGACCCCCCCCCCCACTTGAAACCCACTTTTTTTTGAAGTTTTGAGAGAGGTGGGGGGGTGGAGGGGGTGCGGGGGTCAGAAATCGAACCCCCCCTTTTTTGGGTCGAAAATCATGAATCTTTTGGTTTTTTTTTTCGATTTTGAGCCGAAAAATTGTTTCCGGGTCCCGACTCCATGGGGTTTGTATGGGGCGGAGTGGGACGAGCACTGCTGCAGCTTATGCACTTTTTAGCCATTTTTGGTATGTTGGCGGTTTTGGCGACCTAGGTGACCCCCTGGTACGCACTGTGAGGGGTGTGAGTGGGGATGTTGTGACAGTTTTTGCCTACTAGCATACGAAAGGACGTTCTTTGCAGTCCGTAGCCTTGCCGAGGGCCAGTCAATGCCGGTGCCAAAGACGCGAAATGATTGTTTCCACCAATAATGGCCTAGTGAATGGGCCAGCTCACAACCTGATCATGCAGCTTTTCGCCTCGGACAGCTCAAAAATCGAAGTTTTCGAAACCTGTTTTTGTGACTTTCTGACCACATGATATGAGCATCCAAGCTATGTAAAGCATTTTTTAGGCCGTATTTACGTGTTTTTCACCCTATTTGGGTATTAGGTCCGGGGGGGGGGGGTCTCCCAAGGGTTTGGTACACAACCTGCTTATGCAATTTTTCACCGTGGGCAGCTCAAAAATCGAAGTTTCCGGAAGTTGTTTTTTTGATATTGCGATCCCTTAAAATGACCATCCAAGCTATGTAAAGCATGTTTTAGGCCGTATTTACATGTTTTTAACCCTATTTAGGGATTAGGTCTGGGCGGTGGGGGTCTCCCAAGGGATTGGTACAAAACCGGATTATGCAATTTTTCACCCGGGGCAGCTCAAAAATGAATTTTTCGAAAGTGTTTTTTTTATATCGTGATCACCTAAAATGACCATCCAAGGTATGTAAAGCATGTTGTAGGCTGCATTTACCTGTTTTTCACCCATTTCGGGTTTTAGGTCCGGGGGGGGGGGGGAGGGGGGGCTCCCAAGGGATTGGTACAAAACTTGCAAATGCATTTTTTCACCTTGGACGGCTCAAAAGCCGAAGTTTTCGAAACTTATTTTTTCGATACCGTGATCACTTAAAATGACCATCCAGGCTATGTAAAGCATAAATTAACCCGTATTTATGTAGTTTTTAGTTGGACTTGTGGGGCCAAGTGAGGGACAACAACCCTACCCGCCAAGCCCCCCCTCCCCAACCCCGGCCCCCTTCGACATGGATGGAGGTGGTGGTGCACGCCCTCCTCCCCACGGTCACCGACGTCTGGTGGGCCACCCTGACGGAGCCGGGGGAGATCCATGCCACGGCCCGGTGGCCCGACGTCCTCCGCCGCGTCGACCCGGCGCTTCACCAAGACCTCCTGCACGAGGTCACCCAGGAAGCTCGCCGCGTCGCCGGGGGATGGGAGCAAGGTCACCCCCTGCGCATGTGCCCCCCCCCCCCCATGCCGCCTGCCGCCGGCGGCCGCCGCCTCACCCTACGCCGCCCCCTCCACCGCCCGGCGCGCCCGCCCTGGGCTGGTGACCGTCCCCGACCGCTTGACCACGGTGCAGCAGGCCCGGGAGCAGAGATGAACTTGCAGGCATGCTTTGCTGCCCCTCTGGCCCCTTACTTCGCACCCACTGACCACTCGTGGTTGAGTACGTGTGTGGGTGGGTACTCCCCCCCTCCCCCCCCCCCGCTGGGGCCACCGGGGCTCCGCTCTCCCCCCCGTCCCGGTGGGGTGCCGCCGTGTACCCTTCGTGAGCGGGGGTTAAGTGGCCGTTTGAATGGAGCGTGAATTTCATGTGAATTTGACCTTTTTTCGTGTTTTTTCGGGAAAACACTACATTTTGGCTTCAACATGACGTATTAGATGTGGCAAACCGCAAGCCCCATTTTCAGTCACCATGATTCAGTGAAAGTCCCACCCCAATCGGACCCATGAGGCCCAAATGGCGCCCAAAAGAAATTCCGACAACATGTTACGCTACCTTTGGGCCTGAATTTGCGAAGTTCGTACGAATTTCGTGCGAAATTCGTACGAAATTCGTGCGAATTCGGCAGATACGTATGAAATTTGTGCAAATGTGGCGCGCACTGCCTGCGGATTTCACCAGAATCTCCGGATTCGTACGAAATTCGTGCGAATTTTGTACGAATTTGGTACGAATTTCCTAAAATTCCAAATTTTAGCAAAAACTCACCCGAATTCACGTGAAATTCACGCATGCCTGAATTTGGTAAATTCGTGTTGCGTTCACGGTTATTGAGCCGAACATTCGCAAGCTACCAACAAGGTAAAACATCAAATTTCAAGACATTTTTAGCGACAATGTTTTGGCGAAGAGGGCACAAGAAACGCAAACAATTGCGCCAAGTTACGAGCAAAACAAAGCAACAATTTGTTAAATTCACGCTACCGTGAATCTCCCATTCACGGTTATTGAGCCGAACATTCGCAAGCTACCAACAAGGTAAAACATCAAATTTCAAGACATTTTTAGCGACAATGTTTTGGCGAAGAGGGCACAAGAAACGCAAACGATTGCGCCAAGTTACGAGCAAAACAAAGCAACAATTTGTTAAATTCACGCTACCGTGAATCTCCCATTCAAACGGCCGCTTCACGAAGGGTACATGGGTCTCCCCCCCCCTTCTTCTGTTGCGCCGCGGGGACGTGGAACCCCACCCAGGGCCGATGCGCGTGGCGCAGGCCAATGTCACATCCCTGCGCCTACACTGTTGCGCCTGCATTGGCACATGGTCGCTGAGTGGCGCGCGGATGTGGTGGTGATCTCACAGACCCACCTCACCGTGGTAGCGCAACAAGTAATGTGTGCCCACGCCGGGGCCTCAGGGGGGCAACCTTTCTAGGGGGCCCCCTTGGAGTCCCGGGGGGGGGGGGGGGGGCGGCATTTGGGATGCGCCAGCCGGGGAGTGGGTATCCTTGTTCGCCAGGGCATCCCCGCCAGGATTCCTCCCCCCCAAAGGGGCGCCCTGGAACCGGGCAGACACCCTTGCCCAAACCCTGTGGCACTCCACCCGCTGATGTCATGTCTTGGTGGGCCTGAGGCGGGGGGCGGCTTCCCTTAATGCCCAAGTAGCGTACATCGTCTCCGCCCAGCCGGCCCTCAAACGGGTCTTCTGGAACCACGCCACGCGATACGTGGCGCGCCACGGGACGGCCCCCCAGCTGGTGGTTTTTAGGTTTTAGGTTTAGCGTGGCCGTGCGGTATTGGTTCGCCCGGGGGCTGGCCTCACGCCTACACAGTAGGAGTGCGGCCGCCGTCAAGCACTAGGAGGCACCCCACCCAACGGCCCCCCACGCGCTGTTTGGTGCGGGAGCCGGCCGTTCGTCCCGCCGCGCACTACGCGCTCCGTCGTCGCTTCGTGGGTGCTTCAGGCACGCCGGGATCCATCGCCCGAGCGCGGCGCCTTGTCCCTGGCTACCCGTTGTGTGCCGCCCTCTCGGCGGTCTCTGGTGGCTGTCGGCGCTCGTCCTCCCCGTAGGCTTCCTCACCTGCCCTGGCATGGGACATGCACTAGTCGGTGGTGTCAGGTGTCACAGACTAGGGTCCGGTAGTAGAGTTGCATCCCAGGGGACGCCATGCGTTATGACGACCTGCGTGCCAGGGCTGCGATGCACCACGCGCACGGGCCCGTACTTGTGTAACACCTGGTGTAGGACCTCATGGGACGGGAGGAGGAACAGGTGGGGGTAGTCCCGCGCAGGCAACACAGCCCAAGTGTGCTCTGCGACAGGGACAGGCCCCAGGGCACATATAACATATAACGGGCTCACATCCCCCGCCGGCGCAGGTAGAGGTAGTACCGAGGATGCCGCACAGTAAACACGGTTCCAAGGGACAGCTCTGAGCACCACATTGAGGAGGGCACTGTGAGGCATACTCATATATGCAGCAGGGTGCCAGACGACACTGTGGGGTGTGTTGCGCCCGCGCGGTGCAATCCAGCGCAAAGGCCGCCCTGCTATGGTATCACGGCAACACACCAAGAAATCAATTAAATTCTGGTGCGGCCAGAGTGCTTGGTCTGCATGGAGGACTCGGCGCATGATCCGGGCCCGGTCCGCTTCAGTTAGATGACCCCGATGCTCTGGTTGCCCCACTGCGCGCCACATGCCCGTGAGGGAGAGGACATGGACACTGTCAGCCGTCACGACGTGGTCTGGAGTGGAGACCCCGAGCTGTACCCCGTATGCCAGGGAATGTTTGGTGTCGCACAGCGTGAGACCCTCGACAACATCCAGCGGGGCGCGCACTGTGTGGGACAGGCGGCTTACGATGGGGGGACTGAGCCACAGGGCGCGTGCAGCTCGCAGGAGGGCCACATAGGCCGGCGGGCAGCAGTGCAGTAAGTGGTACCAGTTGTCATGGACTGCCACGCGACAAAAGGGGCACATGTGGCAGCCCACTCCGCGGGGTGCAGGGCATAGTGCATGCAACCTGAGCTGCATTTGTGCGGCGGACGTCGGCCTCGCAGAGCTCGGCGTTGGTGTACATGGTCACCCAGGATTGCGGGTCCCATCCGTGCGCCAAGGGGGCTGCGGGAGTAGTAGCCCGGCGGTATAGGGTCTCCAGGTGCCCTGCTGGGTCCAAGACGATGCAGCCATCAATCGTTGCGACGGTGCATCCCAGCAGCGCGTCTCGCATGGGGAGAGTGAGGGGCCCGGCCTGGTCCAGGAACTCTTTGGCAAGGCAATGTGCCCGCTGGTTGAGGGTCGCCAGGGGGTCGACGGCTCATGTGGAGTGCTGGGAACGCACCCAGACGTCCCTGCAGGCAAGGTGGGAGCATGCTGAGTGGGCGTACTTGAAGTACCGACTGAGGATGGAGCGCTCCTTGGGGCCCCGGGTGAAGCGGTGCGTACACGTGTCTTGGCTGTCAGTGACGAAGATGACCGTGCCGCGCCAGTGTCACAGTTGCCCGAGGGACACTAGACGAGCCAACCATTCCCCATCCTTGCTGGTGGGCTGGAACACGTGACAGGCGAAGCACAGGACCATCAGTTCACCAGCACATGGGTGCCAATAGGTGGCAGCCCCAGCCACCCGGTTGCCTCGTACCGCCGCGTCGTAGGCAACATAGATGACATGCATGCCCGCCAGAGCTGCCAAGGAACCTGAGATGCGAAGCGGGCAGGGAGTGAGGGAGAGGTCTGGGACGTTGTGCACTTGTAGCCCGTGGGGCTGGAGGGCGGCAATGAGGGTCGGCGTGTTGGAGAGGGGACGGCCATCATGCAGAAGGTAATGGGCAGCAGCCCGGGCCAGCGGGTGCCTGCAATATGCCGCGTGGAGCATGGTGGACATGAGCTGGACGGCATTGTGCAGCGGTAGGAGCGGGCAGCCTGGACCACCGGCTTGCACGGGCGAGTGGAGGAACCAGAGGGGGGTCCATTTGGGGAGTAGGTATGTGCGTCGCCAATGACGGCGGGCGACCACCTGTACGCTGGTGAGGTTCGCGGAGGGGAAATATGCACCATGAGACACGTAGTTGAAGGATGATAGGGCGTACATGGTGAAAGCCCGGATGCGTAGGAGGGGGTTCATGCGGTGTTCTGCGCCCGCTCGTGCCGCTACTCGCTTGAACTTGCGTAGGAGCCGCCCCACCGTCTGGCTTACTGGCAGTTGGCTGAGAAGGGGGATACCGACGAGTGTGGGTGTTGTGCGCTCGGTGTGTGTGTCGAAGCCGGGGACTTCCAGGCGCTGCAAGGCAGGGGAAAGGGCTTGAAGTCTGATGGCGGTGCACTCCAACTTGTGGGGGTTGGGTGTACGCCCGACGGCTCGGGAGTACTGGACACAATCGTGCACTGCCTGGGTCAAGCGTTGCAGCGTGGGGGCCAAGAAGATGCGGTCGTCGCTGAAGCTGGCACGTGAGCAGGGGAGCAGACCACGTGTGCTTGGGACCATCATGTCAGTGAATTGCCGCATGGTGGTGTTGAGGCATGTTTGCGTGCCCTGAAAGCACTGGTCGGCAGCATCCCTGATTGGCGCCCTCTCCGGTCACAATAGGCTCCGTGAAGCCCACATCTGTCAATATCCGGATCTGAAGGCCTGCGTAGTACGCGCCGAACCAGTGGCCAAAGTTCCAGGTGCCAGGAGTGAGCTGCAGTGTTTCTGTCGCTGCCTGTCTAGGTATGCGGAAGTAGGCATGTGACTCGTCCCATTTGGCCAGAGTGACTTGGGATCACTGCAGTAGGCTGCAAAGCATAGCCGCGCGGACGGCGTACACCATGAAGGGGGGCTAAATCTCTTTGCGATAAGCGAACAACTCCGGGGTGGCGTTGCCTGATAGCTCGAGAGTGGCCCGTATGAGCTGCCACGCCGAGGCGGCTTCAAACGAGGCTAAAGGAGATGACACCGAAAGAGGCCTGTGGGACTCGAAGAGGTGGGCAACTTTTGGGGCGCCTTTGTATGACCCATACTGTACCGCTGTGCTGACAAAGGTGGCGACGCCATGCCGTCGTGCCTGCGCGATGCGTTGGCAGGCCCCATGGAGGCCTTTCTCTGCGCCATGGAGGATGCCGGGGGGGGAATCATCTACTGCTGTGGTCAGAGAGTGGAAGCGTTTGAGTGCTGCATGCACATGATATGGATGCAGTGGCCAAGGGGCTGCGAGGTCGCTAGCGAGTCGGACGAGGTCATCCTTGTTCGACGGTGAGCGTCCATGGTGCAGGGCGAGGAGGACCAGGTTGCGGGGCAGGTCCGTGGCCGGTTGCCAGAGCGCTTCCCACGGCTGCACGGTAGATGTTCTCCGCAAGGCCGCAAAGTCTACGAGTACATGGCGGTCTTGTTGGACCCCCAGGGCCTGTCGTTGCGTCTCCGTTAGTTGTGCACGCGCGTAGGGCATGTGGGCATCCGGTCGGGGGAGGATGCCTGCATATGGTCGGAGGGGCTTGCTGGGGGGGCGACATATCGATGGCCACGGCATCAATGGCGACACGTTGGAGGGCTTCAGTTTTGGACAGGGTCTCATGCGCAGCTCGCCGGGACCTGAGGGTCCCAGCAATGCGGTGCAGCTGGGATTGGTCGTAGGGGGGCGGGGGCAGGTGCAGCTTGTCGAGCAGGGAGCGCGCGCTGTCGCGGGCGAGGATGTATTGGCGGGCATAGTGATGGAACAAGTCGAGGTATTGATCCGGTGATGCTGGGGTGTGGTTGAGGCAACCCCACGTCACCCCACGTCATTGACCACGGCCGCCAAGGATCGGATCTGCTGGCTGTCTGTAGAGCGCCACCTGTACCGTTTCCAGGCGAAGGGATCAGGCTTGGCATCCGTCGCGGTCAGCTACGCGAATAGCGCCAGGTGTCAGTGCCACAAGGGGAGGAGGGCATAGGTGCTGGACGACCATGACCCGTACAAGAGGATGTGGTCAATTGCAGTGGCTGCTGGCACTGCAAGGGTGGTGGTGTAGTTGGTGGCGCAGTCGGCAGGCAGCAGCGGGGTGAATGAGGCCAGCGCCCCCGAGGGCCGCAGCACTTGCTCCAAGGGGGTGCCGGAATCACGCGGCATATTCATATCGGCTTGGATGAGGGCATACCGGAGTTTGGTTGTGGTACGTAGAGTGGCCCAGGCACGCATGAAGCCGTGGCGCGCCCGATCAGGAAGCTTTGGGGGCAGGCGGGCACTGTTCACCAGGATATCTCCGTAGGCGCGCGTCGGAAGGAGCAGGGCAAAGTTCTCACGGGAGTCAAGGAGGGGGGGCGGGGTCTGTGCCGGTGGGGCACAGGGCGCGCGCCCATGCTATAGCCAAGCCCGTTCCTTGTCCGCTCACATGGCCTGCTTTGTATGTCATGTGGGGCGGAAGTGCATCTGGGATGTGGTCAGGGTTCCAGACCTCTTGTAGTGTGACAATGTTAGGGGAGAGGGCGAGTAACCAAAGGCGTACTATCTGCAGCTGGGACTCGAGGCCCCCGACATTGGCGCCAAACAGGCGCAAGGGCTGGAGGTCCTGGCCCACGGGGCTGAAGGACGTGGGGGCCAAGGCCAACATGATGCGGGGCAGCCCCGTAGTTGGCTGGGCGTCAGTCGCGTACGCATTGGTGGCCCCATGGCAGTGCACTGTCGTCAACGGCGGGGCATGACTGCTGTTGGCTAGATGGAATGGTGTAGCAGCGTGCGTAGGCCTCTCGTGTGGTGGGGGCTCCTCGCGATGGGTCGGGGCAAAAGGCCCGTGGGTGAGGGGGGAGGGGGGCATCGGCGGGCATGACCACAGTGTGCAGCATAGGGCGTGAGCAGGTTGGGCATGTGGACGCAGTGAGCACCACAGGCGTAACGGGAGTCGCTGGCTGTAGAATCCAAGGGCCGTCTGGTCGGTCATGACGTCGGTACATCCATCGTGAACTACCGGTGCGGGGTACCGCACCTGAGTCTTGGTCCCAGAAGGTGAGCACGGTGGTACCCACTTGGACGGGCACAGACAGCAGGATACGTCCACGTTGCCGGGCCAGTTGGACTGCCTGGGCCAGCCGGTTGGCTAGTAGGGGATGAGCCAACGGATGTCTGGAACCGTCGGTTGGGGTTGTTTGCTGGGCACATGGGGGGGGCAGGACTGAAGTGGCCGTGCATTGCGGGCATGGTCGGGGGCAGGTGTGCCATTTTGGGATAGGGGTGCCGCAACTGGGACACACAGCATCGTCAGCGGGGCCACAGGGGGTCTCATCTCGAGGCGGAGGCGCGCCGCTGAGCCCAAAATCCTCGGCGACGACATGCTCGATGGGTGTCGTCGAGGCGAGTTCCTGCAGGGCGTGCAGTAGGGCGTGGACAGGCGCGCAGCAGGCTGGCAGAAAGGACGGGACGAGTAGTCACCTGTGACGGAGCCCCTCCCAAGGCATGCCGCGAGCGTACTGTACTGTGCGACTTGCCTGCTGGTCGACACGTGGGACCGCTTGCAATTGAGCCTCTGCGTTGGCGGCCTTTGGGGGGTTTGTGGCGCGCGAGGGTCAGCCTTTGTTTTTGGCCCTGCATTGGGCCTTGGAGAGCTTGGGGGTGGTGGTGAGTTGGCGCTTCTTCGGTCGCGTCACCGGCAGGCGTGGTGCAGGGGGTAGATTGAGGTGGTTATCTTCGGCTGTGACGAACGGCTCCTCGTTGGGACCGTGGGCCACCAGGGTGCAGTTGGTCCCTGAGGGGAAGGTGTAAACGCGTTTAGGGGACGTGGTAAAGAGGTTGTTGTACACCTCAGGGGCTATGGTAGCGAATCCAAAGCCTCGGGATACATCTCGCGGGTCGATGTACACGGGAGTGCCCAACTCGCTGGTGGACTCGACCGGGTCGCATGCATCTAGTCCGGGGAGATACGCACGCACGACGTCGCCGGCATCGCCGTTGGGGGTTGGAACCCAGGGGTGACAGCGGTGGGAAGCGCTAGGGTTCGTGATACACTGTGGGCAGGGGCAGTGGGGTGCTTTGTGGGGGGGGAGCTCCGATGGCGGGTGCATTAGGGCGGAGTGCGCCCGCAATAAACCAGTCCGTGGCCGAGGGGCTGGCTGCTGTGAGCGCTGCTGTGACTTCGCGGACAAGGGCCTCGTGGTGCGCGGTGGTGGTGACGAGGTCTAGAGCGCCACGCACGTTGCGGCGGAAGCTGTGAACGTCGACGGCCGATGCCATGGGGGTGAGTTTGGACGCGGGGCAGGCTTTCACTTCGACTGATGGCCGCGGCTGCTGCAGACCACGCGGTGAAGCCGCGTTGTTGAGCCGACATGATGATGGGAGCGAGTTGGCTCAGGGTGGCGGTGATAGTGGAGGCATCTATGGCGGGTCCATAAGCGGTCATGACCTCTTTGATGAATTCCGTCAGCCGGACTCGGAGGCGAAGGCGCTACGATGCACAGCTGGCTGACCAGGCAGAATTGGCCGCCAGGGATAGCTCCGCGGACTGTACCGCAACACGCGTTCCGAGATCAAAGCCCCATTTAGTGATGAGGGCGAACATCCCAGCTGCCATCACAGGGGCAGTAGTCTCAGGGAGTGTGCGAAGGGCATCAAGATGTTTCAGCACGTCAGCGTCCTCCATCACTCCACCGGAGTCAAGGAGACGTTTCCATGCGGGCGACGTCGCGGAGGATGCATTCGCACCTTTGTCTTCCGGTACCAGAGAGAGGGATGTCGGCCGGGTTCGGGCGTCTAGGGTGCACAGGGCCCCAGAGGTTTCGTGCTTGCCCAACTCCGCTTGCCACTCACGGCAGGAAAGGGGCGCGGGTCCGAACGCCCAGCCGACCTTGTCGCCCTCCTTCGCGAACTTCAGAAGGTTGGCGTAGGCCAGGGTCTGCCCATTGCGGCCCGCTTGCCAGGAGGACAGCCAGTGCAGTGCCGCTACGCGTAGCAGCTTGGGTGTGACCTTCTCAGTCCCGGCTAGGAGGCTGACCATGCCGTTGAAGTCGAGTGCTGCGACCGGCCCATCTCCAAATTCGGAAAGATGGCTGCGACACCCACGGAGGAAGGCCCGTCGATCCTCTGGGCCAGCCTGTGCGGCCCATTTCAGCAATTGGGCCATCAACTGGCGGTACGGCAGCCATTGATGGCGGGCATCATGTTCTTGCAACGCCTCCAATTCCATGTTGGTGATGTAGCCGGCTGTCATGACATACCACCAGAGCTGGGGCCCGATGAGCAGGGGGTTGGCCTCCAAGCTGATGAGCTTGACGTCCACCTTCGTCGCATGGTGTCGGACATCACCCAGAAGCTGCCTGTGCTGCGGGTCCTAGGTGACGCGCAACACGGGCCACGCTTCCGCAGGGCGAAGCTGTTCGCGTTGCTGTTCCGGGGAAAGGGAGCTGAACGCTGGGATGGTGTCTGTGGAGAAGGGGGCACGGTGTGGAGTGGCTGGAGGTGTCTTCTACGGCTCCACCACTCGGCTGCCCTCCGCTTCCGGGGATCCGGTCGGTCGCTGGCCCTGTGAGGGAACGCGTGCAGGGTCGGGTACACCGCGGGTCGGGCTGCGGTTGAGGGCTGCGGTGGAGGTGGTGGTTGGTGTGTTGGTCCCTGTGCGCAGCACGCGTTGGTCGTGCTCGGTCTGCGCGCGCCTCGGCGGTTGCCGCGATTCGCACCACTCTGGTCATGTTCCCCCTGCAGTGTGTGGTGGTGGGTCGGGGTGGTGTTAGAGGACGCCCTCCCTCGGCAGGGGGTGGCTCAGCACTAGACTCCCAGCATGTTTGGGGCGCTACTTCCCACCATGTTGCATGGTGCCACCGCCGCGGGGTTTGGGACCGCAGTGAGGTGGGGTGTTACTTGTCGCACTGTGCGAGGCTGCCTGTTGTGGTGGTTGTGTCACCCGTGATCCTTTTTCTGGGATCACTGCGGGCGCCAGCTGAGCTCGGTTTCCTCGCATCGGCTGTCGACGGACTCCCGTCTCATCCTCAGGGCTGAGCCTGCCCGAGGCGGGGCTGCCTCCTGTTCGCCAGCACAGAAGGGTGACACCGGGTGGTGGGGGGGGACCTCAACTTGAAACTTGACTACCCGCTGCGGGCATCGGCGTCTGTTTTGGCGTCCCCCCTTACCCGCCGGCTGGTGGACACGGACCTTGAGCTAGCGTCCGCCCTCGGGCGGGACCCGCTCTGCTCATACCAGGGCCCGTAGGGTACACGCCCCTCGCACATGGACGGGCTGCTTGTCCACACGCAGCTGGCAACATTGCTCCTTGTGGCGAAACGGCTGCTGCACGGGGCCCTCCCGGGCCATGCCCCGGTACGCTTCGACCTCCACATGAGAGGCTCGTTACAGCGGGTGGTGAAGTTCGTCCACCCCAAGCCGGTCGCGATGGCTCCGCGGGAGGAGCATGAGAGGCTCCTGCTCACGCGACGCCTCGTGGACCCCCTGGAGGCCGGCTGGCAAGCGGCCCTATCCAATGGGGATGTGGAACGGGCCTGGGCCTTCTGGACCACGGCCGCGGAAGAGACCCTCCTCGCCCTGGCCTGCCCGGACATCACCCCGGACTCCCTCCCGGTTGGGGCCACGCTCCCGCTGGCTCCCCCTCACCTCCCCCGCGGCAGGGTTACCAACGAGCTGCTCCGAGAGGTGTGCCTCTACCCCAAGCAGCGCCGGGACACCGGGGGGCCGCTCACCTGCCCTCTGGGGCGCATCCAAGCGGCCCAGGACCCCCTCCGGGACGTCCTCCGATGGCTGGAACGTCCGGCGCAAGGCGCGGGTGCGATGCCGAGCAGGGTACAACCGGCGTGGACGGCGCTCGGGCGTCGGCTTGGGAGGCTCCGCACGTTGAGCCCACAGTATGCTAGCCTGGAGCTGGACGGCTCGCACGACCGGCTGGCCCCGTGGGCGTCACTCTTCCGCCGCCGCACGATGCTAGCGGGCAAGGTCCGTCCCACACTCCGGGCGGAGGACCAAGAGGGCCTTTGCGAGTGGCGCTCCTGGCTGGAGGAAGCTTGGACCTCCGACCACGTGGCAGTGTACCGGTGGTTCAAGGCTGAGTCCTACGCCCCGCCGGTCACCGTCCTCTCCACGCCGGATGGCACCATCCTGGCCAATCTGGCGTAGATGGATGGCCTCTTGCACGACGTCTTGCGCCCGATAAACCGCAAGTATGCGATGGACCCCAAGCCGGACCCCAAGGCCTTCCTCCGCTGATATGGACACCGTGTCCGGCGGGTCCCCATGATTGCCTCACGGCCGGACGGCGCCCGCCTGCGCAAAGGGCTCTCCCGCATCAAGCCCTCGGCGCTAGGACTTGATGGGTGGAGTTTGCCCGACCTCCGCTCTCTTCCCGACGGGCTGCTGGGCTCGCTAGCGGACCTCCTGCGGGAGGTGGAGCGCCTTGGCAAATGGCCGACCCGCCTGGCCTGTGCATGTCGTGATGGTGAGTGTTGATCACATGTGTTGCAACAGCCATGTTGGAGGGTCTTGAAGACTTGGTGCTCGCCCATCCACAGTCCGCGCAGCCTCTGATGGTGCAACTGGCAGTGTGGCCGCCCGCACCTCCTCGTCGACCGACTTCATGACCAGCCGCGGGTACACGTCCACGTCAGCCTCAAGAGAAGTACCTAAAAAGGCAGTGACGAAAGGGGACAGGAAGTGGTCCAGGAAGGGGGGTTCATGTGCATGAAGGGGGGGCTTCCTGTGCAGGAAGGGTCCAGGAAGGGTCTAGGAAGGGGTTCAGGAAGGGGGTTCCTGTGTAGGAACGGGGGGGGGCTCTTGTGGAGGAAGGGGGTTCCTAGGGGGTTCCTGGGACGGTTCCTGTGCAGGAAGGGGGGGGTTCCTGAGTGGCATGCACATGACACAGCCCGCACACTGTGCCTAGTTCCGGCCCTCAAACTACCCTCCCCTTGCATTGTGACTACCACTGACCCTTGGCAACCAGTACTGACCACATATTTGGCCCGTGGCATTGTAAACCCCCCAACCAATGGCCTTGCAACTCAAAGGGGACAGAGTGTCAACCCGCTGGCATGTGCACCAAAAGGCCTGCTCTTGCGCCACCTTGGTGGTGCGGAAGATTGCCCCGGGGCCATTAAAAAGCTCGGGTCCACGGGTCTCGGCTCGGGTGGTGCCATCTCCATCCGCTACACGTAAACGTCACTACTCTCCTCGGTACCCCGGGCGAATCCTGCGAAGCGGCCGTTCACCACCAAAATGCTCCCAGGTGGCGGAACCAACAAGGCGCGGTAATCCGATCTCGACCAGGGCAGCCACTCACTCTCGTGTGCATGCCGCGCCGGTGGGCAGTCCTCCAGGTTGGAGGTTTGGTCAGCGGGAATCACATGCGGAGCCGCCGTTGCCTCGTATTGCCCGGTGTAAACCGTCATCCCCTGCGATGGAATCAAACAGGTCACCATGTGCTGAAGGGCAGGGACAGGACTCGGATCAGCGGCCTCGGCACTCCCTAGATCGGATGTTGCTTCTGCTGCTTCACTGTCGCGCTTGCTGCACTCGATCCCCGTGTGATTGCGGCAAAGGACTTGGACACCACACCCACAACACCTCTCACTTGCGACAACTCCACAACTCACAGCGGCCTTGTGCGCCCAAAACGGGGGCGTGATGGCGTGGGTGGTGGCGTAGGACACTGTGTGCGTTGATAGCCCACAAAACCCAATCATACGGCGGGACCCCGGTTCTGTAGCCAACGGCAGGCCGCCTCCTTCATGCACCATTGTGGAGCAGATCACCCACATGGAACCCCTTTTCATTGGCATGCGGTGGATGATCCAAGGGCGAGAGAAGGCACGGGCAGGCATGGCGACGAACTGTGCGCAATCATCATCGTCAGGGATATTCATTGACAATGCCCAGAACACGGAGAGGGCGATGCCATCCACGGGAAGTGACGCTGCTGGGACATCTCGGTGCGGCAGTTGTCGAACTCAGGTGATGGACTCCATGTACCCGTGGGTCACGACTTGCAGCGCCCGCCCCGTCACCTCCACCCCGCTCTTTGTCGCGCACCACGACCCCTGTTGGAGCTGCCGAATGACTGGCCCACTGCCCTAAACAGCGACCCCAACCAGCTTGCCAGCCTGCAGCACTTGTTCATCGGGGTTTTCTTGCTGAGTATGAGGTGGCCCGCATCTTCAACCACAACCGCCCAGTTGCTGGCCGAGCTCAGGACCCGCCGGACCGCAAGATGGTGTGGGGGGAGCCGGAGGACATGTCCAAGCATCCGGATGCGGAGGACCACATCCACGTGTGGTCCCTGCCGTGCCTGACGTCCATGGTGACGCGGGTGAAGGCCAAGCTGGAGGCGATCTTGGGCAAGACAAGTAGCCCCTTGGCCGCATAGGCACTCGGAACGGTGGGCCCGGGGCCGGCGCCGTCCCACTCCCATGGTGAGCGACTGGAGAGGGAATAGATGGGGAGGGTCTCCTCACCGGACTGCCGCAGATCGAAGAGGAACAACTTCCTCTTGGCTGCCTCCTTGTACCAACCCTCCTTGGCGAAAGTGGCGGGCTTGGGCTTCGTGGAAGTGATGCGGAGGGTGGTGGGCGTCTTGGCATTCACAGGGTAGGCAGCCATGTAGTTGCTTTGGATCAAGGCGTGGTCGCTGGGCAAGCGGGTGGATAGGGACGCCAGCAAGAGCAGAAGTCCGCTCTGCTGGGCCGCATTTGGAATGCGGTGATGTCGGGGTTGCGGTGCACCGTATCTGCAATGAGGTCCGAGAGGGCACACAGGTCCCGGTCACGAAGGATGGACTTGGTGATGCGCACCCGGCCAATGGTCGTGCCCGGCGGCCAAGTCACGGCGGAGTTGGTGTGGATGGCGGTGTCGTGGAACGTCCTCCGGAAGGGAGCAGCCACGTGTACCGGCGTGGCTTGTGATGGCAGCCATCGAATCCCAATCGAAGGGACAAGCAGAAATTGGGAAAACGGGGCTGACTTTGAGGGATAGGAAGGGTCATAGGAAGGGGGGTTCTTGGGCAGGAAAGGGGGGGGGTTCCTGGGCCGGAAGTGGTCTAAGAAGGGTCTAGGAAGGGGTTTCTAGGGGGGTTCCTAGGGGGGTTCCTGCCCGAGAAAAGTTGACTCCCTTGGTCGGACACAAGGGTCGTGATAGTTCTTATACGCTTATTTTGACCCCCAAAACACCCCCATAAGTGTGGTCGTTACTTTAGCGGTGCACTACCATGTCATTTTGGGGGGGGTTCCTAGGCCACCCTTCCTTGGCTGCACCCCACACTCCGGGCAGTCCCACGGGACGCGAACTTCATCCTTGTGTGCCGCGCCGCACGGCACGCGGAATTGGTACGCGTGCCGTGGCCCGACACCCTGGCCGCCGTCCACAGGGCCCGGGCCTTGAGGCCGCGTAGCACCGATTTCTCCAACTCGGTGGAGTCTAGTGACCAAGCAGGGGGGCACGTTTTGGTATCGTGATTGCACAATAACCTTCCGGAAGGAGAAGGCAGCCACTGCCCTGCAGCTGCAGCTGCCAGTGGCATGTACGGACAGTCTCGCCGAGCTGCCCCAGGGGCATGCAAGACATGGCAAGACGTACGTGGTTGCGCAGTACTTGTGCCTTGTTGGCCATGCCAAGGCCAGCAACACATGGTCTTTCTTGGTGTACAGCGAGCAGACCAGCTTCAAGACACTGAAGAGTCTGGCAAGGCGGATGTGTTTGGATGCCGGTGTCCCCATTGAGGTGCAGGATGTGGTTGACGAGTAGCTTGAGAAGTACTGCAAGCGGCAAGAACAGGGTCAATTGGGTGCGCGCTCACACGTGAAGAAGGAGCCCGGCACGTAGGCAGGCACACAGCCACTGTGGCAGCAACCTTGGGCCGAGGTCAAGTCGGAGCAATCAGAGAGGGCAGCGCGGGGATCCGTGAAGCGACCGACCCCGACAGCTGTCATCACTGACTCCCCCTCCAAGCGGCGCGTACCGGGCAGCCCGGGGCGGGCAAGTCCAATGGCAGTGGACATGGGGACAGTGGTCACGCAGCTGGCACCTGGGTTGCAGTAGAGCGTGCGCAAGGCGTTGAATGAGGTGTTGCTTGATGCCGTTGAGAAGGCGATGGCAAGTGGCGGCAGGACCCGGGCAGAGCGGGCCACGGAGCAGGCGACCAAGAAGGAGCGGGAAGCACGGGAATAGGTTCTGAAGCACGAGGCGACCATTGCAAGTTTGCGGGCACAACTGAATGCCTTGGAAGAACGGGTCGAAGCTGCGGAGCACACAGCGTGCGAGGCGCATCCGGCAAGGTCAAGGCCGAGGCTCTGCTGGCGGAGAAAGCCGCGGAATGTGACCGGGCATTGAGCATCCTCAACCGGACGTACGGCTAGGCCCCAGCCCCAGCAATTGATGAGGAGTGGCGAGGCACAGTGGCGTGGTAGTCCGCGAGACGGGGTGGTGAGGAGGGACTAGAGAGTGACCCGCCGCGGGTGAGAGCGCAAAGATCGGGAGTGCCCCTTTGGCCTTGGCGGCCGTTGAGGGGTGCTCGGGTTCTGCCAACTTGTCAGGGCATGAGACAACCCCTGGTGGAACGCTGTGACTAGAACACTCCGAAGGTTGCACGCCTGCATGCAAGGCTGCGTGAATGCGCCAAGGGCTGTGTGATGCAGTGCAAAAAAAATACATACCCTAACGCATATCTAACCCTTATCTTATTTTGTGCGCGAAAGTCGTTTAGGATGGTAGTCATGTCATGTGCAGGGCGCGTAAGGTGGTGCCATGAGCGGGGAGCTTCACATACCCTCCCCCTTGGGGGCACCACCGAGATTTCCAAGCTTCATGTCATGAACTGCCAGCTCTCACTTTCACTTTCACGTTCATTGATCGTATTGTCTGGCCCCATATGACAGCGGTGTTTGAAGGGATCCAGGTGACATCTGTTGTGGTTGCGATAGGGGCAGTACACCGAAACACCAGGTACAGGAAGGGGGGGGTTTCCTGTGCAGAAAGTCTCTAGGAAGGGGTACAGCATGGGGGTTCTTGTAAAGGAAGGGGGGGGGGGGGTTCCTGTGCAGGAAGGGGTCTAGGAAGGGGTCCAGGAAGGGTGTTCCCGTGGGGTTCTTGGGACAGTTCCTGGCCAGGAAGGGGGGGGGGTTCCTGTGCAACAAGGGGGTTTTGTGGGGTTCCTGTGGCGCTTCCTGTGCACATCCTGCCCTCACAACTCTTGGCACATTTTCATTTGAAATGTAATGCAAAAGGTCGCTGCCCATTTCCTTGCCAGTGTCTTTCGTGTGACCCCGTTTTGGGATCTGGAGGTTGATGCAGGGCTACAGAAACGAAAGTACATTCGTGACGTTGTGGGCGCTATGCTTGGTGATGACGACATCGTTGTGCGCACAACCGGTAACGGTATAGTGATTGAGTCCAGCAGCCACGATGTGCGCGATGCCGACAAATAGCATGTCTCCGAGGAAGTGATCCAAGTGTTGCAAACGGCGCACCACATGAGCGTGTACACGCACAACATGTTAAAATTGGAGCGCAATTGCACACAAAGGGAATTATTGGAGGGGCACAGCAAACTGTTGCCATATGTCGCAACGGCCATGGAGGTTTCATCGGGGGTGGTATCGCGCCAATTCGCCGCTGTATGTCCACTTCTTGAAGTAGTGCAAAGCCAGCTGACGTTGAGTAGGGCGTGCGGTACGTTTAATGTGCCTCGCCAAGACCGCCTCTTGATTATCCTTTGCGTAGATGCCACACAACTGTGGCAGGCATCGGCCACCAAGTGCAACATTCACGTAACCGTTTGGTCAGAGGATGTAGTGGATACAGCCGACGTGCGACGCTGGCCGACGTGGTGGGCGCTTGATGGTCCGGATGACATGCAACGTGTCCGGGCCATCGACACTCAGGCAAACCTTAATCAGGATGTGTTGGATGTTTTCCCCAATGTCGATGTTTGGCACTTGGGGAATCACATCCCCAGTGTATGTGCCTTGACAGGTGATGGCAAAGCCATGCTTTCGGCCAATTATCACAAGGGAAAATGTTAGGGGCTGCCATTGCATTGATTCCTTGGCACGTGCCAATTCTGTTGCGGCCCAATGCAGGTGGGGCTCATTTTTGAGGGCAATGGGACCATACAACCGCGCTGGTGACGCGGAGCATAGCTCGTGCCGTATGGCGAACGCGATTGTGAAGCGAGTCAATGAAACGTTGAAAAATTTGATTGAAAACGGTGCACCTGACGTTGCCCGTGCTGCAAGGGACGAAGGCAAAGCTTTCGTTTTGGAACTTCACAAGTCTTTGGATAAGTTGAAAAACGTTCCTCCAACCACGCGGTTGGCTCCCTGGCCAACGAAGGCCGAAAATTTTGATATAATAGGTGGCAAAATATTTTTGAAGATAGTGCATTACATGGCCGAGCTGTGGCCGTGTTGCGGGACAACCTACCCGACGTGGCCTTTGGTGGCGTTAAATTTTTCCTATTGATGAAGCATGTGATATTATCAATGCATCGAATGCACGCGCTTCGGCGTAAAAGGGATCGGCTGACGCAGGCCGAACTCAAGGAATTGCAGTCCGCGAGTTAGCGTCTAGGGGAGTGTAGGGGTGAAGTGCAATGTGGTGTGACCAGTTGGGTACATTGGGTGTGTGTTCACGGCACATCTTTTGCGCGTCGCTTTCGGAGTTTGTACATTTTTCGTAGTATTCTGACGGACTACAGAACCCAACCGTTCAAGCGACATCGTAAAAACTCGATGCGCGGTTGGTGCCTTCGGCGACCCCCCATCACACGCCTCGGAATGAGGCACCTGGTGCACAACGACGCATTGAGTGTCGGTTTGCAATTGTATGAGGCGCGACAAGGCCGCGGTGTGGCCGTTGTCAAGCGACGCAAGCGGCATGTTGACTAGTAACAACATCAATGTGGTGGCACAATGCGATTCAAGCCCCAGCGAACGCATTTGTGTGCTATTGCCTCGGGACAGGAAGGGTCATAGGAAGGGTCTAGGAAGGGGGGTTCTTGCCCAGGAAGGGGTTTAGAGAGGGGGGGGTTCCTGCCGAGGAACCCCATTAGGAACCCCCCTTCCTGCCCATGAAGGGGGGTTCCTAGGCGGGTTCCTGCCCGAAACGGGGTTTCCAAAAACACCCCTAAATTGGGCATCACCAACTCGGGACGCAATGTCCCCCAAAATAGGCGCCTTGAAGGTGCGGTGTTTGTGTTCAAAGTCTTCGCGTGCCGTTGCAACAGCATGTACCTGGTGGTCCTCGCTGCCCGCATGGCAGCCAGCCAGGGGGACCATCCGGGCCATGGGGACTCCCTCTTCCCGGACCAGCCGCGTCCGCTGGTGCGACTTCGTCGGCCCCCTTCCGGGGGACACAATCCGCCAGCAGCCACGGCTTCGGCCGGGGCTCAGCGGAGCTGGCGGTGGCCCCAGGACTTCATCCAGGAATGGGTCCGGTGGGCCCGGGCGCTGGCTTGGATGCCGCGGCCGGCGGAAGTCTCCTGAGGTGAGCTGGCCGTGGATTATGAGGCGTTTTTTGGGCAGGTCTCCCAACCTCCCTAGATCACCAGCTGCGGGGAACGCGCCTGCCGCTGGGGGAGCGAGCCCAAGTCCTACGCAAGGTAGCAGGCCTGACGGAGCGCCACCCAGTGGCGGGCAGGCTGCTGGGCGGGGCCCCACCGGGGCGCTGCTGCTCACCCCTCCCCCTGGGGGGCCGCTTGTGCGCGGGCCCTTGGCTCGCCGTTTCTTTGCGGCGCGCCACGTGGTGATGCTGCAGGTTCTGTGCCTGGAGACGCGCTGCGGGGACTCATGGGTCCGGCGCTTGCGCGCGCCTGCCTGCATGCGGCCGCGGCTGGGCCACCGTTTTCTTATGGACTACTTTCTACGCCCTCTCGCCCCCCCCCCCCTCTCCACGAACACACCCCAAAAGCGTCCCGCTCGTAGCCCCGCAACGCAGCCGCCCGCCAGGAGCGGGCAGTGGCACCCAGGGCGTGCCCTGCTTGGAGCATGGGGCGCCGTCCCGCGCCAAGTGCAGAAGCTTGGGCTGCGGCAGCAGCCGCTGCTGCCGGGGGGGCCACGAGGGACACGCCAACCCCGCGGCGGGCCCAGCCTGTCTTAGAGCCCCACCCCGGGTCGCGCCGGGACGCCGGGTACTTGTCCATGAGGACCGGTGAGCGGGAGCAGCCGCGCTATCCTCCTCACTGGGGCGGGCCCGCCCGGCCTCCCAAGCCCTCCCAGACTTAGGCCCCCCGGCGACACGCCCGTGTGCGGCCCCTCCTAGAACGCCGGGCACCCGTCTCTCCTTGGCATTGGGGCCAGAAGGCCCCGGGCCCTCGAAGCGCTAGGCGCCTCACGTCCTGGCTGAACGGTGGGGCTGGGTAGATGAGAGGCCGCCGCGATCGGGTGGGGGGGGGGACGCTGACCCTTTGTCCCCCCCGCCACCGGCCGGAGGGGACGGTGGCCCCGGGCCGATGCCGGCAGACACCTCCGCCCCCAATGATTCCACGGGGATGCGACCCGCACCGCGGAACCCCCCCCCCCCCAGAAGAAGAGCACCCCCCCACCACCACCGCAGGCGTCACTCCCTGACGTTTTCAGCCGCATCTCGGCGGCCTACAACTCATGTTGCGGCTGAGAGGGGTTGTACGCCCAATGACACCAGGGAGCCGGGAGGTACTTCCCTTGGTGTTGTACGGATAGGCTTTATTATATATAAATTTTATAGATTTGAAACACCCTGAATTTATGGCCGCCCCGAACTTGATTCCAACCCCCCCGCCCTTCTCCAAAAGCACGTCCTTCACGCCATGTTTATTGACCCATGCACGGGCCACATACCCTTTTTGCTTGCATTCACCCAACAAATCGTGGTGGTCCGCAGTGATGCAACAAAATTCTACACGAAGTTTAGTGGTGTAGTCAACACTACACTATCTCATAAGTTCCTTAAATATACATGACGGCAGGGCTTTTAGGGCCTGTGCCCGGTTGGGCACCCCTATTGCATTCACAGTTTTGGGCAACTCCCACCATGTTATCATATGTGTGCGACGAGGCACACAGCCCGCAAGAAGGAACCACAATCCCTCAAAATCAATTAGACTTATCTCTAAGTAGCCGGCACGGAAGTCACCAGTCATTTCCATGCCTAAGACAGGCTTCATTAAAAATTCTATTGCCTTTGGCAAGGTACCTCGAAGAGGGGAAGGGGGCGACCGAGGCTGGAAAAGGGCATAAGCGGGTTGTGCCCCAGCCCACTTGGGAGCTCCGCCCCCCCAACACTCAAATATGGGGGGAAACACATAAAGAAGGGCTAAAGCATGCTTTACATAGGAAATTTCATTATTTTGGATGGTCAAAAGATCAAAAAAATCAATTTCGGAGATTTCCATTTTTGAGTTGCCAAGGCTGGAAAACTGCATAATGAGGTTGTGCCCAAGCCCCCTTGGGACCCCCCCCCCCCGGTCGGAACACCCTAATAGGGTGAGAAACACATAAAGAGGGGCTAAAACATGCTTTACATAGGATATTTGATCATTTTGGATGGTGAAGTTATCAAAAAAACGCGTGTCCGAAATTCTATTGCCTTCGGCAAGTCCACGTCACAGAGAATATACCCCAAGCAAAACACACCCAACATAGGGTAAAAACTACGTAAATACGGGCTAAAACATGCTTTAAATATCTTGGATGGTCATTTCAGGTGCTGACCGTGTCAAACAAGAAACCAGTTTCGATAACTTCAATTTTTTGAGCTCTCCAGAGTGAAAAACTGCATAAGCAGCCTGAAACCTGCTTTACATACCTTGGATGGCCATGTTAGTTCATCACAATATCAAAAAAATAGCTTTTGAAAACTTCGATTTTTGAGTTGCCTAGGGTGAAAAACTGCATAAGCAGGTTGTGTACGAATCCCTTGGGAGACCCCCCCCCCCGCCGGATCTAATGCCCAAATATGGTGAAAAACACGTAAATACGCCCTAAAACAGGCTTTACATACCTTGGATGGTCATATTGCGTGGCCACAATATCACAAAACCAAGTGTCGAAAATTGTATTGCCTTCGGCAAGTCCAGCTTGCACACAATCCACTCCAAGCAACACACACCCAAAATAGGCTAAAAACCACATAAATACGGCATTCGTCTATTAGTGTCCGCTGGCCTATGTACAGAGGCACAGGGGCGGGGAGGTGGCCCGAGTCGAGTTTAGGCGCCCGTGGCCTCCCCTACAACCCCCCGCCCGTGTCCGCACGGCGGCCAGGAGGGACAAGCAGAAGGGGATTAGGTCTCTTCCGTGGGAGCCCTACCGTGCTGCAGCCGTGGCGGCAGTGTCGACTGGGATGGCGAAGGCGCTCAGGGCACGTTCGCCACTGGGCCACATGAGCTCCCCCCGGCGGCCCCAGCCGCAGCGTGCTGGGGGGGGGGGGGGGGCTACGCGGAGCATGTCCACTACTGACGTGGTGGCCTGTGGCTGAGGCCGCCTCCGACCCCTGGGCGGGGATCGACGCTGTGGTAATGCTCGGCTACTCAAAGGTATAGCCCATGTCGCTAGAAGGTACAACCATGGATCACGAGGGCTGGTATTCCCACCATAGTAAGCCGAAGTCATGTCGCACATGCATTTTCAACATGGTCTTTGGTTGCAAACGCATCTGATTGCTAATGGGTCAACAAAATCAAATCACCTTGCACACGTTGTTCGATCAAAGCCAGGCAAGCGTATATAGGGGGAAACGCCACATACCCCCCAATTTGGGCCTTTTTGGGCCTCTTCGCGTAACCCAAGCCAAGGGGTTGAATTGTTAGTTTCACCCCTAGTAAAATCATTATTTTGTCCAATAAACGCATCCCCCAATGAGTTTTCAGTCCGGACCCCCCCCCCCCCGACCCCCCCCCCACTTGAAACCCACTTTTTTGAAGTTTTGAGAGAGGTGGGGGGGGGGTGGAGGGGGTGCGGGGGTCAAAAATCGAACCCCCCCTTTTTTGGGTCGAAAATCATGAATCTTTTGGTTTTCTTTCGATTTTGAGCCGAAAAATTGTTTCCAGGTCCCGACTCCATGGGGTTTGTATGGGGCGGAGTGGGACGAGCGCTGCTGCGGTTTACGCACTTTTTAGCCATTTTTGGTATGTTGGCGGTTTTAGCGACCTAGGTGACCCCTGGTACGCACTGTGAGGGGTGTGAGTGGGCATGTTGTGATAGTTTTTGCCTACTAGCATACGAAAGGACGTTCTTTGCAGTCCGTAGCCTTGCCGAGGGCCGGTCAATGCCGCGCCAAAGACGCGAAACGACTATTTCCACCAACAATCGCGTAGTGAATGGGCTAGTACACAACCTGCTTATGCAGTTTTTCACTCTAGGCAGCTCAAAAATCGAGTTTCGGAAACTTGTTTTTTTGATACCATGATCACTTAAAATGAGCATCCAAGGTATGTAAACCATGTTTTAGGCCGTATTTACATGTTTTTCGGTATTAGGTCCGGGGGGGGGGGTCTCCGAAGGGATGGGTTCACAACCTACTAATGGGGCAGCTCAAAAATCGAAGTTTTGGAAACTTGTTTTGATGATATTTGGATCACCTAAAATGACCATCCAAGGTGCGTAAAGCATGTTATAGGCTGTATTTATGTTTTTTTCACCCTATTTGGTAATGCGTGGGGGGCTCCCAAGGGATGGGTACACAACCTGCTCATGCTGTTTTTCACCCTAGGCAACTCAAAATCGAACTTTTGGAATTTTTTTTTTGATATTGTGATCACTGAAAATGACCATCCCAGGTATGTAAAGCATTTTTCAGGCCGTATTTATGTCGTTTTTTCCCTTTTGCGTTGCTTGGGGTAGATTCTCTGCGAGGTGGACTTACCGAAGGTAGTAGAATTTCCACCTACATCTTTTCACAACAACATCTACTTGTGGTGGTTCTAGACGCCTTCGGAGGAAAGAGGACATCACCAGGGGGTAGCTGAGCCGATGCCTTGTCTGTTGCATGGCCGGGGTTGTGTGCAATGTGCCTATGGAGAATGTCACAGTTGAGATGCATTGGAGCGACTGATGCCCGCTAGAAGAAGTCACGTGCATGCCAATACACACATTTGGGGAGTGCGTGGCCTAGGGATTCACCCCAACACCTCCAAAGCGCACAAACTAGTTGAGGCGAGGGCGGCCAAATTCGGCATGATTCACTTCAACCGTGTTTCCAAGGGTGAGCAATTGCCCGGTTGTTCATGGTAGTGCGAAGGGTAATGACTAGTTGCAGGTGCAACGGGCGGATGGGGGGCACAAGTCGCGGCCTTGTCACTCCCATGTCCTCTGGTAGCGGTGGACGGAGGAGCTGCAGGGCCATGCCCAACGGTGTTGTTTGATGTCACCTAGTTTGTGCAAGTGAAGCCACAACAGTGCCACCGCCACAAGGGTGTAAGCGATCTAGCTTTTGCAAGGTTTCACACTAGTGGTACATACCTTCACATCAAAGTTTACTATCACTCAAAAAGGCGCGAATCGCAAGACAACAATCAAGAAAACCACATTGCTCACGCAACTCGGCACTTTTACTGTGTTATTTTTTTCCAACATGGGTGTGCAGGTGCGAAGGTGTCTAGAACTAGACGCACGGCTTCAAAATCACACCCCATGGTGCAACATCCATCTCATTAGATGTGTCTAAACCCACTCATCCATCTGAAAACAAGTGGGTGGAAACGTCTGACTAGGATAATGCGTCTAGAAACAGGCGGGACTATGAAAATGACTGGTGGGGACCTGTCTCCGTTGCTCATGATGGGGGTGTCGTATTATCTAGACCCATACATATTCATGAAGAAGCACTTGCCATACTACGTGTTTTCATCGGATGTGTCTAGAACCACAACGTTGAGAAAAGGTGGGTGGGTACTCTTTTCCGTTGGTCAATGGATGTGTCCAGAACCAAACACTGTTGTGATACTTAGTGGTTGACATTTGTTTGCCGTGGCGGGGTAGGGGGGCCATGTTGTGTAGAACCAAACACACCACTGTACAATTGCATGCACTACGGCTTTTCATTCGATGTGTCTGAACCCGATATCCCCTTCGGAAAGCATGGGTGGAAACGTTTTCCGTGGACCACATCAATGCATCTAGAACTAGATGCCGCCATGAAATCGGACGTGTGGAAATTTGTTTCCGCTGACTTGTGACGCTTTCAAATGTGGCGTTGAGGAACACATTCAACCCCATATCGCCACCTCTTGTAGATGTGTTTTGCTTCCGCAACATCCAGAACCAAACAGCCATGGTAAGTTCCCATACTCTAAGGGGAGCGTGTGTGGGTCCACACACTTCATCCTGTGTTTTGCTTGCCGGGCCAGTGTTTTGGATGTGATCAAAGATGAGTTGTCTGCCTCAACACACCTTGTTGCTAAATCATGCCTTAGAAACCGTTCATGTGACGTTTTTTTATGGTTCCAACCACTTTGGTGAACAATTGCATCGCATTTGCATATGAAATTTCGCCCTTTCATGTTGTTGCGCATCGCTGGTACATGGTGCAATGTGGCCGAAATGGGGCCACATGACAAAAAACAAGCCAAAAGTTGCAGTGTGCATGCAAGGTTTGCCCGAAGCAACATTCCCTAAAAACATGCCAAAGCTGATGTTCTCACACATTAATGTCCCAAAATGGAACCTTCCCAAAAAGGGCAAAGAATTTAGCTTTGTGCAATCTTATTCTTGCCCAACTACCAGAGGCACCAAAACCGGTTGTGTCGGGTGGGCTGGGCAATTTGGGGAGTGTAATTTCTTTGAGGTCCCTGAGATTGGTCTAGTTGACCATTTGGTGACAGTAACCAAGACCAATGGTGACCCAAGTCGTGGCTAGGCCCATGTAGCATGGGTCCTGGCCCGCCGGAAACCCCAAAATTTTTGCTGTCCGGTTTGGTTAGTGGCACCCGATGTTTTTGGATCCGTGGCCTTTTTGCGAAATCGCTTTGTAGCCCCTCCGATGCGTTTAGGTTATCATTCAATGACAGTACGGGTACTTTTGCATGAAAGCCCTTATATTGCTACTGTGTAGGGAAATTTAGTGGCACCTCAAAATGTCCGACAACGTGACATTTCCGAACGCATTTTGTTACCATAGGTTGGTGTGATTCTTTTGTGACAATGCCGGTTCTTGAGGACCTATAGGGACCTACATAGTGGCCGCTAGGCTCTTCTATCACCTTTGTTCGAGGTGCCTTGCCAAAGGGAATACTCTTAGGCGTCGGGAAATGATTTGTGTTTCCATGCGGGAAGGGTGTTCTATGTTGGTGGTAGATTGAATGACACACGATCTAGGTACTAACATTTTCTCGAGCCACGACAAATGCTAATTACGACCTCACTTTCGAGGATTTCAAAATCCAAAAATAAGGGGGCGGGCTTTTTTTGCACCCTGCGAACCAAAAAACCGTGCGTGTAAACGAGGGGGGGGGGGGGCATTTGCTAGGTCATTGATATCCATTGCACTGTAGCGCTTTTTTTTCTCTTTTTTCAAATTGCTTGCTCGACAAATAGTTTTAGAGGTGTTTCACAACCAATTTCCCAACGCGGGTTGCCGCGCACTTTTGAATTTTTTTCGAAGTGTTGGGCCCTTCTCTATGTTGCGCACCTGTCCTTCAGGAGACCCGATGCTGATGGATCATGCATCACTGATATGGTGGGAATTTGCATGAATTGTTGGATCGCACTGCGGTGCGGCACAAGTTTTGTCTGAGAAGTGGATGTGTGTGTGCATTTGTATGCATTTGTTTTTGGGGTACAGTGATTGATGTTTAAATTGTCATGTAACGTGATCCAAACAGGGTTGATTTTCTTTGTGACGGCGATGGTCATAGGTTGCATGAAACTCCACTAACCTTGATTTTGGTTTCGTCTTCTCCATGTGTGACAGGTGTGCATGAACCAAGTATTGAGACAATGTCGGAGCCATTGGTTAAAAAGACAAAAAAAAACCCTTACGAGTTGTGGGGGATGAAAAACTAGGCTCTTTTTATCCGGTTTTAGGGGTTAGATTTTCTATTTTTAGAGTTTGTGCATAAACGGCCGCCTAAGATAAAACTGCAGTTTTACCTTGCTTGCGAAGGGTTCCAAAATTTTGCCATATGAACATCAAGAGATCTAATGTTGCACCCATGAACAATAATGTTACAATTTAACTCGTATCATCCACTTTCAAAGTAAACCACCCCATGAAATAAAATCACGAAGAAAACAATCACGCATGTAGCATTTCATTGCAAAGGATAGCAATAAAACCATGCATTAGCTGTTGCAAGTCAACCGCTACAAACGGCAACCAATCCTGGCACCCTTGACGCGTTCAAATGTTCCTCAAACTTTTCAAGGCCTCTGTAACATTGACGCAACTATTGTTATACTTCGTATCTTCATCATTTTGGTTTATTCGAACGGTAGCCCGACCGCTAGCACCCAAACCCAAAACCACAGCCATCGCAAAGCCAGTTCCGGAGGAAAGGGCCATTGCAAAGGTCTTTGGCGTGACGTAAAGATTTGTGCAACACACAATGCGGTGTCTTTGCCGTCCTCGTATAGCCAACCGGTGTGTGCATTTTTGCATGCAGACGCATTGAGCTTCCCGCCACCCTCAACCATTTGGTTGTATAGAGCATGACGTTCTTCGCTATGACGGGCCACCATGGCATATCAATTGCTTGGAAATGCATGGCTAGCACAGCGGGGCTAGTTGCATACCGTTTACAAGTGCTACGGAAAGCATCGAAGGCAGTAGGATAAATGTGGGCACTCACGGAATCCTGCACCACATGTGCCTCCCCGGCGACATTTTGCAAAGGTGTCACCAAATAATAAGTGAAAGCATCTCGCATACACACAAAATTGATCACTTTTGTTGAGTTCATTCAAGATTACCAAGACATTGTTGCGTCACTCAGGAACTTTGGTGAATGCGGCTTAGTACAATAGCATAGTTCAAATGGAAAGCGACACAATTGTCCTGCTCTTTGCTTACCCCAAGGAGTGCAATCAAAGTCGCCGTCCACCTAAAAGGTTTTTCATCTATATGAATTACCACATTTTGAGGGCCTTTATGCTCCAAGCTGGCCCCGTGAGTCATCAAACCGGCCAATGAGCAAGAAGTCTCATCAAAGTGTACCCAAGCCTTCTATGTGATTGGTTGCAGAGACACGTACGTCAAAACCAACTTGTTCAACAACTTGCTCGGGACTTGGTACAGCAACGCCTTCAAGAAATGGTGCAGCATCTCGTTAAGGTTTTGGTGGAGCAACTGGTTTAGGAACTAGTGCAGCAACCCATTCAATTTCATTGGTAAAACACCTGATTGGACGAAGTAGCTCCGCAACTGGTTCTACAATTGGTTCATCACCTTGTACAACAAGATGTTTAGCAACTAGGCTTCTAACAGTGGGGTCCATGTGAGTCGCCGCCCGTTGAACTTGTAGTAACAGAAAATCCACCCCATTTCAGCGGCCCAACAATCATTGACGTCCGGCCCAACAACTGTCTCATGCATAAGCAAGTAGATAATGAGAATCAGCATCCATGGTGTCCCACTCAAGCATAAACAACTTGGACTGCCTCGGGTGCACCGTTGCGAAGCGTTTTCTGTTGGAGGGGGACTGGGGCCCAATGTGGGCCGAAGTACAGTTCGAGGTGGGGAGTCACAAATTGGTCCGGTCTTTCAACAACATTTTCAACGTTGAGTCTGCAGAGGCTCAACGCCGCACGCCACAAATGCCCCAGCGATGGTAGTCGAAGCCCGGCAATTCGACTTGTCTCACCGAGGCACTTATGCGCTAGGAGGTGGAGAGGCTGGCCGCGCAGATTTGGCTGTTCGCAGATTTCTACCACATGGCCCAGCCCTAGTGAATGTGTCGCAGGATGCAGCTAACAAGTTTGACCATACCGAAGCGTGCCGGGTACCCTCTGTTCCGCCTCCTGGTGATTGGTAGGTGCCTTGGTACCATCTTTGCACTTTCTTTGTTTTGTCATGCGAATACCGGATCGCAGTCCAAGCTGGCTCGGCATTCGGCGAGGTGAGCGACACACGCTTTGATGAGTTGCATGGGACCTAGGGTGATCCACTTGTAGTTACATCCACACGCTGGCACCATTGTATGCCCCCCCCCCCCCCTCCGAAAAGGGTTGCCACGCCAAGGTGTGGTTGTTACTCAATGCACACCGAGCACAAGCATCACTGACACATGGTGAAGAATGCAAGCCATCTTGACGTTGTGCAGGTGCCAGCAGTAAAGGGATTCACGGGGACTCTAGATCAAGAATTTTTGCCAACCTGGCACCAAGTGTTGGTGCTGCGGAGGGGGGTTGAGGCAACGGTTGCGCTTGCTAACAAGGATATGATGGATACCATTTGTCACCCCATAGAGCTGGGTGTCGCGCCCACCTGGTGCTTCCACCCCGCGTTCCCCTCGCGAAGCAGCCGTGAGAGTTGTACAGCATCTATGTGAAATTCGTGTGAAATTCCTGCCAGATTTGTGCAAAATGATTGCACACTTCGTGGTACACATCACCCACGTCGAAATACGGCCCCTTCGGGCTAAATTCGCGAGAAAATCGCATGCAATGTGTTTACGCAACCATTTATACAGCCCAAATGGATACCTTCAACGTCACACCGGAATGTGATAAAACCACAACGCTGATTTTGCTTGCTACGGGAGCTTGCAAGCAGGGGCAGCGTTGACCAGTTGCCATGCCGCTGCTCGGCGCGTTGGTGGGATGACACCGCCGAGGGCAAAACGGGTGGTGGCGTCCGCGTAGAAGGGCCGAGTCTTGCAGACCGCAAGCTGGTAGGGTCCCCGCCCGAAAATAACTTTGCCTTCCGCGACCGGGGGGTGGGCGATGTAGGCAGGAGAACTTCAATTTCCCTTCCGAACTGAGAGGCGATTCAAGCGCCATACCGAGCAGCACCCTAACAAGGCGGCTGCGCAGCAGACAGCTCGCACCGGTCCCAACTAGCTCGCAGTCCGGCCCGGAGCCCCGGGCCGCGTCCGAACCCGAGCCCGATGCGCAATCGTGGCATCGGGGACACAGGGTACAGCGGGCGCCAGCTTGACAGGCTGGGTGTTTCCCCACAGGAGGGCACGCCGGTTGCCGGGAAGGCGCCGCTGCTCCCGGGGAGGGGGGACAATTTTTTGGACATGTACCATGGTCCACATGTTTGCTCGTGAGTGTGGGGATACGGGAATGGGGCCTCGTCATCACAGTGGGTTATCCTGCCTACGCAGCTGTCCCACTAGGGTTCGCACTTGTCCTATGGGTAGGGATGGTAGAGGCTCCGCCCCCATGTCAGTCTCGTTGTAGCACGTTGTTGCCCATGACCTACTCGGCATCGTGGGTGAGCCCAAAGCACGCAATCTGCATGGGCGTCTGACGTGCCCCGCATGGCCAATGCATCCAGCCCTCACCGCAGTGTCTGAAGGTCCTACGGTGGGAAAGGCATAGGATGGCCCCCGCATCCCGGTGCCCCACCAACCCCCGCAGCCAGTCTGTCACCGTGGACGTCACCGGCGACAAGCAGGCGAAGCTTGTGGACTTCGTGCGCAACCTCCACCGATTCTCCGGTAGCTTGGGCGCCCAAAGAATAAGAAGTCGCCGGAGGGGACGGTAAGAGAGTGGGAGGAGAGGGCGCAGGACGTAAGGGCAAAGGCGGGCTGTAGAGGGTGGCATCACCGGAGGCGTTGCTGGAGAAGGCCAATAAAAAGGTGGAGGAGAAGCACAACGTGGTGGCTGACCGGGAGTGGGTGGTGGAGGGGTTTGACAGGTGGGTGGAGGACTTGAGGGAAAGGGGGGGGCTAGAGGTGAAGGAGGAGAGGGAAGAAGGAGTGGGGGGAGTAGGAGGCAGAGGTGAAGAAGGAGGTCGGAGCGAAGGGCATGCCAACAACCTCCCGTCCCCGCCCTCCTTCCCCCCCAACCCTCCCCCGCCTAATCTCCAGCACCTCCTCCACATCATCCACTCCCGAGGACTTGCAAGCGACAGGGAGGCGAGGGGCTTGCAATAGAGGAGGAGGAAGAGGGGCATGGGGTTGCAGTTCGGCGAGAGGGCGCGCCGTGGGGTGGTGGGAGGTAGGGCTGTTGGGGCGGGCGCGGGGTTGTTGCGGTTTTGTCCGTGCTTGGGCGAGCTGGGCGACAACCGCATTGTTTGCATTTGTCGCAGCACACACAATGGGATGTGTGTTTCCCACCCCTTCTTGCCTGCATGGCGTCCCTCCCTTAGCATGGAACCCGGTGGACACCCATGCACGACGATGGCTATGGAGTTTGTTGACCGGCAAGCTAAGGAGGCTTCTCCTTCGGTCCATGAGGCTTTCTAAGGCCTCCTTTCCAAGACGCTGGCAAAGTAGAGCGTTTATGGGGTAGCTTCCCCGGACGTGGAAGAAAAGACCAATTTTTACGAGGCGTTGCCAGATACTGCAAGGTGCCTCGGCATTACGACGGGCTGGGCCAAGTACAAGGCCATCACAAAAATGTGGGACCTCCAATAGGCCCTCAATTGGACATACCAAAGTCCCGTTCCCTAGAACTGTGCCTCAGCGGCAAAGGATTTCCACCTACTCTGCACCATTGGCACTGCATCATGGCATCTATTGAGCCTTGGGTATGACATAGATGCTATGTTGCAAAATATTTCGTGGTTTTGGGGTGGCAACCTTTTGTGGGGACATTTCGCAGAGCATCAACCGCTGTTGTGAACCATCGGCACAAGGAGCATAGCAAGCGAAGGGGGGGGGGATTGTTTCACGGGGATGAGGTGCAAAAGATCTCGGGGCGTAGGTGGTCTGCTATCCATAGGGACACTAGTGTGCAAATACAGTGCGAAACATGGCTTGTTGCATAATTGCATGTGTCTAGGGCTGTCAAGTGCTAAATGCACAAGTCAACGAAGGCACCAGGCCATTGCAAGATGGGTTGCATATTGCAACCGCCGTCTTGCAAGGAAGGCGTCCCAAGGAGGAAGGCCGTGTAATGAGCGTCGTCGCCCCGCCTAGTCCGGTGGATATTTCTACTCTGCCAAGCCTTCTTTTCGGCTTTCCAAGTCCCTTCAGTGAGCATGGAGCCCGCTCAAGGGTATTTGGACACCCCTATCACCCTCCTTGTCCACCGTTTGTCCCCTGCAAGGCTTGCATTGGCCTCCTCCTTGGCGACCACCCAATTCACGAAGTCGGTATCGATGACCTCTTGAATCGCGTAAACAAGAGACATTGGTGGTGGTTAGTTTCGTTCCCATCTAGGCCAACCTATCCTCTGTGGAACGGTGCCCAAGGCTATCTAGTACAAATCCTGAGCCGCCAATGAGCACTCTGCGAAAAGAACACCTTCCAATGGCCCCTCCAAAAAGACCCAAGGATTTCCATGGCCTCATCATCACATCTCGTTATGCTCAACATCCAAAGTCCCACAAAGAAGCGGGCCAAGCGGGCAAAATTAGCCAAGGCGATGGTGAGTTGGGTCCAATTGCCTGAAGCAAAGGGGTAGGCTTGTCTCCTGATGATGAATGTCAACGGGAAGGAGAGGACAATGGAGCTCACTAAATGCGGCCGGGAGACAATGCACTTGACCATAAGGATTTATAAGTTCCGACTTTCACGTTCTGGTCTGCGTTGCAGTCCTCATGCGCGAGGCCTCGCGCAAAAAAAAGCCCAGAAACTATATTTTTTGTACCATTCGGATGCGTTCGCATCTGATAGCGCTCGTTCACAAACGTCACTGAAGCCATGTGTACCTAAGTTGTCATTGATTCATTCAAATTTGCCAGAAGCCGGCACCCCGGGGAGGCGCGAAAACTCTTCTTGAGCTTGGTTAGGTGCTGCGCTAAGCAGATTGCTTCCCCAGGCACCTTCTTTCTCCGAGTATCCGACATCATCTTGATTATTGGTGTGGTTTGCAGTACATTGCATTTTACTCGCGGCAAAATCAATTTTTGTGGCCCAAAAACACCCCCCAAAAAAAACCACGCATGGTAAATTTGTATTTTCTTTCCACAATTCAATTTGATTGATAGTCGACGGCGGGAAGATCAATTTTTCTTGAGCCAAAGCTACAAGGGTGGTCCCTGTCAAGCTCAAGGTCACATGTTGAGTGGACGTGCTTCGTGTGCCACCAGTGACATTCTTGTTTTTGCTTGAAACTTTCCAATGTTCTAGCCAGGAGTCATCAACAGCAATGCTGAAGGATGTACTCTGTGCAACACCTCCAACATATGTGCTCCTTTTGTTAGGAAGGCAACAACATTAGAAATGACTGCATAAATCATCAATTAGATTTCCAAGGCTTGTTTAGAGCGCTGAGTGTCCGCCCGCATAGACACATGGTACAATGTGATGAAGTCAACGATGCTTGTAATATTACTCTAGTTCAGCTGGCTGCTTGATTCGTAAATTGTACCATCATTACTTGTTTTTGGAGTGGCAACGAACTGTTGTATGTGCGAGGCCTCGCGCATAGATTCCCCCCAAAAATGCATTTTGTGTAGCCATTGGGACGCACAGGGGTGCAAATTCCTTACGTAGGAGTTTTTTTTGGTGTTTCAGAAACGGCTTGATTTTTTGCAAGCCAAAGAATGGCTTTTTGTGTGTTTTTTGACGCCCTGTATTTCTGGCACTTTCCGTCGTTTTATACCATGCCACTTGAGCCGCCTAAGCATAAGTCGAAGGGCCACCGGCCTTTGGCTATACCGTTGCAACGGCGTCATCCCATTCCACATGGCCCATTAACTCTTTCCAACGGACTTGGAAGTCCCGCTGTGTACAAAGAGGCCGGGTGTAGGAGCCACCGGGGATGGTGCACCGATACTCTAACCAGCAGAGTGTGTACAGGTCCGTGAGGGTTCCCCAAGAAGACTTCGGGCCATGCAAGTTGAGCACTAGCTCGCACATGGCGGTTGGGTAGAGTATGGAGGCGGCATATGCTTCAACGGCGCCCTTGCACACCTCACCCGTAGTGGCGGGGGGGGTGGCGGCGGTGATGTGTTGGATAGCATTATTCAATTGCCGCCATGCTAAGGGCCAAGATAGGTCCCACGTGGCCAAGTACTGGCCCACGTGGTCATCCTTGAGCCCCGTAGCCCCACTTAAATCCCATAGTGCCCTAGACAATAGGGAGGGGTGCTCCCTGCTTCCGAATGCGGCAAGCCGGGTAGTGACGGGACGTTTCATTAGAATGAAATACCAAAAATCTACGCGTGAGAGAGGGGAATATGCAACGATGCACCATAAGCAATAGCAAGCATGCATGGCAAGGCCACAACATGGCACTTCGTGGTTCATATTATGTTGTTCTCGTATTTATCTACTCTAGGCTACAACACCCAAACAATCTAGTTCTAGGCTCTAGGCTCGAGCAACATTGGGTTTTTTGGTGTGTACCTAGGCTTTGGAGCATCAAGAGTTCCAAAAGGTTGGCATATAGGCAGCTAGCCCTAGATCCTAGGGCCTAGATGCCTTGGTCGGCAACATAGACCGACAAGAAAGGGAGGTTATTGAAGCAGGGTGCAGCCCGGGTGGAGACCATCTTGGCAAAATTGGTGTAGGTGCCCTTTTCCCGGATTACTGTTGGCATTGGAGGCGAAGCGCGGGGGCATACGTGGTAGAAACGGTATTCCCGATGCACACGCTCATAAAGAAGGGATAACGGCATAGCCGGAAGGTGGCGGTAGATTACGCGACAACCCCACAATAACCTGGTGGTGGTGGATGCAAACCAGCTGCCCATACTCCCTCGTAATCTACGTCCCGGATGTTGCGCACAAGCGGCTATGGAAAGGCTTCGGCCGGGCGAAGTGGGACAACGGGCCTAAGGGGGTAGAGCAGGAGTGGATCGTGCAGCGAAGGACATCATCGCCTTGGATGCTTTTGCAAGGCACCAACAGCAATGGTGTGCATTGTTGGCATTATCGCACAAAAAAACCTCCCCCGGGGACAGATCTGTGGATTCAGGTGGACATCGAGCGACCCATGGTGAAGGTGATGGTGTCATGGTGTCATGGTGTCATTTGCCAGGTCCGGCCCCCTCAGGAGCGGTTGCCTGCGGTCCCAGCCAGGCCATAGCAGCAAAATACCGTAGCAAGTGCAATGCCATGTCGCGCAGCGCACACACCCCCTCCCCCCCTTGTTCACTCTCTGTCCAAGGCCGCACGGCCCAAGCAGTCCCGCACGGGCCCCATGGCTCCGATGATGCGGAAGTTCTTCTCTTGTGCTCAGGCACACACCCAATTCCTTCACCTTTGCCAAAAGTGATACATTCTGCATGGGCGCACACCCAATGCCTTCAGTTCTGCCAAAAGTAATAAATTTCGCATGCTCACACGCCCAACACCTTCAGTTCTGCCATAAGTAATACATTCCACATGCGCACACGTCGAATGCCGTCAGTTTTGCTACATGGGCACACGGCCATTGCCTTCAGTTATGCCAAAAGTAATGAATTATGCATGGGCACACGCCCAATGCCTCCAGTTGTGCCAAAAGTAACATATTCTGCATCGGCACACACCCAATGCCTTCAGTTCTGCCAAAAGTAATAAATTTCGCATGCTCACACGCCCAACACCTTGAGTTCTACCACAAGTAATACATTCCACATGGGGACGCGCCCGGTGCCATCAGTTTTCCTACATGGGCATAGGGCCATTGCCTTCAGTTCTGCCAAAAGTAATAAATTATGCATGGGCACACGCCCAATGCCTCCACTTCTGCCAAAAGTAACATATTCCAATGGGCACACGCCCAATGCCTTCAGTTCTGCCAAAAGTAATAAACTCTGCATGGGCACATGCCCAAAGCTTTCAGTTCTGCCAAAAGTAATAAATTCTGCATGGGCACACACCCAATGCCTTCAATTATGCCAAGAGTAATAAGTTCTGCATCGGCACACGCTCAATGCCTTCAGCTCTGCCACAAGTAATACATTCCACATGGGGCACACGCCCAATGCTTGCAGTTCTTCTGCACGGGCACGCGCCCAAGGTCTTTAGTTTTGCCAAAAGTAATATATTCCGCATGCGCACACACCCAAATCCTTGTGTCTGCCAGAAGCAATAAATTCTGCACGGGCACACACCCAGTGCCTTCACTTCTATCGCACCACACGGCGGGGCTCCGGGCCACAAAGCTGTCTATGGTCGCACAACTTCACATATGCGGGTCACCGGAGCTGTGACTCATCACACGACCAACCACTAAATGAGAAATCTAGGGCTTAGCCCAAGCACCGCGGCACCTCTTCTGAGATGCCGCAAGCACTGGAGCACTCCTTCTCAGATGCTGCAAGTACTGCAGCTCTCTTTCTCTTCCGCATGGTAGCAGTCTAGGAGCTGCAGCTGCTGCAGTGCAGCTTGACACCGTCAGCCCCCATTCCCTTATCCATCCAGGTACTATGGGGGGGTACCGCCGCCCACTGCACCCGCCGCACGGCGGGCCCTAGTGCCGCAGAGCTGTCCATGGCCAACCGGCGTCACATATGCGGTGTGCTTGGGCTCAGGCTGATCGCATCACCAGCAAAAAGACTCAACCCGGAAACCGAGCTCCCGGGACTGCAAACGGGGGTGAAGGTGATAGGTCGTGACTATGAACCTCCGAAATTGGTTCCAACGCGGTTGGAGCTGCTGTTGGCGCAAGTGGGGCAGGTTAGGGACAACATGAACCTGCCGATGGCAGCCAACATGATGATGGAGGGGATGTTTGTGCTATTGTCGGGGTGTTGGGTACGTTGAAGAGCGAGTCGACGTCGGTGGTCACGTCCACAAAGTCTTTCGTGAGTGACGAACTATTGGCAAAGGGTGTCGGAGAAGGTGGGGAAATCCGTGAACCGGAACAAGTTTGTTGCGAGTGCGTACCGGACTCAATGGCCCCCGCTCTCATTCATGGGGATGTAGTTCCGGATAAAGGTGACTTTCTCCAAATTATTAGGGATTGGGAACATAGTTGTGTTAGCATGGTGTGGCATATTCGTAACATACAACGAAATGCCCCTACTCAATCAACGCTTGCCCCATAGCCATCGCTTGCTTTTTTGGTTGCCAAAGACCTCCAAACTCTTGTCTCACCGTCCGGAAAATCGTTTCGCCTGCCCACGGTGGCGGGGCTTGTGCATGGTCGTGCATGGGGGGCACCATGCTTGTGGGTTTGGGGGAGTACCACGGTATGCTGCAGAGTATGATGTGTAAGTTTGTAGAGTGATTGTTTTTGGTCAATGTGTTTGCCCGAAAAGGCGGTGGGATACTTGAGGATCATGTTGGACAATCGAGGGTTAACGCGTCCAAGTTTGCCATTTGGGTGGAGGATGAACTACTAGGCTGTTTGGGCCACAATTAGGTACAAAAATTTCAATTATGCACCCGGAGATCCAGAGCTAGCACGCGGCGGAGTTGTACGTTTTGGAGAAGGCGGTAAGGATAGCATGTAATGTGAAGTGCAGGCTTTTGATGACAACAAGTCGGTCATTTGCCAGCCAATGGCATGCAAATGCCCAACTAGCATGGTTGTCCCAGCTCGAATTGTCGTACGAATTTCTTACCGGATACACAAGTTTGAGGTGGTGGTATTTGTGCATTGGCTGCTCAGCAAGATGCAACCTGCTAGTCCACTAAGCAGTTTGCAAGGCTAGCCCCGCAAACTTGTCTGAATTATAATGTTGTTAAAAAAATACAGTTGGAATTTTGAATTTTGTCTTTTTTGGACATCTTCCCTTTTTGATTACAATTTCTTTTGTGAACAACTTGTGTTGTGCTATTTTCGTACAACACCGCTTGTTGTGTGTGGCCTATGGCACGCTTTGGTGTGCACCGTTGGTAGTCGGGAGGTGTTGAGGAAGGCATGGTATTGGTGCACCCTGCATGCCCTTGTTTACTTAGTCCCATACTTATTTGCTCTCCCTTTGTGCACTGCAAAAATTAGCACAGCCAAAATTCACCTGTATGGGTTGGCCGTGATTGCGGAGTTTTTAGCAACGTTGGTTCGCCTCTCCGGGGTCACAAACCTCTTAGATCCACTTGTGGGCCACGTGCTAGCCCACTAGTCCTTCTTCTTGCCCCACTACAAGGCTAGATGGGGTGGAAGCCACCATGAATGATTGCCACCAACTCACGCGCAGTGTGGAGAAGGCAGGCACGTGCCTCTATGCCGAGAATTTTATGCCTCCCATCGTGTGTGTTGAACTTGTTGTGCGCTGGAAAGCCCCCAAGTCCAGCTTACACGTCCATGTCGCACTTCTTCACTTGGTAGGGTCTTCCATACTCATTTAAGACCAAGCTGTTGGTATTGCGGCCACTTTGCACGCGGGAGGCCCTTAACGTCGAGTGGGGAGCTCTTTGCCAACCAATGCAACTCGCACCCCCCCGTTACCGCCCACACCCTAGTGTCCTTGGGTGGCTCATGGCCCCTTCCCTCATGGGTCTACTACATTGACTCGCTCCCGGTTTTCCGCAGCACCATCGATTGGTCACAATCCCTCATTTTGATTGTGTGGTGTGATGCATACCCTTGCGCAAGGTTTAGCTGGAGCCTCTTGGGCGTCGCCTTGGCCAGTCGCGGGGCCAACCCGCGTACTAATGGGTAATCGGGATGGCGGCACGCAGGGATAAGGATATGGTTCAACTGGGCGCCATTTCGCGGGTCAACCTCCAAGTACCTTGCTAGTGCTCCATTGATGCCCCGCTGTTTTTTTTTTTGAAGGTTCAAACTTCAAAAATTCTGTTAGAAAATGCGCGTTGCCGTCGGAACTGGTTTTTTAATTAAAAAAAAGGATTTGAACGTTCAAATTTTCGGTTTTTTTTTACATTCTCGAGCACATCTACAACACGGGTTGCTTTGTGTCGGCCGTTGTTGACAGGTCCGCCACCGTACGTTGCGCTGCGGACGATGGGTTGAGCAACAACAAAGGCACTCTACACATCGCGATGTTGCCCATCACCAAGCCTACCTTTAGCACGGCCATAGCATGCAAAATGCGTGTCGTGTTGATGACCATCTGCTCCGATGGCCCGGGACCACGTTTTTGTGTGCATCTTGCACTGCATCATGATAATTCGGTGCTTCACAATGCAGTTCTCGGAGGGGCTCTGCGAGGAACGTGGACGAAGTTCCGCAGGAGTGCAGGCAGTCCGGCACGGCGCGTGGACTGTGGGGTGTCTTGGGTCGACCGCTTCTGCTCATGGGGACGAGTTGTACCACCTCATACAGGCATGGGAGTAGCCGCGAGATGTGTGCTTCATGGAGGTGAGCCACCCGGCTCGCGACCCCATCTCGGACATGTGTGAGTTGTTGTTGCAACTGTCCCGCAAATTCTAGTTGGGGCCCCTTGCGGTGTTCTGCGAGGAAGGGGGTCGGTTTCGCGCGCACGTGGCCCCGTCCTTGGGGTCACACTATCTACTATTCTTTGAGGAGGATTGCGACCCCTTCACTTGCAAGGCGCGGTAGCCACTACCAAGCTTGCGGGGCAGCGGACGTGACATGAGTCTGCCGCCCCTTCCGGTCAGTAGTAGCAAGTTGGCAGCCAGCTGGCCCATCCACCTAATCCCTTTAAGTTGTTGGAGTTTGTTGGCGGAAGCGGCTGAAGTGCTCAGCGGGTTGTTCAGCACAGCCCTGTACGAGTACTATCTCCACCGACATGCAGTTGATAGGTCGAACGCCGCCGCCACAAATGCTGCTTTGTGCCGGACTAGACCGTGTGTATGGGGGGCCTGCTCTCCTATGTGGCGCAACAACCCAGCTCCCAGGCTGCTACGGGCGAGTCCCGGGTGCGACCCTCGCGCACCCCGAGTCGTCGCGGCGGTACCCACGAGCGGACGACAACCTCGAGGACGGCGCCTGCATAGTCCATAGGCTGCTCCTCTTTTTGGGGGGGCTAGGGGGCACGCTTGTACGGTGATAGACATTAGAGCGGTGGGGCTAGTTGGGGCTGGGAGGGCGAGGGTGTGAGGGGTGCTACCGAGTGACACCCCCTTGGACGGGGTGGCGGTCGCCCGTGAGCAGCTCTCCGTGGAAGGTAATCCTAAGGCCCCAAGCCTGTGCGTCCTACGCTCTGGACTGTGGCAATGTGTGAGGCCCATGCACCTTGGCAAAGCTCGCATGGCTCGCTAGCCTCCCAAGTCCTTGCTCCATTCTCATGTGGCGATGCCCCGTTTGCACCCTGATGCCGCTGGCGATTGCACACCCCCAAGGCCCACAATCAGATTGGGGAAGGGATGTTGCGGCGAGTCCGGGTGCGCGAGCCGTTTGCCCGGTTCCACTAGCATAGGGACAAGCAGGGTGTGCACATGGGCTCCTCACTCCACCACGTGTTTCAGGGCCACGATCCTCGCCATTCCATCAGCGTAGGAGCGTAGCGTGGGAGTCACGATGCACGGCGGTGCCTTGCAGCGCTTCTCGCTGGACGGGCAGTAGCGGTGGTTGGACGGGTCGGAGGCCCGGCTATTCCCCACCCGCGGCGTGTCACATGTCACCACCTCATACCCGTCGTCCTCCGCGAGTTCACGGCTGCTTGCCGGCCGTGCTCCATGCCATGTGGGCCCCCCTCACAATTTGCTCCCGCCGTGCGGCACGCTGGGCCCACAGACGAAAAGTGCGGCTCTTTTGTAGCTACTGGGTGACTTGGTGCAACACCATCTTCACTCAATCCCAATGTGCGCGTTGACACCCGTTGTGCCCCCGGCCACCCCCCCCCCCCGAACCCCCGCTGCCCTACCATGTGCTCTAACCCGAGTACGATGATTGTGCCCCCTTCTGCAGCCACGCGGCCCCCTGATTTGCCACCGCCTTAGCATGTCTTCTGCCCCGAGTATGCCCACAATGCCCCCTCTCCAATGTTTTACCCCCCCCCCCCTACGCCCCGATGACCTCCATGTGTGGCCGACAAGTGCCGGGCTGGGCGCCTTCTTGGTTGCCGAGATAGCCGCCGTGCGCCACCTTTGGGCGCCGTCTCCGTGCCCTTCGATGTCTCTTGTGGCCTGATTTGGGGCGTGCCTCTGCCTTGTAACGTGCGTATGCATGTTTCATTGTTTCTCTATATTAGGTTGTCTCCAGTGGGGGTTTTTTGCTACCAATGTGTGCCTGTGTGACCCATGCATGTCGCCATTGACCTGCTGAGGACCCTTGGAACTTGCCTTGAGCGCGGTATGGCCGCGCTCTGTGGCCTTGACGAGCGACCTCCGGGGGCTTTCCATTTGTCCCGCTCCGGTTGGTGAATCGGGGGGGCCCTGCTAGCATGAAGGGTGTGGGTTTCGCTTGCAACGGGACTTTGTTGTGGACTGCGGCGGTTGCGAGCCGCCCAAGGGCGGGGTGCTTCAGTTGGGCCACTTGCTGCGTCGGCAACTCATTGTTGTGCAATAGCGGCTTCCTTTGTTTGCCCGCCTTTGGTCCTATGCGTGCGGGGATTCAGCCTGCCCCGGTGCGCCCTCCCGTCCCTTCGCCCCATCCTTTGCAGGTCATTTCCGACTTCAACAACCTTGGTGGATCGTCACAGCTTGGCCAACAAGCCTGAGGTTGCTTGTGCAGTCGCATGTGTCTACAAGGTGTCTGCAAGGTGGCTGCGCCCACTAAGTGCACTGCCACACACGAGCCCGCCAAGGTGGGCGTCCCGGGGATCCCGCTAACCCAAGCGGTTGTCCGGGGTTTTGGGGTGTGGTTCTTTGTGTTGCGCAGGGCGACCGAGCCCATGGATCGCGTGGTGCTCTCCACTGTGCACCCAATCTTCTCATGAATCTCCATGAAAGAGCTTCTGACCTAGCTGCGCAACGAAATGCGAGTTTGGTCCCCGGACGAGGAGCTCGTCTTCATGGCCCACGTTGCGGCGGGGGACCAATGGCCACAAGGTGCGGAGGACTTCCATGTTGCGGCCCACGGCGACCCTGGCGCCATTCCGCTGATCCTCAACTAGGCCCCCCTCCCGTCGGCCTTCCCGAGGATCAAGGCCACCCTCTCCTTGCTAGGTTTTTGTTATGCCCTGTGTGTTGTGTGCGCTAGCTGGGCCCGCTACACGGTGTCCTCGGATGGGTTTGTGGACGAGGCCGGCCTCCCAACGCACCTGACCGCGGATGCTGACACCCTTCGGTCTATAGTAGGCTCGCTACACGCTGTTGTCAAGCTTGCCCCTCTCTTTCCATTGCGGACTGCCGTCCATGCCTCTCAGTTGGCCGAGTTTGCCATTGGTCTTGCTGCGGACAAGAAACTTGGGCCGGGGTTTGTGCCCCCGTCTCTCCCTTCGGCCCGGCCACAATTGGGGGCCCCGGCGGTGTGCACACACCTACTGCTGTTGGTCGATGAGTTTGGAGCCCACTGCCAGCGCCTTCCCGCGGAGTCCGCTGACGCGGCGGGGCCGACCCGCACTTCTTCTTCGAAAGTGTGCCCAATGCTCGCTCCTTGCCGTGCTCCTCCGCGTCCAGGACAAGCCGGAGCTCACGTGCCTATTGTTGGCCCAAGCTCCCTACTTTGGCACCGATCCAGTGGCGGTACAGGGACAACCTTGCGCTTGGAAGTCCAAGGTGATTCCAAGGTGCTCATCGGGGTGTTGGTGGGTGGCTACTTTGAGACCTTCTGTGAATGGATGGTCTCCCAAGTTGCCGCCCTAGCCCCAAACATTGACTAGTCTAGTATTGGGGCTGACCTAGCGGTGGGCCTCTCCTCATCACTGGAGGTTCGTCATGTGGTCATGGTAGCCACGACGTGTGACCAACTACGGGACTCCCTCGTGGTCGCGGTAGCCATGGCCCCCAACGACAAGCTTGGGTGAGCAGGGCCACATCCTGGGAGTTCCGCGCAAGGCGGCTAGCTCAGCCTCGCGGGTGCCTTTACCGGTGTGTGTGTGGGGGGGGGGGGGGGGGCGTCCTCAGAAAAACCGGCACCCGGGTGGGGGACAGGAGTGACGGCTAGGGGGTCACCACGGTCTCGGGGGTGGAGGGGCTCACTACAAGGGGCTGATGGGTTGCTAAGGACGTCTCAGGGGATTGCGGGGTCGCGGAGGTTGTCTTCGGAGGGGTAGAGTGGAGTGCCGTTCACAGGCCTTTCTGATACTCCACAATGAACCCAAAATGCACCACAGCAAAGGATTGCATGACTAGTTGGATGCCCCAAAAAAATTTGGCAAATAGCGTTCGAAATTCAAAAAACCAATTTTTCTCTGAAAGACACTATAATTTTGGTAGGTTTGCAGGGAGTTGTGAGGGGGATAGGAGGAAGGCAACTGCGAGGGTGTGGCGAATATATGATCCTTTCAGGAGACAAGGATCGACTCAAAAGAGGTCGCACAATACATGGGTGTGCTCAGAATGTGTGTTCTGTTGAAGTCACTGCAACTGTGGGCCAACAAGAAAGTGCCGTAGGAGCCAAGAGGAAGCAAACTTACGTGAGGGGTGTGTGTGCATCAGCCACGGTTGGTTGAGTGTCTGTGTTTCGCGGTTGTGCGCCATTGCCGGGTGGTGGTGCTTTGAGCCATCTGCCTGAGCCTATGGAGCTGTTGCGCTTCCCTTCAGGTTTTCTTTGATGTGTGGCAGAGGATGAGTGCCCTGGCTGTAGCACCTGCAACCGCGTGCAGGAATACATAAAACCACTGAGTTGGACAATGGCATGAGGATTTCATTCACCAATGGTGGTGGCACCAACTTTGGTGTTGCTTTGTGAGGGAAACTGAAGTTTTTCAATAAAATTTGAAGGTTCCCCATGCATTACTATGTCTTGTTCTTGTGCAGTCTCTTTGTCTGTATAGACATGGCTGGAAATGCCCAGCCCACCCTCCCACCCTAGTTGGGAGCTGCATAATGGGCCCATTTGCCCTTGTACTTACATGTACACCTCAACGACCCAACCCCACTCAGTTGGATAGCGGTATGAGGTTTTTTTTCCAGCCCACTCAGTTTGGATAGCAGCATGAGGATTTCATTCAGCAATGGTGATGGTAGCAGCTTTGGTGTTGCTTTGTGAGTCAATTTGCATGAACCATGTTTTCACCCCAGAGGATCATTGAGCCGCTGTTTGGGTCCGTAAGACACCTAACGGTGCCCCAAAATGTTGTTATGAACATCTATGTTGTTTTAAATGCAAATCGCTTTTGATTGCATGTACTCTACCTACCATAAACTGCAAGCCCAAATGGCATTGGGCCATTTTTGACAGTTTCGGAAATCCACCACCTGCACTCGCACGCCCTTAGCCGGCTGCCACCGGTGAGTTTTTTGCTCAAACTTTGTGTGATTCAACTTCATACTTTGAGGATCAGTCACTACAATTTAGGCAGAAACCAAACCCCAACAACAAAGTTCTGGTTTCTTAACATTGCACCCTGCTGCACCATGCACACTGCACACTACGCACTGTGTGCCCAGCATGCTATGCTATCCCACTCCTCGCAAAGTGCACACTCTTCGATTCCTACACATTACACATCGCACATGACACACTAAATGAGCTGCTCAACTCAAATCAGCTGTCTCAACTAGCACACTGCAGCACTACCCGCCTGGAATAGTTGCGTATCCAGTTCACATACAGGGGTTGTGTAGCCAAGTTACTCTTCTTCGCTTTGGAGAATTGATTGACAATAGGCAAGTGCCTAGACCTATGTGTACACCAAGATGCCTCCACAGAGGTTAAAATTTGGTGCTGGTTGCCTGGATGGCATCAATGCAATTCAACTCACTGTCAACCCAAGAAACTCAGTATCTTGAGGAAAAGGCCCCAGACTCGCGGAGGTGCAAAACATTGCACTGTATGGGCGGCATTCCCTGTGCACACTGCAGCTAAGAGCAACTGTGACAGCTGCACTTGGCTGTCACACTTGCCATTCACTGTCACACATGCTCTTGGCTGGGTGCATTACCCCGCACGATCGCACTTGCATTTAGCTGTTGCAATCTCACTTGCCCTTGGCTGTCACGGTCCAGGTCGGGCACAACTACCTGATTGACGAGGAGTAAAGCTGAACGTCCTGAATGCCTGAAAGCTATCCACAGGTTGCGGGTTGGAATCCAAGGTTTGGCACCTATGGTTGTAAACATGCCTCTTCTTACACTAGTGTGTTGGCAAGTGGTCCTCAGAAATATGGTTCATGCTTTAAAACACCCTGAAACTGCCATTAGATACCTTATATAACCGCCATTAGCCTGGGCTTCAACCAAACCTGCCTATAACAATCTCTCTCAAGCCCCCACCCTCATCTCACTGCCTCGTTTTCCAACAACATGGGGTGTTGGACCTGCTGTGGCACATCTGCTTTCAGGAGGCACTGAATACGAAAGTGACCATTCTGATGAGACGGCATATAGAATCAGTACCCCCAGTATAATGGAATGTGGTGCAAACGATTTCGTGTACAGAACAGTGCACGATGACGAAAGTGAGGTAGCTACTCTCTGTTTTTCACTGGTTGTAATGGAGCTGAGGGCATTGAGGAGGGGATGCAGATGTTCAGGGTTAGGGTATGGTGGTGCATGAATTCATGGATGGGGGACTGCAGGTGTGGGCATTGGATGGAGGGGCATGGGGTTGCAGGCACTGAGATGGGTGCAGTATGTGTGGGTTTGCTGACTAGGCGGAAGAAATGGGTTGTGGGTGCGCATGGGGTTGCGGTCATTTGAGGTGGGGCGCAATGGGGTGCAAATGCACACATGAGCCGATGGCTTGATCCGACCCCCCACCTTGCCACCTGCCTCACCAGGATCCTTCACTTCCATCTCCTTCGTAGTTGAATCTTGCGGCACAGCAGCCGTTCGCTTTTCAATGAATCTGGCGGCTGGTCCGTCCACTTTCTGACTTACACCAGGGAGTAAATCTGATGAAATGGATTCTACCACGTTGGGGACAGTAGCCACATCCTCCTTCATGGAGGCGCTGCACCACATGACATGCTCCAAAAAGGTTGCAATAAATATGTAGTGTGCAGTCCACCCAAAAGGTTGTTTTAGCTCCTGATCCATACCATCCTCCTCCGAGCTCACCAACTGTCATTCATGATCTTTCCGCCATGAAGTACTCCAGAAAGATTGCAATGTGTGTAGCCTGCGGTCCAAAAGGTCGGGGCGCCCCTTGATCCATACAATGCCGCTCGCTCACCAATGGTCATTGATGATGTATCCCCAAGAACGACCGCAAAAAAAGTGCAATTTCTGTGTGGTGTGTAGTCTAGAAGCTTGCTGTAACACTTGATCCATAGAATCCCCCTCGCTCATCATTTGTAGTTAATGATTTAGCTCCCATAAGATGGTTGCAAGTTCTCTGTAGTTTGCGGTTGAAAAGGTTATGGTATTATGCATTGACTCATGCACCCCCAACCCTGGAACATCCATCCCTCATGATATCCCCCCCATGAAATGGCGCAGAAAAGTTTGTGTCATTTGCGATTGAAAAGGTCCTTGTACTCCTGGATCCATACTAGTTCTCAACCCTCACTTGAGACTTTTTGGAGCATTTTGTGGGGAGAAGTTCTGAATGGGGATGGTGAGCAAGGTGATTGCGTGCATCAAGAGGTAAAACCATTTTTTGGACTACAAACTCGACAGAAATTGCAACTGTTTGGTGCATTTCACGGGTGGCAATCATTAATGATGCTTGATGAGTGTGGTGGATCAACTTTTTGGGCAGTTAAAAACTTTTTTGGGGGCATTTCATCCGGGGGAAATCATTCAGGAAACCTGGTCAGCATGGGGGATTGTATGGATCAAGGGTACAACCACTTTGTTGCCCACAAACTACAGAAATTGCAACCTTTTTGGAACATTTTATGAGGGTAAAACCATTAATGACTGATGTTTGGGCACATCATCCTCCAGTCACCATCAACAAGTGACAGGAAGGTGTGAAAGTGGGTGAAATTCAGCTGAAAGGGGCAGAGCCGTGTTTGCAACAAAAGCTTGGCAAGCTGGACAAGTAAAGTTGGTTTGGTGATGGCCAGTGAATTGCCCATATTTTCCAAAGGGCTACCTTAGGAGTGTGTGTCCGCCCATGGATGTTAGGTATTATGCTGCGAAATTATGGAGAATTATAGGGGAAGTATGGGAAATTATGGGGGACCTCTGTAAGACAATGGGGACTGATGGGGGAAGTATCGGAGATTATGGGGAATTATTGGAATTATGAGGAAATTATGGGGAGTGACAAGCAAAAATCCTTGAACAATGCCCATGATTTAGGACGCTTAAGTTTTGTGATGAATGGGTTGTTTCGCCACTTGTGGCCCATGGACAAGGCCATGGATCTATCAATGTCATGCAATTTTGTGGTGCACAAGCTTTAAAACCTCGAAGGGTCAAAAAGGGTGAAAAGTGTTTGCCACAGAACAGGTCTCATGCCTGATGACGCTCACACCCCTTGGGCAACACTTTCGTCGCAATGCACCCATCCATTTTCACATCCACACCCACACGCACGTTCGTGCGTGCACACACATAGCTATCGTGCTGAGAGGGAGGAAAGGCCGCCAGGAATGGATCAACCAAATATTGTTGCAGTGTGGACAGAGCTGTAGAGTGGTGATGCATGTGAGCGAACGCTGGGATGCTTTTCTCAAAGATGTTGGGCGTCACATTCGCACAATCACACACATCCACACACACCTACACACACCTGTGCACACAAGCACTCATCCCTACCCCCCTCTCCACACACCGCAACCCCCGCTCCACACATATTCTCACATACCTGTGTGCGCACACCTCTACCGACCCTTATACACACACAGTGTGGACGGTGCTTATGCGTACTGAGGGTGCATATGATTGTGGGATTGTGGTCTCTTGTGCAGTGCTCTGTGGAGTATTATGGTTCGGACTGCTCATCTGATGAGGACAAACCCAAGCCGCACCCACTACCCCAGAAGGACCTGTCGGATGTGAAACCTTCCATGGCAGGTACGAGCTGCTTGCACCTTCCCACAGACCATGGTAGGGACCGCCCTTTCTCCTCCCTACTCCTGTAAGTGCAGCTGAGGGAGGTGGGCAATGTGGACGCAGGTGCTGCGAACATGAGTCGCGGTTACAACGAGTGCTTCCAGTACGCATCAAATACTTGGAGACAAACGAGTGACTGTTGAGGGCCCCTAAGATATGCATGTCATTTTGTCATGCAGGGCGGAAATGTTCAAGCGTGCAGCTATATGATGAACTCCAAACGTATATTGGTGATCAAGCAAACACCAAACATATTATGGACGCCATAGCACATGTTTACATTCTGGGATTCCCCTGTAACTGGAGCCTTGTTTTCCTTGTGCTTGCTGCTTCTGCAGACCCTAGCCGGCAGCATTGAACACTTGCCGTGTGATGACGAACTGAAAGTAGTTTAGGTGTGGCGTGCATTGGGACACCCCTCTCGATGGTGTATGATGGCTGCGCTGCGCATGGGCACGGCAGTGCATGGTATCCAATGGGACAGTCTGTCCCATTGCCCAATAACTGCCGAATTGCTTCCTGCTGAATAGGGACCAGCTGCAATCCCCTTCGTGTGTAGCCAGCCAGATAAAAGTGACAATGGAGAAACAATACAAAGAGAAATACTAAAAGGAGAAAACATGAGAGCAGACAGAGGGATGGTCTTTCTAACACACCCATGAGACCCCTCGACCCATGAGACCCCGTCATTTGCCTTTCTCCAATAGTTGCCACCATTCTACGAACCCCACGGAAGGTCATGCCTGTGAGGCACGCAATACAAGAACCTATCCCCATTGGTGTTTGTTTGGTGGCATTTCACATTTCGCTTGAACAAGCGCATTTGGACAAGGGGAACGTCAAATTGATGATTCTTCTCATCGTGGTCATCATCTTGTGGCAGAAGCCAGGGCCACCAATGTAGCCGTTGTGTGAACGCTTGAGACAGACAATATAAGCAGTTGTTGTGCCCAAAGACATATAGACACAATCATTCCAAGGAGAAAAACTTCACGGGACGCAGGTGTTTCCTTGTATTTTGTCTTCACTGAACTCTTTTTCTGCAAGTGGTATTGAACAGGGCGCATCATCAACCCCATGGTACAAGTTTTGCCATCCACAAAACATAAGGCAGATACACGGATTGATATTCTGTGAAGTAGGACCATGGTTCTGTTCTTTCGTGGCACATTGCATGCATCTTTGGTTTGTTGCGTTCTGCATCGGCAATTCTGCTAATGATGTCTTTTTTGACAAGCACAAAACATTTTTAATGAGGACACTTTTGTTTATGCCACTTATGGCGTGTCGGATAATGTCTTTGCTTACGCAGCATGAAGCATCACCTTAGAAGTGTGTCCTCACACACTTCCATTATTAAGTGCAAAACATAGTGTGGATTGGCATCACAGTGCATTTTTTTTTGCAGTTCGTTGTGCATTTCCCACCACAACAACATGGCATTACATACAAGTGCCCTCCTGCTGCAACACGCACTTAGTGCCGTCCCTTTGCAGCTAGGTTCATTACTGTGTGCCACTGAGCCACAGCAGTTGGTTCTGGTCCAAGCCCTTGCGCTCAGCGACCGAACCTGATCCCAACCACTATGTGCCCCTGAGCCGCAGCACTCTGTTTGTGGTTAGAGCCATAGCGCTACTGACCCAAACTCTCCCACAACGGCATCATGTGGATCAGCTGGCGAGCATGAGGAGAAGCCGGCCTGGCACTTTGAGTATCAAGGGCCTGCGCTTGAAACTAGCACGGATCCTAGTTCCGGTTTTTGAGTTTTTTTTTGGTCATTCCACCCGAAATCCAAGCCTAAATGCTTTTGTTGCGGGTTTGTTCTAGTATTATTCTAGCGACGGCCGGCGGTGATGGCTAGAACAATACTAAGGCACTTCCCGACAGTGGCCAGAACAATACAAGAACAATACTGCGGAACTATGTAGAATGCTCCCACCGCTCGTCAAAGAGAAGCTGATATGTCTACCATAAGCAACCGTGGCCAAGCACAGGTTCCCGATGCTCCCCGGGCTACAAGACGGGTGCCCTACGTCTCGCTATGGTGGGCTAACCGGGCTAATTGGGCTAACCCACGCCAAGGGACCGGTGCCGGCCTCGAAGTGACCCTCCAAGTGACCATCGCAATGGGGGGCTAACCGGGCTAATGAGGCTAACCAGGAGTGGAGGGATGGGTTGGCGGAGGGGGGGGGGGGGGCTCTGGGAGATAGCCGCATGCACTAGTACTTTCATTTGGTAGGTGCTCCGTCTCCCTTGTCTCTCCCCTCCTCCTCTCAATTGTCCCCTGTGTCCTCTGCCACCGACCCATCTGTTGGGTGCTCAGGGGCGTCCTCCTTTGTCCTGGCTCCCCTTGGCTCCGGAATCCTGCAACACCACGTCCCATCCCCCTAGCACCAACTCCTCATCCTCATCCCCCGTCACGTTGCAGCTGCTCACCGTCCCCACACTTCCCCTTTGGCCCACGGCACATGCCGGACCTCCCTCGGGTCGGGCAACTCGCCATAGGGGCTACCCATACCTTTGCTCGAGTTGAGGGGGATTGTTGGGGGGGGGGGAGTCCTCGGCCGATGGCTTGGCCCTCTTTTTCTCCTTCCCCCTTATCTTCTTCCCACTTGGCTCTCTTCCCCCATTCATGTCCCCTTTTTGCGCTTCTCCCTCTCCTCATTTTTCTTCTTTTGCTTTTGCTTCTGCTTCTCCTCTTGCGGCTTGGCCTTGGTGTTGGCCTTAGCTTTGGGGCCTTCTTGGGGGGCACCCAAGGGGACCTTTGGTTGGGCAGGCACAATGGTGGGTCCTCCGTTGCTACTGCTTTTGCGAATGTGTCTGCTGTTGCTACTACAAATTCTATCGGTGGTGCTCGCCCCCTCCAAGTTGGACCACCTTGTCCGCCGGGTGTCCAACCCGGAGTTCCGCCACCCTGCCTCCCACCATGTCAAATTAACCCCCCATTGACAAGAGCGCCAAGCTGTGGTCCGTTGCCAGCATGGAGTAGAGCTCGGAGAGCCGTACCAGGTGGTGTACCCCCGTGCCCCAGCCCCCCATCCGTCTAGACCACCCGCATGACCCACATAAGCATTCCCGAAGCAACCCCGCATGTCCCTCGAGGTAGGACGGGGGCTGACACGGGGGTGCACGTGGCACGGAAGGGACCGATCACGGGAATGGTGCCTTCATACCCCCTAGATTGCTAGCATCGCGGCGAATTTGCCCCTCTGCCACAATCACCCCCCATGTGGAGGTCCGCCCCACCACGTTCATCCCCATGATTTCGAACCACCACCAACACACGCAGAGGAAAAAGAAATCCCCCTCCTTCTCCCGCGTTCATGGACTCCCGGTTGAAGACATTGAGTTTGGCCAAGTCAAAGATTTTCACGCCCTCCTCCATAACCCCCCGGGGGGCCCTACCTCAACCTCCCCCTCTTTCATCCACCCGCACTCCCCTTGCACAATTCTTACCCCCCAAGGACCACCTTGGCATCCTCCTTGCTGGCCCCTCACCCGTCAAGTGTCTACAATTTCGGGAATTCCATACGGAAGGATTGACACATTCTCGTTTGGTTCTAGACTAGATGTCCTAGTCTGGTCTAGTATGCATCTACGGAATGGTGGCTTGCGGTAACTAGAAGAAACCTAAAATGGAACCCTCGGAGTACGCGGACAATATGTGGAGACAACACCTTACAAATGTCCTTTCATGGTGTCCCAAGTGTACCCAAGAACTTGTCACAATTGGCCATGCTGAACACCCACTGACCTGCTAGGGAGCGGGCCATGCGGCCAAAGTTGGCTAGTAACGGCCAAAGTTGGCCAATAAAATGCCCAGCTGGGCCACATTGTGGCAGAGCATTTCATGAGAACAACACAATAGAAAATTTGAATTCCCATGGAGTACACATGTAACAATGTAGCAGGGGCACCAACAACAAGCATGCACGACATTGCCATTTGGTTTCTCGTCCTAGTAGTGTTCTCATCTTAGCCAGAACATTCTCGGCTGGAAGTTCTAGCCTAGAACCAATTTGGGTGTTGTAGCGTGTACCAATGGTGTCCGACAAAGTTTTCTTTGGCATATGGTGGTGTCCAATAGGGGGTGGGGTTTTTGTGTGGTGGCGTCTGACAACAGAGGGGCGGCGGGGGTGGGGTGCTGCGGGGCTAGCATCCGGTGTCATCCGGCAAACGAACATTGCCATGTAAGTGTGGCAAACATAATGCTTCCCTTGGTGAACGCTACACCTCACCAAGCCAGCCGGCATGACAGAGCCCACCTGGCCAGGCCGTGGCCTACCCGATCATATTTGAGGATGTTGGGACCACGCAATTTCCAAAGTGCCTTGAGCAATAGGGAGCGACCCTCCTCATTTTAGGATTGTGTAGGGGGCTGGTGGTAGAGCGTTTCATGAGACCCACACAATAGAAAATTGAATTATCATGGAGTACACGTGCAACATTGTAGCACAGGCACCAACAACACACACAACAGGCATGCACGATAGTGCAAATGAAATGACAAGTTGACAATTTGGTTTCTTGTTCTAGTACTATTCTAATCTTAGCCAGAACATTCTCAGCGGGAAATTCTAGCCTAGAACGAAATTGGGTGTTGTAGCGTGTACGAATGGTGTCCGGCAGGTGTTCTTTGGCATATGGCGGTGTCCAATAGGGGGTGGGGTTTGTGTCTTGTGGTGTCTGGCAAGAGAGGGGCTCCGGGGAGGGGAGAGGGGGGGGGGGGGGGGCTAGCATCCGGCGGCATCCGGCAAACGAACATGGACAAGTTACTGCGGCGAACGTAATGCTTTCCTTCCTGGCTGTTTTTGCACCTCACCACCATCCCCGAATGTGTTTAGCCCGCGTGGAGTGGGGCACCAAGCAAGGTTGTGATGGCTGTTGCGAGGGCGGACAATTGCCACGGGCAAGGGTGAATTAAGTACTGGCCAAGCCACTGGCCAAATGGCAAATAAACACGTTTATGTGTTTTTTTTTCGAAAAACGCCCTTTTTGGGGGGATAACCGTTGTTTATCGGCGTTTATTGATGTTTATTGACATTCCCGCATATATTGCTGATGGTTTCTGTACCTTGTGTGATGTAATTTTAGAGCATTTGTGCATTCCCTTGGTGCGCGTTTAAAACCCAATGTTGTTCCGGCCAAATTGTTCCAATGTTCTAGGCTATCTGGCCGGAGCAAAAAAAGTTCAAAATTTATTTACCCCCCAACCAAGCCTACCCGTACATGGTGGCAAAATATGTTGTTTTGCTAGCCTTGGGGGTCCCCGCTGGTATGCTCATATTTGTTGCCCGGCGCGTTGCCACGTGAAAAAAACTTGTTTTCAAAAACAGTTTTTGTTAGAACACCATTGGAACACCGCTGGAACAAGTTATTGGAACGTCGCCGGAACAAGCACTCTATAACAAGAGCAAAGCACAAGGAAGGGTAAAATGGTAACATACATTGTTGTGTAGGGTGCCCCCGGGGGCCCATCGGGTTAGTCTCTTGTTCTCACCTAAAAGTCCTGCGTGGTCGGGGGCCCGGCGGGCGCCCCCGAACTCTTGTCACCCGCCCCACTATCCCCCCCATCTCCCTCACCGACCACCACCCCTTCACCCACCACCCCTTCACCCTCCACCCCTTCACCCACCACCCCTTCACCCTCCACCCCTTCACCCTCCACCCCTTCTCCCACCACCCCTTCACCCGCCACCCCTTCGACCTCCATCCTTTCCCCCTCCACCCCTTCGACCTCTTCCCCGACGCCCCCATCCCGGTTAGCCCCGGTAGCACCCAAACCTGCCCCTGGTCCATCCCCTTTGTCTCCCCCGTCCCCGTCCCCGTCGTTGCTCTCGTCCCCCTCCTCGTCCGCGTCCGCGTCGTCCCCTTGTCCTCCTCCTCGGCCGCCATCATCTTGGCGAGAAACTTCTTCGCCTGCGTCTTGGTTTTCCAAACCGACGCTCTCGGGATGGCGAAGAGTTCGGGGTCTTTGGGGAAGGCGATCCACGTCTCCCCAACCCCGGGGGGGCCACCCGCGGCAAGGGCCTCTTTGCCCTGCTCGATCCCCCACTGCCCATTGTCCCGAAAAACTACATACACTTGCTCCCCCGCTTTGTATTTGCACCCCCCCCCCCCCTCTTGCCTTTGGCTTGGCCTTGGGTTGGGGTTGGGGGGGCTGGGCCTTGGGTTGGGGGGGCGCGGCTCTCTTGGGAGCCTTGCGAGGGGGTTTGGTGGGCTCCTTGGCCGGGGGGCGGGGCTGGGGCTCCTCGAACGCCGAGGAGTCGGTGGTGGACCCCGAGGAGGAGTCCGTTGAGGAGTCGCTGGGCGACTCCTCGCTGGAGGACTCCCCCGGGAGCCTCTTCCTTTTTTGGGGGGCTGGTTTGGGGGCGCTCTTGGGTTCCCGCTTGGGGGGGCGTTGGGGTTTGGGTTTGGGTTTGGGTGCTGTTTGGGGGGCTGGGTGGGGGTTCGGGGGTTGGGGTTGCACGGGCGGTGCACACGCGGGCGGGGGGGGGGGGGGCTCTGCGGCCACTTGTTGGCAGTGCGGCGGCGCTGGGGACATGTCGCCAATGCTGCCCCACCCCTCGATGCGCGTCGCGAGAACGCTGCCGCGGGCTTTGCCCCGCCACACAGCGGCGTCGGAGTCCCAAATCCCCTCGTTGTACAGTGACCCCACTTGTGGGGCCGGTGTGATCCCGACAATGCGGCGCACCCACGGGGAATCACCACCGAGCCAGGCATCGGCCGCTTCCTCATGGGAATTGAAGACCACCCGGTGGGTGTCCACGACCTCCTGGATGGCCTAAGAAAAAAACATCAATTTTGTTGGAACCAAATTGTTCCGGTGGCGGTTCCAACGAAACACTTGAACGTCGCCGGAACGTCGCCGGAACAAGTTATCGGAACGTCGCCGGAACAACACGGTGTGTGCGCGGCACACCTTAATATTGTCTTCCCAAAGGGTTGCTAGGGTCGCCATCGCTTTGTCCCCGCAGATTGCGAGGCCGATGACCCACACGCAGGCGGGAATTCGTCCCCAAAGGCCCATGTTGGCGATGGACACAGACAATTGGGACCACTCCCCGCTTGCGCAGGGGTAGCCATCCCCCCTGACAATGAAAGTCAGGGGGAACGACCAATTGATCATGCGGCACAACGGGGGTTGGCTAGCAATGTAGCGCAGCCATGATGCCCACGGCCAACTGATGCCCGTGGCCTTGGGATCCGAAGTGCTCACCGCGGGGGCCAGCTCCAAGGGGGCCAGTAGAACTTGCCAGCGCTGCTGGAAAGCCCTCTCAAAGCAAATCGGACGGGCGAATGGAAGGCCCGTGGTCGCGGTGTACTTCAGCCCCCGGAGAGTGTACACTTCCGAGAGCGTGCGCCAAGCGGATTCGGGCGCACGCAGGTTGAGGATGAGCTCGCAACACTCATCCGGGGGGAGCACCTCGGAGGCGTACTTGGCGATTGCCCCCTGCTGTATCTCTCGTACACAGCTTGGTTGGGCCAAGCGCACGGCCACCGCAAATTGGCGGCGGGCGTGTGGAGAGGAGATGGCCCATTCCGCTATGAGCTCCCCAACAAGATCCCCGTCCCGGAGGCCAACAGCACTAGCCAAATGGACGAGGTGGGTGGTTAGTGGCGCAACGCGGGTTTGCGATCTAGCCATGATGAAGCTACAACAATGAACGACGAAGCGAAATTTGGCAATGCATACCTACAGGGGAAGATGCCCGTAGACCCACCGAGCATTCAGGCAAGGAACAAATACCAAAATGGGACCCTAGGCATGGCCACAATGCACAAATCAAACGGGAGAATGGGGACACCAACGTTGAAAAGTCATACAACGCTGCGTCTGAACTACAAGAAACAGTAGGCTTGCAAATGGATACAAAAAGTTCGAAATGTGTACACCTAGTGGAAGGTGGCACCAACGGCTCACAATATGGCAACATGGCCCCGATGGGAAAGACAAGCCTTGGACGCGTTATAAAGGCAAGAAAGAGACAAAAAACATCATTTACGAACTTGGAAACTCATGGTGATGGATCTGGTTATCTGGCCTGCGACACTTGTTCCAGTGGTGTTCCCAACGAGATTGTTCCGGCGGGAATTGTTCCCATTGGGAATATTCTAGTCGGGAACAACATTGGGTTTCAAACGCGTACCAAGGGTTTGTGCACGTTTGAGGGTACCAAAGTTAGAATGTGGTGCAGGGAAGGGTGAATAGTATTGTGTGTCGGCCGGCATGGTGCATCATAGCGGGAAGATCTAGCATGTGGCTCATGGCATGAAAGGACACACGGACACACCATGTACACTCATTCATGCCCCGCATTCATGTCATGTGCATGTGTGCATGTGTGCCATTAACATTTTTTATTGTTCCGTATATCCCTGTGTCATACTCCTTTTCCCTTCCTCATTGTTCTCATGGGTTCTGAAGTATGGATGCGCCCACTTGGCCCGGTTGCGGCTGAGGGTGCGGCTTGATTGCACTTCCACAGTGTTGCCGAGGCCCTCCGTTTCCTGCATTCCGAGGCGGGAGGGTCTTTGCGGCACCTCAAGCACACCCAAGTCGCCCGTGCAGCCAAAAGCGACAGCACCCGGGACGGCTATTCCTTCACCTTCAAGGAGCCAGTGTCCACTGTTTGGCCCATGCTGAACAGTTGTTTCCCTTGGGACCAGGGGGTCTGTCCTCTTGCCGTTTTGTTAGGTTCTTTAACCTTTTGAGTATGTTTAATATGCATGTAGCAGGTTACATGCGGATTGGGGGGGGGTGGATGGCAACCCCCTCTACGATTTCGACACGAGCGGGCCCCCAGGGGCATACGAGACGGGCGGTTGGGCGTGAGTGCCTACCCGCTGGAGTGCCCAGCCGATCTTGGGGCTCACGACAAGCCATGTGCCGCGGGGATGGACGGGTTGCAGCCTCCGGTGGAGCCTACGCGAGAGGGGGCCGGCATGGGTGGTGATCATGGCTGGATGCACCCCCGGGGTGGTGCTAAATCTGAGCTCTACAAGCGGCCCCGGGGGGGGAGTTCTTCTTTGAGGCGAGCAACAAGTGTGATCTTTGGAGGCCCGACGATCAATTCGACATGGAGTGGCGAGAGGCTGAGCCCAGGCGACTCCTACGACTGCCCCAAGGTTGATGTTGGGGGGGGGCAGTTCCAGGAACCAAGGGTCGGGGTCCCCAGGAGCCACCGAAACAATCACAACGGTGGGCATTCCGCCGAGGCCGAGGGGCCCTGGCCTAAGGGGATCGGGGCTGCTTCCCTTCCGGCGGATGCTGAGGAGGCGGAAGTGGGGGTAAGCATTTGGATTGCGGGCCCAAGTGTTAGTGGCAAAAGGCATGCGGCGGGGGCCGGGCTGTCGGGTGGAGGCCGAGGTCAGAAGCGACCCCGGGTGGCCGGCACTGGCAAGGGTGCTGGCGGGGCTCGCGGGGGTGGCCGTGTGGCTGGCCCCTAAACTGGGGGTCCCTTTTGACCGGATCTTGGGCCGGGGGGTGGTATTGGCGGAGAGGGTGATGGCGGCAGCCGAGGACTGGGGCGTGGATGAGATTGTTTCTGTGATGTTGGGGGTATTGGGGGAGATGACCGAGGATGCGTTCGACTCCTTGGCCCATCTGGGGACTTCGCCGCGACCGCGCAAGGCCCAAGTCTCGGAGGAAATACTCCGTAAGGTCCATGCTTGTCGCTAGGCCCGCGCGTCCGCAGCCGGCAGCCACACCCACTTTGGCATCATTTGGGCTGACTGCTGTGCGTTGCGCTTGTTGCGGTGCGAACATATGTGGTGTGCGACACTCTAGCACCAGGTGTAATGCGACTGTCGACGAGGCTTGTATGGCCCGTGTCGGCACCGAGGTACACAGCTTCACATGCACGTGTCGGGCTTGCAGGCGTGCACTAAGCGGCCACTTGGTGCAATGCCGGAAGTGCAACTTTCGGGTGCATGGTGAATGCACCACAGATGGCCTTTGCACCCTTTGTAGTGCCGCATGCGCTTCCAGTGGGAGTGCTACAGTGCGCAAGCCGCGCAAGTTCAATCCAAGGTGGCTCTTGTCAAGGCCTTGGCTTCGGTACGACCCGGTTTGTGTCTTGATGTGGTGCGAGGCTTGTCGCACGCATCCACAAATTGGCTGTTCGGTGCCTTTTGTCCAAGGTACCTCGATCTTCAAGCTGTTCTCTTTGAAAGAACATGGTAAATCGGGCACCCATTGCGTCTCTCTTGCCCTGTGGAAGACCGGTTGCCGTGTCAGCTCGGTAATTCGTACGTTGCCAACTGAGGTACAAGATGGGATCATGGGTTTGTTTCGCACGGTGTATAGACTCGTGCAATCCTATGAACCCATGACTAACCTTGAGGGTAATTCTGAATTGGTAGCGCTCAATGGGGGCCACAATCTCCCCAGTTATCGCTCCCGCGTCTCAGGTGCTGAGATTTTGAGGTTCATTGTTCACCCCCTCCGTGCCTCGCAGGGTGCCATTGTGACTGAATGTGAATTTTTCGCCATCGCATCAGATTCGTGTACCGACCGTTCATCAAAGAAGGAGGAGCTTTTTTATGCTCGTACGGTCGTGGATGCACGAATGGTGACCAATTTTTTTTCATGCCAACCCCTCCCCGCGGGTAACGCCAATGGCATCGTCACCGCTTTGAAGCGTAGTATGGCCGCTGCCGGGGTGGATCTTGAAACGTGGTTGCCAAAGATTTTTTTCCATTGTGGCGACGGTGCAAGTGTTGTCCAAGGTGAACATGGTGGGGTGGTTGCCATCCTTGGGGAGTTGCAGCAACAATTAACAGGGTATAACGTGATTGTGCCTTACCATGCGAGTTGCCACAGGTGTGACCTGGCCTTCAAGGCCGCCATGCAACTTGACCACGCGTTTTTGGATCTTTTGGCAGATACCCTGCAATCTGCCGCGTCATTTTGGAATAACGCAGCCTCTAGGCTAAAAACCTTGCAGACTGTTGCACAGAGTCTTGAGGCGGCTGCCCTGAAGTTGGGTGTCTTGCACACACTTGCCACCTCGAGGAAATAGCTAGCGCAAATGAAGTTGCAAAAAGCATCAGGTAATAAGCAGTTTTACACTTTTTGACAAAAAAAACCAAAGAGCAGTGTGTATTTCAAGGCAATGTGGATGAAAACAACCGAAAGGACATAGGAAGCGCAAATGAAGTAGCAAAAAACATCAGGTAATACGCATTTTTGACACTTTTTGACAAAAAAAACACAAAAAAAACCAAAGAGCAGTGTGTATTTCAAGGTAATTTGGATAAAAACAACCTCAAGCAAGTAGGAAGTGCAAATGACCTTGCAAAAAGCATCAGTTAATTGGCAAAAATGACAAAAAAAACACAAAATAAACAAAAATAAACATTAAAATCAGTACTTTACTGGCCACTGGCCAAAAACCCTTTGGCCAGTGTTTAATTCACCCGTGGCCACGGGTGCCTCACCCCTCCCTCAAAAACCTCAAAAGAGCAATCAAAAGTCGGAAGCACAAAATGTTTTATGCGGACAATTTTTTTTGGGGAGCAGGGGTGTGATGTGTGTGCCACTGGGTCATGCCTCTGTGAGCCATGTCGGACAAGGGTGCTGTGCATAATACGTTGATGGTGCCCATGCAGGTCTACCATCACGAACAACTATCTTGTCATGAAGACTCTTGGCTACAAAGGGCAGCCAATCAAGTACGATTCAAACAGCTAGCAATCTTGAACACCGCCATTTTGTATCTTTTTTCGTATGCATTCCGGGAGTAGCACCTATTTCTAGGTGGTTTATTTCTTGGGAAAGCATGGTAGAAAGCAAGTACATACAGTCTTGCACTTCATGGTGCCAATGCTTCTGGAAAACATTGTGGTGACTATTTCTCCGCGCCCACCATAGGTACCTTACTCCAGGGACTGTTGGTAGTGCAGGGATAGTGACCAATACAAGGACAGTGGGTGCTGCAAAGGTCGACTTGCCTCAATCATGTGCTCGGCATGCGGATCTACTGCCGTTGGTTTGCTTAACAAAGATGTCCCTATCAACAGAGTGTGGCAAGGCCCTATTGCCCACCCTTGCCACAACAAAGGCTGGCGCCATGGACCACGTGCAGTGACATGCTGTTGGCACCATTAGTAAAATCATGCCAAATTGTGATGTAGACTAACACAAATGGTTCAATCTAGAGCTGAAAATTGAGGTGACGGATGTTGAGGTGTGCATTGCCTTTCGGACCACTCTGATTGACAGCCCCCACGAGGCCATTGATGGCGGTTGCTCAACCGGTTGACCGTTGCTCTTGGCCATCACATCTGCAATGCAAGGTTCTTGAGGAGTGGAAAAAGTTGGCCACATCTTGGATGAGGCTTTTCACATTACACCTCTGTCCAATGTTGAGCAGTTTGCACTGTTTGATGGCCGTACCTCATATAATGCCGTCCCGAGATGGCCAAGGTTAGGAGATTGCCACAATGATATGGTGGCGGCCAACCACAAGCTTGCTAAAGACCTTGTGCCAACAACCCGTTTTTGCTTCTTGGAGCCCCACTGGCCATCTCCAGGTCACAGAGGAAAGGCGAACAGGAAAATTTAATGTGAAAAATGATTGCAAATTTAATGATAAAAATGATTGCAAAAAACAAGATTCATCTCCTAGCTCACGGAACCATGGACGACGAGTTTGTGGTCAAATTGTTCGGGCCATCAGTGCATGATGCGAGCCATGTGATCCACTTTGCCCTACAAGATTGGTCAGCAGCCAAAAAGCGCCGCTTGTTGTGCGGCTTGTTGTGTTTCTATTGGGGCGTGCCTGCAAAAGATGCCTTCGGCGGCAATTCACAAGCGATTGATATTATGAGGTGTCAACTGCAGGAGTTTTGGCCACAAAATCTAGTTTGTTTGGTGAAGCCTCCGGTGCCAACCGTGGATCAACATCTGCAACAGCACCGGGCGCAATCTTTGAAGATGAGTGGGCGTTGCTTGTTCAGCCCTGAGTCTATACCTCCACAACTTGTTGTAGCCGTTCCTGTGGAGTTGCTGATTCATAAAACATTGTGCCCCAGCTTCTTGCAGCGGCGAGGACAATATAGGCCACAACTGAGGCCTTACATCTGAGACATATTACCTAGACACTGTGCACTATTGGGGCAGCATTGAATGGCATGTGACCCCATGAAGTCTCTGGTACCCACAGCCCGAAGATTCCCAAGCCAATGATACCTTGACTTGCATCTTGTGCCTGAAAGAAATTTCGTTCTTCCCCACCTGGGTACTGCTGTTTTCTCGCCCACCTGATTCCTTCCCACTTGGAGACCCCTGAGATTGCAGGGGGTTCTGTCTTTCTTTTGCCTGCCTGCAACCGCCCCCATTCAGCGCCAAGGGGCAGCCCTGGATCTGCCACATCTGCAACCAATCCATCACGTGTGATTGTGGTTTTAGTCCTGCAGGCCCAAACAGCTTTGCATGGATACCTGCAGTCAGTTTCCTCTGCAACGAGGGCACTGAGTTTTTTTGCTGTGTGGTGTGAAGTTGGTGTACTGCACCTCGGCGGCAAGACTCTTGGGAGATGCCCGTCATTTTGACATGGTTCGCGTCTGGCAGTGTCTAGCACGGGGGGGGGGTTCACGTCCGGCGGCGTTCAGCACAGGGATAGGCTCGTGTCGGTTCAACGTATGGTTTGCTGGACACTAGCACCAACTCTGCCCAGGATCTCATTTCACCTCTACTCACCTCACCCTCACACCGCCCCACACACTGCCCCATGCAGTGCTCCACACACTGCTGCACGCACCGCCCCATGCAGTGCTCCACACACCCACCGCCCCACTGAGTGCTACACACACTGCCCCATGCACTGCTTCTCCGTGCGATGCTCCATGCCCACCTCCACACACTGCCTACCCGCTGGCCCATACCGTGCTCCGTGCATTGGATTTGATGGGGTCCTGGTGGTTTGAGGTGAGGTGGGGAAGTGCTTCTTGATACACTGCTGATACCTGTAATGACCTTCCCTGCCCCAATGCCCACTCCCAAGTGTGACCTCCTCCACCTCTGCCATGCACCAGGCATCTCCGCAGTGCACCAGTACATGAAGAATCTGAGTCTCAAGGGAGACTTCCGGGGTTTGTCTGCTCTGATGACCATCACAGGCAAGGCTGTGGACCCAGATATCAATGGAAGACCTGTGCAGGGGAGCAGTGGGCTTTAGGGGCGGGTGGGGTGGGGCTGTTGTCGGAGTGCGCCCATGGATGGGGTGGTTTGGGACACGTTGTGCAGTGTGTGCTGCAGCATGCCACAATAATCAAATGGTGTAATATTCCCATGTCCTCACCGATCTCCCACATTTGCAATTGGAGTACAGTAGGCGATATGTAGCCACTTTCAATGCCTTGTTTGCACAGTGACCACACCTACAAGTTGTTTTGTTGGATACACAATCAGGGACTCTAATCCAGCAGTCCCCTTAATGGTGGCGGTTGCACAGAGAGCATCAGGGGCTGTAGCGGCTGCGCAAGGCACAAAACACGCGGTGCACCCTTCTTGATGATATCTTTGACCTACCCCTCCCCTTCCTTGAACAATGCCTACCTGTGCACAGGCCCTAAGCAGGGACACTGTCGATCGCCAAGTTTTGGAGACGGACGGGTTTGCGCTTGTATCCTTTTTGGCATCCATCCCTACCCCAGCCCCCATCCCCCCCATCCCCCACCCCCCCTGAACAGTGAGTTTTTCAAGTAAGGGGTGTCTGAGGTGGTATGTCCAAAAAAAAAACCCTCTGGTGCATCTTGGGGGCTGTTAGGTACGTTTCAGGACGGCCAGCTTTCACATGTGCCCTGCACTGTAGCCTTCTGTTTGTGCTGATGGATTGTGGCATTTTTTTAATGCACGGCTGCTGTGCTGCCTCAACGATGTGCTGAAACGGAATCACATAGTTCCTCGAAGGACAGCGCGTTGCTTTAATTGTAAGCCAATCGTCTGTGCGGCATATACAACAGAATGGGACCTTATTGGTTGGTTCTGCATCATCCTCACCTTTACCCAGCTCCCCAGGCCCCGGTCGTGCCGCAAGTGGCACCGGCTATGTTGATGCCAGCGCGGGCGATGCCTGGCCCCTCCGTCCTGGCGCAGGCGCCGCGCCGCAACCGCAGGGGCACTGGCAGGCCATCCGGTTGCTGGGGTGTTGCTGCAGAGCGGATATGGCGGGATACCTGGAGCTCTAGGAGGCGCAGCGCTGCCGAGGGCGGGGTCTGGGCACGGGTTCCCACGTTCACCCCCTCAGGAGTTGGCATGCGTGGGGCTCTGCCAACGATGCCAATGGGCCCAAGCGTACCTCGGGGCCTCGGGCGCAGGCGGGGGCCGGGAGTGACAGAGGGGGCGCCACACCTCTCCCCCGCGGGGATCCTCCCCGTGAGTGCATCCGAGGGGCAGGTGCCAAACGTCCGGGGGCAACCCGTGCAAGAGGCCCAGGGTCCCGTGCCAGCGACCCATGTCCCACCGCCCAAGGTGGGTGCCCCGTTGGAGCCGCTGTCGCGGGGTCCTCTGTACCCGAGCGTGGGAGTGAAGAGGACTCCCGGCTGGGAGGTGATGCGGGAGCAGGTGTTGCTGCAGCACCTGGCAGCCTTCGGCCCAACGGGGCGCCGACCGGGCCGGGATCGATGCTTTCCCGCGGCCGGCCTATAGGTGCGCCTTCGGTCCCGGAGGGCAGTGTGGCCCTCGCGGAGGCGGACCTGCCAAGCGGGACGGGCAATGGCACTCCTGGAGGCGGAGCGCGTAGCATGGACGTCCGGGAGGCCGAAGGCACGCAACCCGGGGAGTAGAGTGCTAGGCTTGAGGTACCCGAGGAGTGGATGAGGGAGTGGAATGAGTAGAGGGAGATCGTTCCGGGGGTACCTTGCCCGGCAATCCTCGAGTACTAGATGAACTTGGGACGCTGGGAGGATCCGGCTGTCCATGCTTCTGCCGCTTGCGGCGAAGGGGCAGAAGGATGACGACGAGGACGGAGGGCGGACTGCCCCTGGCGCCGTTCCTGCCCCACCGGGAGCCAACGCCGCGAGAGCAGCCTGTTTCGAGGGGGTCCCCGTCGGCAGATCGGCAGCAGGAGCAAGTGGAGGAGGTAACGGAGAGCAAGGGGGCCGAGCGGGAAGGCCCCAGGGCGGACAGTGACAGGGGGGCCTACAATTTTGGCGAATGGACCGTGGCGCTCCTTTTGAAGGTGACATGCCGGACATGAACGCTAGCATGGAGGAGCACCCGGGGCCCCTGCTGCCGATGCCGGCAGCCGTGGCACCACCGCCTCACCCGCAGTGTGAATAGCCGCTTTCTTGTTTCCACGCCACGGTGTGAGCCGACTAGCACCGCCTCTTCCCGTGGGCGATGCGGAATGCTGTGGGTCTCGCCCGGGCATTGCAGTGGTTTGAGCTCTCTCCGCTTGGGCAGGTGGCGAGGGTGGCGAGGCCAAGCTACGTCAATGTAGCTGGGGGCTTAGGTCCATTGTGTCTAGCTGGGGTACGGGCCGATCTTGGGCCACCGCATTGGTAACCTCCGCCCGTCCGAGGACTGCCAGCACCCTTCGTCGTGCAGATGCCGGCACTACACGTCTACCAAGATGTGGGGCTAGAGGGCGTAGAAGAGGGCCCCCGCACGGCGTTCTAGAGCTGTGCTGAGGTGGGGCAAGGGGGGTTCACGTACTCCCTTTTTGCTTTGGGGATAGATGCGGTCCTCTGCGTCCTGCACCAAGATGCACCAAGAGGGGCTGTACATCATCTTCGCCCCTGGCGACGCAGAGGTGGTGGCACTGCAACCTTTTCAACCGCCATCTTCGTTCCCATGATCTGTAGGTACTGGTTGGCGACTGCCGGTGCCTGGCTGAGGCTGTTGCTAGTCGCTTGTATGAGTCGACCACCACACCAAGGGGATGGGCGTGCCCACCCTAGTGCCGCTTTTTGGCTGTGGATCGCAAGGCGGCTATGTTAGGGGAACTAGGAGGAATCACCTCGGAGAGAGGTTGTTAGATCAAGCACAGGCGCGGGCGTCGTATACCCCCCCTTTTTTGGGGTCATTCGCGTAGCATACCCCAAGGCATGATATTGGATGTCCAACCCGTTTTAAAATCATTATTTTGCCCAATAAGACCATCCCCCAATGGATTTTTTGATTCTGAGGGCTCTACCCCCTAAAAATGGATATCACTTTTCTGAGGGGGGGGTGGGTGGGGGGATGGGGCGGGGGGTCAAAAATTTTCGCTCAAAAGGCTACAAGCAGTGGAGAAGCATATTGCTATCACACCATCAGCGGTCCAGTGGTAACGCAGCTGACGTAAAGTTTTTGGTCGGTGGTTCGAATCCTGGTCGGCCGACTCTTGGCGGCGGCGGCGGCGGTGGCGGCGCCAAATTCGCCCGATCGGGGTTCGAACCGCCAACCAAAGGCACTCCGGCCGGCTGCACTACCACTCGGCCACTGCTTGGTCTTAGATGCAAAGCCTCCCTGCTCCTTTGTGCCGCATCTGCCACTGACAAAAAACCCAAACTGTGTGTTTCTGTCTGACTGCCTGCTGGCCTGGCTAGGGACTGATTGGCTGACTGTCAATCTCTCTTCGAGGTGCACTGCCGAAGGCAATAGAATTTGCTAGAGGCGTGGCTCTGTGTGGCAATATTTAGGGTGGGGATTTTGGTTGGTTTTATAGTGAGGCTGGGGGTGGGGGCTAGGTTGGGGTTCGCAGGGGTGGGGGATGGGGGGTGCTGTTTGGTGCTTTGTTGTTGCCATTCAGTTAGGGGGCATTTTTGGGTGTGTATGTTTGTGTGTAGCAGGGATGGATGTTTTAGTGATGCATTGCTTGTGGAGGGGGCGTGGGAGCAACGAGGATGAGGAGGTCTGAGATAACCAAATGATGGTCCATGAAATGCAGTTGTCCACTGCAAGTATGTGCAATAGTTGCGTGCATTATTGGAAATTCTGGCATCAGAGTTCGATGAATATGCATGCACACTTTTCCAGCATTGTCGTCAGTAGCCATTTTGCACGTTTTTTTTCGCTTTTGTTTGGTGCACGGCAATCATCAACAATATCTGCCCCGCTCTGCAGCGAGATGGTCACCCCGGAAACCCTCTGGCTTTTTTGTTTTTTTGTACTTTCTCGTTTAGTCCGGGACATGGCTTTTTTGGTTTGCTTTTTGGTGCTGCTTTATGGCTTTTTTGGGCTATAATAAGTAACTGTCTACTGTTTGTTGTTGTTTAATTTTTGCCGTTGTAACCGTTTTTTTGGAATGTTTTGCTTTGCGCTAAATGGAAACAATGAAAGGAGGCGCAAAAGCGTGGATAGCAGATGTGTGTCGACATGATTTCGACAACTGTACAAGGGCTGATTGCAACAATCACGAACAACGTGACAACAAGTAGGCCGCTAAGGCGGCTCGGTTTTCAGTATCAGAAGCTACATGAAGGCGGCAAAGGCGAGTTTGCGTGACGGCAAGGGATGTGTAGCTACGGCATTCCATGTCCGCTTATGCTGCTACGAGATGCGCAAAACCAACTTTGTTGGTTGGTTGATGTAATTTTTTGTTTGTCGGGTGGTGATGTTTGGTGCATGCTTTCCGGTTTGATTAGCAGTGCAACAACGCTGGTCATTTCATGTCCGACTTGGGTTTTGCATGCAAAGGAGTGGAAAACACAACAAGAATTTTGCAAATGAATATGTTAGTAACACGCTTGTAGAGAACACCCACTCTTTTTGGTTTGCTAAATTGCTTTCTCCGGTTTTTTGGTAACTGTGCTGCACAGGGGTTTGGCCATTTTAGGGAGATTTTCTTTATTAGAACACGGAGAGGTTTTTTGTAGTGAGTGTCCCCATTTTAGCATTTGGTTTTTACGACACAGGGTTTTTTTTAAACTTCAACAAGAACATTATTTCTCGGTGCATCTTCATTACAGATAAGGGATTTTCTCCGACCAAATGACGGGCACGGTAGGTGGGGGGAGGGGTTGGTTCTGTTTGGTAGGATTACCAGCTGGGAAGGGTTTCCTCTACCGCTTTGCCGGTAGCCGGCAGATGCGACCGTGAAGGCTGTGGCATTCAAGTTTCCGAGTTTGCTGCACAATATCGCTGACATGGCAATTTGACCAGCCAAAGGGCTTTGCCCGGCGCACGTTGAGAACATGTATCGGGGGTTTGTAGTGAAGACGGTAGCGCCGCTTGCACACCACCGGTCGGTCGTGGTCGGGGCTATTCTAGGAGACCTACGCAGGCAGTTTGGAGAGTGTAGACAATTTGATGATTTGCATAGAAGGTTCTCGTGAGCATTTGTAACCCGTGGTCGCTTCTCGCAAATGTTTATTTCGACCTGCACTTTGCACAATGACAACATAACATGCTACACAAGATGGGCACAAGACCCGCAGGTGGGTTGGCGATACATATGAAGGAGCCAACTGTTGAACCATGTTGCAGCAGGTCACAGCCTGTCCTTTAGAGGCCTATCGGTGGGACTGCGGCATGCTCAGGGTCGTGTGACACACAATGTGACCGGTCACCTCATTTTTCAACTAGTATGCGTTCTATCTTTCGCAACACCAAGGTGTTGGATTGTCTGTATTACCTTTATCGTCTGAAATCCGTCTGTAGTGCATTTCTTTTTAAATCGCAACTTTGAACGTTAAATTGTTTATTTTTGGAGGCATGCCAAGAGACAAATCGGTATACATCAATATTGCTCAAGAACAATAAAGTCTCGTCTTGATCCGTATCTGTGAAGAACAATACAATGCACGGAGCTGCAGCTACAATAACCGTATCCAAAGAAAAATTATTCAAGTCTAGATACATATGAAACGTACAAATGAAATTTATCGCTCACATGCCCTCCTGATTTCCACATCAAAATTTGTATACTGTATGACGAACATTTGAAAACAGTAGAACCACTAAAAATAGTAAACAACACAAATATTTCCTTGACATGTCTCAGTAAAGATGCCTCAAACAGAGAATTCTGCGCATACCTTTGCGCTTCCACCCGTGCGATCCGGTGGCAAAAAAAGAGATCATGCTTTCACCAAGATTTGCATTCACGGTGCGTCCAGATACATACATCCATTTTCCGTTTCATTAGATTCAGCGGTGCACTTGAAAACTAAAAGCACACCATTGCTCGCAGTGCGTCCAACAATAGCGACTTTACTAGTGTTTTGTTTCGAGCATGGTAATCATCCACGATGTCTGCCAAGCTCTGTAGTGAGATGGTCACTACGGAAAGCGTATGGCATCTTTGTTAATTGTACCTTTTCGTTCATTCCGGCACATGGTCCTTTTGTCTGAGGCTAGTTTCTGGCCTTTGTGGCTATAGTAAGTAATTGTGTATAGTTTGATCTTGTTTGACGCTTGCCGTTGTAAGCGTTTTTTTAGTATTGTCTTGGTTTGCACTAAATGGAATCCGTGTGAGCAGGGGCGAAAGTATGAATAGCACATGTGTATCCACATGAATCCGACCAATGTACAGGGGGTCATTGCAACAATCAAACATAACCTGACAACCAATAAGACGCTACATGAAGGCAGCAAAGGCGAGTATCGTGACGGCAAAGGATATGTAGCTGCGGCATTCCATGTCAGTTTTGGGGATACAAGACGCGCAAAACCAACCTTGTTTATTCGTTGATGCAATTTTTTATCCGTCGGATGTTGATCTTTGTCGTATGATTTCCGATTTAATTAGCAGTGCAACAACACCGCGTCACTTCATGTGCGGCTTGGCATTCACATGCAAAGTAGGGGAAAACACCACAAGCCTCAACCAAATGAATACCATAACAACACAATTGTAGAAACGACGTGTTTTGCTTGGTTTGGAAAATCTTTTTAGCTGTTTTTTGCTGCACAGAGGCGTGGCCATTTCGTGGGATTTTTTTGCATGACAACCTAGAGATTTCGGGGCTTTGTTTGTAGTGCATGTCCGCATTGTCGTAAGAAAATTTATTCAGCCTTCACCGATGGAGTTGTTGATGGGTTTTTGCATGTGCCGCTCCCGCTTGTATCCTGATGCTTGCTGGATTCCGCTTGCTCCTACACTTTTGATTGTGTTTTTGAGAAATGAAATGGAAAAGCCAGTCCCAAAGGTCCAAGCAGTGCACAACAGGATCTCAAAGGCAACACATGAAGGGCTGCAGGCACAAAAGTAGAGATATACAATGTATCTACAACAAAGCAATCTAACACTGATGGCAGACTGGAAAAGATCGTTAGAAAATAATCTAATGTAATTAGAAACCTGCCCTCATGGGCACTCTCCTTTTTATAGTGCCATCCCGAGATGTGCACTCTTTTGTTTTGGGTCTCATAGGTGCTGAGGTGGCATGTCATGTGGCGATGAGGCCATTACCATGTCACATGGGATCATCCTACTTACCTAGGCTGGCTGGGTATTGAACCCAAGACATCTCTAAAAGAGGTACCCCAGCCCCCTAGGGTGCAAAGCACTAGGATAGCTCGGCATCCATGGAAAAATATAGGAAATTGTATAGGCTGTGAACCAGAGCAGTGCCTCAGTCGCTCCTTAAAAAGGTGGTTTTGTGGAAATAGTTTCAGGGTCAGGGGTCCTCACAACATCCAATAATTAGTGATTTGTTTTATACGTCAAAATGCTTTCTCCCCGATTTGGTTAGGCCAATACTAAAACAAAAATGTGCTATGCCTCTAGGCATCCTTAACACAACTAAAGCTTACCCCGGAGCTTTAAAATACTCTTTTTCTTACTCCCCCCTTGTGCTGTGGTGGCCACCGCTGTCGCATTTTAAGGAAAAAAAAGTCTTTTTTATGGCCTCCCCATGGTTTTAGTATCTTTTTACATTTACCTTTAACCTCGCTCACACTGAAAATAGGCGCTGCATGCGGGCAGCCGCCGGTTTATGCCTTGTAGAAACAATTTCTCACAGCCCTCACTGCGCTTGTTAGCGTCTTCCGGGCGACTGTGGTTTGATAGGGGGTTCGAAGCGGCATGCAGGGTCATGTACCCGTGCATCCCTCCGTCCAAGAGGCAAAAAACACAACTCAGCCTTCTCATGATCAGGAGTCGCTGTAGGGGCTGAACTCACTTGTCCTGTCCTTAACACGGGGGTTGAAGCAGACTTTTATTGCCCCATTAATGAGGTCTTTTGGTTCTGGTCAGTCTCCATGACCCTGAGTAAGATAAAGTGCTTTTCCAATGCTTTAGGGTATACTTTAGTTGTATTAGAGGTGCTCTAAGCACACTGGCATTTCTATCTTAGTATTGGCCCAACCAAAAGGGGTGATAACCTATTTTGACCTATGGAACCAAACACCAAATTAGGATGTGGTGTGGACCCCTTTATCCCCAAGCTATAAGCACTAAAACATCTTTTCTTGGGTTGCTGAGGCACTGATATACTGAAGGCAGAGCCTATGAATTTATCTATGTTTTCTCATGAATTCTTAGGTATCCTAGTGGTATGCACCCTAGGGGGCTGGGGCACCTCTTTTTGAGAGGTCCTGGGTTCAATACCCAGTCAGCCTAGCTAAGTAGGAATATCCCATGTGACATGGCAGTGACCTCATCGCCACTTGCCATGCCACCTCAGCACCTATGGGACCCAAAAACAAAGAGTGCACATCTCAAGATGGCACTGTGGATGAGAGTGAGCCCTTGGGGCAGTTTTCCAATCAGTTCTTTGCAAACATGTAAAATATTTCATCCTGAGTTGCAATGTATGCTAATTGCTGTGGTCTATTGTTGATAGTTTTCTTTATCTAACTCTTTGTGACTGCAGCCCTTCATGCTTTGATCCTGATTTTCTTCTACTTGCTTATCTCTGGCTTGGGTTATCCCGGATTTGTTTTTTTCCAGCAAATAAAACATTTTCCTCATCAAAAACAAGCAGCAGGAAACCCTACACCAGCAGCAAGCAGCAGGAGAGGCACAACAAACACACAGTGTTGAAATCACTATAAAACTTTCTGGTAGCAAGAGGCAGACTGTCTCTGCGTACCGGCAGCAACCCCGTGCCGTACATCCAGTGCGTCGAGATCAGTCATATATAAGCAAGAAGGGCGAACAAATATGGACACCAAGAAAAAGGACACCGACGTGAAGACGGCGCCTGAGGCACCAGCAATGCCAGCACCTGGTGAACCTGGAGCTGGACCTAGCGCTGTACCTTCGGAGCCCTTACATGGGCCAGTGCACGTGGCGGAGGATTCGATGAAAGGACTTCAGTCGGCCTTCCGGGCCCTCTCAGTCGAGGAGTGGACACCCATCCTGTGAAGAGAAAGAGGAAGAGAGAGAAGGATGCTGGAGAAAGCAAAGCAGACGAAGGAGCAGACCAAGGGCACGACCCGACGAATGATCATACCTTTGACGGCGCACCAAGCGCTTCTGGCCTCCACGCATCACCCTCTCCTATAACCACCACACTCCCAACTCCAGACCCAGCCGCTGCAACATCCACACTCATAACCAACCCGCCTATGGCTGAGGGCATAGGCTTTACTGGTGTGCCTACCTACCCTGCCTATGGTGTGAACCCACCTACCACTGCGTTTCGAGAGGCAACTACTACCAGTGAGCCGGTGGCCTCCAGTTCTGCGCCGCGATGGTATGCGGCTGACTATCACCATCCTCTACCCGCTACGGAAGCCTATGTGGATGTTCCTGGGTATGCAACCTTGAGTGGGTTGAGGAGAGGACCTGAGTCATGCGGGAGCAGGAGTAGAGGATCGGGGAGATCCTCCAACAGGTCCCTGACGCGGTCGGAGATCAACCAGGTGCTCCGAGTAGCCACCTCTAAAATTGTTGGCGACCTCACTCAAGAGATTCGAGATAAACTGGAGCCTCTGATACCGCCCCAAGCGTCACCTACCACGGTGGGAATGTCACCCCATCCAGTACAGGCCAACCACCTGGTGGCAGGGCTGACAAACACCCCGGGGAGCCTGAGGAGCCGACCAATGCCGACCCCTGCAGCGATACCTAGAAGCCCTTTAGTGCCGAGGACGGCCCAGCCGGCCTACAGTAACGTGGGGAATTCTACGAGAGCCGAGCTCGACCGGCTGGGGCTGACAGCCCTGAGGGCAATGGTGGATGTGGAGCCCTACGGCTCCAGTGACCTAGGCGGAGATCCCTCTGATGATGAACCGCCGTCGATGACTTCTGCTTCGCCCTTGGAGGACGACGACCCGGAGGACCCCGAGAACCCAAGTGGGAAGAAGAAGAAGAAGAAGAGGAAGACCCGACGCCCTGAGGGACGCAGGTCTCAGGAGGCTAAGGCTATTGCCACCTCCAAGATCGTGGTGAACCTGCCTGAGTTCACAGGCAAGGACCTCAGCGAGTTCGCTGAGAATTTTGGCCGGTTTCTCCGATTGACCGGCCAAACCCACGCTAGTGGACGGGTCAAGTGCGATCTGCTCCTGCAGTGTTGCAAGACCAAGTACCTGGAGAAGCAGGTCAAACAGATCGTGACTAAGTCCGCCACCTTTGCCGATGTGTTGGTTGCCTTGGAGAGGCAGTACCGGACCTATGAAACCGACCTCTCCATCAGGGCCGCGATCCAGAACCTGCCCATGCTGCCCAACAACTCCAAACCTGGCAGGGTCTCTGAGCTATTGGCTGACTTGGATCACTGGGCTGGACGATTGACGCCCGGTTCCTACAGCAGCAACGACCTGCTTTTCTGGTTGGTGGTTAAGTTCCCTCGAGAGCTGTGGGACGAGTGCCGTTCAACGGCAGAGCGCAAGGCTAGAGCCCTCCACTACGAGGATCTATGTGTACTACTCCTGGAGCTGGCGCTGGAGAAAGAAAGCGACCAGCACCTGAACAACTACCGTCCTGGAGGTGGTGGCTCTGGAAGCCATGGCAAAGGGTACCAAGGATCCAGACCTGGGCAGGGGACTACCCCCAAACACGCCCGTATCATGGAAAACGTCAAGGAGCTCTTCTGGTGTGATGCCAGAGACGAGCAGGGCCACCTGCAGCACGCCCCTGACTCCGAGCAGCGAGACTGCTTCGTAGTCCAAGGGAAGAAGCAGGAGACCAACACCCGCGCCAAGAAGCAGCTGCCGGATCACTACAGGTGTACTATCACCTGTGCCTTCTGTGGGAAGAGGAAGCACTACGAGGATGAGTGCTACCACAAGCAGCGCCTGTCGGCGAAGCTGAAGGGTGAGGATCCTGGCAAAGGCTCTGGCAAAGGTGGAGGCAAAGGCAAAGGCAATCCGTATCTGTGAAGAACAATACAATGCACGGAGCTGAAGCTACAATAACCGTATCCAAAGAAAAATTATTCAAGTCTAGATACATATGAAACGTACAAATGGAATTTATCGCTCACATGCCCTCCTGATTTCCACATCAAAATTTGTATACTGTATGACGAACATTTGAAAACAGTAGAAACACTAAAAATAGTAAACAACACAAATATTTCCTTGACATGTCTCAGTAAAGATGCCTCAAACAGAGAATTCTGCGCATACCTTTGCGCTTCCACCCGTGCGATCCGGTGGCCAAAAAAGAGATCATGCTTTCACCAAGATTTGCATTCACGGTGCGTCCAGATACATACATCCATTTTCCGTTTCATTAGATTCAGCGGTGCACTTGAAAACTAAAAGCACACCATTGCTCGCAGTGCGTCCAACAATAGCGACTTTACTAGTGTTTTGTTTCGAGCATGGTAATCATCCACGATGTCTGCCAAGCTCTGTAGTGAGATGGTCACTACGGAAAGCGTATGGCATCTTTGTTAATTGTACCTTTTCGTTCATTCCGGCACATGGTCCTTTTGTCTGAGGCTAGTTTCTGGCCTTTGTGGCTATAATAAGTAATTGTGTATAGTTTGATCTTGTTTGACGCTTGCCGTTGTAAGCGTTTTTTTAGTATTGTCTTGGTTTGCACTAAATGGAATCCGTGTGAGCAGGGGCGAAAGTATGAATAGCACATGTGTATCCACATGAATCCGACCAATGTACAGGGGGTCATTGCAACAATCAAACACAACCTGACAACCAATAAGACGCTACATGAAGGCAGCAAAGGCGAGTATCGTGACGGCAAAGGATATGTAGCTGCGGCATTCCATGTCAGTTTTGGGGATACAAGACGCGCAAAACCAACCTTGTTTATTCGTTGATGCAATTTTTTATCCGTCGGATGTTGATCTTTGTCGTATGATTTCCGATTTAATTAGCAGTGCAACAACACTGCGTCACTTCATGTGCGGCTTGGCATTCACATGCAAAGTAGGGGAAAACACCACAAGCCTCAACCAAATGAATACCATAACAACACAATTGTAGAAACGACGTGTTTTGCTTGGTTTGGAAAACCTTTTTAGCCGTTTTTTGCTGCACAGAGGCGAGGCCATTTCGTGGGATTTTTTTGCATGACAACCTAGAGATTTCGGGGCTTTGTTTGTAGTGCATGTCCGCATTGTCGTAAGAAAATTTATTCAGCCTTCACTGATGGAGTTGTTGATGGGTTTTTGCATGTGCCGCTCCCGCTTGTATCCTGATGCTTGCTGGATTCCGCTTGCTCCTACACTTTTGATCGTGTTTTTGAGAAATGAAATGGAAAAGCCAGTCCCAAAGGTCCAAGCAGTGCACAACAGGATCTCAAAGTCAACACATGAAGGGCTGCAGGCACAAAAGTAGAGATATACAATGTATCTACAACAAAGCAATCTAACACTGATGGCAGACTGGAAAAGATCGTTAGAAAATAATCTAATGTAATTAGAAACCTGCCCTCATGGGCACTCTCCTTTTTATAGTGCCATCCCGAGATGTGCGCTCTTTTGTTTTGGGTCCCATAGGTGCTGAGGTGGCATGCCATGTGGCGATGAGGCCATTACCATGTCACATGGGATCATCCTACTTACCTAGGCTGGCTGGGTATTGAACCCAAGACATCTCTAAAAGAGGTACCCCAGCCCCCTAGGGTGCAAAGCACTAGGATAGCTCAGCATCCATCGAAAAATATAGGAAATTGTATAGGCTGTGAACCAGAGCAGTGCCTCAGTCGCTCCTTAAAAAGGTGGTTTTGTGGAAATAGTTTCAGGGTCAGGGGTCCTCACAACATCCAATAATTAGTGATTTGTTTTATACGTCAAAATGCTTTCTCCCCGATTTGGTTAGGCCAATACTAAAACAAAAATGTGCTATGCCTCTAGGCATCCTTAACACAACTAAAGCTTACCCCGGAGCTTTAAAATACTCTTTTTCTTACTCCCCCCTTGTGCTGTGGTGGCCACTGCTGTCGCATTTTAAGGAAAAAAAGTCTTTTTTATGGCCTCCCCATGGTTTTAGTATCTTTTTACATTTACCTATAACCTCGCTCACACTGAAAATAGGCGCTGCATGCGGGCAGCCGCCGGTTTATGCCTTGTAGAAACAATTTCTCACAGCCCTCACTGCGCTTGTTAGCGTCTTCAGGGCGACTGTGGTTTGATAGGGGGTTCGAAGCGGCATGCAGGGTAATATACCCGTGCATCCCTCCGTCCAAGAGGCAAAAAACACAACTCAGCCTTCTCATGATCAGGAGTCGCTGTAGGGGCTGAACTCACTTGTCCTGTCCTTAACACGGGGGTTGAAGCAGACTTTTATTGCCCCATTAATGTGGTCTTTTGGTTATGGTCAGTCTCCATGACCCTGAGTAAGATAAAGTGCTTTTCCAATGCTTTAGGGTATACTTTAGTTGTATTAGAGGTGCTCTAAGCACACTGGCATTTCTATCTTAGTATTGGCCCAACCAAAAGGGGTGATAACCTATTTTGACCTATGGAACCAAACACCAAATTAGGATGTGGTGTGGACCCCTTTATCCCCAAGCTATAAGCACTAAAACATCTTTTCTTGGGTTGCTGAGGCACTGATATACTGAAGGCAGAGCCTATGAATTTATCTTTCTTTTCTCATGAATTCTTAGGTATCCTAGTGGTATGCACCCTAGGGGGCTGGGGCACCTCTTTTTGAGAGGTCCTGGGTTCAATACCCAGTCAGCCTAGCTAAGTAGGAATATCCCATGTGACATGGCAGTGACCTGATCGCCACATGCCATGCCACCTCAGCACCTGAAGCCGGTTCGGACCCCCGTGGCCATCTTGGGGTCACTTGGGGTGTGTATCTATGTGCCGGCAAGCTGCATTGGCTGATATCATAGTCTCCCATCCACCTGATCTAACCCGATGTGATAGTGTGATAGGTTTGGCCATTCCGGCTATGAGCGGCCATATTCAGAACCGAGGCACCGCCAGCGGAGATTTATATATCGGACCATCAGGAATCAACAGGGTTTTATTATCATAATGTTTCCGTAATTTTTCAGCCTTTCGTTCTGATAGTCAATGTATCGGCGACTGTCAGTTGGCTCGCGATTTTGCGTTAACCGATTGGTTAACTGTTATTTCCAGATATTTTGGCGGATATTCCGTTGAAGGGTCAGATTTCATCAGCAAAGGCTTCGTTGCTTCCGCAATTCTCTAAAAAAGCACTCGAAATTTTAATCAGAATTTTTCGCGATGTCGAAATCGGATTTTTGACTTCGACATCGCCGCACTTGATTTGGACTTCTTCGATTGGTCGTACGCCTTTCCCTATGCCCGAATCAGGTTTCCCTTATACTTGCCACCCATTTGACTTGGAGATATAAGGGAAACAAAAGCGAATCGTGGGACCACTTTGAAGGACCATATCTACGCGCGAGTGTGAGGAAGGAGAATAAAGAAGGTTGCGTTGCAAACGCCTTTGTCTCAACTTAATTTAGGAAGCATCAAACGCCTTTGGTGTGTACACATGCCCGGTGTAGCAAGGGATAATGGTCAAGAGGGTATAAAGTGATATATAACTCTTGGACCGTGCAGCCGAACATTTTATTGTGACTTTCGAGTGTACCGCATGAGTGTTGGGGTTGCATAGCAACTTTCCTTGGGTTCCTACGTATTTTTAACGTGAAGTTATGTCAATGGAGGGACATGGCATATCATGGTGGGAGCCATATTTTGAGGGTATGTGTTGTATGCATGGTATATGTTGGATATGCTCACGCCCATGTTATATATCTTCGTGTGGCGGAAGAGATGGGGAGCCATACGTGACAAGGGCTTTGCCCATGTCCCAATTGTGGAATTCAAAGCGCTAGACCAAGTCTACCGCGTATGTATTGCTCATGGTATGTTTGATAAAGAGATCCATGGGTGCACTCCCATTTTCATGGGGCATGTAGATATTAGTGGCGAAGGTATCTCCATGCGCCCGATTGGGGATCCAAGTGGGGGAATTGTTCGCAAATGGTTCCAATCATTTGTGCATTGAACCATGAGCGGATATCATGGGTGAGCATAGAGATATACTATCATGACAACTTTGTATTTGGTCATATTTTCATGTTTTTGACCTCAATTTTTGCTCATTTTTGCATTTTGTGTACTCACCTGGTCAGCTAACAGCAAGAAGCCTATGGAGAGTCGTACCATGGTATGTTGTTCATATGTTGGCATATGCTTTGGAGTTGAACACCACCATATGCCGGATCGTGTACTCCATTTGGCTTGGCGCACGAAGGATTACAAGAATTGGTCTCAAGATCATGGGCTGACTTGGGCAGTGCGTGGCGCCCATATCCGAAGGGGTTTCAAGGGTAAAATGGGGATGTACACGGGCATTGGTCTTTGGTCTCTATCCTCCATGAATACTAGACTTCGACTCCATGCATGCTTTGTGCCTTCGGATAAGTGGTAACTTCAATTTTGAGCATATATGTGATGTATGGCCAATATGGTGTGAATTGGCAGTTTTTTTGGCATGTTATGAGTTCAAACTCATAGGTCATTTCTCCAAGCCCATTCCACTCCAAGTCCAACCAAGTATATGACAGGGTAGGGCATGGTCCTGAGTGCCACTCTAGGCCATGACACGCCACCTCCCCTATTGGGCTAGGATTTAGAGGCTTGGGAGTGAACACATTTTTGGGGTTTATGTAGTGACTTGTGACACATGGTATTTAGCCATCACATTTGACCTGGTTCAGGGCAATATGTTGGTGAGTCAAGGGAAGGTCTTGAGTCCAGGGAATGAAGGGTTTATGGCTATGAATGTGTATGTTTACCTCTTTCCCCAACTTTGCTTTATTTGTGTTCATATGCCAATTTCAGGGCTTTCTTCCTTGGTGCAATTCTTGTACATGCCCGCCACCGTGGGAATACCGGTGTGCTGAACGAAAGCCCGCAGCCTGATTTGGATTGTGAATTGGGTTATTGCTATACTTGTGGGATCTGGTTGCTGTTCAGGGTTGAAGGAGGATTACCTTTTCTATATTTTTGGATTTTGACCCTGGATTTCGAGGATTTTGAGAAATGCAATCGTTGATCCGGAGCAAGTCAGCAGGGGTGACAGGCTGAAGGGGCACAGCGGGGGCCGGTCCTGGTAGGGACCTTCTTTATGGTAGCAGAGGCTTACCTGCTGCCCCTACCAACCGCCGACCCGGGGACTTGGGCCCTCATGAGCCCTGCCCAAGTACGCCCGGGGTGCGTATTGTGGACTCGGTGGAGACCACGCCGGAGATTGGAGCCATAGAAGGACCGAGACGTTCAAGAGCATGGCGAACTCCGGAAGTTGAAGCCCGAAGAGAAGTACGACAGTCGGGAAGAGGAGGACGTGACATGGAGGATTTGGTCTCCATGTGTGAGCGTCGCTGCCGAAAGGCATGCAACCTCCGATCCGCCGCGGAGGACTCTGATGAGGCTTGCCATTCAGGTAGCAGTGGAGGACGGGCCCGGCGCTACCGGAAGCGCGGGTCACCCAAGTCCGCGGCAAGGGACGCCGGGGCTTTGGACACGGACCCCAGCCCGGTCAGGCTGTGGGAATCCGAGGGGCACTCCGAGGGCTATCGGACAGCCCACGAGCCAACTTCGGAGCCGGAGATGTCCGCGCTGATCGCCAGGGCGCATACGGCCCCCGAGCCCGCCCTGCAGCACGACGCCGAGGGCTTGGAGAGGCCAGCCAGGGCCCGGACAGCACCTGTGCCCCGGCACACGGGCCCAGAGACGGACGCCATAGGCGATACGCCTATGGGCGATGAGTCTGAGGTGCCGGGAACCGCGGGATGCGCTGAATCCGGCGGAAAGCACGCTACGTGCCACTGCGAGCACGTGTCCTTCCTCATGGGCAAGTACCCGAAGATGGGGATGGACGCCATCGTGAATCATCTTGACCGCCTGGACAACGCCAAGGATGCTCTAGAGGAGGACGTCGCGGGGATTCTGGATGACCAGTCGGCCGCGGAGAACCACATGGAGGAGCTGCGAGCGGATCAGGCCCGGTACCGGGAGAATCTGGAGCTGGCCCTGCAGAAGCAGCAGCAAGTGGTGGACAGCCTCCTCCACTTAGTGGAGGACATGTCGGGACGCCTGAGAAGGCTAGAGGAGCGACAGCCCCTCGCCTCGGGTCCGGAGCTCCCGGCAAAGCCGGCCGCGGTGGAGCTGGTGGAGCGGGTTAAGACCCTCAGGAGCGCCATGGAGAAACCCATGGGCGGCCCTGCAGAGGCACCATACGCGCCTCCGCGTGTTGACCCGGGTGCGCTGCCGTATGTTCCCCTGTTCAGCGAGTCCACAATGCTCGGGGAACACACGGCACCGGCTGGGTCCATGCGGGAAGGGCACGTAACCACGGACCCGAGGAGCCTGACGGTGCAGATGTCCCATGCCGCCCAGGATGTACCGCTCACGACGAATATGGCAGTCTATGCGGAAGAGAAGATCGAGATCCAGAACCAGACCATGCAGGGGCGAACCATGGGAAGCGGCGACGGACATGGTCGAGGCCATCCAAGCGGAAACATGTGGGCGAAGGACCCCAATACGGGGATATGGATGGTCGATGGAGCAAGAGCTTCCCGCATTCCAAACCCCATGGGTTCAGGCCCAACTGGACCGCACTCCTTGGAGGAGAGGGATGTACGGGGAGTGTACTCAAATCCCCCGGCCACAGGTGGTATCCGCCTCGGTTGAGTGGTGGCTGGAGACGTAGGAGACGCCATCAGGATTGACGACCTCAGGGGAATCAAAATCCCCTATTACGACGGGAACCCCTCCAACCTGGATGACTTCATCCTGGACTGGGAGGACTTCGCCGAGGAGGTCGTCGGCGAGATGCGGGGAGCGCCGCGGGATAAGTGGGTATGCCGGACATTCCCACACCGCCTGGCGCAGGACCTGAAGGAGGAGCTGCGGGATCAGATCCGAGAAGGATTGATCCGTACGGAGCAGGCCTGCCTTCAGTGGCTGGAGGATGAGGAGCGGGTGGACGCTCCGAATCAGAAGCTGGAGGACCTGTGGTCCATTCCGCTGCCGCTGGACCGCGGTGAGTTGCGGGTCCGGGAGTGGAACCGGTATCTGCGGAAGTACCGCAGATGCCTCAAGCTGGTGGAGGATTGGAACGAGGCCAGCGAGATCCGCCACCTCCTGAAGGACGTCCTCCCCGGCAGCTGGAAGAGGGGAGTGGAGGACGAGGAGAAGAAGCGCGCCAAGAGACGGGTGGCGGTGAGGATCATGGCGGCGGAGGATACCCATGCGGGTATCATGGAGTTCTTCAGGAGGAACCTGGGCGGACCCGACCGGATGTTGGGCCTGAAGAACGCCGTGTACGTGGAGGTATTCGGGGACTCCATGGGGCAAAGGTTGCTGCGCCTCAACAACGTGGAGTGGAGGCGCGGGGAGCCGCTGAAGATGCAAGTCATCTTCGCTCGCATGAGCCTGGACGAGATCGTGAAAGACATCACGGTGGAGTTGAAGCTCAATGCGAAGAATGAGGCCCACGTGCAGGATCGGCATGGTCATGGACAACGAGGACACCGAGAAGACCGCCATCATCGGGAGATCCAGGAGGACACGGCAAACTCCGCGGAGGATGGTAGTGGAAGTGGCCAAGACCACTGGTCCCGGGAGGATCACGAGGAGGCCCATTTCTTTGCGTTTGTGGCGCACAACGTGAAGAACAATGGGCAGGATCGGTCCAGATGGAGCCAGGTGGGACCCAAGAAGGGCAAAGAGCCAAGGAGGATCGGGAACCCACCGCTCTCGTTCCGGGAGTACAGGTCTCAGCACGACGGGTGCTGGGTCTGCTATGGCAAGGGAAACAACCATGCACATGACCACCGTCAGTGCAAGGTGTATGAGGCGGACAAGAAGGCCTACTTCGCCGCCCACCCCGAGAAGAAGCCCAAGGAGCAGCGGATTTCCGACTGCAAGGCGAAGGGCGGAGACGGGGGAAAAAGCCAAGGCAAAGGCCAAGGAAAAGGCGGAGGAAGAGGCTATGGTGGTGGACCTGGTCAAGACCGACGAGTGAGGTCGATCGAGGAAGTTGCTGAGGACATGTTGAGGACGTTGGAGGAACTCAAAGCCCAGCAACGTGGAGGACAAAGTCCTGGCGGATCGCAGCCGGAAGGGGCTGCGGGAAGCCAGGTCTAGAGGAACCCCCACGGGAGTGGGACCTCGGAGGTCTCTCCTCCGAAAATCAGTGGAATCCCAGAGAAAGCGAAGGCACATCGGGTGCCGAAGAAGGCTCCGGAAGAGCCGAAACCACTGAGTTTCGCCACTCCCAACCCCTGGAGCGCCCTGCCAAGGGAAGTACATGTGGGTACGGGACATGGCAAGGAGGAAGGAGCGACCACGGAGAGCCCCGTGGACGGGCAGGACCAACCCAAGATCTACACCATCCGTGACCATACCCTTGAAGTCCTGATGCACCTGGACGTGCTAGAGTTGCATGCCGTGAGAGTCGTCCATACGCCTCATGGCGACGAGCGGCAGTTGCACTTGAAAGTGCGACTACGGTGCGCACGAGAGGAGAAGGTGGTGGATGTGTTGGTGGATACGGGTGCCCAGGTGAGCCTGGTCCGGAGAGGGTTGTTCAAGGAGGAATTCCTGCAGCCCAGCCGGAGACCGGTCCGCCTGAAGGTCGCCAATGGGGAGACCATGGGTGGTGGCACCCATGAGGCCACTATCAGTATGGAATTCTGGGAACATGAGCGCTTGAACCGCCCTGATCAGGCGAAGAGAAGCACTCTATCCGGGAACTTCTATGTGGCCGATATCACCGATTGGGATATGATCATGGGGTATGACTTCATGGTGGCCAACGCCATTGGAGCCCTTCCCCATCGCGCAACGCTGGTCCGGGAGGACGACGAATGCCTCACATGGCTGTCCACGGATTATGCGTGCGGGTCATCCCAATGGAATGCTGAGGAAGAGGATCGGATCGTCCGAGCGGTGCAAGCTGTGGGTGCCAAGTCCAGAGGAGACCGTGGAGTTCAGCTCACGGAGTATGGAATGGCGCCACAAGTGTACACCAGGATGATTCAGACGCTGGGAGCTGAAGTGCCCGAGACGGACGTCTTCGCTTCCTGGGATGCCCCACTTCTGCGGAAGTGTAGGAGGCATTGGCATCGAGGAGACTCAGCCTGGCACAGGCATTGGGGTTTGAAGGAGTGGGGACCCATGTATTGGCATGGCTCCCTGGACAATACCAGACGTACGGTGGAGAAGATCATCGCGGATAGGGCGAGGGGAATCTTGGTCATAACCGGCATAGGATCCACCCCATGTCCGCTGGAGGGTCTCAAGTCGACGCTGGACTCCATCACCCTGAACGAGATGTCATTCGGGCCAGAGGAGGAGTTGTTCATCGACGCCAAGGGTGTATCAATGCCCTCCCCGGGTCAAGCGTGGGGTACCAAGGCTTTCCTGGTGGATGGGGCGCAAGCCCAGCCCACGGGTGATGAAGCATTCATCCGTAGGGTGGAGGCGGTGCCCATGAAGGTCATGTTTGAGCCCAAGGAGGGGACGGATCAGCCAATTGATGGCATTGACGTCCTGTCCCACGCCGAGATCGACGACGTCGTCAACTACATGCGGATGGGGATGCACGACCGTGTGGCAGCCAAGAAGAGGCGGGCCATGGTCACATCTCCGCATTGGTGGGATGACAAGATGTTGGTCACCGGCAAGTACGAGAAGGATGAGTTCGTGGCGAGGGTCATGGATCACATCGCGGATCAATACGATGGTCCGGTTGGGTCGGACCCACCAACATGGGATTTTCCGAGAATGGGTGCCGATAGCGACAGTCACCAGCCCGAGGCCGCAAATTTCCGAAGATTATCGGTGGGAAGAGCTCCCCACGGAGATGAAGACGGCATTTCGGACGAGGAGAAGTCGGAATCGGACCCAGAAGAGGCCTATACCGCAGTGCGGTCGGTTGTGTCTATACCGAAGCAAGCGGCTGAAGAGGCTCAGGAGAACCCGAAGGTTGCCGAGCTGAAGGAGAGGCTGAACAAGGCCTCTCCACGGCTATTCAGTGGCGTCGCCAACAAGAACCCTCCAGATCGTGGGAGGTTTGGTACGGCGAAGATCAAGCTGAAACCGAACCCGAAGATCTATCGTCATCGGGAGTACCAACTTCAGGGCGATCGGGCCGAGGCCATGAAGAAGCTGCTGGCCGAGTTCATTGAGCGGGGATGGATCGAACCCTCCGACAGTGAATGGGCCAGCCCAGCCTTCATCGTACCCAAGAAGGAGAAGGGCGAGTGGAGGTTGGTGGTGGATTACAGGGGTTTGAACGAGCAGACCGAGCACGACTCGTACTCGCTTCCCCTGATCGACTCCATCCTCCAAAAGCAACAGAAAAAGCGGATTTTCACGGTGTTGGACCTGAAACACGGTTACCACCAGATGCCGCTACACCCGGACTCCAGGCCCTGCACAGCGATGTCGACGCCGCTGGGGCCCATGCAGTGGAAAGTGGTGCCTATGGGCGCCAAGAATGGCAACGCCGCTTTCCAGCGCATGATGGAGGACCTACTCGGTCCTGTCCGGGACTGTGCCGATCCCTTCGTGGATGACATCATCATCGGGTCCGGCACGGAGAACATGACTGAGGACGAGCTCATCGACGCGCATGAGAAGGATCTGCGCCGAGTGCTCAGCGAGTTGGACAAGCACAACATGGTGTGCAAGCCCACCAAAGCCTCACTCTTCGTGAAGGAAGTAGAGTTCGCGGGTCACGTGGTTGGTCACGGGCAACGCCGTCCCATGCCTGGGAAGCTGGCGTCCCTGCACCACTGGGAGAAGCCCCAGACCATCAGCGAACTCCGGTCCTTCATGGGGTTCTGCAACTACTATTCGGGCTATGTCCGGATGTATGCAGAACTGTCGGGGCCGCTGCACAAGATGCTGCAAGTGGGCAAGTTCGACGGCCGGAAGGGAAGCAAGAAGAAGCTTGCCTGGACCCCTGAGGCCGAAGATGCGTTCAACCGCCTTAAGGAGCGACTCCTGGGGCAGTTGGGGCTATTCCTGGTGGACCCAGACAAGGGATTCGTGCTACGGACGGACGCCTCGGACTATGCTGTGGGGGCAGTCCTGGAGCAGATCCGAGACGACGGGTCACATGTACCCGTGGCGTTCTGGAGCCGGATCTTGGCCGAGGGCCAACGCCGCACCTGGACCGCGAGGGAGAAGGAGACGTACGCCATTGTTTGTGCGCTCAGGAAGTGGTCTGGCCACATCGGATTGCAACCGGTAGTGGTTTGCACGGACCATCAGTCCTTGCAGAGCTGGCACAAGGAGCACGTCGACACCCCCTCGGGACCGGCGGCAAGGAGGGCCCGGTGGCACGAGACGTTCGCCAGATTCGACCTCAGCGTCGTATACGTCCTGGGGAAGGACAATACTGTGGCGGATTGCCTCAGTCGATGGGCCTACCCCGCGGGCAGGGCTTGGATGGACATATCCAGCCATGGGGATGCCGAGGAAACCGAGGAGGCCAAGCGCATCATCGAGATGGAGAAGGTCATGGAGCAAGAGGGGGTCAAGTGCTTTGTGGTGATGGCAAACCGTACGGACCTGGCCAAGCTCCGGGGTGCCCGCGTCCAAGCTATTCGAGAGGAAACCCTCGAGCAATGGATGGTGGCCCCTGTAGAGCTAGTCAGGTCGGTGCTCACAGAGGACTGGTCGGATGACTATGCGGCATCCGAGCACTGGAGCAAGTACTGGAATGCCGTGAGCGCCCCGTCGGACGATGACTGGCCCGAGGGCTTGACCGAGGATGGGGACAAACTGTTCCTCAAGGACAAGCTGCTGGTGCCCGAGAACCGAGTGGAGCAGCTCATTGACCATTGGCACAACGCCCAGCTCATGCACCCTGGCCGAGACAAGATGCAGCAGGACCTGGAGTGGCGTTTCAAGTTCCCTCCGGGGTACTACGCCATCCTGGATAGGTACTGCAGCGACTGTGCCGTGTGTCGGGCCACGAAGAGCCCCAACCAGTCCACAGCGGGTAACCCGGTGTATACAGCTATACCGGAAGCCCCTATGCGGTCCGTGGCCATGGATGTATTCGCCATGCCTGAGGTCACCGTGGACGGAGAGACCTACGACTGTGTCATCCTGGCGGTGGATAGGCACAGTGGGTATATCGTGGCAGTCCCTGGCAAGAAGTCCAAGAAGAAGGACAAGAAGGACAAGCATGGAGTGGGGCTGCAGGCCAAGACCGTCGCTAATGCCATGATCAGGCATTGGCTGACGATTTTTGATGTCCCAGCTGTCATCTGCAGCGATCGGGGCAGTCAATTCGTGGGGACGTGGTTCAAGACGATGTGCAAGCACATGGAAATTCGGCACGCCAAGACCGTGGCGTACCACAGCCGGTCGAATGGCCGTGCTGAGGTGGCCGGGCGGCAGATGTTCGAGAATTTCCGCCAGCTGCACATTGACGAACCGGGCCGGAACTGGTATAACTCGCTGTGGAGAGTGCTCCAAGCGTATCACGACCTTCCGGGGCCCACTGGACTGTCGCCCCATCGCATCCTGTTCCTGCGGGATCGAGTGTCACGCACTCTCCCGTGGATGAACCATGGCAAAGTGGCCCGGGATGCGAATGCTATGATGGCTGAGGCGGACGACACGGCGGCCAAAGTGTGTAAGGCACTTCAGGACGAGCATGACAAGAGGGCCAAGTACTTCAAGCAAGGAAAAGTCCAGAAGTATGCTCTTCAAGACACCGTGTGGGTGGAGCGGCACCACAAGGATGTCCTGTCCAGGCATCGGCAGGCATCTTGGTATGTGCCGGGGGTAATCGTGCGGAAGGTCGGGTAGGATGTGTATGCGGTTCGTGTGGGGGATAACAAGATCCTGGACCGCGACCATACCCAGCTTCGTCCCCGAGCACCAGACCCCAGCGGACGTCCCGTCACCTTCGAGTTCACGGCCGGCGATGTGGACTCGGACGACGAGGGTGAGGACGACGACTTCACCGCTGAGAAGATCCTGGCGGACAAGCCGGACCCGGGGACGCCTGGGGGTAGGCTTTATAAAGTCCGTTGGAAGGGATTCGCCTCATCCAGGGACTCGTGGGAACCTCCGAGCAGTTTTGTGCCGAGGTACACCACGGTCTGGATGGACTACCTAAAGAAAAAGGGTATTTCTTTGGATGTCAAGGACATATTGGTCCATTTGGTTGCTGCTGTAGCACCGTAATGGATCCCCCTTGGCATTTTGTTTGTTTCTGTGAATGGGGAGACAAGTGAGGGCGTTCATCCGGGGATTTTCCGGCCTTGATTGGCCATATACCCCCTACACTCGATCTCCACATATATATTTCATTGTGGTATACTTATTCAGGTCGACCGACGACGTTTTTCTATCTTTGATCCCCTTGGTCCATGTTGTAGATCAAGAGGAGACGGGATATGGCGTAGGGCGCTGATTATCAGTGTCCTCACCCCTCCCTTGGGGCATGGGGGACGCCTACGACGTGTATGGGGCCTCCATGTGTCCTTGGGACATGGAGGGGGGGGTTGGAGCCCATTGGGGTCCTCCCGTCCTCTCTTCATTGGTTTCCGAGCGGATACAACGCTCTGAGAAGGGGGGTGAAGCCGGTTCGGACCCCCGTGGCCATCTTGGGGTCACTTGGGGTGTGTATCTATGTGCCGGCAAGCTGCATTGGCTGATATCATAGTCTCCCATCCACCTGATCTAACCCGATGTGATAGTGTGATAGGTTTGGCCATTCCGGCTATGAGCGGCCATATTCAGAACCGAGGCACCGCCAGCGGAGATTTATATATCGGAATATCAGGAATCAACAGGGTTTTACTATCATAATGTTTCCGTAATTTTTCAGCCTTTCGTTCTGATAGTCAATGTATCGGCGACTGTCAGTTGGCTCGCGATTTTGCGTTAACCGATTGGTTAACTGTTATTTCCAGATATTTTGGCGGATATTCCGTTGAAGGGTCAGATTTCATCAGCAAAGGCTTCGTTGCTTCCGCAATTCTCTAAATAAGCACTCGAAATTTTAATCAGAATTTTTCGCGATGTCGAAATCGGATTTTTGACTTCGACATCGCCGCACTTGATTTGGACTTCTTCGATTGGTCGTACGCCTTTCCCTATGCCCGAATCAGGTTTCCCTTATACTTGCCACCCATTTGACTTGGAGATATAAGGGAAACAAAAGCGAATCGTGGGACCACTTTGAAGGACCATATCTACGCGCGAGTGTGAGGAAGGAGAATAAGGAAGGTTGGGTTGCAAACGCCTTTGTCTCAACTTAATTTAGGAAGCATCAAACGCCTTTGGTGTGTACACATGCCCGGTGTAGCAAGGGATAATGGTCAAGAGGGTATAAAGTGATATATAACTCTTGGACCGTGCAGCCGAACATTTTATTGTGACTTTCGAGTGTACCGCATGAGTGTTGGGGTTGCATAGCAACTTTCCTTGGGTTCCTATGTATTTTTAACGTGAAGTTATGTCAATGGAGGGACATGGCATATCATGGTGGGAGCCATATTTTGAGGGTATGTGTTGTATGCATGGTATATGTTGGATATGCTCACGCCCATGTTATATATCTTCGTGTGGCCGAAGAGATGGGGAGCCATACGTGACAAGGGCTTTGCCCATGTCCCAATTGTGGAATTCAAAGCGCTAGACCAAGTCTACCGCGTATGTATTGCTCATGGTATGTTTGATAAAGAGATCCATGGGTGCACTCCCATTTTCATGGGGCATGTAGATATTAGTGGCGAAGGTATCTCCATGCGCCCGATTGGGGATCCAAGTGGGGGAATTGTTCGCAAATGGTTCCAATCATTTGTGCATTGAACCATGAGCGGATATCATGGGTGAGCATAGAGATATACTATCATGACAACTTTGTATTTGGTCATATTTTCATGTTTTTGACCTCAATTTTTGCTCATTTTTGCATTTTGTGTACTCACCTGGTCAGCTAACAGCAAGAAGCCTATGGAGAGTCGAACCATGGTATGTTGTTCATATGTTGGCATATGCTTTGGGGTTGAACACCACCATATGCCGGATCGTGTACTCCATTTGGCTTGGCGCACGAAGGATTACAAGAATTGGTCTGAAGATCATGGGCTGACTTGGGCAGTGCGTGGCGCCCATATCCGAAGGGGTTTCAAGGGTAAAATGGGGATGTACACGGGCATTGGTCTTTGGTCTCTATCCTCCATGAATACTAGACTTCGACTCCATGCATGCTTTGTGCCTTCGGATAAGTGGTAACTTCAATTTTGAGCATATATGTGATGTATGGCCAATATGGTGTGAATTGGCAGTTTTTTGGCATGTTATGAGTTCAAACTCATAGGTCATTTCTCCAAGCCCATTCGACTCCAAGTCCAACCAAGTATATGTCAGGGTAGGGCATGGTCCTGAGTGCCACTCTGGGCCACGACACACCACCTCCCCTATTGGGCTAGGATTTAGAGGCTTGGGAGTGAACACATTTTTGGGGTTTATGTAGTGACTTGTGACACATGGTATTTAGCCATCACATTTGACCTGGTTCAGGGCAATATGTTGGTGAGTCAAGGGAAGGTGTTGAGTCCAGGGAATGAAGGGTTTATGGCTATGAATGTGTATGTTTATTTCTTTCCCCAACTTTGCTTTATTTGTGTTCATATGCCAATTTCAGGGCTTTCTTCCTTGGTGCAATTCTTGTACATGCCCGCCACCGTGGGAATACCGGTGTGCTGAACGAAAGCCCGCAGCCTGATTTGGATTGTGAATTGGGTTATTGCTATACTTGTGGGATCTGGTTGCTGTTCAGGGTTGAAGGAGGATTACCTTTTCTATATTTTTGGATTTGGACCCTGGATTTTGAGGATTTTGAGAAATGCAATCGTTGATCCGGAGCAAGTCAGCAGGGGTGACAGGCGGAAGGGGCACAGCGGGGGCCGGTCCTGGTAGGGACCTTCTTTACACCTATGGGACCCAAAAACAAAGAGTGCACATCTCAAGATGGCACTGTGGATGAGAGTGAGCCCTTGGGGCAGTTTTCCAATCAGTTCTTTGCAAACATGTAAAATATTTCATCCTGAGTTGCAATGTATGCTAATTGCTGTGGTCTATTGTTGATAGTTTTCTTTATCTAACTCTTTGTGACTGCAGCCCTTCATGCTTTGATCCTGATTTTCTTCTACTTGCTTATCTCTGGCTTGGGTTATCCCGGATTTGTTTTTTTTCAGCAAATAAAACATTTTCCTCATCAAAAACAAGCAGCAAGAAACCCTACACCAGCAGCAAGCAGCAGGAGAGGCACAACAATCACACAGTGTTGAAATCACTATAAAACTTTCTGGTAGCAAGAGGCAGACTGTCTCTGCGTACCGGCAGCAACCCCGTGCCGTACATCCAGTGCGCGGAGATCAGTCATATATAAGCAAGAAGGGCGAACGAATATGGACACCAAGAAAGAGGACACCGACGTGAAGACGGCGCCTGAGGCACCAGCAATGCCAGCACCTGGTGAACCTGGACCTGGACCTAGCGCTGTACCTTCGGAGCCCTTACATGGGCCAGTGGTTGTGGCGGAGGATTCGATGAAAGGACTTCAGTCGGCCTTCCAGGCCCTCTCAGTCGAGGAGGTGGACACCCATCCTGTGAAGAGAAAGAGGAAGAGAGAGAAGGATGCTGGAGAAAGCATAGCAGACGAAGGAGCAGACCAAGGGCACGACCCGACGAATGATCATACCTTTGAGGGCGCACCAAGCGCTTCTGGCCTCCACGCATCACCCTCTCCTATAACCACCACACTCCCAACTCCAGACCCAGCCGCTGCAACATCCACACCCATAACCAACCCGCCTATGGCCGAGGGCATAGGCTTTACTGGCGTGCCTACCTACCCTGCCTATGGTGTGAACCCACCTACCACTGCGTTTCCAGAGGCAACTACTACCAGTGAGCCGGTGGCCTCCAGTTCTGCGCCGCGATGGTATGCGGCTGACTATCACCATCCTCTACCCGCTACGGAAGCCTATGTGGATGTTCCTGGGTATGCAACCTTGAGTGGGTTGAGGAGAGGACTTGAGTCATGCGGGAGCAGGAGTAGAGGATCGGGGAGATCCTCCAACAGGTCCCTGACGCGGTCGGAGATCAACGAGGTGCTCCGAGGAGCCACCTCTAAAATTGTTGGCGACCTCACTCAAGAGATTCGAGATAATCTGGAGCCTCTGATACCGCCCCAAGCGTCACCTACCACGGTGGGAATGTCACCCCATCCAGTACAGGCCAACCACCTGGTGGCGGGGCTGACAAACACCCCGGGGAGCCCGAGGAGCCGACCAATGCCGACCCCTGCAGCGATACCTAGAAGCCCTTTCGTGCCGAGGACGGCCCAGCCACCCTACAGTAACGTGGGGAATTCTACGAGAGCCGAGCTCGACCGGCTGGGGCTGACACCCCTGAGGGCAATGGTGGATGTGGAGCCCTACGGCTCCAGTGACCTAGGCGGAGATCCCTCCGATGATGAACCGCCGTGGATGACTTCTGCTTCGCCCTCGGAGGACGACGACCCGGAGGACCCCGAGAACCCAAGTGGGAAGAAGAAGAAGAAGAAGAGGAAGACCCGACGCCCTGAGGGACGCAGGTCTCAGGAGGCTAAGGCTATTGCCACCTCCAAGATCGTGGTGAACCTGCCTGAGTTCACAGGCAAGGACCTCAGCGAGTTCGCTGAGAACTTTGGCCGGTTTCTCCGATTGACCGGCCAAACCCACGCTAGTGGACGGGTCAAGTGCGATCTGCTCCTGCAGCGTTGCAAGACCAAGTACCTGGAGAAGCAGGTCAAACAGATCGTGACTAAGTCCGCCACCTTTGCCGGTGTGTTGGTTGCCTTGGAGAGGCAGTACCCGACCTATGAAACCGACCTCTCCATCAGGGCCGCGATCCAGAACCTGCCCATGCTGCCCAACAACCCCGAACCTGGCAGGGTCTCTGAGCTATTGACTGACTTGGATCACTGGGCTGGACGATTGACGCCCGGTTCCTACAGCAGCGACGACCTGCTTTTCTGGTTGGTGGCTAAGTTCCCTCGAGAGCTGTGGGACGAGTGCCGTTCAACGGCAGAGCGCAAGGCTAGAGCCCTCCACTACGAGGATCTATGTGTACTACTCCTGGAGCTGGCGCTGGAGAAAGAAAGCGACCAGCACCTGAACAACTACCGTCCTGGAGGTGGTGGCTCTGGAAGCCATGGCAAAGGGTACCAAGGATCCAGACCTGGGCAGGGGACTACCCCCAAACACGCCCGTATCATGGAAAACGTCAAGGAGCTCTTCTGGTGTGATGCCAGAGACGAGCAGGGCCACCTGCAGCACGCCCCTGACTCCGAGCAGCGAGACTGCTTCGTAGTCCAAGGGAAGAAGCAGGAGACCAACACCGGCGCCAAGAAGCAGCTGCCGGATCACTACAGGTGTACTATCACCTGTGCCTTCTGTGGGAAGAGGAAGCACTACGAGGATGAGTGCTACCACAAGCAGCGCCTGTCGGCGAAGCTGAAGGGTGAGGATCCTGGCAAAGGCTCTGGCAAAGGTGGAGGCAAAGGCAAAGGCAACGATTCCGGCAAGGGCAAGTCGAAAGGACGTGGACAAGGGCAAGACAAAAGTCAAGGTGGACGAGGAGGAGGCGCTAACCCCCAGCCAGACAAGGACAACAAGAACACGGACAAGAACGGAGGCAACCCCAACCCTAATCCAGGGGGGAACTCCGAGCCCTCTGGGGGGCAGTCTGGTCCGACCACACGCTCACAAACGCAGGCCCAGCAAGAACAAGGGGCTAAGCGTGAGCATGAAGGCGGTGATGACGACAACGCTAAGAAGAGAAGCCGTTTCATGAGGATGGCCCGCAAATTGCGGAACAAGGGGTTCGAGGTGACCTGTCCCGCGGACTTCTGACGGGGACGCTCCGGTGGCGCCCAGGACCTGGTGTTTTGGGTACGTATCCGAATAGGGGGACGTGAATACCTGGGGGTATTGGATACTGGCGCCAGCATATCTATAGTGGCCAAGAAAATTTTACCTTGTGGGAGCCTGAAGAACACCATGACCACCGCGGCTATACGAATGGGGGATGGTCATGTGGTGCACAGCTGCGGGGACTGTGAAGTGGAGGTACCTATGGGCTCCCGGACTATCGCCCATCGGTTCTATGTGATGGACACTGAGGCCTTCGACTTTGTATTGGGGACTGACTCTTTTGTGCAGCACTCCCAGATACAATTGCTGACTCTGCAAGCGCCCTACCTCCTCTACGTGGACCACAGCAGTGGCAGAGAGTCTGTGCCACTGGAGCAGTCGGAACATACCTCGAGCTACCTGAGGGTATCGAAGGAGGAGCCCTCGAACATGATGGCGGCCTCCAAAACTGAGGACTATCAACTATTGGGGGAAGTCCTAGACCAAGGTCTGAAAGAGTTGGGTTACTCTAGAGAAGACCTGAGGGTGGAGTTGTTCGCCAGCAACAAGCAGCATGTACTGGACCTTTACTGCAGCAAGGGGAAGAACTGCTGCTACAAATTTTACTGGCCCTCCTTCGGGATGGCCTACGGGAACCCCAGGTTCAGTGAACTGGGGAAGGTCCTGACCAAGGTGGCCTTGGAACGTTCCCGTATGGTCCTTTGTTCCCCCGATTGGGGAGCCCATGGGGGCAACGAGTACTGGCGAAACCTCCTTGACAGGCTGACTATCAGCTCTGTTCATTTACCTGCTGAGGCCATCTACGTGCCTCTGGGGCGTAACACGCCTATTGGGAAACCCGGATGGGGGAGTATGCTCAGCGTGGTGGACGGAGGATCTGGACCCGACTCTGGTCCAGGCTATACAACGAGAAAGCGATGGACTCGCCTTGGGTGACTTGAAGGATCGAGTACGACCTCAGGATGCTATTGAGACTACACCCGGAGGAGATGAATACGTCGTGACTAATACCAACGCCCCAAGCTATCCCTGCCATGTACCTGTTCCTGATGGAGTCTCTGAGTGTGGACTATCCGAGCTACCTAGCTCTATCCACTCAGATGACGAAACTGAGCACGACGCCTTCTTCTTGCAGACCTGTGTGGAGGAAGTGGAGAACGCCGAGTACGTCGCCCCACTGAAACCCCTACTCTCCCCGAGGGTGGAAGACCCCGTGGACGAAGAGCTGGACCCTCGATCCAGGCTAAGGGAGTATGTGGACTCCAAGAGGAAGTTGGTGGCGAAAAAGCTATGCTACGCTAAGCCTACCCGCAGCTCATGGCCACTGAAGCAAGGACGTATGGGATCTCTATCCCAATTGAAGGAGGACCTCGAACAGAAGATCACCACCTGGGAAAGGGAGGTAGATCTTAAGCTCATGAAGAGCGTGTGGGACGCCCATGTGAGGACCCCAGAGGAGGACGGCCTCTCGGAGGAATGTGTATATGAACCCCATGGAGCGTGCCTATGTTGCCATCGTCCATCGGAGATGGTTGAACAAGACCTACTATATGCCTACCAAGGGATGAAGGACACTACCAAGGGCGGAGAGTCGGTGGAGGATCACCAACCGACGTCTGTTACTCAGGGGGCAAGCAACTTACACTCTGACAAGGACATGGAGGACAAGATCAAGCTATTGGACCCGCGGGTGCGGAAGCTGATAAGGACCTATCTGGAGGTGTTTGGAGAACTACCCCCTCCAGCTTCATGTGACAAGCTGGTACAGATGGACCTCAAGCTGAAACCCGAGTTCGTGGGTCACAAGATCCGGAGGAGACCCTATCCAGCTCCTAAAGAGCAGGCCGACGAGATTGAGCGACAGATACAAGAATGTATCGACGCTGGCCTAGTCGTCGAGTACAAGAACGGGGAGTACCCCCAACACTGCAGCCCCTGTTTCCTGGTGGCTAAACCTGGGTCTACAGCCAAACGGCTGGTAGTGGACTACGGAGAGCTGAACAAGAAAACGTTGAACGACTCAGGGTCCATTCCTAATATGCAGTCTACCCTTGAGAAGATAGCCTCCTGTCGCTACAAGACGAAGGTGGACAAGAGGAGCGTATTCTGGCAAGTGGACCTGACGCCCAACGCTCAGGAGCTACTAGCCTTCATCACCCCTCAGGGGAGGGTGTTCAACTGGAGGGTCATGCCATTTGGCGTGGCCAACGCACCCGCTCTATTCCAAGAGCTGATGAACAAGATCTTGTCCATCCTACGAAGGAGACCTAAGGTGCAGGAACTTATATCCCGTGGGGCCCAGATGGAAGCACACATCGACGATGTATGCCTCGGGACCAATACCCAGGAGGACCACCTAATCCTCTTGGGTGAGTTCTTTGCGGTCTGCCAAGAGAACCACACAGGACTGAAGCTGGAGAAGTGTGAGTTCATGCAGGAGACCATGCAGTACCTGGGGTTTGACGTTGGCTATGGGTGGTGGACCCCAGTGGCCTCTAAGGCCAAACCCCTGATGGATGCTAAGGTACGACACGAAGACCCCAAGAAAGGACTTCATGATGTACGCAGTTTCATTGGGGCGTGCAACTTCTATCGCCGCCATATCAAAAACTTCACCTACACCAGCGCCATTCTGACGGACTTGATCAAGAAGAGTACTACTTGGCGCTGGGGCCTACAAGAACAACAAGCGTTTGACGAGCTCAAAGACAAGGTGGCCAACGCTAAGTGCTTGGGCGTGCCTAGGGCACAAGCAGAGATTATTCTGGTGACCGACGCAAGCAGGTTGGGCGGTGGTGGAACGTTGTTCCAATGGCAAGCACTAGAGAAGGAGGAGTTCCACTCGGCCATTTCCCAATGGGGGACGGTAGGTCTCAACCGAGATGGAACCCTCAAGCACAGCTACCCTGACGACAAGTGGGTCCTAGTACCTCTGGGCCACTGGAACTGGAAGTGGAACCAGGCCAGGGGGAACTACTCCACCTATGAGCAGGAATTGCTCGCGGGTATGCTAGTGCTATCCTCACAATCACGACTGTTGGGGAGTAACCCTGTGGTCTGGCTGTGTGACCAAGAGCCGGTTGGCACTTTCCAGAAGGGCCCCCCACCTGAGAAGGCTGAGCTATGGCGTTGGTGGACCTACCTCAGTCAACTACGGCTGACGGTACACCATATCCAGGGAGTGAAGAACGAGTGTGCAGACTACATCAGCCGCAACAACCTCGACGCCCTGATTGGTGCCCGGTCTGAAGCGCTGGCTAAGGAGGCGTTCAGCCGTATTGACGTCCACTTGGACCTCTCCATGACTATGATACGCCCCGTGGATGGACTCCAACAATCGGAGTACCTGAAGGAGTTTGGGGATATCTACAAGCGGCTGGAGAAACGCCTTGAACCCCTCCTGGTCAACCAAGATCAGTGGAAGAGGGACAAGAGCCACCTCTGGCACGAGGACCGCATCGTGGTACCTAGTGACAGAGTCCCAGGGCTGCTGAAGTGGACCCATGAGTCAAGCGGTCATGTGGGTGCTGACCGTACCCTGAGGCTATTCAAGCAGTGGTTCCACACTACCTGGACTGACGACCAACTGCGGAAAGCCCTCCAGCCTATCGTGGACAAGTGCCCGTGCAGGTCCTGCAAACCAGGGGATATCAGGGACAGAGGTCTCTACTGGACCCTGCCCATCCCTCACTGTGCTAACAGTGTTCTATACGTGGACTACACGGAGATGCCGAAGTTCGGGGGCTATGACTTCGCCCTCGTGGTAGCCTGTGGGTTGACCAGGTTTACCAGGGTGTTCCCATGTACCAAGCACATTACCGGGGAGGAGACTATCAAGATACTCCTCGAGGAGTGGTTTTGTGTCAATGGGGCGCCCAAGGAGATCAACTCCGATGAGGACATACAAGTACGCTCAGATACCGGCTGGTACAAGAGGGTCCTGAGATCCCTCAATGTCCAGGTGTCTACGGGGATCCCCTACTCGCACGCGAGCAACCCCCTATGTGAGCGACAGATCCGTGTCCTCAAGGAGAGGGTAAGGATATGGTGCAAAACTGAACGCACCAGAGACTGCGTGAGACTACTCCCCGTCATATCCTTGATGATGAACTCCCTAGAGAGTTCAGCTACTGGCTACTCACCCCATGAGCTATTCCTAGGGCGCCCGGCGTGGTTCCTACATGCCCCCTATCCAGAGGACACCCATTCTTCTGTGGGTGGATGGGTCCCAGAGCAACAAGCGAAGGTGGACAAGGCCAAAGCTATGCTCCAGAGAGTGAGGGAGCGTCAGTGGAACAAGACGAACAAGCACCGAGTACCGGCCACCTACCAAGAGGGGGACTGGGTGCTGGTGCATCACAGCCGACTACCCGCCTGGCCACGCTCTACCAGCGACGACCCATACTTTGGGCCCTACAAGATTCTATCTGTGGATGGACACCGTATCAATCGCGGTGTTCTCCCCGTCTAGGGGGGACCCTGGTGTGCGCTGCTCAACATCTGAAGCGCTACTATGACCCTGAAGACCTCTGTGGGGAAGAGTGGGAGCTTAAGGACGAGGAGGTCGCCGCCCTAGACTTACAAGGGGCTGACAGCCCTATGGAAGTTGAAGGGGAACTCCCCGACATGAACGCCGAGGAGATGGCTAAGGAGGGCTTCTACCTGGTGAAGTCTGTCCTACGCCACCGCTACCGCCAGGGTTGGCGCTTCCTCACCCTCTGGGAAGGGTTTGGAGTCGAAGAGGCCACCTGGGAGCCCTTGTCTGCGTTTGTTCTACCTGAGGGGCGCCTAAACTCAGTCCTGGTTGACTACTTGTCCCAGAACAACCTCGGTGAGTTGCTGAGGCTCGCTGAGACGCTTGCCTCCAAGACTAAAGCTAGGGACTGAACCTTACCCTTACCTGCCTAAGCGTGTGTGTGAGTGTGCTATTCCTAAGGTCCTGAGAGCAAGCCGCAGAAGTGGTGTCCTAATTATACCCAAGTCTGCACGCTTGCTAAAGTTGGAGGGTTGTCTTATTGATGCCACAGGGTACGCCCCAGGTCTTCCCTCCCGTAAGCGCCCAATTTCTGTGCTGGCGCCAAACCTTGGAAGACTACCCAGCGTACAAATCCAGGTATTTTTTTCCCTACCTATCTGTCTACTACAGGGAGGGGTGGCCAAAAGCTATGAAGGCATGAAAACGCCATTTTGCTAAGTGGCCAAAACGCTGACCTAACCACTGCCACAGCCCACCAACCCTGCTAAAATTGCAGGAAACGGGTGGGACAGTGACACACACACTACAGGTCCTACACACCCTACAGTGGCACCATCCTGGTGGGCGAGCGCTACTGCAACTGGCTCAAGCCCCCACTCAGGATTACCACTCCTACACTCACGCTCTACTGGGTGGTGTTGAAGATAAAGTCGTGGGTCCTAATGACCCTCCTGTGAAGAAGAAAAGAGAACACAGCGCTGCTAAGCAACTGTGGCCTAACAGGGACGTCACAACACGTTTCCCTGCTAGGGCTTGGATGGGAGAGGCGCACAGGTGGCGTGCACAGCGTGCATGTTGATGGAGTCGAACTGCCGTCGCCACTCCTGGCTGAGGCGCAGTTAATTGATTGTGGGATCAGCGCCCTTGTTTAGCAGGGCAAGAAAAAAAGGGACGCTGCTGCATTAATCACCCTACCTGCCCACTCGCAAAGCAAAGGCCAATGAAGGGGTGTTTGCGGCTGAGGAACCAAGCCATACTCCACGTATTATACGCTTCTCAGTGTGACCTATAATGCGCCGTCCTCAAACACCCCTGTCAAGCAAGCAAGCGTTAAGAGACTCCTCAGGTTCTCTTAAAGAACGTACGGAGGAGCCCCTGGGTAACCTAAACAAGGTTTACCGTGCGCAGTTCGCGTGGCCCACCCTTTAATGCGTGTGTGAATGCACGAGCATGCAAGAGAGTGCGACCAACCTTTGGCAATCACTGTCTGTCTTCCTAATCCTACCCGCAATCACGAACTCTACCCGGGAGTGGCCCCTCCTGGGCTTACCCACCTTACCTACCGCTGGAGAGTGAAGCAAGGTGAGGAGAAAAACCGAGGCGCAAGCGAAAAACGTCGCTATGCACTTGTGTGTATGTCTGATAACCCTGATCTTACCTCTAATCATCTGCAATCTTTCTAATCTATCCCTCTATCGTGTTTTATCGTGCTACCAGGCTTGAAAACGACGACACATGGCGAGCACTGTGCGTCGGGCAAACAGAACGAGCACACCTGCAGTTTATACCTGATTCATTGAAGTCATATTCTTATTTTTCGAATTCTTGATTCGTGGTTGATTCTGGCAATGTGGGTGGAATCTTGAATAACATCTATTTATGTGTGTCTTGTCATTTTCCGGTTTACGTGAGACATTCGTTTATAATCTCATTATTTCTTGATTTTCCGGCGCTTCGCTAGGAGCCGCTCCTGCGCGCCGCCTTTTTCTGCGTAAGAATTTGTTGATTCAAAAAATCAAGAGATGACTACAAATTTTATAAAAATGGCAATCTGATGCACAATTGGATTCTGTCCAGGTGTGTGCCTTCAGAAAAATTCTAGGCTGTCATTTGACGGATTTAGGTGTTGTCGCTTCGCGCTTGCGTGGATTTGTTTCTCATTTTCCCATTCCTCTGTTGTACAGACCTCCTCCCAAAGCCTCGTCGAGTAGGCCGCTGTTCTGGCCGAAAAGCAGCCGCAGGAGACTGAACCAGAATCAAGACCCCTCCAAGGGGCAATTCTAATTAAATCAGCGCACCCTCGCCCCAGTACCAGGACAGGTGTCTCCAACAGGTTCCATCAGACGTGGGTCGAGCGTCCTATGAGAGTCTGGCGGTGGGTTGTGTTACGCTGCAGCGTGGAGGGAGGGATGCACATGCATATGGTCTTGGCATGCCCTACTCTAACCCCACCAAGCCACAGGAGCCCCGGCAGCACCAAGAGCGCTGAGCTTTCTGTTGGAGTTTGTCATCAACAATGCAGCAAGAGTCGCTGGCCATGGTAAAGCGCTCTTTTCCAGTGTTAGGGAAGCTATAGGTATTCCAAAGTAGATGTGGAAACCAAGGAAAGGCGAAGAAAAAATGCCTGTTTCCTGAACGTGCGACAGTGGTGACGACCACTGCACAAGGGGGGAGTAAGAAAAAGGGCTTTTCCAATGCTTTAGGGTATACTTTAGTTGTATTAGAGGTGCTCTAAGCACACTGGCATTTCTATTTTAGTATTGGCCCAACCAAAAGGGGTGATAACACATTTTGACCTATGGAACCAAACACGAAATTAGGATGTGGTGTGGACCCCTTTATCCCCAAGCTATAAGCACTAAAACATCTTTTCTTGGGGTGCTGAGGCACTGATATACTGAAGGCAGAGCCTATGAATGTATCTATTTTTTCTCATGAATTCTTAGCTATCCTAGTGGTATGCACCCTAGGGGGCTGGGGCACCTCTTTTTGAGAGGTCCTGGGTTCAATACCCAGTCAGCCTAGCTAAATGGGAATATCCCATGTGACATGGCAGTGACCTCATCGCCACAAGCCATGCCACCTCAGCACCTATGGGACCCAAAAACAAAGAGTGCACATCTCAAGATGGCACTGTGGATGAGAGTGAGCCCTTGGGGCAGTTTTCCAATCAGTTTTTCTCAAACATGTAAAATATTTCATCCTGAGTTGCAATGTATGCTAATTGCTGTGGTCTATTGTTGATAGTGTTCTTTATCTAACTCTTTGTGACTGCAGCCCTTCATGCTTTGATCCTGATTTTCTTCTACTTGCTTATCTCTGGCTTGGGTGATCCTGGATTGGTTGTATTTCAGGTAAAAAAAACTGTTTTCCTCATCAAAAACAAGCAGCAGGAAACCCTACACCAGCAGCAAGCAGCAGGAGAGGCACAACAAACACACAGTGTTGAAATCACTATAAAGCTTTCTCCCTGTGGCTCGGCCCGAATAAGGCCTTCGGCGCTTCTGCGGCTCAGGGACATCTGCACTGAAAGGATGCACCAGGTGAGGGCGCCATTGCGCGTTTCCACCGAAACCCGTCAAATGACGACTTAGAAATTTTCTGATGGCACATACCTTTCTACAACTTTTGTGTGCCATAACTGCACATTTTTCAGTCTTTTTTATTCATCACACGGATTTTTAACTCCCTGTATCTGCACACACAAAAAAGCGGTGCGCCGAGGCGCATCCCAATTCGTTGCCGCAAAAGCAAAGAAAATGAGACTTTATCAGAATGTCATGTAACCAAGATGAAAGGGCGAGCCATCCAGGATATTAGAAAGGTAGAAATTCCACCCTCGCTTACAGGCAGAGTCAAAGAATCAGGAATTCAAAATTGTTGAAAAACAAAAGAACACACAGGTGTCTCGTGGTCCGGGGTATTGCTTGCACAGTGCCCGCCTCGTGCATTTGACCACTAGCATACACATTCCCGTGTAGGCGCTAAAATGGAGGGTGGGGGGATTGATTCGAAGATCTCAGGGAGATTAGAGGGATGATTAGCGCAAAACAAATGGCCTTCCCCCCGGTTGTCACGGGGGACTACCGGTCGTGCCCTGCGATGCAATGCAGGGCAACTGTGACAACTGGTCTTACACACCAACCTCCCTTTTTGTAGCACTGATTAGAATATACACACGAGTGCATGCACGGTTTGTTTTGCGGTGCTCAGGTTCTCTTCCTCCTTGCTCTTGCTCTCCAACGGTAGGTAAGGTGAGTAAGCCCAGGAGGGGCCACCCCCTGGTATTGTTTCACCCGCTCGTTCATGATTTAAAGAGAAAACAAGGGGATTGAGAGTAGTGCACACCTGCGCCCAAATTCAGGGACAACGAAAAATGCACGGGGGTGCACTGATTGTCAAGTGTGCACTGACGTGCACTGGAGAGGTTTCTGTCCCTGTGCATGCACATGACACATTAAAGGGTAGGCAACGCGTTGTGCGCTCGGTAAACCCTTTGTTTAGGTTTCCCCGGGGCTCCGCCATACGTTGGTTAAGTTTGCTTGCTGCATAGGGGCTTAAAGGGACCTGAATTTTTTTTCATTTGGAGACCCGTATAATACGGCGAGGCTGGTTAGGTTCTTGTACCTTTCTGCTCCTGCATGTGCATCTCTCAGGTGCGCAAGGTTAAGGGTGATTGGTGCACTTATTGAATTTTTTTCGCCAGGCTAAACAGGGCGCCGATCACAATACACAATGGGAAAAAGAAGGTCCTCATTGTGGCAGCTCGTACTCATGCCGTGCACGCCAACAGAGTTCTGCTTCCCACCAAGCGCTAGCAGGGGTATGCGTAGTTGCGTCCTTGCTAGGCCACAGCGGAGTACTAGCGTTGTGACCTCTTGCGATGCCACAGGTAGGCGACTAGGGCCCGTGTCTCCTTCAAGAACACCGCCAACTAGCGTGTCAGTGTAGGTGTGACAGGTTTGGATGGGAGCCAGAGCACGGAGTTGCTCGCTCATGCTTCGAAGGCTGGGGCCACAGTAGGGTGTCAAGGACCTGTAGTACGTGTGTCACCGTCCCCAAGGTTTCCTGAAATTTTATCAGGTTCTATGGTCGGCAGTGGCAGTGGTAGCCGAGGGTTTTTGCCACTTAACAAACAGGCGTTTTCATGCCTCAAAGCTTTTCGCCAGCCCCCCCTTATAGTAGGTAGTAGGGCAAATGAATACCTTGGCGTTAACGCTGGGTACTACCCCAATGCTTTCTGGTGCTAGCACAGAAATCGGGCACCTACGGGCGGAGAGACGTGGGTCGTACCCAATCACACCGTATAAGGACATCTGTCGAGTTTAGCAAGGGCGCAGACATGGGTATAGTCAGAACACCACTTCTGCGGCTTTTTCTCAGGTCCTTGGGCTCAACACACTCACACATACATGGGCAGGTATAGAAAGGGTTCCGTCCTCAGGCTGCTTCTGCAAGGCAAGCGTCTCAGCAAGCCTCAGCAACTATCCTAGGTTGTTTTGGGACAAGTAATCTACCAAAAAGGAGTCTAGGCGTCCCTCGTGGAGCACACAGGCTGAGAAAGGTTCCCAGGTAGCTTCCCCTACTCCAAACCCTTCCCGGAGGGTGATGAACCACCACCCTTGGCGGTAGCGGTGTTAGAGGATACACTTCACCATGTAGAAGTCTTCCTTGGCCATCACCTCGACGTTCATGTTGGGGCGTTCTCCTTCTACTTACATGGGGCTGGCAGCGCCCTGTAGGTCCAGAGCGGCGATCTCCTCATCGTTCAGTTCCCACTCTTCCCCACAGAGATCCTCCGGGTCGCAGTAGTGCTTAAGCTGTTGAGCTGCGCACACCAGCGCCCCTCCTAGTTTGGGAGAACACCGCACGGTGATGCGGTGACCGTCCACGGACAGGATCTTGTAGGCCCCAAAGTAGGGGTCATCACTGGAGGAGCGATACCAGGCGGGTAGCCGACTGTGGTGCACCAACACGAAGTCACCCTCTTGGTAGAATGCAGGCACTCGATGCTTGTTCTTCTTCTTCCACTGGTGCCGCATCACTCGTAGGAGCATAGCCTTTACGTTGTCCACCTTGTTTTGTTGCTCCTTCACCAATCTTCCCACCGTAGATTAGGAACCCTCAGGATAGGGGGCATGTAGGAACCACGCCGGGCGCCCCATGAATAGCTCATGGGGTGAATAGCCAGTTGCTGAACTCTCTTTGGAGTTCATTATCAGGGGAATTGTGAGGAGTAGTCTCACCTAGTCCTTGGTGCGTTCAGTCTTGCACAATATCCTGTCGTTCTCCTTGAGAACTGGGATCTGTCGCTCACATAGGGAGTTCTTCCCGCTCCCCAAGGCGCCACCACTACCCCCCGGGGCCCCGCTCCCGCCACTCCTGCTCCCCCAGGCATCACCACGCGCGCCACCGCCGCCCCATGTCCACCACCCCCTCCCCCAACGAGCCCCACCGGGCTTCCCGCTCCCCCCTCCGCCCGTACGCGACCCCCACCCCCAGTCCTCGCCACCGCCGCTCCCGCTCCCCCAGGCGCCGCCAAGCCCACCACCGCCGCCCCATGTCAACGACCCCCTCCCCCCACGGGCCCCACCGGGCTCCCCGTTCCCCCCGTCGCCTGTACCCGTCCTCCACCCCCAGTCCCCGCCACCGCCGCTCCCGCTCCCCCAGGCGCCTCCACGCCTGCCACGGCCGCATGTCCACGTCCTCCTCCCGCCACTCCAGGACCTCGAGCTCGGACCCCTTCCCCCCCCAGGCCCCAGCCCACCCCGCCTGGTGGTCTGCCCCCGCTTTGCAGGAGCTCCGCCGCTGGGTGAAGTGGGCCGGGGGAGCGGGAAGGCGAGAAGGGGTGCCCATGGTGCACACCTTTGAGGAGGTCCGCACCCGCACCCCCGCCGACCCTAACGAGGCCATCATGCCGCAGGCGGCATGGGAGGCCCTCCTCCGGGACGCGGACCAGGGCCTGCGCCCCCCCTACACCCCCCGAGCCCTCCGCCAATGGCTCCAGGCCACCCACCGCCAGGCCTGGGCCATCGGCGCCCCCCCCCCCCACCCCACCACCACCACACCGGGAAGGGAAAGGGCACGGGGAAGGGGAGGGCAAGGGGCAGAGACGGACGGTCCGGCAAGGGGGCACGGAAGCGCCGAAGGTGACAGGCAGGCGCCCATAGGGACAGGGCAGCGGGAGCGACACAACGTGGGAGCAGGAAACCACCCAAGGGCCAGGAAGGGGAGGGAACAGGGAACGGGGCGCTGAAAAAGAGGACATCACGGCGGGCACCAGGACCCACACGCAAGAAGGGCATACCACAACGGAAAGACCAGCGCCCCCCCACCCCCAGCAGACGCCGCACGACGCCCAGGGGCGCACGCCCCCGACACACGCTGCCGAAGCGCGAATCGGATGCCATACGGATCACACGGGCACACGCCAACCAGCTACTGGAAACCACACAGGGAATGGAGGGCACACCTGCACGGGGAGACCGGCCTACACCCACAGAGGAAGCCACTGGGCCACCGCCGCGCAGCCCACCACCACGCCCTCACCGCCAGGCGACGACCCCGGCCACCACAAGGGCCACCTCACAAGCACAGGAAGAGGACGAAGGCACGGCCACAGCACCCAAGGCTAGGGACCGGGACCCCCAGAGGACACTGGAATACGGCACAGGCCCCCAGGGACGGCAACCCCACGGACACCTACCCAACCCACCAGCCTGAGCGGCACACCCAGACTCCCACAGCACGGACGCAGCGAGACATCCACACCTGACTGCACCCCCGAGCCACCAACCAGCCACGGTCCGACCGGCACTCTGCACCACGACACGGGCCAGACTAACCTGCACCACGGCACCACATGAGGCAGCACAGCACACCGCACCGCAGCGCACCACAGTGCAACGCAACACGGCAAGGAACCCCAAAGCACAACAGGCCACAGCACTACACGACGCGATGCGGCACAGAGCAGCACACCACAGCGCGGCACGGCGCAACACGGCGCGGCCCAGCACGGCGCACCGCAACACAGCACAGACCAACACCACGCAGCACGTTAAAACAGGGCACGACGCAGCACGGCGCACCACAGCACACCACAACACCAAACAAGGGACGCTAACCGAGGGTCTAACCAAATCAAACCACCGCACACCCCGGAAGGAGCCGCACCAGCCCGCAACACGCTGGCAAAGGGCCACCGCACGCCGGGCAACAACGGTGGCGGTCCACCCACACAAGCCGCCGCCCAAAGGTTAAAACCGGCACCGCGGAGACGAAAGGACACGGCTAACCCACGGCCACACGAAGCCGCCTGGCGCAACCGCCCACCCGGCAGAGCCAGAACCTAACCCGGCAGGAAGGGGCGCCGAGCCCAACGTGTACATAACCCACCCGACCCATGGGGCCGGGGCACGGCCTGGCAAAACGCAACCACCAACAGCAAACCGGAAAGCCGCACAGAATGCCGACCAGTGCGTGCCCCAGGCCAGGGAAGGCAAAGGGAGGAACAGGCAGACCCCCCCGAAAAAAAGACAGGGGGGGGGGGCGAGAACGGCCCACAGCCACCACGCCGCCCACCAACACCACAAGAGGCGGCCAAACCCCCCACCCAGACGGCACCGAAGACAGGACCCCCCAAAGGGGCGCCGGGGGACCACTGAGCCAACACCGGCAACACCAAGCCGAGGGCAGCGGCCCACAGGGAGAAGGGACACCGAAAAGACGCGGACACACACCATCCTGGGACGGAAAAAAAAAACAGCAAACAACGCAGCCCGGAAGAGAAGGGGTGGGGGGACAGAGACCACGAGACCGTAGACCGGGACAACCAGCGACCGACACCACAAAGCCCCCCCCCCAAAAAAAAACCAAAAGGGAGGGGGGGGGCAAACCCCACAACGGCAACAACCGCACACCCCCGCGCCACAGGCGCCCCCCCGAGAGGGGCGGGGGCAAGCGGGGCACACGCACGACCGCACACACACCCCGACAACCCAACCAAGAGGGACGGGGCGCAGCCGAAACCCGAGCCCAGCACACACGCCCACGCAGCACACCCCACTGAGGAAAAGCGGGGTACAAGCGGGGGGCGCACACACACACACACACGCCCCAACACCCCAGCCAGGAGTGGCGGGGCGCGGCAGCAACCCAGGCCCAACTACACACCCCCGCACCGCACCCCCAACCAGGAGGTGCCGGAGACCACACAGGACGGGCACACAAGCACACACACACCCCAACACCTCTACAAGGAGAGGCGGGGCGCAGCCGAAACCCGAACCCCAACACACACGCCAACACCGCACACCAGAACCGGGAACGGCAGGGAGCAGGAGGAGCGCGCACACAGCCACGCACGTCCCGAAACCCCAACCAAGACAGGTGGGGTGCCGGCCGAAACCCAAGCCCAACCGCAAACACCGCGAGCCCCAGCGGGGAAAAGAGGGGCGAAACCACAAACCGTACCCAAATGTACCCACCGAAGACCCCAGCCAGGGCTGGCGGGGTTACCGAAACCCAAACCAAAGCGCAACCCGGACCCAGGCACAAACGCCACACAACAGTAGAAAACCCAGTGTCCATAGCCCGGGCACTGAGGCAGCCCGCGCCATGCAGGTGACCCGGCCAAACAAGATAAGGAGCCCTGTGGTAAGGCTGCATCCTAAGGCCTGCGCTGCTTTGGGACTCGAGGCGGAGCGTGCGACACCCCAGCGCCTGGGAACCCCAGTACCAAGAACATGCATGCATGCCTTGGGAACGGGATACGCCAGGAAGTCCGGTGAACCTCTAGGGTTCCGCCCAAAGGAGGGGACGTGCGCAAGCACGGGGGCACGCCCTCCCAGCGAGACAAGCACGTCACGCTGGCGGCGAACAGCCCTCCTGGTGTTGCCCGGGGCCGCTTTGTTGGGGGCCACCAGTCAGGTCTAGTGGGATGTAAGCCGCCTCCCCTCTTCAAGCGCGGACCCTCTTCCTGTTCGTCACAGCGGCAACGCCAGCGGGAAACATGGGGCGCCTCTCCACGACCGAGTGCAGCTACCTACCTACCTACCTGGGTATAGTCAGAACACCACTTCTACGGCTTTTCCTCAGGTTGTTGGGCTCAACACACTCACACATACATAGGCAGGTATAGAAAGGGTTCCGTCCTCAGGCTGCTTTTGCAAGGCAAGCGTCTCAGCAAGTCTCAGCAACTGTCCTAGGTTGTTTTGGGACACGTAATCTACCCAAAAAGGAGTTTAGGCGTCCCTCGTGGATCACACAGGCTGAGAAAGGTTCCCAGGTAGCTTCCCCTACTCCAAACCCTTCCCGGAGGGTGAGGAATCGCCACCCTTGGCGGTAGCGGTGTTAGAGGATACACTTCACCATGTAGAAGTCTTCTTTGGCCATCACCTCGACGTTCATGTTGGGGCGTTCTCCTTCTACTTACATGGGGCTGGCAGCGCCCTGTAGGTCCAGAGCGGCGATCTCCTCATCGTTCAGTTCCCACTCTTCGCCACAGAGATCCTCTGGGTCGCAGTAGTGCTTAAGCTGTTGAGCTGCGCACACCAGCGCCCCCCCTAGTTGGGGAGAACACCGCACGGTGATGCGGTGACCGTCCACGGACAGGATCTTGTAGGCCCCAAAGTAGGGGTCATCACTGGAGGAGCGATACCAGGCGGGTAGCCGACTGTGGTGCACCAACAGGAAGTCACCCTCTTGGTAGAATGCAGCCACTCGATGCTTGTTCTTCTTCTTCCACTGTTGCTGCATCAGTCGTACGAGCATAGCCTTCACGTTGTCCACCTTGTCTTGTTGCTCCTTCACCCATCTTCCCACTGTAGATTAGGAACCCTCAGGATAGGGGGCATGTAGGAACCACGCCGGGCGCCCCATGGATAGCTCGTGGGGTGTATAGCCAGTTACTGACTTAACTCTCTTGGGAGTTCATTATCAGGGGAAGTGTGAGGAGTAGTCTCACCTCGTCCTTGGTGCGTTCAGTCTTGCACCATATCCTGTCGTTCTCCTTGAGAACTCGGATCTATCGCTCACATAGGGAGTTACTCGTATAAGTGTAGGGAATCCCCGTAGACACCTGGACATTGAGGGACCTCAGGACTCTCTTCCACCAACCAGTGTCGGAGCGTACTCTGACGTACTCGTCAGAATTGATCTCTTTAGGTGCTGCATAATCACTGAACCACTCTTCGAGGAGTATCTTGATTGTCTCTTCGCCGGTAATGTCCTTGGTGCATCGGAACAACCGGGTAGACCTGGTCAGCCCACAGGTTACCACCAGGGTGAAGTCGTAGCCCCCAAACTTTGGCATGTCCGTGTAGTCTACATAGAGCACACAGTTGGCACAGTGTGGGTTGCGAAGGGTCGAAATGAGACCTCTATCCTGATATATCTAGTGTTGCAGGAGCAGTACGGGCACTTGTCCACGATAGGCTTGAGGGTTCTCCGTAGTTAATCATCACTCCACGTAGTCTGGAACCACCACTTGAACTGTCTCAAGGCACGGTCAGCACCAACATGACCACTAGACTCATGGGTCCATTTGAAGCGAGCCAGAATACGGTCGCTAGGCACGACTATCCGGTCTTGATGCAAGAGGTAGGTCTTATCGCCTGTCCACTGCTCCTGGTTGACCAGAACAAGTTCCAGACGCTTGTCTAGCCGTTTGTAGATATCCTCAACCTCCTTCAGGTACTCCATCTGTCAGAGTCCATCTAGAGGTCTGAACATGGTCATTTTAAGGTCAAGGTGTACATCAATACGGCTGAACGCCTCCTTTGCCAGCTCCTCAGATCGTGCACCAATTATGTCGTCAAAGGTGTTGCGGGTTATGTAATCCGCACACTCATTCTTGACGCCCTGGATATGGTGCACTAACAGCCGTAGCTGGTAGATCCATCAGCGTCTGAGCTTCGCCTTATCAGGTTGGGGTGCTTTTTGGAAGGTGCGTATCGGCCCTTGGTTGCACAACCAAACCACAGGATTGCTCCCCAACATTTGTGGCGGAGATGGTAGCACCAGCATACCCGCGAGCAGTTCCTACTCATACGGTGAATAGTTACCCCTGGCCTGGTTGCATTTTCAGCTCCAATCGCCCAGGGGAACCAGGGCCCATTTGTCCTCCGGGTAGCTGTGCTTCAGGATTCTGTCTCGGTTCAGTCCATCAGTCCCGCATCGGGATATGGCCGAGTTGAACTCCTCGTTCTCTAGCGCTTGCCACTGGAACAACGTTCCACCACCGCCCACATTGCTGGCGTCAGTCATCTGGACAATTTCGCCTTATGCCTTAGGCACGCCCAAGGATTTAGCGGTTGCCACTCTTTCCATTAGCTTGTCAAACGCTGTTTGGTCTTGAGGGCTTCAGCGCAAGGTAATGGTCTTCTTGATGAGATGTGTCAGGATGGCGCTAGTGTAGGTGAAATTCTTGATGTGGCAGCGGTAGAAGTTGCATGCCCCAATGCAGCTGGGTACATCATGGAGTGATTTCTTGGGGTCCTGCCGTCGTATTTTGGCATCCAACAAGGGTTTGGCTCTAGAAAGGGCAGGAGTCCACCACCCATAGCCAATGTCAAACCTCCAGGGACTGCATGGTCTCCTTCATGAGTCAGAACTTCTCCAGCTTGAGTCTTGTGTGGTCCTCCTGGCAGACGGCAAAGAACTCGCCCAGCAGGAGTAGATGGTCCTCCTGGGTATTCATTCCCGGGCATACATCGTCGACGTATGCTTCCATCTGGGCGCCTCTAGAGATGAGTTCCTGTACCACAGGTCTGCGACGTAGCATCGAACAGTATCTTGTTCCTCAGCTCTTGAAAAAGAGCGGGTACGTTGACCACATCAAAGGCCATGACCTTCCACTTGAACACTCTCCCCTTAGGGGTGATGAGACAAGGAGTTCTTGAGTGTTGGGCGTCAGTTCCACCTGCCAGAACCCACTCCGCTTGTCCATCTTAGTCTTGCAGCGGCAGGCCGCTATCTTCTCAAGGGTTGACTCCATGTTAGGAATAGACCCAGAGTGGTTCCACGTTTTCTTTTTCAGCTCCGCATAGTCCACTACAAGCCGTTTGGCTGTAGACACAGGCTTAGCCACCAGGAAACAGGGGCTGCAGTGCTGGGTTGGTCTCCATGCTTGTACTCCAAGACCAGACCAGTGTCGATACATTCTTGTATATGTCGCTCAATCTTGTCGGCCTGCTCTTCAAGAGCCGGATAGGGCCTCCAATATTTCTTGTGGGGAACAAACTCAGCCTTCACTTTGAGGTCAATCTTGAGCGGCTTGTCACAGGAGGTCGGAGGGGGTAGTTCACCGAAAACGTCCAAGTACGTCATGATCAGCTTGTGTACCTTTGGGTACAGGGGTTTGATGTAGTCCTCTAGGTCCTCGTTAAAGTGTAGGTTGCTTGCCCCTTGGTGAATAGAAGCAGGGAGGTGGTCCTCAACCGGCTCAGCGTCCTTAGCGGGGTGCTCCAGCCCTTGATAGGCATAGAGTAGGTCCCGCTCGTTCGTCCGTTACAGCATAGGCACCCTCGCGGGTGTTCGCGGACACATTCTTCTATGGGGTCATCTTCTTCGGGGGTCCTCACATGGGCACTCCACACGCTCTTCATGAGCTTCAGGTCCGCCTCACATTGCCTGGTGGTTATCTTCTGTTCCAGTTCCTCTTTGCTCTGGGAAATATCTCGCATAGACACGTGCTTCAACGTCCATGAGCTGTGGTTAGGCCTAGCTTATCATAGCCTCCTTGCCACAACTCTCTTTTTGGTGTCCACATACTCTCTCAGCCTGGATTGGGGGTCCAATTACTCATCCAATGGCTCCCCTCCTCTCATGGAGAATAGGGGTTTCCCTGGCATAGTGAAGTTGGAGTTCTCCACTTCCTCCATCCAAGTCTCGATGAAGAAGGCGTCATGGTCGGTTTCATCATCAGAGTGTATTGAGCTCGGTAGCTCGGATAGCCCGCAGTCTGAGACTACATCAGGATTTGATAGATGGAAGGGGTCGATGGGGGCAACAGCGTCCAACACCGCGTACTCATCTCCCCCAGGAGTAGTCTCCACTGTTTTGCAAGGCCGGAATCGGTCCTTCAGGACTCACGTTGAATCTCCTGGACCCCAGTAGGGTCCAGATCTTCCCACGATACTGGGGCTAGGCAACCATCCACAACGCTTCGCATACTTCCCCGTCCCGGTTTCGCGAAAGGTGTTTTCTTGCCAAGAGGCATGTAGATGGCGTCGTCCGGCAGTTGCGTGCAAGTGAGCGCCAGCGTCTGCTATAGAGTATGCCAGTACTCATTTTGCCCATCGGCTCCCGAATTGGTGGAACACAGGACCATCCGGAAACGTTCCAGGGCCACCTTGGTCAGACCCCCAGTGCAATGAGCAAGGGGTTCCCGTAGGCCATCCCGAAAAGGGGCCAGTAAAATCTGTAGGAGCAGTTACGCCCCTTGCTGCAGTAGAGGTCCAAGATGTGCTGCTTGTCGCCGGCGAAAGTTTCCACGTTGAGGTCTTTCCTGGAGTATGCCAACTCCTTTAGACCTAGGTCCAGGACACCCCCAAGGAGCTGATAGTCCTCTGTTTTGGAGGCAATCATCATGATAGAGGGCTCCTTCTTGCATGCCCTCAGGTAGCTTGATGTTTACCTGTGGCTCTTCCAGTGGTCGGGTTCCCGTCCGTCGCGGTGGACCAGGTGAAGGACATAGGGTGCTTGCAGCGTGACGGACGGAATCCATGGTTGTTTGTCGAAGAAAGCGGTACCAAGAACAAAATCCAAGGTTTCAGTATCCATCACATAGAATCGGTGGACAAGGCTTCTGGTCCGGACACAGACGTTGACGTCACAGTTCCCACAGCTACGCACCAGATGATCATCCCCGATGTGTATGGCTGCGGTAGGCATGATGTTCTTGAGATTCCCAACAGGTAAAATTTTTTTGGCCACAATAGATACAGTAGCCCCAGTATTTAGTACCCCCAGGTATTCTCATCCCCCTAGACGGATACATACCTAGAACACCAAATCCGTAGTCCCCCCATAGAGCCCCTGTCAGAACTCCGCAGGAAGGGTGATGTCAAACCCGTTCTTGCAAATTTTTATCACCATCCCCATCAAGCGAGATTGCTTGCGGGGACGTGACTTGTCCCCAACTTCATTGGCAAGTTTAGCTCCTTGTTCTTGTTGAGCTTCAATCTGAGAACGGGTCGTCGGCCCAGGATTTTGTTGACCACCAGAGGGCTCATGAGTTTGTCCCTCCTGGCGTAGGGCTGGGATTTCCTCCTGATTTATCACGGTTCTTGTCCTTCTTCTTGATTAAACCACGACGCCCCCCCTTGCCTTGTTCTTTGCCCTTGCCACGGCCCTTGGACTTGCCTTTACCCTTGTCACTGTTGCCCCTGCGGTTCTGCAGCTTGGCATAAAGCGCTGCTTGTGATAGCACTCGTCCTCGTAGTGCTTGCAGCGACAACAGACTTAGGCGGCTCAAGTTGCATGGTCAAAATGTGCCCAAAACTGCCTCTCCACGGCACTGCGAAAAAATAGTCCCTTTTGGGGGGACCTAAAAAACAAGAACCCAAATCCTGTGAAAAGCAATTAACTGGTCCATTTTCCTTTATTTTCAACAAAACCGACTGCCCGGGAAAATGATTTATGTCCACAAAAATGAAGTTCTTTTTTGGGAAAACCACAACTTTTTGTTTCCTATACCACTTATGCTTTGCAAGAAAAACACCCATGAGCTTTCAATCTTTTGGAAAACCAGTTTTCGAAGACCATGTTGCACGCTGCACGACAAGAAGCATTTTTTGGCACCCCTTCTTTGCGCGAGGCCTCGCGCAAACACCAACACAACAGCGCAATAAAATGCATCACAGAGAAAAATGTGCCGCACAAGGTGACAGCATAGAGGTTGTCGAAGAGGAATGCATAGCGCGAGCCCTCGCGCATAATATATCAGAACAAGCCAAGAAATTACTTTTTCTTTGGAACAGTTTGCATCTTCAAACCCAATGCCTTAGCAACGGACATCTTACCCTTAGGCGGTGGCTTTGCGGGCTAGCTTCCTGGTTGGGACTGACGGGCTGGCTGCTTGAATGGAGCTCGGGCCCCGGTTTCCTCGGACCTCGGTTTCGCTGCCACTTTCTTCGCTGCCTTGCCCTGGGAGACCTGCGCTTCCTCCTCCTCTTCTTCCTCGCTCTCCTCCTCTTCATCCCCATTGCTCTCGTCGGATTCTGCACCGGTAACCGACTTTGCTGCCTGAGGCTTGGAGGCAGTCTTCTTCTTCTTGGGGGCTGGTTCCCCACCAGTAGACTTCCGCTTTGCAGGGGCCAGTGCTTCTGCAGCTTGACCTTTCTCAACAGTCTCTTCCTCCTTCAGCGACAACGCATCAGAACCCACCTTGTCATCGCGAACCCAAAGGGGAATACCACGGTTTGACCAGTTGGCCTGCTGGTCCCAATCACCAGACGCGTCCAGTTTCGACCCTTGTGTCAAGACGTGGTTCAACTGAGTCTGCACTCTGTTGACCCAATCGGAGAGATTGTAGGAGGTAACACCAAGAAGGTACATGCGAGAATCCGGCTCGATGGACGCGATCTTGCACACCAGATCCAGCTGATGATCAATGAACACAAACGCAGGCTTGAAGCTCTCATCCTGCTTCAGGTAAAAGAGGTGAGTGTCGAAATACCACATAACCGTCGTTATCGGAAGGTGACCGCCAAATTCAACAGGATCCCTCTCCTCCACTCGAGTAGGTCCAAACGTCAGATGATTCAGAATCTGCAATGAGGGAGAAGTTATTGCGCGAGGCCTCGCGCAAAGAGCGGACGTAATGAGGGAATTATACCTTTCCCGACCAGCTATCTGGTGACGAAATCAGCAACCAGCGAACGTCAAACGTTGTAGGATCCCCTGCAGGCTTCGGTTTGACTGGCCAACTGAAGATGGGAACACGCAACATGTTAGCCATGCGCGGTGCGTTGGAATCATCGTTGAGACGCCTATCTGTTTCCGTCTCCGGCACGTTGAACATGTTGTCAACAACAGTTTGAGAGCCGCAGATAAGGGTATCGGCACGCGCCATCTCTTCATACAGCCAGGCTGGGCACATCATCTCAGGAGCAAGATGTTCAAATATGTCGCCGTTGATGACAATCAGGTTCTTGTCAATCTCAATAAACCGCCTCGGGGGATCGTGAACCAACGCTGCAATTCGGGTCGCCCCAATTGCGATAGTTTGACTTGACAGTAATGGATCCTGCTGTTCCACTGTGTTGAAGTCACCAGTAACGCCAGCAGCTGGGGGGACCACACCGCTCTTGGTAGGCTCTTGACCCAGGAGTTTTTGGACGTTGAGGATTTTGAGGGAGGTGGGTTTGCCTTTCACTGCCACCTGCCACAGTGGTGCGCGAATCATGGATTTCCATGCCGGCCATGGACCGCGACTTTTGCCTTCAGGTTCCCGCCAATAGCCCGATGTACCAAGAGTCACCTTCAGTACAGGCCTTCCAAGTGCAGCAACCTCTTTGCGGATCCGCATGTCTTTTGCTAAAGAACAGAAATGGAGAAAGTGCGGCGCACCAATGCAGAAACGAGACCCACGTCGCGTCGATGGTACACACCTTTCTCAGGTCGAACGTACTGGCCGTTGTGTGGGTGGTCCAGATGCATTGAGACCCAGTGGTCAAGGATGATGTCATCAATCGATCTTGGCAAGGATTTAGGGGTTGTTTTTTATTCCTGCATCACTTCTGCCACTTTCTTGTAGAACTCCGGCAACAGGATCCCGTCCCGTTTCTTCAGCACGATCTTTGTGACTTTCTCCCCTTTGTCGTGGAACTTCTGCAGACCTTTCACAGCTTCCGGACCAGCATAGTAGGCAAACGTCATAAAATCTTTCCACAATTTTTACGTTTTGTCCTGAAAGTGACAACATTATGCGCGATGCCTCGCGCAACGAACAGCATCGAAACAACGATTACTGAACATACGAATTGACCAGGCTGCTTCAGTTCAGCGGTTGGAACCAGGGCACTCATCTGCACAGCATCCAATATGGCGATCTTCAGATTGCTGTACGTGGCAGCCAGGCCTCGCCGCCGCTGATCTTCAACACATGGAATGAGGTTATCTGCTGCCTCATACGGCGGTATTGGCTCAATGTCTTGTGCGCTTCCTTGTGCTTGTCCCGCCAGCTTTGCACGGAAGGCCCACGGTGTCGCAGGCTTCAGAGTATCGGCGATGCATGTAGTATGCCACTGCTGCAGATCCAGACATGCTGTGCGTCGCTTCTCCCGAATCTTCGCAATCGCTTCCACGCTGTGCTGTCCAGATACACACCAAGAATCGCCATCTGCAAATATGAGACACGTCTATGCGCGAGGGCTCGCGCAACAAGAAGAGCGAACAGTCGGTTGGCAACATACTATTATCTTGGCAACATATTATTATCTTCCCAGAGAACGACGTGTAATGGGCCTGTTGGCGGTGCTGCTTCGAGTGACTCAATACGCTTCTTCAGTAACTTCGTATCTTCCCGTCTAATCTGCCCCTTTGTCTTCTCCTGGTCGATGCTCACGTTGTCCAGCTCAACCTCCACCTGCCTCCCATCCGGCTTCAGGTGGTCCTCGATGTCAGTACCCAAGGTTGAGCCAGGATCTGGTGTTTCCTTCTTCTTACGCCCCTTCTTTGGTGTTCCAGCCTCCGATCTTGAGGTCCCAGGGTCAGAGTCGGTATCTTCTGGTTCCTCGGCTGTTTCTTTGGCGGGGCTTGCCATTCTGCGATAAGGAGAAAGCCTGTATTGAAGGAAACATAACATTTAAAAGGGTTAAAATTGTCGTCGATAATGCATATGTGAGGCGCTTTCAGCGAATACGAGTACAGTATGGTTGAGAATGCAAAACTGAAGGGGCTCGGCACTGTCTTTGACTGTTAAACTTGCGCGAGGCCTCGTGCAAGAGAGGGGGTGTACTATCCTGTTGTTTGATGCTGTTTGCGCGAGGCCTCGCGCATCACTGCATGTTCTCCAATCTTCTTCCAACGTTTCACAGCGTGTCGGCCTCTCTCTGTTCCTCCAAAACACTGCATTCGGGGATCAGCTCCGACAGTTTTCGCTTAAAACCAGCCTTAAGTGGCCCCTGCTGCGTTAGCACCAACAACACAGACACAAGGACTTGTTTGTAGTGGTTAGAACCCTTTGGAATTACAAGAGACGGTGGAAAGTTAGGTACACCCCTGCGCGGCCAATGCGCCTGAATTGTACAAGTAGGCTCAGCACACCACCTAACCCAAGGCACATATACACACTCTGCGTTCAAGTAAGCAGTTAACCGCTGACGCACGGAATTGACAAAGGAATTGGGGATTTCGCAGACGTTCACTCTGTGACCTTCTTTGCGGATGGTGATGAGATGATACAGATCTTCAACATCTTCAATGGTTACTGCACCTCTGTTTTGGCCCTTCTTTGTCACAAGGCCGGAAAGCAGACTTTCACAAAACTCCTGGGCAAAGGCCTGTCCAGGCATGGCTGTGTGCCATGCAGTGTGGCACAATAGCGCAGTTGCAACAGTGCGTTCGTATTTTAAAAGTGTGTCCCCCATGTTCAAACGTCTAACCGACACATAACAGTCTGCAATCCCTCAGAAGCAAAAACACCCGTGTTGGCCGTCTCCCCGGCCCAACTGCACTGTCTAACGAGGTGACCTAGGTATAGTAACATAGGACAGTATTGTGTTAACAGAACCTGTATGGCCTTACACACAGCGTAACGGAGGCGTCCTCGCTGATTTACAGGACGTGCCAGCCCAAGGGAATGACACTTTCTGTCAAGGCGCCGTATGTGGGGGCCCATACCCAACAGCAGTGCCCCAACAGTTATCTCCATTGTGACCAGCTTCGGAAAACAGGGGACTGTGTCACCGCTGCGCAACAAACCTTTGCGGAAGAAAGTCATGATCGGCCAAAATGAGCGAAATGTTTGTGTAACGCAAACCCTGTACGCGTGCCAGAAGCCATACAATATAGGGTGTGACCGCAAGAAAAGCCGGACATTCCGACTCGTTGTTTTTTCACCGTACATTATCTTACAAATGCGGTAATGGATGTTCTCATCACTAAAAACAGGCACCACTGGTCGAGTGTGCTGCGCCAAGTCCCTAGTGAATTGCAATAGATTAAGCAGCAAGACTTTGCCGCTCACCTTTTCTTGGCTTAGACAAAGGGGTAGCCAATGTGGTCTCTTGGCAGGTACAGGGCGAATAATGTCAAGCGGCGCCCTAATCTTTCGAACAACAGGTCGCGTGCTTGCAAATCCTAGATCACGCAGGATACGTGCTAATGGTCCCTCGGTGTTCCCCAGCATGCGTGCAACAACACGGGCACGCCGTTCAAGCTCTTCCCGGCTAGGATGACCATGCCAGTAGCGCAGTGCATCCTTCAGTAGCAACACAGCCAACGCTGTTGCGTTCAGGCTTTTGTCGTTCTTGTCAGGATTTGTGGTAAACTGTTTGTTGTACCAGTTGTCCATCCACAACACAACCCACTGTTGGCGTATTTTGTTCCATGTAGTCTGTAACCTGACTGTGGCCTTCTCCTTCAGCGAAGGTGCGCTGTATCGCGCCAGACCTGACCTTGCTAAAATGCGACGCTGCGCCCTACTTCCCTCTACCGCAACAACTGACTTTGGTTTTCCCTGGTATGGAGCTGCGCGGTGGCGCATCAGCAAATAAAGGCGCCAGGCGTCCCCTATCAAAACACCAACCCATCTCTTGCCTTCTGTCGCAATCGCCTTTTCAACGCTGCAACGCGTCCGTTCATTTTTGCGCAGACGCAGAAAAAACACAAACAACAATCACGCGCCCTTGTCCCCCTGTCCACAGTTCTTCTGCCGTGTGGTACAGCGGTTCCTCTGAGCAAACATCGCGGAAAACTCCAGATGCTGTGGCCACTGTCTTCTCAAGGTCCACCTTTTTTCGCAGGGGCATTGCTGCTGTGAAGAATAATTGCGTACCTGTATCTATGTAAAGATCGCTGTTTGAAAAACATTCTTGATTTCAAACATCAACCTGTCACACAGTTTTCGCGCGACCAATTATTCTGTCATTCGCTTGTCGCATGCACCATTTTCGGTTAACTGTAACTGTCTGGTGATCCCACATTTGACTAGTTAATCCTGATTGCGGTAGCCAGTTGCGGCGCGCTACCATCGCTGTTGGGCAGTGAAGCCAGCGGTGACCACAGTATGAAAACTGGAGATGCCGGCGGGACCTGTGTGGCCGCCCATGCAGCAGCGCCGCATCAAGGGAAGGCACATGCTTTGTAGTTGGTGGATCTGTTGCATCTTCGGTTTCTATGAGCGCTTATGAGATCCATTGCGCGAGGCCTCGCGCAATGATCACCGAAACTTTAATGTTTCTCATGCGCCGTTCCATGCGCGAGGCCTCGCGCTTGAAACTGCAGTTTGTTCCTGAACATTTATACTTTTCAAGATTCTTGGATACACAATTGTTGAAGTTTATTCGTTGATAGATCCATCTCTATCACGCAATCCTGATAATGGTACTAAGTTACGTGTATAAATACGACAGTTTTCCATTTTTCGACAACCTGCCTAATGCGTCGTGCTGTAGCACATGAATCTGACAGAAATGAACGTCTTTGCGCGAGGCCTCGCGCAAGGAATTGTCACCAAACAATACCTTTCCCTGTCTCACCCATGGGACACGTCATTCTTATAGAAATATTTATTCCGCCATACTTGTTTGCGACGGTTTTAAAGTATCCATCAAAACAACTATTTTTTGATGCCTTTGGAAACCTGTCATTTTCCTACCTTTTCCTTCGGTTTTGACCATGCAACTTGAGCCGCCTAAGACAGAAGGCACAAGTGATGGTACACCTGTAATGGTTAGGCATCCTGGCCCTGACACCGGTGTTCGTCTCCTGTTTCTTGGCCTGCACCAAGAAGCAGTCGTGAATATCACAGGCAGGTGCATGGACCACGCCACACTTCTCGTCTCGGGAGTCGCACCAGAATCGGGCCTTGACATTGCTCATGTAGCGGGCATTCTTATGGTTCGGCCCTTGTTCAGAGGGTCGAAGTCCTTGGTAGTCATCGCCATGGTTGCCGAAATTGCAGCCCTCAAAGTGGTAAGGTCACTCTCCTTCTGCAGTGCCAACTCCAGTAGGAGTACTAACAAGTGCTCTTAGGTGAGGTTTCGTGTTTTGTGTTCGGCGGTTGCCCGAGAATCATCCAAGACGTCTCGAGAGATCTTCACCACAAGCCAGAAAAGCAGTTTGTGGCTGCTGTAAGAAATCGGGTGTTAGTGGGCCCGTCCAGTGGTCCAAGCCGGCCAAGAGTTCAGAGATACGCGCAGCTCCGGGGTTGTTGGGCAACATAGCCAAGTTCTGGAGCTCAGTCTGGATGGGTAGGTTAGTCTGATAAGAGAGATACTGCCTCTCAAGGGCAACCAACACAACGGGCAACGTGGCGGACTTCGTCATGATCTGCTTCACTTGCTTCTGCAAGTACTTAGTCTTGTGGGAATGCAAGAGCAGGTCCCACTTCACCCTCCCAGTAACGTGGGTTTGGGCGGTCATCCTCAAGAGCCAACCAAAACTCTTCGCGAACTCGCTGAGGTTCTTTCCAGTGAATTGAGGCAGCGTCACCACAACCTTGGAGGAGGCAATACCCTTGGCCTCCTAGGAGCGATACCTCTCTTGGCGCCCCCTATTCCTTTTCCTCCCCATCTTCTTGCCGCTCGGGTTTTCGGGGTGCTCAAGATTGTCGTCCTCAGAGGGTGAAGCTGACAACGGGGATGGCGGTTCATCGTCCGAAGCATCACCACCCAGTTCACTGGAGGTATACTTAGGCGGCCGAAACAGGTACACTTTTGTAGCGCTGTCTTTTTAAAAAAAATACCGAGAAATGAGGCGGGTTATTTCAGTGATTTACCCTCTTTTTCTGGCCCTGATATTTTACGAAATTTTTTGCAGTAAAAGCAGGTACTTTGTTCAAGACGTTGAAACAATTTGGGCCCTGCTGTTTTGTTGAGTATTTTCATCACACTGAGTGTCCATTTTTTGAATGCGTTTTCTCTCGGAGTGTTGAGGCCATGAGTCCTTTCATCAACCCTGTGCTGGTTGTAGATGCCTCCGTTGGGCACTGAACCCAGCACAGAGCTTGTCCGGGGAGTGTAATGGACCTCAGCACATTGTACAAAAATACATACACGCGCGCTCTGCTTTGCAGAATCTGCAGCGCACGCACATTGCAAAACTTAAAGCATCGCTGTGCGTACTTCACAATTTTATTCTGAATTTAATTGTAAAATACTGTATTGCATTGCTACAGATGCATGGGATGAAATTACGTTTTCGAATTTATGTTTGTCGTGTTTGAGATCATGGGATTTGGGGAATCAACGCTGATTTGTAAGATGTCATAAAAACAACCATAAGTCTGATTACAATCCCATCCATCGAGTTCATCTCGGAGACACATGGAATCGAACTCGCTGCGTCAGGGAAGTCGGCGACAGGAGCAGATTCCGACGCAATCCAGTGGGACGACGCCATCCAGTATGGTGTATCCAGGGTCTGGCAGGTATTCATCTGCAGCTGCAACGCATGGAGGGTCGTCAGATCACGAACCCGCTGAAGTTAGTTTGAAGGTTGAGGTATGGGAGTTGCGCTACGAGGTGTTGCGCCTCGCTGACCGACAAGGAGAGCTCGAGATTCAGCTACGGCAGGAGCAGCGACAGAGTAACAAGTTGAGCAAGAGATGACAAAGAGCTCCGGCTAGCACGTGCCAAGGTGGAGCAACATCGTAAGGAACGTGATTCGGCGATGGAGCAAGTCCGATCACTAGAGCGGCGCAGAGAATCACAAAAGCAGGAGCTGGAGGAACTACGGAGTCGCCTACAGGCCTTACGGGCCAAGCTTATCGCGCCAAACAAGAGTATGACCGACGTACAGTGCCGCAGAGGAGGGCGTCGTGTTCAGCGCGCCAAGGAAGCAGCGCGCCGCCAAGGACATGACTTCGAGTTCGCGAATTCGAAGGAGGCCGATTGACAGTGAGACAGGGTGTGAGACAGGGTGACCGTGAATTCAAGTCAATGGTATAACGTTGTTTGTTTTGTTTGGTTTTCGTGCAATTTTATCTGCTTGGACCTTCTATGGCTATAGCTCTGAAGCTTGCAGTGCATGGTGGTGGCTCTGAGGGCCCAGCACCCATTTATGTAACACAGTGTCCGTTTCGGCCTGATTGGCCAACAGGGAACTTTTATGGGGAGTCCCCTCGTTTACAGAGGTGTGAGGCCTCAGGTGGCAGCGGCCTATTGGCCCAAAGTGCTGGGGCAGAAGTGAAAGCCTGCCACCCAAGCCTGTGAGGTGGATGCCACCGGCTGGTGGTTCCCTGTTGCGACGCCACGGTGGTGTGCACCCAGAAAGTTTTTTTCTGGTTTTTGAAGCTGAAAATGCGTTATGTAGGGCTAAGGTGCACCTGGAGGTGCAATCCCAGCGTCTGCGGTGTCACGGCGTTGAGTTTTGCTTTGTGTGTGCTGTATTCGCGCCCTGCACGCTCCAAGCCAAGCGCGCCTTTGGAGTGTTTGCCTTTTGTCTTATACCCCACGCATATTCTCTGTGTGTTTGTTTTGTTTGTTGGTTAAATACATTGAGTTGGTGAGTACACACCAGTGTTTCTGTTGATGTGATGTAACTGATATATTCTGATGCAGGTAAATGATTCGTGCATCTGAAGTTGAGTTGTGCGTCGACGCTCACTCAGGGTCTCTGAGGTGTTCAAAACCTCATTTGCTGTTTATCTGCATCCACGGCCTTCGTCAGGTTTTCCATGGAGTGTTTTAAAGAAGGGTGTTTTGAGGTTCACGATTTTGCAAGTTGAGCTCCACAGGCCACGACAGGTGTGATACAGCTCAGAGCGCACTACGGGCCTTTTGTTGTATATGCCCTTTTTCTTCCCTTGCTCTGTGGAGTGTTGGGAATCAGAGAGCCAAGCAGAAGCATCAAAATAAGCAATGAATGAAGTAATTTATACTATTCGCCAGAGTGATTTGTGTTTATTACTAAGGGTTCCACACTGATTTTGTTGCTTCAGGGATGACAATTCTGCTTGGTCGTTTTGCTCTGAATGCTTCTCAATCTGCCACGGGCTTTTGGGACAGATTTTGTTTTATTAAACACTCTTTGCAGTGGGTTTCTGCAGCCCTTGTTGCAGCGGGCTGATTTTTTTTAAGTAAGGACTGTTTGATTTGTGTGTGGTAGTAGATAACATGTCACCTTTTGTAGGTTTGAATCCAGAGTTTCGAGTATTTTCATCACACTGAGTGTCCATTTTTTTGATGCAGTTTTCTCTCGGAGTGTTGAGGCCATGAGTCCTTTTATCAGTCCTGTGCTGGTTGTAGATGCCTCTGTTGGGCACTGAACCCAGCACAGAGCTTGTTGGGGGAGTGTAATGGACCTCAGCACATTGTACAAAAATACATACATGCGCGCTCTGCTCTGCAGAATCTGCAGCGCGCGCACACTGCAAAACTTAAAGCGTCGCTGTGAGTAGTTCACAATTTGATTCTGAATCTAATTGTAAAATACTGTATTGCATTGCTACAGATTGATGGGATGAAATTACGTTCTCAAATTTCTGTTTTGTCGTGTTTGAGATCATGGGATTTGGGGAATCAACGCTGATCTGGAAGATTTCATACAAACAAGCATAAGTCTGATTACATTCTCCATATAGAAGGATATTGCACTACACGTTCTGTTAAGTGTAGGTTAATACGCCTTTTTCCGCACTGCATTGCGAGGCCTCGCAATACCAAGATTTGGTTTTTGTTGTTTCTGCTAAGACTGAACGCATGCAGAATTTGCATCTTGCTAATTACGCCAAATAACATGGTCCGGCAAATGCGAGACCTCGGATTCCGGTTCAAAATGTTCAAAAAAGGTGTAGTTTCACAAATCGAAATGCGAGGCCTGGGAATAATGTAGCTTGAAACAATAAAATGGGCAGATTAACCAACTACACAGCATGTACATTCCCTTTGATGCGGCGCTACTGTATGGCCGGCCCTACAGGTCCCGTCGGCATCTCTAGTTTTCATGCTGTGGTCACGGCTGACTTCACTGCCCAACAGCAATAGTAGAGCGCCGCAACTGGCTACCGCATTTCGGATTGACAACAGAAATGTGGGACCAGTTGACCGCTAGAAGTAAGCGAGAATGTGCACGCGCGAGGCACTGGCGCGCAAGGATCGGTATGCGCGTGTCGCGTGTGCAGCGCTGTTTTTCAATGTTCTTAGCCGCATCAACTTGTTCTGGGGCTGACGTCCCCCAGCGAAAGTATTTACAACAACATATTATGATATGTACACGGTTGCTCCGACGGTAAGGTTAGATGAATGCTGAGTTACCCTGGAGGGGAGGGGGGGGGTTCAGGAAGGGGCAGAAAGCTGAAGGGGTCGAGAGGAGGGGACAGAAAGTCGCTGGATAGGCAGAAAAAGTTTCGGATGTCCCGGGAGGCGCTAGAGTTGGGGGGGGCAGGGGCAGACGGACCTGGGCACCTAGTAGCGGTGGGCCTAGAGGGGAGAGGTAGGCGTGTTTGACGGTAGCGTGCCTTGGAGTATGGGGGTGGGAGAGGGGGAGTGGTCTTGGCGCGCTTTTGGATCGCCCAAACGATTGTGGTCTGATGGGTTTTCTGATGATTGAGGGCGTTTTTGTGGTTGCCGTGGGCGTGAGTGCTGAGGAGGGCGGGGAATGGCCGAGGGGGGGGGGGGGGGGGCGTGGTGCGGATGCGCGGCTGGATGGGTGTTTGGAGTTTTTAGGCGCGCGACGAGTGGCTGGTTGTGCTTTGGCTGACGCTGGCTTGGACGGTTTTTTCAAGGCGTGTTTCGGGAGAGGCCGGGGATGCTGGTATGCGGGGCGGGTCCGAGGGGGCATGCGGACGGAGGTACTGAACGCACCGTGCGAAACTGAGAAGGGGTTGAGTGGGTAGGGGGGGTGCGCCTAAAGTATTGGGTCCCAAGGGAGAGGATTCGAACACAGCCAGTCATGTGTTTGGTGGACAGCCTTGTCCAGGTGCTTTACGCGTTCCTCTAGGGCTAGGCCAAGCATGGCCTTGTGCTCGGCGCGAGTGGAGCCCGGGAATGGCTGGGAGAGGCAGGATCGTAGGGACTTAGGCACCAGAGTTCTCATGAAGTTCCTGCGGTCAGCCTTTGAGGCTCCAGAGAACCACCAGTGCAGGACAATGGGGCTGAAAAGCGGCCCCCAGGAAGAGACGTATGCCTGGACGTGCTGGTCTAACGCTTTGCAGAAGGCCAGGCAGGACAGAGGGTCGAAGGGATGGTTCTGTACGCACCTGGAAAAGTGGTACTCGTGAAGCATATTGCTCCACTAGTACCCCTGCACAGTGTAGCACCCGGACGCCAGTTTGAAAAACAAGGACGAAAACCAGGAAGCTTTATTGTACAGGCTGAAGCTGGGGCCGACCGCTATGTTGTTACGGGAATGCTGCGGCAGTAGGTGGCGGAATTGTTGCGCCTTAAAATTGTGGAGGACAGGCAGGTGGTGTACCGCCACTGAACCCAGGGGGGGGGGGGAGGTCTTGGGTAAAAATCAGGCTGTGAGCTGCCCATTTAGAGAAATGGTCGCAGATTTCGTTGCCAATAAGATTGGCGTGACCTTTAATCCACATGATGTGGAGGGGGTTGGTGATGAGAAGTAGGGCGCTGTGTACGGCGACGGTCCATGTGTCGTCTTGGAACGGGCTGGGCCTATAGACTTGGCACTTTTGAAGGGTGGACACCACCTGTTCGTTGTCGTTCAACAAACATACTTCGTATCGGGAAAGCTCCCTGTGGATCCAGCGAATGGCTGCTACCGCCCCCCAGAACTCCGAACCCAGAGAAGAGGGATGCGGTGAGAATAGGCACAGGACTCTGGTTGTGCCGTCAGGCAGAAAGGCCGTGACGGCGGCCGCATGGCCGGACTCACGTGAGGAACCATCGGAATAGAGCCACACCCGCTGTAGGCCGGGGGCCGGCGGCCTGGTTAGTGCCTCCGCGGCATCGTGGTATCCCCATTCGTCGAGAGACTTCTTCTCTAGGTAGTGTTGTGCCTGCAGAGCAAAGACATGGCCGTGTTGGCTGATCCCCAGTGCGTGCGCGTTGTGCGGTGGCGCTGGGGTTTCGGGGATGGTCTCTTGAGGGCGCAAAAATTCAGGGACTAGCTGGAAGTGAGAGGGGCGGGAGTAATCCATGACGGCGTGGCATGGCATGTGCAGCGCTGTGCTGGCAAGAAATTTTCTTTAACTGTAGCATTACAAGTGCCTTTTTTTTTAATTGTTCAATTCAAATATACTTTTTCAATTTTTGAGATGATAGTCAATGCTACGCAACACTGCGCATGGAGCGTAGAGGGAGTTGGAACGGACTGTCAGGCGATTGCGAGCGCCCTGTGCAATGGAACATGGACATACCACTCACCGATCCCTATGGGCTGCTGTTGAAAGGAAAAAGAACGGTGCTGTTTTCGTTTTTGATTCTGCGCGCTTGTTGCGAATGAACGGGAAGACACGGCACTCACTTCACAGACTGAAAGGCAGACCAGAGAGCCGAGGGGCAAATCACTTCAAGGAGGAGTTCTTTAACCTATACAAAATCTTGCGCTTGCGGTGCACACCCCAACACCAGGACGAGGACGCCCCCGGTTTTGCCTCTATCGGGCGGCAGAACAAGCGCCAGCTGCGCAGGAAAGCACTGGTTCGGCTGCGAGAGGAAACTATGAAGCATGGTCCGAGAGAAACATGCTTGAAACATACCCTGGGATGGAGACCTGGCAGGTTTGCGTCTGGATCAACAATTGCTACATTAAGCTGTATGGAACACATCCAACGATCCGGAATCAGTCGCAAAATTGCACAGCGCTTTGCGTCGTTGAGATTCCGTGCAGGCCGCTGTACTTCAGAGGACACCCAACCATAGATGTCCTCATCGGCAGCATTGGCAATGTGGCTGCGGCGCTCGTTAGAATGAAACGGTGCTTCCTTTGAATAGTGACAGATCTGGGCGTACTTGCGGACAGACCAGTGCCAATATTGAGCATCAGGGCGCCGCTGGACATCGTGCGAGATCTATTTTCTTGCGGCAGTTGCCGCGAAAGGTGCACAGGATTCAGGCTGTTGCTGATCACGGTAGGACGGCGATGGATCGACTGAAGAGTGTGGTATGTAAAGCTATGGTGAACCTTCTGCAAAACTGGTGTCCGCTTGTCCTCTACTGTGGGTTTCTCCTGAAGCAATACAACTGGTCCGGAGGACACCCAGGCTCAGCCATCGACGCCCATCATGTTCTCTGACTAGTGTTCGTGCTTTTGACAGAGCTTGCAGGGCTATAGCTGACCCACTTGTGTATGTGAGTACCATTGGTTTCGCCTTAATGCAATGGCAGGCGTTCAACAGCGCCCTGCCCAGATTGAGCTATGGTGAAGAGTTTAGCGGAGTTATGCTCAGTTCACTGGGGTCCATGAGAGACAGACACACTTGGGCCGTCACACCGAGCGACGTGGAAGATTTGATCGTCCAAGTGTGTCCTGCCAGAATTAACAGCCGCCTCGTGGTCAGTGGTTTGTTGTCCGACATTGAAACACAGGTTTGACGTTTGAGGTTTGATTTTGCGGGTACTAGACGCCTTTCGGCCCCGGGGGGCCACCTGGTCGGGCCAGGTGATATCCTCCCCACCGGGTCCTAGTGGGGGGCCCTGCAAGACGCACCTCCTGCCTGGTGGCGGAGTCCCCCGGGTTCACAGGTCTCGGAGCCCCGTCCCTCCCCGGCTTCCCCGTTTCGCCAATCCCCAGTCAGTGCATCAATTCGCAGCCGTGGCTGCGGGCGCTTACCCGGCGCGTCGCCCCCCTAATGCGTGGTCGCCCGGGGCGCCGGCGCCGCTGGGCCCGTGCTACTGGCTTGTCGCCAGTGGGACACCCTTGGGCTAGCGCGGAGGCTGCCTTGCCTAGGGGTTGGGGCGTGGCGCTGTGCGCCACTACTGCCTTGGCGGGTGCAGTGCCCCGTACGTGTGTGCGCGGCGCTCGCGGCCGGTTCGGGGGGGCTCGGGCAGGTACCTGGTGTTCTGTCTCTCCCGTTTCCCCCTTCGTGCCCCTCGTGTCCCGCGCTGCGTCTGGCGGGCCGTCCCGTCCGGGTGTCCCTTACCCTCGCTGGCTGGTACGCCATTCCACGCGGTCTTTGCGTTCCGCGATCTTGGTCCGGTCGCCCTTCTGGTAGTCCCCGCGTGCCATTTGCAAGTGTGTGCGCTCGCGCCCCCGCGGCGTCCGCTCCCCCCCCCCCTGGATGGTGTGGCGTGCGCACCTCGCGCGGTCCCGACACTCGGCGCTGGTAGGGCCGTTCCACGTGGTCCGTGCCCCTCCGCGTGTCCTGCCCCGGTCCCTTTCTCCGTCTGGCGTGCTTGGGGGGGGGCGGTCGGGTCCCGGTTCCCCCCTACCTGGCTTCGGGCTGTGCGCCCCCCGTGTGGCGGGTCCGTGGCGTTCGTGTGCCGGGGGGCGGGTTTGGGGGGGGGCGGGTAGGATGGGGGGTCGCTCTGCCTCGTTCCGTCCCTCTGCCTTCCCTGGGCAGGCAACAAAACGGGTGTCACTGGTGAAGCGGTATGGGGTGCTTCACCCATACCCGCTGCCCAGCCTGTGGCGCTCTTCGCCAGGCCAGATCAGGAATTTTCCTGCCGATGCTACGGCATCTTGATTTCTGTGGGATTTCTGTAAAATACCCCAGAAATCGACATTTTACGTCTTTTTTGGGCTGGCGACGACAGTCGTCGCCTGCGCGACGCAGCTCCAGAACGAGGATTTACTCCTCGATTTCTAAAGATTTTAGGCACTTTTATTATTGTTTTATCGTTTTTAGGAATAAAAGATTATAGCGTGACCTTTTTCGCGGCGTTCCGCGAAGGTCCATTTTTACGAAAAGTAGCGCGTTCACGCATTTTTCAAAAAATGCTGAGGCGATTCCAGGAATCGCCCAGACGCCTATGGCGTAGCCCAACAGTGGGCCTTTTCATATGTAGGTTGAATTGGCACAGAAACGCGTCGCGTCGCTTACGCTACGCGTTGGGGGGAGACGCGCAAAATGAGTGTTCTTGACTCAAAAATCATTTTATTTCATTGTTTTTCGCCCAAAAACCACTGGTTGGCCCAGTTTGGGCAGGATCTCAGTGGAGATCCTGATGGCGACGCCTCGTTGCCGTCAGATTTTCTGATGGCGGCGACGCCGTCGCCTTCACTTCGTCTTCTTTTTTATGCTATTTTATAGTATAGAATTGTTACTTGTACATATTACTTGTCTACATATTTTCTTTGTCTACATATACCTTCATCTCCTTGCCCAGGACGCCAGATTGTGTCATGGCCGAGGCAAGGATCACAGAATCCTTTGGACAATCGTGAATGCAAGTGGAAGACTTCGCCTTCATGGGTTTGGGGTTTTGAGGTGTGCATGCCGAAGGGAAGCTTCGAGGTCGCCCCCTCCCCCCAAATATCCTTCAAAAGGATTCTGCCGACGCCAAGGCCACCAAGGGCGTGTGACGGCCTGCGGACGGCGACGACGCCCAGACTGCAGGAGTACGCGGATCGCTGATCGCTGTTCGCTGGGAAACTGCAGGAGCTAAGGTCAAGGGCATCAACGCGATGAAGGACTCCGACGATGGATAAGACCATGACTTCCCCATGGACCCTATGGAGCCCCCAAGTCCAGCCCGACGCAGCTGGGCGACGACCACAGCGACGACGACGACGTCTGCGAAGTGCACAAGAAGGCGCGTTAATTCGTCGCCTTGGGTTGGTTGATTCGGTCCCACCCTAAATAGGCTTGGGGCGCCTTGGGTAGGAAATGACCCTAAATCCCCCAAATTAGGTGCGTTCATTCGTCACCTTGGGTTGGGAATCGACCCTAAACTGGCACGGGTTGCCTTGGGCAGGAAATGGCCCTAAATTCAGGCTCGGTGGAAGGCCTTGCCTTGGGTTTGACCCTAAATAATTTTTTCCGAATTTTCCGAATTTATTGAATTATTGATTTCCATGCCCATGGAGAAAAAGGGCCAATATGTGCACCTAAGTGCCATCAGTCAGGGCGGAAGGCCCTGCAGCGCCCCTGGTCTGGTCACCAGAGGCTACGAGGAGTGCCAGGGACCAGTGTTGTCGCCTGAGGGGCAATTGCCCTATGAATATTTCAAGATCAAAAAAAAAAAAAAAATTTAATTTTTTTTTACATGTGTGTGGTGCTCCCCCCCATGTAAATTACTCACGAAGCCCCCCCCCCCCCCCACTGTTCTGATGAATCAGTATTGAAACCAGGACACTGCAGGGGTCAGAGCGCCTCCTTGGCCTTGCCTTCCTTTGGATATAGGCAAGGCTTCTAAGGAGGGGGGTGAAGCGGTATGGGGTGCTTCACCCATACCCGCTGCCAAGCCTGTGGCGCTCTTCGCCAGGCCAGATCAGGAATTTTCCTGCCGATGCTACGGCATCTTGATTTCTGTGGGATTTCTGTAAAATACCCCAGAAATCGACATTTTACGTCTTTTTTGGGCTGGCGACGACAGTCGTCGCCTGCGCGACGCAGCTCCAGAACGAGGATTTACTCCTCGATTTCTAAAGATTTTAGGCAATTTTATTATTGTTTTATCGTTTTTAGGAATAAAAGATTATAGCGTGACCTTTTTCGCGGCGTTCCGCGAAGGTCCATTTTTACGAGAAGTAGCGCGTTCACGCATTTTTCAAAAAATGCTGAGGCGATTCCAGGAATCGCCCAGACGCCTATGGCGTAGCCCAACAGTGGGCCTTTTCATATGTAGGTTGAATTGGCACAGAAACGCGTCGCGTCGCTTACGCTACGCGTTGGGGGGAGACGCGCAAAATGAGTGTTCTTGACTCAAAAATCATTTTATTTCATTGTTTTTCGCCCAAAAACCACTGGTTGGCCCAGTTTGGGCAGGATCTCAGTGGAGATCCTGATGGCGACGCCTCGTTGACGTCAGATTTTCTGATGGCGGCGACGCCGTCGCCTTCATTTCGTCCTCTTTTTTATGCTATTTTATAGTATAGAATTGTTACTTGTACATATTACTTGTCTGCATATTTTCTTTGTCTACATATACCTTCATCTCCTTGCCCAGGACGCCAGATTGTGTCATGGCCGAGGCAAGGATCACAGAATCCTTTGGACAATCGTGAATGCAAGTGGAAGACTTCGCCTTCATGGGTTTGGGGTTTTGAGGTGTGCATGCCGAAGGGAAGCTTCGAGGTCGCCCCCTCCCCCCAAATATCCTTCACTGGCATCGTTCTGGTCATGGCGGGCGTGGTCCCCATACCACTCCGGTTTGTGCTTGCCCGCCTTCTCTGGGCGCGATCTGTGCGGCGTCTTGGCGCGTTGGCGCGGGCTCGCTTGTTCCCTGCGGTTCCTGTGAGAGCCGGCGGCTGGGGCTTGGGGATGGGCCGTGCTCCGGCTCCTCTCTCAGGCGGTGGGAGGGGGGACCATCCCCCCTGCCTCGGGGGGTGGGGGCCGGCGCCCCCGCGGCTTGCGGGCCGGTGGGGGGGGTGAGTGGGGGGGGGGGGGGTCGCGCCGCGGCCTCCCCGCTCCCCCTCTGGGGGGCGGCCCGCGGTTCCCTACCCTGGCCCCCCTGTTGTCGTCGGCGCACCCCCCCCTCCCGCGTGCGCCTTCGGTCGGGGTCGAGGGGCCGCCCCGGGGGGGGGGGGATGAGGGGCGGCCCCTGGACCGCTCCCCTGGGGGCCCCTTCAGACCTGAACCCCCCCCCTGCCCTCCCCGAGTGGGCAATGGTCATGGGGGGGGTCATGGGAGGCGCGGCCCCAATACTGTTCTGGTGCGCCGCCGTGCGCCGGCCCCCGGCTTGGTCCGCGCGCCGCTCCGGCGCGCTGGTGTGGGCTCGCCTATCGGCCGCGACCCCCGCGGGAGCAGGCGGCTGGGGGCGCTGGGGCGCGCGGTGTGCAGGTCCAGCCGCATCCCCCCCCCCGCGTCGCGGTCTCTTCTTGGGGGAGGGGGGGCGTCCCCCCGGCTCCGGGGGGCCGGAGGGTCGCTCCTGTGGCCCTCAAGCTGGGGGGGGGGGGGAGCGGGGGGGGAGGGTTGGGGGGGCCACTCCCCGGCCCCCCGTCCCCCCGCCCCGTCAGGCGTCGGCCTGCCATCCGTTGTCTCCGGCGCGCCCCCCCGGGGTATACTCGTGCTGTGGGGGTTGCCGGGCGGCCGCGGCTGTCTGGCGCGGCCCGGTCGGCCGCCAATGGGTCAGTGCGGCGGGGGGAGGAGGGAGGGGGGGGGAACCCCCCCGCCCTGCTTTGCGCCCCCGCCTTCCCCAGGCCGGCCTCTGAAGGGGCCGCTCCGTTTGCGCCATCCTGGGCGCCGCCGCTCCGCCGTCGGTCGGCAGCGGGCAGGGCGGGAGCGTGCAGGCGGTTCACCGGGGGCGCTTGCCGCGGCCGCGGTGCCCCCTCATCCTGGGTGCAGCGGCCTCTTCAGGGGGGGTGCAGGGCCGCCGTCTCTTCGGTCTGCCTCCATCTGCTCTTGGGCCGGGGGGGGAGGGGGGGGGGAGTGAGGGGGGGCCCCCTGGTCCGCTGGCGCCGCCCCCTGACGGCCGAGGGGGGGCGGCCTGGAGGTCCCTGCCCCGGGGGCCAGCCACCGGCTGGGGGGTCGCACTCTTCCCCTGCCCCCCTCTACCTAGAGCCTGACCCTCGTGCAGGCCCTCGCTGGGGTCCCTTGCCCCCCCCGCCGTCGCTGCGCGGCGCTGGCCGGCCGGGGGCGGCCGTGAGGGTTAGCGGTCAGCGGTTAGCGGGCTGCGGGGCAGTAGGTTCCCCTCCGCGCTCGTTGCCTCCGCCCTCCCTCCCCCGGGAGGTGGCGCGCGCTCCTCCGTCACGCCGTATCGTGGGGGGGGGCGTGGGTCGGGGGGCCCAGCTCCCCGCCCCACTCTCTCGCGTCCGCCGTCTGGGCCGTCACCTGCGGCGCCGCTTGTGTGGGGGCTTGGGCTGTGGCGGTGGCGGGTTGCGCTGGCGGTAGCGCCAGTGGGCCAGGGCGCTGCGCAAGGCCCGGGGGAGCCAGTTGTTGGCGTCTGCGTCCGCGATGCGGAGCACCGCCCCCCCTTCCAGGAAGGCCGGCCACGTCGGCCCCGGGTCGGGCCACGCCGCCCGGATCACTGACCTGAGGACCCTCTCGTGGTCCTCTGGGGCTGCCCGTCCCCCCCGGGGGTACCTCCTGGTTTCCTCCGTCCCCCTGGAGGAGCACGGCATCGAAAGGCCGGTTCCTCATCCCCCTGGTGGTCCCCTGGTTGGCCCAGCTCAACCACCCGTACACCTCCCCCACCAGGGGGAGGGCCTCATCCGCCAGAGGGTTCGGGACCGTGCCCCAGTCCCGGTCCCAGGGCCGGACCCCCCCCGCCCCTCGCGCCAGCTCCTCCTGCGGCCCCTGTGCCTGCGGCACCGGTGCCGCGCACCGCCCCCCCCCCCCCCGCCGAGGCCATCTGCGCTTGCTCCGCTCTCGGTGCGGGGGGGGCCGGCTGGTGCTGGGGTCGTGGGCGTTGGGGGGGGATGAGCTCTCCGGCGTCGGGGTCGATGTTGTAGAGGTGGTGGTGGTGGTGGTGGTGGTGGTGGGTGTGGTGCGCCGGCATCTGTTGGATGCCGGGGGGGATGCACCGCACGGGCTGCACGTCCGGCTGCGCCCCCCCCCCCCCCGCCCCCCTCCCTTCGACCCGCCCCCCCCCCGGGCTCCCATGCCCCGTTGCTCCTGTCCCTGGGGGCCCGTGGCACCCTTGCCCTTGCCCTTGGGCCCCCTTCCGGCCCCCACGCCTCTGTCCCCCTGCCCGTGCTGTGCGTCCCGCCCCCTGTCATCCACGCCCTGGCCTGCCTGCTCGCCCACCGTCCCTCGCTCCGCTCCATGCACCTGGGCGCCCTGCCTGCGCCCCTGCGCGCCCTTCCCGTGCCCTGGCCCCTTCCCGGCTCCCTGCCCTGTGTCGCGCCGTCCACTGCCCCCGCTCTGCCCCCCTCTGCTGCTGCAGGCCTCGGTGCCCCGTCTGTGTTTGCGCCCTTGCTCCTTGCCGCGTGTACCCTGGCCCGCTCCCTGCGCGTGCCCCTGGGCACTTCCCCTGTCGCCTCCTGTCCCACGCTCCGCGCTCCCGTGGCTGGCACGCAGCTCTGCCTGCGTGCCGTCCCCTCCTTCCTGGATCACGCGCCGGGCGTCCCGCTGCCTTTGCAGCTGCGGCAGCGTGACGCCAGGCGGCGAGCGCTCGGGCGCCGGGAGGCGGACGTGCCGCGTCTGCCCCGGGGGGAAGGGCTTGGGGGGGAACAGCTTGGGGGGGCTGGTGTGGGTGTGGGTGGGGTTGGCGTGGGCGCGGTACTTTGCGCCCTCCCTGCCCACTGCTGCTGCTGCGGCGGCCGCCGGCAAGGCGCCCGTGGCCCCTGCGGGGTCCGTCCCCCGCTTTCGTGGCGTGCTTGGGGCCGCGGCGTGGCCGGCAGAGGCGGTGGCGCGGCTCGCCGGGGCCGCGGTTGCAACCCCTCGCGCACCCTCCCCGCTCCCCTCTGGGGCTGCGGCAGCCCTCGGCGATGCGCCCGGTTCCTGCGGCGGGGCTACCCCCTGTGTCGGCGGCGTGCCGGGGGCCGCGGTCTCCGCTCCCCGCGCGTCTGGGGCCCCCTCCCGGGGAGGGGCGGCAGGGCTTGCTGTTTGGGCGGCGGGGGCGGTCACCTCGGCTGGCTCAGGCCCCTGGGTCGACGGTCCTCCGTCAGCGGAGGCCGCCCAGGGGTTGTCCAGCCGGCGGCCCGACCGGCACCGCCCCCTCCGCCAGCCTCCGCTCCTCGCGCTCCGCGGGGGTCTCCCCCGCCCATTCCGGGGAGACGGGGGAGCGGGAGCGGGACCGGCGGTGGTGGCGGTCGTCCCGCTGGTTGGAGCCATCGGGGTCTGACATCAATGTTATCCTGGTAGGCATGCGTGGTGGCAGGTGCGCCCTTCCCACTACCTCCCGGTGCATCAGTGTCGTGCCGTGGGCAGTGCTGTGCAGTGCTCTGCAAGGGGGAGGGGGGGAGAGGGTGGGGCGCCGGCGGTGGCGTCAGTCCCGTACGGGCGGGGGCCGGCGGCCATCCATCGGCATTGGGAGGGGAGGCGGGGGAGCCACGCGGCCCACGCGTCGCTCCACAGTTCCCAGTCTGGGGCGGGGCTCGGGGCCCTGGGCCCCCAGGGGTCGTCGGGTGGTGCCGGGGGGAGCCGCACTAGATGGAACCCCGTAACGGCGGTGACCTCTTGTGTTCGCAGGAAGGTGTGTACCCCGTCTCGCGCCGCGGGCGCCGGGAGGGGGGGGCGGGGTACGGGTGCTGCCCCATAGAGGTGCGTGGGGGTGATCCCCAGGACCCGTTCCGGGTCCCCGCGGGTCGCGACGACGAGGAAGAGCAGGGGGGTGCCAGGGCGCTCATGCCAGAGGACCTGCCCCCTGTGGTGGGCACTCCTGGTTCTGGAGAGGGGGGGGGACAGGTCTGGGTTGGCCCAGCCGCGGGGCGCGTGCGTCGCCGGCGGGAGGGCAGGGCACTAGGTGGGCTTCCTGGGGAACGCCTCGCACATGATGGCGTACGGGGGGGTCGGCCTGGTGCCGTCGAACACCGGGTTGGTCGGCCAGGGGTGGGCGGGCGCCTCGTCCGCGCCTTCCACAAACACCGTGATTTTGCCCACCTCCAGGGCCTCGTCCGTTGGGTGTAGAAGGTGGAGCGCCGCATCCAGCTCGGACACTCCTCCCGGGTATGTGGCCCGCGCCTGGTTCATGGCAGACCCCGCTCCCGTCAGCCTCAGGGTGTCACCCATTGACAGGGGCCGGCCTGACCGGTTGGACTCGCGCCACTCCATGCAGTGCCCGTACAGGGCCGCCTCCGGGCTGATGAGCCGCGGCTGGATGGTGTTCACGATCCGGTGCATCCCCGGGAGTAGCGTAGGGGCCCCTGCTCCGTTCAGGGCGCGGACGGCTGGGAGGGCGGTCTCGTTGCGAGAAGCCCTCGCACTGCCCGTCGGGTCACGTCATGCGGCAGCGTGCGCCTCATGCGCCTCTGCCACCGCGTCCGCTACCAGGCCCCGGACGGTTGCCTCCTGCGCTTGGCGGCGGGCCCTGGCGTGTCCCGGCCCATCCCCCCGTCGGCGTGGCATGGTACTGCGGGCTCTGCAAAGGGTGGCGGCGGGTGGGGGTCAGGGCGCGAACACGTGCGACAGGTGCGCAACGGATGTGGGGTCCTGCAGGTGCCCGTGGATCCACAGAAGGGCAGCGCCCGCGGGGCCCGCGTGTTCCTGTGAGGGGGCGCGTGCCCCCTCGATGCGCCGGTGCAAGGCCTCCTCCTCGTTGCGCCTGCGCGGGCCCGCAGGAGGCTCGGGCCAGGGGCACGCGGCCACCTGGGCGCACCGCGCGCACCTGTTGGCGCCTGTTGACGGTGGGGAGGACACCGTGTAGCATTCCCCGCAGAGTCGGCAGGTGTGTTGGAGGTGGGAGGGCGGCGCCCAAGGGTCGAGATGGCGGACCCAGAGGTCATCCCACCTCTGTCAGAGGGGGTCCCGGATCTCCAACAGGCGGGCAGGGGAGAATCCCGTGGTCGTGGAAGGCGGCCATGAGGTCGTCCCACGCCGGGCGGGGGTGCCCCTGGGGGGGGGTTGCCATGTACACGTGGCGCCCGGTGAGGTGGGGCGCCAGCGTATCCCATTGGCACCCGTTTGCGGCGTCCCGGTAGAGGAGGGCCAGTAGGGTGCCGTCCGCGACTGCCTCCCACCCAACTCGCAGCCCTTCGCAGCTGTCCAGCTCCTGGCGCAGCGTGGCTGCAAGGTCGGTGGTGAGCATGAGGAGCAAGGGCCCCTGGGTGTCGCCCAGCCGGGACAGGGCGTCGTAGTATACCGGCCCCCCAGTTTTGAAGTGCGCCATGGCGAGCTGGGCGGCCCTGTCCTCCGAGGGTGCCATCGGACGGTGGCCGTGTCGTGTCCGGATTTGCATATCTCTGTAGCCCGGAGTACGTTGGCGGCGTGGAGGACGATGCGGGGGGGGGGCGGGCGTCCTGACAAGTGACGACACGTCCCCAGTCAATCCTTTTTGCGGCCCCGGGGCCGCTTGCAGCCATTCCCCCGTCGCCGCGTCCCACGGGTGGTCAGGTCCCGCCCCGCGGATCACGGTGGGTCTCGGCCGGGTGTCCGGCCCCCATCCCTCGAGCGGGATGGCGGCGTATCGTTGCGCAGGGGTGGCCGGGGCGCGGCTGGCGGTGCACCACGGGCCCCACTCGCGCGCCCACTCCTCACCAACTTTCCGTGCTTCCCACGCGGTCATGGAGCCGCGCCCGATGATCCACGGTGGGAAGAGGGCGTCTTGTAGGTGTTTCGAGAAACCCCCCGGCAGGTCCCGGTACGGGTGGGGGCCCTCTTGTGGCGGGCCCTTCAGAGTGCCATTCACGACACGGAGGGAGGCTACGAAGTCCTTGTCAGGGCGCGGGGGAGGGGGGGGGTGGTCGCCCTCTGCCGCGGTGAGCCCTCGGTGCACCCGGGCTGCCGCGCTTAGGGGCTCGCGGAGGAGTTGCTCCAGCCGGTGGTTGTGAAGCTCCCATGCGAAGTCCCCCAGCTGGAGCATGTGGTGGAGGAAATCGTCCACGGAGGTCCCCCCCGGCGGGTTGTAGCGGGCTATGGCGCGGAGCTGCGCCTCTGCCTCCTCGGGCACCAGCCCAGAGCAGAAGACTTCCGTCCATGTGGCGCCTGCGGAGCGCCACGAGGCCACCCACAGGGCTTTGTCCCCGGCCGGGAGGTGGCAGACCGCCTCGTGTACCTCCTGGCGGTAGTGGGGCCAGAGGAGCCGTGAGTGGGCGCACCCAACCTGCATGTGCACCAGGGTCTCCTCCGGGCCGCCGCATAGAAGGCACGGTTGTTGGAGGACTGCGACGCCGGAGAGGCACTCCTTACGGACGCGGAGCCTGTGCTGCACTGGCGTGTGGACGTCTCTGGCCTGCAGCGCCCGGCGGTTGGTGGCGGTCGCAATGAGGTCCCGGGCGTGGACATAGGCTGTGGCGTGGGCCGCGCCAAGAGGTGTGTGTCCTCGGTGCGTCAGCGCTTGGTCTGTCTGCGCCCGCTGCGCGACCTCGCCGAGCGTCCGCATCGTGGTGGGCCGTAGATCGAGGTGGCCGTCATGACCTGCGACAATGAGTTGGGCGTGGCCAGGGTCCGGGGGCGTGTTCTGCAGGACGGTGTCCTGGGACGCCGCCGAGTCCGCCTTGTGCAGTAGGGCGTCACTGTGGTGCGAGGTGGCTTGGACATACCAGAACGGGTGCCCGGCGTGTCGCCCTCGCGCGCACAGGCCGTCCCGGAACCACTCTAGGGGCATCTGGTTGACCACCTTCGCCGCGCCCGCGGGGACCCCCGTAGTCCGCTCGCAATCCGCGTGTCGCAGGAGGTGGAGGATGACTTTGGCGTCCACCGTGTGGACCCACGGTCGGTGGGCGCCGTATTGCAGGGGGAGGGAGGCGGCCATCCCTTCCCCGTCGGGCACCGTGCCTGAGATGGCCACCGCCCACTTGCGGGTGAGGTCGGCGGCGAGAGCGACGCTGGTGGCGTGTTTGCAGGGTCCGCCCCCCGACGCGTCGGAAGAGGTGTGGCCCCAGGCTTCCGGGATCCAGTAGTACCCGTTCGGGCTGAGCCACCCCGCGTTGAGGTCGGCAGAGTGCCACCGGACGTCGGGGTGGCTGGGGGTCATTTGGTCCACGCTCAGCGCCCTGGTGTCGCCGGGGCTGATCGCCGGGTGGTCGTGCAGCCGGATTTCCGCTCCGGCGATCGTGCTTGCCCAGGACTGGAGTGCCGTGACATGTTCCTTGAGCCACGCCGAGCCTCCGCGCTGGTGCACCACCAGGTGTCCCGTGGCCTCTGGCTGGTCCTTCAGCGCGTGCACTGCCATGTGTGGGTCGTGCAGTAAAGAAGGTCCCTACCAGGACCCGCCCCTGCTGTTCCCCTTCCACCATAACCCGTCACTCCCAGAGTCTTGCTCCCAACCAGGGTCTGCATTTTCCCACAAAAAAAAAGAAAAAAACTCCTTCACACAAGACCCTTGCAATACCCAGCACAATCCAATTCCAAATCCACACTGCAGGCTTCCGTTCAGCACACCGGTTGTCCCACGGTGGCGGGCATGTACAAGAATTGCACCAAAAAGGAAGCTCTGAAATTGGCATATGAACACAAATAAAGTAAAGTTGGGGAAAGAGGTAAACATACACAGACTCAGCCATAGACCCCTCATTCCCTGGAATCAAGACCGTCCCCTGACTCACCAACATGATGCCCTGAACCCAGTCAAATAAGATGGCTAAATGCCATGTGTCAAACGTCACTACATAAACCCCAAAAATGTGTTCACTCCCAAGCACCTAAATCCTAGCCAAACTGGGGAGGTGGCGTGTCATGGCCTAGAGTGGCACTCAGGACTTTGCCCTACCCTGACATAACCTTGGTTGGACTTGGAGTCGATTGGGCTTGGAGAACTGCCCCATGCAGATGACCTCACAACATGGTAAAATCAGGCAAATCACACCATTATGCCCAAAATCAATTTTATGCTCAAAAATGCATACGGCAAATGTTCAAATGCTCAATGCATGTGTCAAACCGGAAAGTAATATAAAGGGTGATATAGACCAAAGGTCCATGCCCAGGAATATCCCATCATTGGCTCCGAAACCCCTCCAGTTATGTACATGACATGCTTCACAAGTCAGCTCATGAGATTGAGACCTAATTTTGTGAGGCCTCGTGTGCCACGCCAAAGTGACCACGTGATCTGGCATATGGTGAGGTACAACACCGAAGCATATGCCAACATATAAGCAACATACCACAGTTCACAGATCTCTAGGCACTTTACTGTTAGCCGACCAGTTGAGCACATAAAACACAAAAATGAGCATAAAATGAGGTCAAAAACATGCAAATAGCGCCAAATTCAAGATAATTACAATAGTATATAACTTCGCTCACCCATGGTACCAACATATGATTCAAAACAACATTATCTGGGAACTTTTGCAAACAATCCCCCCACTTGGATCCCCACATGGATGCAGAGGGACACCTTCGAACCTCCTCCCAACACGCACCATGAAAATGGGAAAATTGATAGTGGCGCTTCTGGGTCGCTCCGTAAGCCCTCCCACATGCCCTATATGAGCGGTACACTTAGTCTAGCGCTATGGAGCTCACCATTGGGACATGGGCAAAGCCCGTGCCACGTATGACTCCATATATCCTCCTACAAACGGAGATATATAACATGGGCGTGAGCATATCGAGGCACATACCATGCATATAACACATACCCTCAAAGAGTGGCTCCCACCATGGTATGCCATGCCCCTCCATGGACATAACTTCACGTTAACAATACGTAGGAACCCAATGGAAGTGTCTATGCAACCCAAACACTCATGCGGTCGACTCGAAAGTCGCAATAAAATATTCGATTGCATGGCCCAAGAGTTGTAAACCACTTTCTACCCTCTTGGCCATTATCCCTTGCTACACCGGGCATTTGTACACACAAAAGGCATTTGATGCTTCCTAAATCAAGTTGAGACCAAGGCAGTTCCAACCTGATTCTCGAAATTGGTATTCCTCGCCGTGAGCCGGAGATATGACCTTTCAAAGTGGCCTCACGAATCAATTTTGTTTCTCCTCTATCTCCAAGAAAAACGAAGGGCATAACAAGAGGAAGGTTGATTCGTGATCAGGGAAAAATGTAGGGCCACTCGAGATTGGTGATATCAAGTGCGGCGATGTTGAAGTCGAAAATCCGATTCTGAAAGTCTGAAAAAATCCGATTAATTTTGCGAGTGTATAATATGAAAATTGCGGAAGCAACAAACCCTTTACTGATGAAATCCGACCCTTCAGCGGGGTTTCTGCCAAAATATCTGTAAATAACAGTTAACCAATCGGTTACCGAAAAATCGCGAGCCAACTGACAGTCGCCGATACATTGAAAATCAGAACGGAAGGCGGAAAAATTACAGAAACTTTATGATAAAAGAACCCTGTTGATTCCTGATATTCTGATATATAAATCTCAGCTGGCGGCGCCTCGGTACTAAATATGGCCGCTCATAGCTGGAATGGCCAAAACTATCACACTATCACATCAGGTTAGGTCAGGTGGATGAGAGAGTATGATATCAGCCAATGGCGCCTTGCCGGCACATAGATACACACCCCAAGTGACCCCAAGATGGCCACGGGGGTCCGAACCGGCTTCACCCCCCTTCTCAGAGCGTTGTATCCGCTCAGAAGTCATTGAAGAGAGGACGGGAGGACCCCATCGGGCTCCACAACCCCCCCCTCCATGTCCCAAGGACACATGGAGGCCCCACACACGTCGTAGGCGTCCCCCATGCCCCAAGGGAGGGGTGAGGACACTCATAATTGGTGCCCTACGCCATATCCGGTCTCCTCTTGATCTACAACATGGACCAAGGGGATCAAAGATAGAGAAACGTCGTCGGTCGACCTAAATAAGTATACCACAATGAAATATATATGTGGAGATCGAGTGAAGGGGGTATATGGCCAATCAAGGCCCAAAAATCCCCGGATGAACGCCCTCACCCGTCCCCCAAGCACAGAAACAAACAAAAATGCCAAGGGGTATCCATTACGGAGCTACTGCAGCCACCAAATGGACCAAACCGTCCTTGACATCCAAAGAAATGTTCTTTTTCTTCACATACTCAATCCAGACCGCAGTGTACCTCGGCACAAAGCTGCTCGGAGGCTCTCACGAATCCCTGGATGCGGCGAATCTCTTCCAACGGACTTTATAAAGCCTCCCCCCAGACGTCCCCGGGTCCGGCTTGTCCGTCAGGATCCTCTCGGCGGTGAAGTCGTCGTCCTCACCCTCGCCGTCCGAGTCCACATCGCCGGCCGTAAACTCGAAGGTGACGGGACGTCCGCTGGGGTCTGGTGCTCGGGGACGAAGCTGGGTGTGGTCGCGGTCCAGGATCTTGTTATCCCCCACACGAACCGCATACACATCCTGCCCGACCTTCCGCACGATTACCCCCGGCACATACCAAGACGCCTGCCGATGCCTGGACAGGACATCCTTGTGGTGCCGCTCCACCCATACGGTGTCTTGGAGAGCGTACTTCTGGACTTTTCCCTGCTTGAAGTACTTGGCCCTCTTCTCATGCTCGTCATGAAGTGCTTTGCTTACCTTGGCAGCTGTGTCGTCCGCCTCAGCCATCATGGTACTTGCATCTCGGGCCACCTTGCCATGGTTCAACCACGGGAGAGTGCGTGACACTCGATCCCGTAGGAACAGGATGCGATGGGGCGACAGTCCAGTGGGCCCCGGAAGGTCATGGTACGCGTGGAGTACTCTCCACAGCAAATTATACCAATTCTGGCCCGGTTCGTCAATGTGCAGCTGGCGGAACTTCTCGAACATCTGCCGCCCGGCCACCTCAGCCCGGCCATTGGACCGGCTGTGGTACGCCACGGTCTTGGCGTGCCGAATCCCCATGTGCTTGCACATCGTCTTGAACCAGGTCCCCATGAATTGACTGCTCCGATCGCTGCAGATGACAGCTGGGACATCAAAAATCGTCAGCCAATGCCTGATCATGGCATTAGCGACGGTCTTGGCCTGCAGACCCACTCCATGCTTGTCCTTCTTGTCCTTCTTCTTGGACTTCTTGCCCGGGACCGCCACGATGTACCCGCTGTGCCTGTCCACCGCCAGGATGACACAGTCGTACGTCTCGCCGTCCACGGTGACCTCAGGCATGGCGAACACATCCATGGCCACGGACCGCATAGGGGCTTCCGGTATAGCCGTGTACACCGGGTTGCCAGCCGTGGAGTGGTTGGGGCTCTTCGTGGCCCGACACACGGCGCAGTCGCTGCAGTACTTGTCCAGGAGGGCGTAATACCCCGGTGGGAACTTGAAGCGCCACTCCAGGTCGTGCTGCATCTTGTCCCGACCAGGATGCATGAGCTGGGCGTTATGCCAGTGGTCAATGAGCTCCTCCATTCGGTTTTCAGGGACCAATAGCTTGTCCTTGAGGAATAGATTATCCCCATCCTCGGTCAAGCCCTCGGGCCATTCGTCATCCGACGGGGCGCTCACGGCATTCCAGTACTTGCTCCAGGGCTCGGATGCCGCATAGTCATCCAACCAGTCCTCTGTGAGCACCGACCTGACTAGCTCTACAGGGGCCACCATCCATTGCTCGAGGGTTTCCTCTCGAATGGCTTGGACTCGGGCGCCCCGGAACTTGGCCAGGTCCGTACGGTTTGCCATCACCACAAAGCACTTGACCCCCTCTTGCTCCATGGCCTTTCCGATCTCGACGATGCGCTTGGCATCCTCGGTCTCCTTGGCGTACCCATGGCTGGATATGTCCATCCAAGCCTTGCCCGCGGAGTAGGCCCATCGACTGAGGCAATCTGCCACACTCCTGTCCTTCCCCGAGACGTATACGACGCTGAGGTCAAACTTGGCGAACGTCTCATGCCATCGGGCCCTCCTTGCCGCCGGTCCCGAGGGGGTGTCGACGTGCTCCTTGTGCCAGCTCTGCAAGGACTGATGGTCCGTACAAACCACCACCGGTTGCAATCCGATGTGGCCAGACCACTTCCTGAGCGCACAAACAATGGCATATGTCTCCTTCTCCCTCGCGGTCCAGGTTCGACGTTGGCCCTCGGCCAGGATCCGGCTCCAAAACGCCACGGGTACGTGCGACCCGTCGTCCCGGACCTGCTCGAGGACTGCACCTACAGCATAGTCCGAGGCGTCCGTTCCTAGCACGAATCCCTTGTCCGGGTCAACCAGGAACAGCCCCAGCTGCCCGAGGAGTCGCTCCTTCAGGCGGCTGAACGCATCTTCGGCCTCAGGGGTCCAGGCAAGCTTCTTCTTGCTCCCCTTCTGGCCATCGAACTTGCCCACCTGCAGCATCTTGTGCAGCGGCCCCGATAGTTCTGCATACATCCGGACATAGCCCGAATAGTAGTTGCAGAACCCCATGAAGGATCGGAGTTCGCTGATGGTCTGGGGCTTCTCCCAGTGGTGAAGGGACGCCAGCTTCCCAGGCATGGGACGGCGTGGCCCGTGACAGAACAAGGGACCCGCGAACTCCACTTCCTTCACCAAGAGTGAGGCTTTGGTGGGCTTGCACACCATGTTTTGCTTGTCCAGCTCGCTGAGCACTCGGCGCAGATCCTTCTCATGCGCTTCGATGAGCTCGTCCTCAGTCATGTCCTCCGTGCCGGACCCGATGATGATGTCATCCACAAAGGGGTCGGCACAATCCCGGACAGGACCAAGTAGGTCCTCCATCATGCACTGGAAAGCAGCGTTGCCATTCTTGGCGCCCATAGGCACCACTTTCCACTGCATGGGCCCCAGCGGCGTCGAAATTGCTGTGCAGGGCCTGGAGTCCGGGTGTAGCGGCATCTGGTGATAGCCGTGTTTCAGGTCTAACACCGTAAAGATCCGCTTTTTCTGTTGCTTTTGGAGGATGGTGTCGATCAGAGGAAGCGAGTACGAGTCGTGCTCGGTTTGCTCGTTCAAACCCCTGTAATCCACCACCAACCTCCAATCGCCCTTCTCCTTCTTGGGCACGATAAAGGCTGGGCTGGCCCACTCACTGTCGGAGGGTTCGATCCAGCCCCGCTCAATGAACTCGGCCAACAACTTCTTCATGGCCTCGGCCCGATCGCCCTGAAGTTGGTACTCCCGATGACGATAGATCTTGGGGTTCAGCTTCAGCTTGATCTTCGCGGTACCAAACCTCCCACGATCTGGAGGGTTCTTGTTGGTGACGCCACTGAATAGCCGCGGATAGGCATTGATCAGCCTCTCCTTCAGATCGGCGACCTTCGGGTTCTCCTGGGCCTCTTCAGCCGCTTGCTTCGGTATCGACACAACCGACCGCACTGCGGTATAGGCCTCTTCCGGGTCCGAGTCCCACTTCTCCTTGTCCGATATGCCGTCTTCATCGTGGGGCGCGCTTTCCACCAATAATCTTCGGAAATTTGCGGCATCGGGCTGGTTCTTGTCGCTATTGGCCCCAACTCTTGAAAAGTCCCACGTCGGCGGGTCCGACCCAACCGGACCATCATATTGGTCCGCGATGTGATCCATGACCCTCGCCACGAACTCATCCTTCTCGTACTTGCCGGTGACCAACATCTTGTCATCCCACCAATGCGGGGATGTGACCATGGCCCGCCTCTTCTTGGCTGCCACGCGGTCGTGCATCCCGATCCGCGTGTAGTTGACGACGTCGTCGATCTCGGCGTGGGACAGGACGTCAATGCCATCCATTGGCTGATCCGTCCCCTCCTTGGGCTCAAACATGACCCTCATGGGCACCGCCTCCACCCTATGGATGAATGCTTCATCACCCGTGGGCTGGGCTTGCGCCCCATCCACCACGAAAGCCTTGGTACCCCACGCTTGACCCGGGGAGGGCATTGATGCACCCTTGGCGTCGATTAACAGCTCCTCCTCTGGCCCGAATGACATCTCGTTCAGGGTGATGGAGTCCAGCGTCGACTTGAGACCTTCCAGCGGACATGGGGTGGATCCTATGCCGGTTATGACCAGGATCCCCTTCGCCCTATCCGCGACGATCTTCTCTACTGTACGTCTGGTATTGTTCAGGGAGCCATGCCAATACATGGGCCCCCACTCCTTCAAACCCCAATGCCTGTGCCAGGCTGAGTCTCCCCGATGCCAATGCCTCCTACACTTCCGCAAAAGTCGGGCATCCCGGGAAGCGAAGACGTCCGTCTCGGGCGCTTCGGCTCCCAGCGTCTGGATCATCCTGTCATACTCCTGCGGCGCCATTCCATACTCCGTGAGCTGAACTCCGCGGTCTCCTCTGGACTCGGCACCTACAGCTTGCACCGCTCGGACAATCCGATCCTCTTCCTCAGCATTCCATTGGGATGATCTGCATGCATAATCCGCGGACAGCCATGTGAGGCATTCATCATCCTCCCGGACCAGCGTTGCGTGATGGGGAAGGGCTCCAATGGCATTTGCCACCATGAAGTCATACCCCATGATCATATCCCAATCTGGAATGTCGGCCACATTCAAGTTCCCGGATAGAGTGCTTCTCTTCGCCAAATCAGGGCGGTTCAAGCACTCATGCTCCCAGAATTCCATACTGATAGTGGCCTCATGGGTGCCACCACCCATAATCTCTCCATTGGCCACCTTCGGGCGTACCGGTCTACGGCTGGGCTGCAGGGAATCTTCCTTGAACAACCCTCGCCGGACCAGGCTCACCTGGGCACCCGTATCCACCAAAACATCCACCACCAACTCCTCTTGTCCGCACCGTACACGCACCTTCAAGTGCAACTGCCGCTCGTCACCATGCGGTGTATGAACGACTCTCACGGCATGCAACTCTAGCACATCTGGCTGCATCAGGACTTCGAGGGTGTGGTCACGGATGGTGTAGATCTTGGGCTGGTCCTGCCCGTCCACGGGGTTCTCCGTGGTCGCTCCTTCCTTCTTGCCACGTCCCTTCCCTATATAAACCTCCCTTGGCAGGGCGCTCCAGGGGTTGGCAGTGGCGAAACTCAGTGGTTTTGGCTCTTCTGGAGCCTTCTTCGGCACCTGATGTGCCTTCGCTTTCTCTGGGAGGCCACTGATTTTCGGAAGAGAGACCTCCGAGGTCCCACCCCCGTGGGGGCTCCTCTAGACATGGCCTGCCGCAGCTCCCCCCTGCTGCGATCTGCTCAGACTTTGTCCACCACGTTGCTGGGCTTTGAGTTGCTCCAACGTCCTCAACATGTCCTCAGCAACCTCCCCGATCGACCTCACGAGTCGGTCTGGACCGGGTCCTCCACCATAGCCTTTTCCTCCACCTTTCCCTTGGCCCTTTCCTTGGCCTTTTCCACCGTCTCCGCCCTTTGCCTTCCAATCGGCAATTCGTTGCTCCTTGGGCTTCCTGTCGGGATGGGCGGCGAAGTAGGTTTTCTTGTCCTCCTCATATACCTTGCAATGCCGGTGGTCATGTGCATGGTTGTTCCCCTTGCCATAGCAGACCCAGCAACCCGTGTGCTGCGATCTGTACTCGCAGAACGAGAGCGGCGGGTTCCCGATCCTCCGCGGTTCTCTGCGGTTCTTGTTCCTGGGGTCCAGGCGGTTCCACCTGGACCTGTCCTGCCCATTCTCCTTCATGTTGTGCGCTACGAACACGAAGAAGTGGGCTTCTTGATGATCACCTGTGGTGGTCGCGGTCCAGAGATCTTGGCCGCTTCCACTCCCTTCCCCCGTGGTGCCGACCGTGTCCCCCTTGACCTCTCGCTGGTGGCGATCTTCTCTATGACCTTGATGTCCTGGGCCTTGTCGATCCTGCACGTGGGCCTCGTTCTTGGCGTTGAGCTTCAGCTCCACCGTGATGTACTTCACGATCTCGTCCAGGCTCATGCGGGCAAAAATGACCTGCATCCTCAGCTTCTCCCCGCGCCTCCACTCCACGTTGTTGAGGCGCATCAGCCTTTGCCCCATGGTGTCGCCGAATACCTCCACGTAGACGGCGTTCTTCAACACCAACATTCGGCTGGACTCACCGAGGCTTCGCCAGAAAAACTCCATTATTCCGGCGTGGGTGTCCTCCGATGCCATGATCCGTACGGCCACGCGCTTCTTTGCTCTCTTCTTCTCCTCATCCTCCACTCTTCTCTTCCAGTACCCGGGGAGGACGCCTTTCAGCAGGTGTCGGATCTCGCTGGCCTCATTCCAGTCCTCCTACAGCTTGAGGCTTCTTCGGTACTTGCGGATGTACCGATTCCATTCTCGGACCCTCAGTTCTGCGCGCTCCAGCGGCAACGGAATGGACCACAAATCCTCCAACTTCTGGTTGGGGGCGTCCACTCGCTCTTCGTCCTCCAGCCACTGGAGGCAGGCCTGCTCCGTCTGGATCACTCCCTCGCGGATCTGATCCCTGAGCTCCTCCTTCAGGTCCTGCGCCAGCCTGTGTGGGAATGTCCGACATACCCACTTGTCCCTTGGCGCTCCCTTCATCTCACCAACGACCTCCTCGGCGAAGTCATCCCAATCCAGGATGAAGTCATCCAGGTTGGAAGGGTTGCCATCGTAGTAGGGGATTTTGATTCCCCTGAGGTCGTCATTCCTGATGGCTTCTCCGACGTCCGCAGCCACCACTCCACCGAGACGGATACCACCTGTGGCCGGGGGGTGTGAGTACACTCCCCGTACATCCCTCTCCTCCATGGAGTGCGGTCCAGTTGGGCCTGAACCCATGGGGTTTGGAATGCGGGAAGGACTTGCTCCACCGGCTGTCCATATCCCCGAATTGGGGTCCTTCACCCACAGGCTTCCGCCTGGGTGGCCTCGACCATGTCCGTCGGCGCTTCCCATGGTTCGCCCCTGCATGGTCTGGCTCTGGATCTCCTCTTCCGCATAAACTGCATGGGCAGTCGTTGTGGTCGGTGGATCCTGGGCGGCATGGGACATCTGTACCGTCAGGCTCCTTGGGTCCGTGGTTGCGTGCCATTCCCGCATGGACCCAGCCGGTGCCGTTTGTTCCCCGAGCATTGTGGATTCGCTGAACATGGGAACAAAAGGCAGCGCACCCGGGTCAACACGGGGAGGCGCGTAAGGTGCCTCTGCAGCGCCGCCCATGGGTTTCTCCATGGCGCTCCTGAGGGTCTTAACCCGCTCCACCAGCTCTGCCGCGGCCGGCTTTGCCGGGAGCTCCGGACCTGAGGCGAGGGGTTGTAACGCCTCTAGCCTTTTCAGGCGTCCCGACATGTCCTCCACCAGGTGGAGGAGGCTGTCGACCACTCGCTGCTGCTTCTGCAGGGCCAGCTCCAGATTCTCCCGGTACCGGTCCTGTTCCGCTCGCAGCTCCGCCATGTCTCTCTCCGCTGCCGACTGGTCATCCAGGATCCCCGCAACGTCCTCCTCTAGGCCGTCCTTCGCGTTGTCCAGGCGGTCGAGGTGCTGCACGATGGCGTCCGTCCCCATCTTTGGGTACTTGCCGATGAGGAAGGATACGTGCTCGCAGTGGCACTCAACGTGCTTTCCACCAGATCCGGCGCATCCCACGGTTCCCGGCGCCTGAGATTCCTCCGCCATGGGTGTGTCGCCCATGCTATCCCGCGTTGGCTCCGTGTGCCGGGCCACAGGCGCCGTTCTGGCTCTGGCAGGCCTCTCCAATGCCTCGGCGTCATGCTCCAGGCTAGGTTCTGGGGCTGTGTCCGCCCTTGTGGGCGAACTGGCCGTCTCCTCCGACTCCAAAGGTTGCTCATAAGCTGTCCGATAGCCCTCGGAGTGCTTCTCGGAATCTGCAGCTGACCACAGCCTGACCAGGCTCGGATCCGTCTCCATCGCCCTGGCTTCCGCCGCGGGTTTCGGAGACCCGCGCTTCTGATAACGCCGGGCTCTGCCGTTGCTGCCAGTCTCTTCCAGCTCCTCCGCAGCGAAGCGGAGATTGCAAGCCTTGCAGCATTGCCTTTCACACATAGAGGCCAGGTCCTCCATGTCTAGCCCATGTCCTGCAAGGGCTCTCCGTTCTGAGCACCTTCTCTCTTCTCGGGCTTCCCAGTCCGGCGTCGCCTCGACGGACTCCACGATCTGCACCCGGGGCGTCCTTGGGCAGGGCTCATGAGGGCCCAAGTCCCTGATGCGGCGGTAGGGGGCAGGTACTCCTCTGCTACCGTAAAGAATGTCCCTACCAGGACCCGCCCCTGCTGTTCCCCTTCCACCATAACCCGTCACTCCCAGAGTCTTGCTCCTCACCAGGGTCTGCATTTTCCCACAAAAAAAAAGAAACAAACTCCTTCACACAAGACCCTTGCAATACGCAGCACAATCCAAATCCAAATCCACACTGCAGGCTTCCGTTCAGCACGCCGGTTGTCTCACGGTGGCGGGCATGTACAAGAATTGCACCAAAAAGGAAGTCCTGAAATTGGCATATGAACACAAAAAAAGTACAGTTGGGGAAAGAGGTAAACATACACAGACTCAGCCATAGACCCCTCAGTCCCTGGACTCAAGACCTTCCCCTGGCTCACCAACATGATGCCCTGAACCCAGTCAAATAAGATGGCTAAATGCCATGTGTCAAAAGTCACTACATAAACCCCAAAAATGTGTTCATCCCCAAGCCCCCAAATCCTAGCCCAATAGGGGAGGTGGCGTGTCATGGCTCAGAGTGGCACTCGGGACCATGCCCTACCCTGACATATCCTTGGTTGGACTTGGAGTCGATTGGGCTTGGAGAACTGCCCCATGCAGATGACCTCACAACATGGTAAAATCAGGCAAATCACACCATTATGCCCAAAATCAATTATATGCTCAAAAATGCACACGGCAAATGTTCAAATGCTCCATGCATGTGTCAAACCGGAAAGTAATATACAAGGGTGATATAGACCAAAGGTCCATGCCCAGGAATATCCCATCATTGGCTCCGAACCAAAGTTCATGGCTGGTGGCCGTGGTCCGCCATTGGCAGGCGTAGTGGGTCCATTCGGTCCGGCTCCTACGCCACAGGTCCCGAAATTCACCCCAGGCAGGGCAATATGCTAGTCTTGGCTGTACTGACGCCCCGTGATGTTGCCCGCCCCGTGATGTTGCCCGCAACGGGCGCACAAGACAGGTAAGTGCTCCCAAGGTGCGCCCCTCCAGTTATGTACATGACATGCTTCACAAGTCAGCTCATGAGATTGAGACCTAATTTTGTGAGGCCTCGTGTGCCACGCCAAAGTGACCACGTGATCCAGCATATGGTGAGGTACAACACTGAAGCATATGCCAACATATAAGCAACATACCATAGTTCACGGATCTCTAGGTACTTTACTGTTAGCCGACCAGTTGAGCACATAAAACACAAAAATGAGCATAAAATGAGGTCAAAAACATGCAAATAGCGCCAAATTCAAGATATTTACAATAGTATATAACTTCGCTCACCCATGGTATCAACATATGATTCAAAACAACATTATCTGGGACCATTTGCAAACAATCCCCCCACTTGGATCCCCACATGGACGCATGGGGACACCTTCGAACCTCCTCCCAACACGCACCATGAAAATAGGAACATTGATAGTGGCGCTTCTGGGTCGCTCCGTAAGCCCTCCCACATGCCCTATATGAGCAGTAGACTTAGTCTAGCGCTATGGAGCTCACCATTGGGACATGGGCGAAGCCTTTGCCACGTATGACTCCATATATCTTCCTACATACGGAGATATATAACATCGGCGTCAGCATATCGAAGCAGCTACCATGCATATAACACATACCCTCAAAACGTGGCTCCCACCATGGTATGCCATGCCCCTCCATGGACATAACTTCACGTTAACAATACGTAGGAACCCAAGGAAAGTGTCTATGCAACCCCAACACTCATGCGGTACACTCGAAAGTCGCAATGAAATATTCGGTTGCATGGCCCAAGAGTTGTAAACCACTTTCTACCCTCTTGGCCATTATCCCTTGCTACACCTGGCATGTGTACACACCAAAGGCGTTTCATGCTTCCCAAATTAGGTTGAGACCAAGGCGGTTCCAACCCGATTCTCGAAATTGGTATTTCTCGCCGTGAGCTGGAGATATGACCTTTCAAAGTGGCCTCACGAATCAATTTTGTTTCTCCTTTGTCTCCAAGAAAAACGAAGGGCATAACCAAAGGAAGGTTGATTCGTGATCGGGGAAAAATGTAGGGCCACTCGGGATTCGTCATCTCAAGTGCGGCGATGTCGAAGTCGAAAATCCGATTCTGAAAGTCTGAAAAAATCCGATTAATTTTGCGAGTGTATAATATGAAAATTGCGGAAGCAACGAACCCTCTACTGATGAAATCCGGCCCTGCAGCGGGGTTTGCGCCAAAATATCTGTAAATAGCAGTTAACCAATCAATTACCGCAAAATCGCGAGCCAACTGACAGTCGCCGATACATTGAAAATCAGAACAGAAGGCGGAAAAATTACGGAAACTTTATGGTAAAAGAACCCTGTTGATTCCTGATATTCTGATATATAAATCTCAGCTGGCGGCGCCTCGGTACTAAATATGGCCGCTCGTAGCCAGAATGGCCAAACCTACCACACTATCACATCAGGTTAGGTCAGGTGGATGGGAGAGTATGATATCAGCCAATGGCGGCTTGCCGGCACATAGATACACACCCCAAGTGACCCCAAGATGGCCACGGGGGTCCGTACCAGCTTCAGCGGCACCCCCGTAGGTACCAGCAGGGCGGTGCCAGGGGGGAGTCCACGGGGCCTGGGCTGGCCTGCCCCCACCTACACTATTACCCACTCGGCCCAGAGCTGCGCTTGCCCCGCCGCTCGGGTGCATTCATTGTCCGTGGTCACCAACCACACCGGCGTCGGCGCGTGGGGCCGGGGGCGCAGGGGCTCGCGCCACGCCACATCCGCGTTAGGCTCTGAGTACTCCCCAGCTCTACTCACGGGCTGGGTGCCGGGTGCGAAGCCCCGGACGACAGGGCCCGGGCACTGCCAATAGGCGGTGTACTAACAGTGTCGGGTGCGCGCGCGTCCCAGTGCCAAGCACCATCCCCAGGGACCCCGCGGCCCATAGTCACGGCCGCCTTGGCCCTGGGAACGGGCAGCGACCCTCCGTAGAGGACGGCTGACCAAGCCTCCCCCTTCTCTCTTCCCCTACGCGCCCGCCCACGCACCAGCCCACGCAGGAGCCCGGACATGCGCCCCCCCCGCGCCTTTGCCCCACCCACAGGGCCCTCTGCCCCAACTCCATCCCACACACCCCCATGCAGCTCTCGGTGCCCCCCATGCACTACCTCCCGCAGCCACTCCGTGCCGCCCCCCCTGCCCACTGCCCCCCCCCCCCCAGCCCCTTCTCCTGCCCTTGCCCCTGTCAGAGGCTGGCAGCGCCCGTGCGGCACGCCTCCAGGGCCCCGCGTCGGCGGCCGGCCGCGTGAACAACTGGGCCCGGGCGCGCCACCGAGGAGGCTCCAATGCGGGGTCTTCATGGCAAGCGTCCAGGTGTGCAGGTGGAAAGGGCCCTGGAGGGTGCATGTGAAGGGCCCCCGCCCTAGCAGAGGCGCGGTGCCTGGGAGGAGAGGAGGGCCAGTGGCGCGGACATGCGCGGGGGGCCCCAACAACGACCCCCCGCCCTGCAACATGTGCGAGAGTATGGAGGAATATGGAGGAAGTATGGAGTATGGAGGAATATCAAGGAGATAACAGTCCCTGTCCCCGTCCGGTTGGACGCCCCGATATCGGTATCCAACATCCTTTAGGTACGGTATAAGGCCCCCCGGCAACCATCCCGGCGCCAACACCAGGGAGGGCGTCCGGGAGGGGTAACAGCCCCCGATCCCCCAAAGGCAGCCCCAAAGGTGAGCGCACCACTGGAAGGGGCATGTCTGCGGGGTAAACAAATGCGCTGAGTAATACCCTAACGTAATGAATAGTGCCTACTGCCGTAACTAATGCTTAACAGGGTAAATGGCCCCCCCCCGGGGCCAGCTTAGTGCGCAACCCCCAGAGCCGGACTCGACCGGCCGTACTGAGGCAAGCCCAGAAATGGGTATGGCAAGCCAGACTTTAAGTGCTGGTAGCCACGCCTCAGTACACTCCGTGGGCTCATAAGGCCCACGGGGGCCCCAAACACCGTTACGTTCGGGAGTTAAGCCCCGGCGGTGTTTGGGGTTGTTCCTGGTTAAGAGGACTCACGTTGAGTCCCAGATACTGTTACCCCGGGGTTATGACCCCCGTTACTGCCTGCTTACTTGCCTGCTGCTGCTAAGAGGTAGGAGGGAGTACCCACAGGCCTGGCAGGAGACTCCGAACACCCCCTCGGCTGGGCTCCCCGTCCCCCCAAGGCCGGTGCGCCCGGTTCTCTGAAGAAGATGGCCCCCCCTTGGCCTGGCAGGAGACTCCGAACACCCCCTGGGCAGGACTCCCTGTCACCCCCGGGCCGGTGCGCCCGGTTCTCTGAAGAAAATGGCCCCCCATTGGCCTTACAGGAGACTCCGAATACCCCCTGGGCTGGGCTCCCCGTCCCCCCCAGGCCGGTGCGCCCGGTTCTCTAAAGCAGATGGCCCCCCATTGGCCTTACAGGAGACTCCGAACACCCCCTGGGCAGGGCTCCCCGTCCCCCCCAGGCCGGTGCGCCCGGTTCTCTGAAGCAGATGGCCCCTCATTGGCCTTGCAGGAGACTCCGAACACCCCCTGGGCTGGGCTCCCCGTCCCCCCCAGGCCGGTGCGCCCGGTTCTCTGAAGCAGATGGCCCCCCATTGGCCTTACAGGAGACTCCGAACACCCCCTGGGCTGGGCTCCCCGTCCCCCCCAGGCCGGTGCGCCCGGTTCTCTGAAGCAGATGGCCCCCCATTGGCCTTGCAGGAGACTCCGAAAACCCCCTCGGCTGGGCTCCCCGTCCCCCCCAGGCCGGTGCGCCCGGTTGTCTGAAGAAGATGGCCCCCCATTGGCCTTGCAGGAAGCTCCGAACACCCCATGGGCTGGGCTCCTCTTCCCCCCCAGGCCGGTGCGCCCGGTTCTCAGAAGCAGGAGGCCCCCCATTGGCCTTACAGGAGACTCCGACCAGTCCCTAGGCTGGGCTCCCCGTCCCCCCCAGGCCGGTGCGCCCGGTTCCCTCAAGCAGATGGCCCCCCACTGGCCTTACAGGAGACTCCGAACACCCCCTGGGCTGGGCTCCCCGTCCCCCCCAGGCCGGTGCGCCCGGTTCTCTGAAGCAGATGGCCCCCCATTGGCCTTACAGGAGACTCCGAACAACCCCTGGGCTGGGCTCCCCGTCCCCCCCAGGCCGGTGCGCCCGGTTCTCTGAAGCAGATGGCCCCCCGTTGGCCTTGCAGGAGACTCCGAACATCCCCTGGGCTGGGCTCCCCGTCCCCCCCAGGCCGGTGCGCCCGGTTCTCTGAAGCAGATGGCCCCCCATTGGCCTTACAGGAGACTCCGAACACCCCCTGGGCTGGGCTCCCCGTCCCCCCCAGGCCGGTGCGCCCGGTTCCCTAAAGCAGATGGCCCCCCATTGGCCTTACAGGAGACTCCGAACACCCCCTGGGATGGGCTCCCCGTCCCCCCCAGGCCGGTGCGCCCGGTTCTCTGAAGCAGATGGCCCCCCATTGGCCTTGCAGGAGACTCCGAACACCCCCTGGGCTGGGCTTCCCGTCCCCCCCAGGCCGGTGCGCCCGGTTCTCTGAAGCAGATGGCCCCCCATTGGCCTTACAGGAGACTCTGAACACTCCCTGGGCTGGGCTCCCCGTCCCCCCCAGGCAGGTGCGCCCGATTGTCTGAAGAAGATGGTCCCCCCATTGGCCTTGCAGGAGGCTCCAAACACCCCCTGGGCTGGGCTCCCCGTCCCCCCCAGGCCGGTGCGCCCGGTTCTCAGAAGCAGGTGGCCCCCGATTGGCCTTACAGGAGACTCCGACCACCCCCTAGGCTGGGCTCCTCGTCCCCCCCAGGCCGGTGCGCCCGGTTCTCTAAAGCAGATGGCCCCCCACTGGCCTTACAGGAGACTCCGAACACCCCCTGGGCTGGGCTCCCCGTCCCCCCCAGGCCGGTGCGCCCGGTTCTCTGAAGCAGATGGCCACCCATTGGCCTTACAGGAGACTCCGAACAACCCCTGGGCTGGGCTCCCCGTCCCCCTCAGGCCGGTGCGCCCGGTTCTCTGAAGAGGATGGCCCCCCGTTGGCCTTGCAGGAGACTCCGAACACCCCCTGGGCTGGGCTCTCCCTCCCCCCCAGGCCGGTGCGCCCGGTTTCCTGAAGCAGATGGCCCATCATTGACCTTACAGGAGACTCCGAACACCCCCTGGGCTGGGCTCCCCGACACCCCAGGCCGGTGCGCCCGGTTCTCTAAAGCAGATGGCCCCCCATTGGCCTTACAGGAGACTCCGAACACCCCCTGGGCTGGGCTCCCCGTCCCCCCCAGGCCGGTGCGCCCGGTTCTCTGAAGAAGATGGCCCCCCGTTGGCCTGGCGGGAGACTCCGAACAGCCCCTGGGCAGGACTCCCCGTCCCCCCCGGGCCGGTGCGCCCGGTTCTCTGAAGAAGATGGCCCCCAATTGGCCCTGCAGGACGCTCCGAACACCCCCTGGGCAGGACTCCCCATCCCCCCAGGCCGGTGGGCCCCGTTTGTCCATCCCTGCAGGCCCTGCAGGAAACTCCGACCACCCCCTGGGCTGGGCTCCCCATCCCCCCAGGCCGGTGTGCCCGGTTCTACGTCCCCACAGGCCCTGCAGGACACTCCGACCACCCCCTGGGCAGGACTCCCCACCCCCCCAGGCTCGTGGGCCCGGTTGTCCATCTCCGCAGGCCCTGCAGGAAACTCCGACCACCCCCTGGGCTGCACTCCCCATCCCCCCAGGCCGGTGTGCTAGGTTCTACGTCTCCACAGGCCCTGCAGGACGCTCCGACCGCCCCCTGGGCAGGACTCCCCATCCCCCCAGGCTGATGGGCCCGGTTGTCCATCCCCGCAGGCCCTGCAGGAAACTCCGACCACCTCCTGGGCTGGACTCCCCATCCCCCCAGGCCGGTGTGCCCGGTTCTACGTCCTTACAGGCCCTGCAGGACACTCCGACCACCCCCTGGGCGGGACTCCCCGTTCCCCCGGGGCGGTGTGCCCGGATCTACCTCCCCACAGTCCCTGCAGGACACTCCGACCACCCCCTGGGCAGGACTCCCCATCCCCCCAGGCCGGTGTGCCCGGATCTACCTCCCCACAGTCCCTGCAGGACACTCCGAACACCCCCTGGGCAGGACTCCCCATCCCCTCAGGCCGGTGGGCCCGGTTGTCCATCCCCGCAGGCCCTGCAGGAAACTCCGACCACCCCCTGGGCTGGACTCCCAATCCCCCCAGGCCGGTGTGCCCGGTTCTACGTCCCCACAAGCCCTGCAGGACACTCCGACCACCCCCTGGGCAGGACTCCCCGTCCCCCCAGGCCGGTGGGCCCGGTTGTCCATCCCTGCAGGCCCTGCAGAAAACTCCCGCCACCCCCTGGGCTGGACTCCCCATCCCCCCAGGCCGGTGTGCCCGGTTCTACGCCCCCGCAGGCACTGCAGGACACTCCGACCACCCCCTGGGCAGGACTCCCCATCCCCCCAGGGCCGGTGTGCCCGGTTCTACGTCCCCACAGGCCCTGCAGGAAACTCCGACCACCCCCTGGGCAGGACTCCCCATCCCCCCAGGCCGGTTGGCCCGGTTGTCCATCCCCGCAGGCCCAGCAGGAAACTCCGACCACCCCCTGGGCTGGACTCCCCATCCCCCCAGGCCGGTGTGCCCGGTTCTACGTCCCCACAGGCCCTGCAGGAAACTCCGACCACCCCCTGGGCTGGACTCCCCATCCCCCCAGGCCGGTTGGCCCGGTTGTCCATCCCCGCAGCCCCTGCAGGAAACTCCGACCACCCCCTGGGCTGGAGTCCTCATCTCCCCAGGCCGGTGTGCACGGTTCTACGTCCCCACAGGCCATGCAGGACGCTCCGACCACCCCCTGGGCAGAACTCCCCGTACCCCAAGGCCAGTGTGCCCGAATCTACGTCCCAACAGGCCCTGCGATGCACTTCGGCCACCCCCTGGGCAGGACTCTCCGTCCCCCCAGGCCGGTGTGCCCGGTTCTACGTCTCCACAGGCCCTGCAGGACGCCCCGACCACCCCCTGGGCAGGACTCCCCATCCCCCCAGGCCGCTGGGCCCGGTTGTCCATCCCCACAGGCCCTGCAGGAAACTCCGACCACCCCCTGGGCAGGACTCCCCATGCCCCCAGGCCGGTGTGCCCGGTTCTACGCCCCCACAGGCCCTGCAGGACGCTCCGACCACCCCCTTGGCCCGGTTGTCCATTTCCGCAGGCCCTGCAGGAAACTCCCACCACCCGCTGGGCTGGACTCCCCATCCCCCCAGGCTGGTGTGCCCGGTTCTACGTTCCCACAGGCCCTGCAGGACACTCCGACCACCCCCTGGGCAGGACTCCCCATCCCTCCAGGCCGGTGTGCCCGGTTCTACGTCCCCACGAGCCCAGCAGGAAACTCCGACCACCCCCTGGGCTGGACTCCCCATCTCCCCAGGGCCGGTGTGCCCGGTTGTCCGTCCCCGCAGACCCTGCAGGAAACTCCGACCACCCCCTGGGCTGGACTCCCCGTCCCCCCAGGCCGGTGTGCCCGGTTCTACGTCCCCACAGGCCCTGCAGGACGCTCCGACCAGCCCCTGGGCAGGACTCCCCATCCCCCCAGGCCGGTGGGCCCGGTTTGTCCATCCCCGCAGGCCCTGCGGGAAACTCCGGCCACCCGCTGGGCTGGACTCCCCGTCCCCCCAGGCCGGTGTGCCCGGTTCTACGCCCCCACAGGCCCTGCAGGACGCTCCGACCACCCCCTGGGCAGGACTCCCTGTCCCCCCACGCTGGTGGGCCCGGTTGTCCATCCCCGCAGGCCCTGCAGGAAACTCCGACCACCCCCTGGGCGGGACTCGCCATCCCCCCAGGCCCGTTGGCCCGGTTGTCCATCCCCGCAGGCCCTGCAGGAAGCTCCGACCACCCCCTGGGCTGGACTCCCCATCCCTCCAGGCCGGTGTGCCCGGTTCTACGTTCCCACAGGCCCTGCAGCACACTCCGACCACCCCCTGGGCAGGACTCCTAATCCCCCCAGGCCGGTGTGCCCGGTTCTACGTCCCCACAAGCCCAGCAGGAAACTCTGACCACCCCCTGGGCTGGACTCCCCATCCCCCCAGGCCGGTGTGCCCGGTTGTCCGTCCCCGCAGACCCTGCAGGAAACCCCGACCACCCCCTTGGCTGGACTCCCCCTCCTCCCAGGCCGGTGTGCCCCGTTCTACGTCCCCACAGGCCCTGCAGGAAACTCCGACCACCCCCTGGGCAGGACTCCCCATCCCCCCAGGCCGGTTGGCCCGGTTGTCCATCCCCGCAGGCCCAGCAGGAAACTCCGACCACCCCCTGGGCTGGACTCCCCATCCCTCCAGGCCGGTGTGCCCGGTTCTACGTTCCCACAGGCCCTGCAGCACACTCCGACCACCCCCTGGGCAGGACTCCTAATCCCCCCAGGCCGGGGTGCCCGGTTCTACGTCCCCACAAGCCCAGCAGGAAACTCTGACCACCCCCTGGGCTGGACTCCCCATCCCCCCAGGCCGGTGTGCCCGGTTGTCCGTCCCCGCAGACCCTGCAGGAAACCCCGACCACCCCCTTGGCTGGACTCCCCCTCCTCCCAGGCCGGTGTGCCCGGTTCTACGTCCCCACAGGCCCTGCAGGAAACTCCGACCACCCCCTGGGCAGGACTCCCCATCCCCCCAGGCCGGTTGGCCCGGTTGTCCATCCCCGCAGGCCCAGCAGGAAACTCCGACCACCCCCTGGGCTGGACTCCCCATCCCCCCAGGGCGGTGTGCCCGGTTCTACGTCCCAACAGGCCCTGCAGGACGCTCCGACCACCCCCTGACAGGACTGCCCATCCCCCCAGGCCGGTTGGCCCGGTTGTCCATCCCCGCAGGCCCTGCAGGAAACTCCGACCACCCCCTGGGCTGGACTCCCCATCCCCCCAGGCCGGTGTGCCCGGTTCTACGTCCCCACAGGCCCTGCAGGACACTCCGACCACCCCCTGGGCAGGACTCCCAATCTCCCCGGGGCAGTGTGCCCGAATCTACCTCCCCACAGGCCCAGCAGGACACTCGGACCAATCCCTGGACAGGACTCCCCATCCCCCCAGGCCGGTGTGCCCGGTTCTATCTCCCCATAGGCCCTGCAGGACGCTCCGACCACCCCCTGGGCAGGACTCCCCATCCCCCCAGGCCGGAGGGCCCGGTTGTCCATCCCCGCAGCCCCTGCAGGAAACTCCGACCACCCCCTGGGCTGGAGTCCTCATCTCCCCAGGCCGGTGTGCACGGTTCTACGTCCCCACAGGCCCTGCAAGACGCTCCGACCACCCCCTGGGCAGAACTCCCCTTCCCCCAAGGCCAGTGTGCCCGAATCTACGTCCCCACAGGCCCTGCGATGCACTCCGGCCACCCCCTGGGCAGGACTCCCCGTCCCCCCAGGCCGGTGTGCCCGGATCTACGTCTCCACAGGCCCTGCAGGACGCCCCGACCACCCCCTGGGCAGGACTCCCCATCCCCCCAGGGCGCTGGGCCCGGTTGTCCATCCCCACAGGCCCTGCAGGAAATCCCGACCACCCCCTGGGCAGGACTCCCCATGCCCCCAGGCCGGTGTGCCCGGTTCTACGCCCCCACAGGCCCTGCAGGACGCTCCGACCACCCCCTTGGCCCGGTTGTCCATTTCTGCAGGCCCTGCAGGAAACTCCCACCACCCGCTGGGCTGGACTCCCCATCCCCCCAGGCCGGTGTGCCCGGTTCTACGTTCCCACAGGCCCTGCAGGACACTCCGACCACCCCCTGGGCAGGACTCCCCATCCCTCCAGGCCGGTGTGCCCGGTTCTACGTCCCCACGAGCCCAGCAGGAAACTCCGACCACCCCCTGGGCTGGACTCCCCATCCCCCCAGGGCCGGTGTGCCCGGTTGTCCGTCCCCGCAGACCCTGCAGGAAACTCCGACCACCCCCTGGGCTGGACTCCCCGTCCCCCCAGGCCGGTGTGCCCGGTTCTACGTCCCCACAGGCCCTGCAGGACGCTCCGACCAGCCCCTGGGCAGGACTCCCCATCCCCCCAGGCCGGTGGGCCCGGTTTGTCCATCCCCGCAGGCCCTGCGGGAAACTCCGGCCACCCGCTGGGCTGGACTCCCCGTCCCCCCCGGCCGGTGTGCCCGGTTCTACGCCCCCAAAGGCCCTGCAGGACGCTCCGACCACCCCCTGGGCAGGACTCCCTGTCCCCCCACGCTGGTGGGCCCGGTTGTCCATCCCCGCAGGCCCTGCAGGAAACTCCGACCACCCCCTGGGCGGGACTCCCCATCCCCCCAGGCCGGTGTCCCCGGTTCTACGTCCCCACAGGCCCTGCAGGACGCTCCGACCACCCCCTGGGCAGGACTCCCCATCCCCCCAGGCCGGTTGGCCCGGTTGTCCATCCCCGCAGGCCCTGCAGGAAACTCCGACCACCCCCTGGGCTGGACTCCCCATCCCTCCTGGCCGGTGTGCCCGGTTCTACGTTCCCACAGGCCCTGCAGCACACTCCGACCACCCCCTGGGCAGGACTCCTAATCCCCCCAGGCCGGTGTGCCCGGTTCTACGTCCCCACAAGCCCAGCAGGAAACTCTGACCACCCCCTGGGCTGGACTCCCCATCCCCCCAGGCCGGTGTGCCCGGTTGTCCGTCCCCGCAGACCCTGCAGGAAACCCCGACCACCCCCTTGGCTGGACTCCCCCTCCTCCCAGGCCGGCGTGCCCGGTTCTACGTCCCCACAGGCCCTGCAGGACGCTCCGACCACCCCCTGGGCAGGACTCCCCATCCCCCCAGGCCGGTGGGCCCGGTTGTTCATCCCCGCAGGCCCTGCGGGAAACTTTGGCCACCCGCTGGGCTGGACTCCCCGTCCCCCCAGGCCGCTGTGCCCGGTTCTACGCCCCCACAGGCCCTGCAGGACGCTCCGACCACCCCCTGGGCAGGACTCCCCGTCCTCCCAGGCCGCCGGGCCCGGTTGTCCATCCCCGCAGGCCCTGCAGGAAACTCCGACCATCCCCTGGGCGGGACTCCCCATCCCCCCAGGCCGGTGTGCCCGGGTGTACGTCCCCACAGGCCCTGCAGGACGCTCCGACCACCCCTTGGGCAGGACTCCCCATCCCCCCAGGCCGGAGGGCCCGGTTGTCCATCCCCGCAGCCCCTGCAGGAAACTCCGACCACCCCCTGGGCTGGACCCACCATCCCCCCAGGCCGGTGTGCCCGGTTGTCCGTCCCCGCAGACCCTGCAAGAAACTCTGACCACCCCCTTGGCTGGACTCCCCGTCCCCCCAGGCCGGTGTGCCCGGTTCTACGTCCCCACAGGCCCTGCAGGACGCTCCGACCACCTGCTTGGCAGGAATCCCCATCCCCCCAGGCCAGTGGGCCCGGTTTGTCCATCCCCGCAGGCCCTGCGGGAAACTCCGGCCACCCGCTGGGCTGGACTCCGCGTCCCCCCAGGCCGGTGGGGCCGGTTCTACGCCCCCACAGGCCCTGCAGGACGCTCCGACCACCCCCTGGGCAGGATCCCCCGTCCCACCACGCCGATGGGCCCGGTTGTCCATCCCCGCAGGCCCTGCAAGAAACTCCGACCACCCCCTGGGCGGGACTCCCCATCCCCCCAGGCCGGTGTGCCCGGTTCTACGTCCCCACAGGGCAGTGAGGCAGTGCAATGCAGGAGTTCCACTGCCCGCTGCTCCCAGGCAGTGAGGCAGTGCATTGCAGGAGTGGCACTGCCCACTGCCCGAGGGCAGTGAGGCAGTGCAATGCAGGAGCTGCACTGCCCACTGTTCCCAGGCAGTGCGGCAGTGGATTGCAGGAGTTGCACTGCCCACTGCCCCCAGGCAGTGCGGCAGTGCATTGCAGGAGTTGCGCTGCCCACTGCCCCCAGGGCAGTGAGGCAGTGCAGTGCAGGAGCTGCACTGCCCACTGTTCCCAGGCAGTGAGGCAGTGCATTGCAGGAGTTGCACTGTCCACTGCCCCCAGGCAGTGAGGCAGTGCATTGCAGGAGTTGCACTGCCCACCCCTCCCGGGCAGTGAGGCGGTGTATTGCGGGAGTTCCACTGCCCACTGCCCCCAGGCAGTGAGGCAGCGCATTGTAGGAGTTGCGCTGCCCACTGCCCCCAAGCAGTGGGGCAGAGCATTGCAGGAGTTCCACTGCCCACTGCCCCCAGGCAGTGAGGCAGTGCATTGCAGGAGTGGCACGGCCTGCTGCCCGAGGGCAGTGAGGCAGTGCATTGCAGGAGTTGCACTTCCCACTGCCCCCAGCCAGTGAGGCAGTGCATTGCAGGAGCTGCACTGCCCACTGCCCCCATGCAGTGCGGCAGTGGATTGCAGGAGTGGCACTGCCCACTGCCCCCAGGCAGTGAGGCAGTGCATTGCAGGTGTTGCACTGCCCACTGCTCCCGGGCAGTGAGACGGTGTATTGCGGGAGTTCCACTGCCCACTGCCCCCAGGCAGTGAGGCAGCGCATTGCAGGAGTTGCGCTGCCCACTGCCCCCAGGAAGTGGGGCAGAGCATTGCAGGAGTTCCACTGCCCACTGCCCCCAGGCAGTGAGGCAGTGCATTGCAGGAGTGGCACGGCCTGCTGCCCGAGGGCAGTGAGGCAGTGCATTGCAGGAGTTGCACTGCCCACTGCCCCCAGCCAGTGAGGCAGTGCATTGCAGGAGCTGCACTGCCCACTGCCCCCATGCAGTGCGGCAGTGGATTGCAGGAGTGGCACTGCCCACTGCCCCCAGCCAGTGAGGCAGTGCATTGCAGGTGCTGCACTGCCCACTGCCCCCAGGCAGTGCGGCAGTGGATTGCAGGAGTTGCACTGCCCACTGTTCCCAGGCAGTGAGGCAGTGCTCTGCAGGAGTTGCGCTGCCCCCTGCCCCCAGGCAGTGAGGCAGTGCATAGCGGGAGTTCCACTGCCCACTGCCCCAGGGCAGTAAGGCAGTGCATTGCAGGAGTTGCACTGTCCGGCGCCCCCGGGCAGTGAGTCAGTGCGTTGCAGGATTTGCACTGTCCACGGCCCCCAGGCAGTGAGGCAGTGCATTGCAGGAGGTCCACTGCCCACTGCCCCCAGGCAGTGCGGCAGTGCATTGAAAGAGGGCCACTGCCCACTGCCCCCCGGCAGTGAGGCAGTGTGTTGCAGGAGGTCCACTGCCCACCGCGCCCAGGCAGTGGGGCAGTGCATTGAAGGAGGTCAACTGCCCACTGCGCCCAGGCAGTGAGCAACAGTGCAGCCAGGCACACACAGTGCAGTGTGGTGCAGAGCACCAAGCAGTGCGGCACCACACAGAAGGCACTGGTGGTGCAGCGCGGCACGCAGGGTGCAGTGGGCAAATGAGACCCTGTGTGACTGCGCGCAGGCGTCGGCAAGGCAGTGTCGGCCAAGTGCGAGAGTGCACTGGACCGGCTATGCCACAACACACTTACACACAGCGCGCACACAACACACACAGCCCAGCCCGTTTACTTTTACCCGTGGGTAGACATCCCGGCCTTTGCCTTTTGGTAACAGCGCCTTCGGCAAATCCGCGTTAGGCTCTCCGTTCTCGCTTTCTGCGAGTACGTCGTGGAGGATGTACATGAGGGCTGCCGGCGGGTCGTATGCCGCCCCCCGCGTGGGGGGGGATAAGCCGCCCCGGCGGCGGTAGCTCCCAACGTGGAGGTGCAGGCCGTCCGGGGTCACTCGTGGGCCGGTGTGGGTGTCCTGCTTAGCCCTCGTGGGGTGGACGAGTCTCAGGCGGGGGTCCCGTGTGCCAGTGGTGTGGAAGAGGTGGACCAAGGCGTCGCGCCACCCGGGGTGGTTGGTGGGCTCCTGCTGGCGGCTGCAATAGTGGAGGTGTTCATCAGCGCATTGGTTGAAGCATTCCCGCACCGCCGTCGGCCACGGGTCGTCGTTGTCAGGGAAGGGGTGGCGTGGCCCGTGGTGCCCATGCCACGGCGTCGTGTGCGGCACTGTCAGGCGGCACGTGTCGCGGTGTCGCAGCTTGACGGTGCGCAGCGTGACGACGTTGCCCGGTGGGGACTGTAGTTGGACGTGGGCCGCCCTGGGGCACGCGATGGGGTTGTAGAGCCCCGATCCCAGGGCGGCCAGGGCCCGGTGTATTCTGTGGACCCAGTCACCTCCCGCTAGAGCTAGAACATTTTGGTGACCTCGGCGCGCACGGAGGTTGAGCGGTGGTGGACGAGTGTACCCACGAGGGCCACCGCTGCCTGCTGGCACCGCGTTGGTACCCGTGTGAGCCCCAGGGTCCGGTCATCCTGCAGGCTGTCCCGTGAGGCGTCCAAGGCGTACCGCGCCCTGTCCTTCGCGACCTGGACCGTGATGTGGTCCAGGTGGCGCGCGGTGTCGGAGTCGTCGGCGATGAAAGGGGCGACGTACTGTGTCACCCCCCCGAGGATCGCAAGGATGACGTCCTGCACCACCTTCGGTGGCGCGAGGGTGTTGAGGCACCAGTGGTGCACCGCTGTCAGACGCAGCCGGTGCTTGCGCTGCAGGGAGAAATCTCCATTCGGCTGCAGCTGGACTCCCAGGTAGGGGACGGGGTCCGCCGCTGGTACCCAGTGCCATGGGTTTTTCCAGGTGGGGACAGAGGCGCAGCTGCAGGCCCGGGACCCCCTCTGTTGTGGCCATGGCGCACTTGCGGGGGTTGAGCTCCATGCCCATCATCCCCAGGTACGCAGCCACCGCCTCCACGCCCTCGACGAAATGCTGCAGCGTGTGGGCCACTACCAGCAGGTCGTCGATGTAGGCCTGGATGAGGCCTTACTCGGCCCCTCCCCGCGGGCGCAGGCGGTGCCCCTGCGCCCTGAGCAGGGGCTCCAGGAGGAGCGCGTACAGCAGGGGGCTCTCGGGGTTGCCCTGCCGGACGCCGCGCAGCATGCTGACGGGCCGCGTTAGCCTGCGTGCGGTGACGATGCGCAGCCTGGCGCACGTGTGGAGGAGGAGCAGGAGGTCGATGACCTCCGGCGGCACGGAGAGGTGGCGCAGGATTAGGTGGAGGGCGCCGTGCGGGGCGGTGTCGAAGGCCCTTCCGGGCGTCGAAGGAGAAAACGTAGTTGGGCCTTCCCAGCTGGAGCTGCCGCTGCGCCATGAACAGTGGGGGGCCTGTGTTGGAGCCAGGGAGGGCCCCTTGCTGCCAGTAGCTGACCACTCCGTGCCGTGTGAGCACATCCGTGATGCGCTGGGTCAGGGGGCCCGTGAGCAGCTTCATGTCCAGCTGGCCCAGGGCTATGGGCCTGTAGTCGTTCAGTCTGGCAGAGCCCGGTACCTTGGGGCTGAGCCAGATGTGCGCGTCCCTCCAGTGCATCGGTGGCGGGGCGCCGAGGAGGATGGCCCGGTAGGAGTGCACCAGGAGCCACTGGACGGGTGCCGGGAGGGCCTTGATGAAACGGAACTCCACGTGGTTGGGGCCCGGGGCCTTGCCATCAGCCTTGTCCAGGGCGGACTGCAGGTCCTGCATGGAGTATTGCTGGACCTGTGTCCAGGCCCCGTCAGGGACCCGGGGGACATGGCGGCCGAGGACTGCCTTGAAGCAGGGGGGGTCCACCGGGCGTTTGTCATACAGTTCCTGCCAGAAGGCGCGAACTGCGAACATCACGTCGTAAGCCTCTGTGAGGAGCCTTTGGGTGTTCGGGACCCGCACGTTTGAGAGGCCCGACGGGCACGGGGCCTCTACCTCTATGGCTCCCCGCACGGCTTTCCACCGCTGGGCGATGTCGGGGGCGTGGCGGCGCCAGAAGTCTCTGATGGCGCGCTTGCGCCCTGCTGCCAGGAGTGCGCGGAGTTGGCGAATGTCCTCTTCGGGGGCGGCTGCTTGCCTCTCCAGCTCCTCCTGTAGTTGGCCCTGTGTGGTCGGGCGGAACCCGGGCGACGCACCCCGCAGCTCCTCCGCGACCCAGAGCGCTGCCTCCGACCGGATGCCATGCCGTGCCGCGTCCGCCTGGTACGCCGCCGGCGCGCACGCTGCCAGGGTGTCATAGCGGAGGACCGCTGCCTGGAGCCGCTCTCCGCTCTCCAGGGGGTTCCCCTCCGCCAGGTCTATCCCCGCCGGGGACGGCTGCCGGCGTGCCACCACACGCGCTAGGGCGTCATGCGCCGCGTGGAGGTGTTCGAACACCTTGTCCAGCGCGGCCGCGGGCATGGACCCGTAGGCGTGCTGCTCACCCAGCCAGGGCGCCAGGGAGGGTTCATCCTGCGCGTCGGTGACCGCCGCCCACAGGCAGTGTCGGACAGGCGCGGCCTCGGCGTCGTACGGGAGGAGGCTGCCCTCTGTGTGGCTGTAGGGGGTGGGCATTGCCGCGCGCCCCGCTGCGTTGAGGAGGCCCGGCAAGGCCAGGCAGACCGGGAGGTGGTCCGAGCCGATCACCTGGGGGTGTGTCATGCCGCGAGCCCAGACGCTTTCCCGCAGATACCACGGCAGGAGGGGTTCGTTGACCAGGAAGGTGTACACCCTGTGCCAGGACGGGTCGAGCGTGTGGATCATGTCCTCCTCGCCGCCTGCCGTGGCCCTCTGGAAACCGCAGGCCTCCCAGCCCGCGCGGAAGTGCTCCGTGGCCGGGTTGGAGATGGCATTCATGTCGACGTTGGTGTCACCCGCGATGACCACCGGGTGTCTCCCACCGAGGCTGCGTGCCGTGGCATACATTTGTATGTCGACCCAGAACGCCGCCCGTCCCGCCCACGGGGAGCAGCCTGCTTGCGGCCCGTGGACGTTGATGAGGGTAAGGGCTCCCCCGTCTGTGCGAATCTCCAGGGCCGCGGCCTTCCCGGGGACGATTTCCGTGAAACTGAGCACCTCGTGCTCTGCCACGTACTTGCGGCTGACCGCGGTGAGGAGGCCCCCCCCTCTCGAGGTGGAAGTGGCTCCCGTCTCCGCCAGCCGGCTGCTGAAGAAGGGGGTGTACCCCTTGTCCCGGAGCGCCGCGGCCACATGCATCTCCTGCGCCCGGGTGGCGATCCCTGTTTCCTGGAGCATGATGGCAAAGCCCCCCTCCTTGGGTAGCATGCCGGTGATGATGTGCTCCTTGTCGGTACAGGTCGCCGGCCCCCGGCGCCGCCAGAGCGTGTCCCGGAGGGACCGGTCTGACGGTACAAGGCCGCTGCGCATGTTCCACGAGAGGAGCCGTACGGCGTCGTCCGCTGGGTCCGCTGGTGCAACCAGGGCTTCCGGGTGCGCCGGGGCCATAGGGTGCGGAGAGCCCGTTCCCAGCGGGGCCCAAAGGGGGGCCAGGGGGGCCAGCCTGGCGGGGATGGACCCTTGTTGGGCCGCACCGCCGGTCCCCGGGGCCGCTCCGGGTGCCTCCTCATCGCCGTCTGCGTGGTCGGCCGCCTGGGGCGGGGGGCGCCAGGCGTACGGGGCGTGCCATGGGGACCTCCGTGCCCTCCCTTGCAGGATGTTGGAGGCCGCCTCCTTGTCGTCCACCGGGGCTGCAGCGTGCACTGCGTGCCACGCCAGGTGTTCCAGCATTGCCCCGCTTGTGTAGTACTTGTCTGCTCACAAGGGGCATGTCGTTGGTTCCGTGCCACTCGCGCCGGGGGAAGCGGCACCGACTTCCGGATGGCGCCGTCTGTCGCTGGTTCGAAGGGCAGGTTGGCCAGTGGAACTCTGTGTGGCGCCAACGCGCGGCCCGGGGCCGGCACATCGAGGGCTCGTGTCGCGGGCGCGGGCCCGATACTCCGGACGGCATCGCGCTGCGCCTCTGCCTGCAGCCACGCTTGCCAGTGCGTGGAGCAGATTTGGCGTTTGGGTTTGCCCCTCCATCGCAGGTCGTGGAAGGCTTGTAGCCAGTGGTACACTGTGGTCGGGACCGCCAGCTGGAGCTCTAGGTCAGCGGGGTGCGCCGCTGCCGGCCACACCCCCGGGTTCGCCGCCCGGGCGTTGTCCTTCAGCCGGACCTGGAGCAGGAAGGCGTGGTGTTCGCCCTCCCGTAGCGCCTTGACGATCATGCGGGTACAGTCCGCCACGCAGACCACGGCTTCGGGCCCCGTCAGGCGCTCAGGGGTCGCAGACGACGATGTGCGCGTCCGCCGGGCTGAAAGGCAGACAACCCACTGTGGGTTCTGCTGTCCCCGTTGGGCCACCGCCAGGGTAGCCGCCGGGCAGGCGTGCGTGATTGGCCCCGCGTGAAGGTCCGGGACGTCCGTGGCCCTGATGGTGTCTCCCTGCCACGCGGCCCGTAGATGCTCCTCCTGGTCCAGGCTCCACACCAGTGCGGGGGTGTTGAAAAAACCCCCCTCCTGCCTCTTATTTGGGGCCCTGATGGTGTGTAGCAGGACTGCTAGCGGCCAGGGGTCCGCCGACATATAGTAGGCCTGGATGGGCCCCTGCTGCGAGTCGATGTGGGGCAGGGGCGGGAATGCCCCTTGCCTGGCGGTGCTGTGTCAGACAGTCCAGCGGCCCCCGGCCAGGACGTGCGACCGGTACCCTCTGGCGTGGCTGTGCAGGATGGCCTGGTGGCCTGCCGTCTGCAGCACCAGTGCCTCCCCCTGCTGAGGCCCGGGAGGGGGTGTGCCGCTGCCCGCATCCCAGACGCGGGTGCGCCCGCGGAGTGTGGCGTGCCATGGGCGGGGTGCATCGCGCTGCGGCCCTTGTATGCTTCCCGCAATCTGCGCCGGGCCGTGGTGGTGGACGAAGCTCTCTCCCCCGTCCGCCAGCAGCGCTGCCGCAACGACGTATAGCTGCTCAGCCGTGAGGGGTGCCGTCGGCGCGTGCGTTGCGGCCGGCTGGCGGGGCTGCGTGTCGCAGCAGGGGACGTGGGGCAGCAGTTGCGCCAGCCACGCCGCCACGGGACCCATGGTGACAGCCGCGACCGCGGACGCCAGCGCCGTGCGGTCTGCTGGCCTGTACTGCCTGAGCCCCGTGGTATCTCGGGCGAGGTGCCTGCAGGCCGCCGTCCAGGCCACCGCTCCGCAGTTCGTGCAGTCCCGTTCGGCACCATTCGCGCCGTTGCTTCCCCTTTGCTGTACCGTGGTGGCGGTGTCGAGCAGGGGGCCCTGCTGCAGCGCCTCCGGGCCCTGCCCCGGCGAGAGGGCGGGCGGGACCGGCTGCGGGAAGCTGTGCGCGCCTCGGCGCTCTGGGTGCGTGTGGTACGGGTTTTGCCGGTGGTGCTCCGGGGCCGCCCGGGTTAGGAAGAGGAGTTGGTGTAGGTACCACCGGCCTTGCGCGGCGGACGGGTTGCGGAGCGTTAGCCACTGTTCCACCATACCTCCCGGGTGCGCGGCCTCGACGCAGCGCTGCAAACCCAGGCGGGCCAGGCGGTTGGACGTGCCCGCGGGTGGGATGTGGGTCTGCGGGTAAAGCACCCGCAGCGGCTCCAGCGCCAGGTCTAGCACCTCGATGTTGAGCTGCTCTGTCAGAGCCGACGCCCTGTGCAGGGAGTTGCGGACCCCGGGTGTTGGGCCCGTGAGCTGCTCGAGCACCGGCCCCGGCGGGTACCGTGCACCTCGGTTTGTTAGCCACTCCCTGGTGTGGCTCAGTATGGCCCTCCATAGGTCCCTCATAAGGGCGTGTTGGGGGGCCAGGAAGGGGACCACCCGTAGGAGGCGGTGGCACGCCGGCGGCGATCGCATGGGCTGTGGGGCGGCCGCAGTGAGCCACCTGCAAGCCGTGCCGGGCACGATGGCCCCCCATTCCACGGTCCCCATTCCGTCGACGTGGAGTAGCACCTGGCCCTGGACCAGGGGAAAAAAGGGGCTCGGGCGCCCGCCCTCTTCCCTCCACCGTACCCAGGCCGCCCCCGCCTGCAGGCTGCGGAGCAGGGCCACGCCGGGGAGGAGCGGCTGCGGGAAAGCCCCCTTGACGGCTTGAGTGGCGTGGGCCAGGGTGCCCATGGGCAAATACCACAACGGGAGGACCCAGGGGCCCGGCAGCGGTTGCGCCTCCCCTGCGTCCCATCGCCACTCGGAGTCTGGCGGGGCGGCCGAAACCGTGCCCGTCTGCAGGAAGTGGCGTGCCCTCTTGTCGGGGTGCCGTTGGAGGGTTGCCGGCAGGCTGAGCTCCTCTGCCTCGGGTGCCACTGGGAGGCCGCCCCAAGGCCTGCGCCAGGGGTAATCCTGGCCGGCCGGCCAGGTGTGGAGGTCCCGGGCGATTTCCTCCGCGGTCCCTGTGGGGGCGTGCTCCGGTGCCAGGTGCCACATGACGGCGAACACCGCCCACGTGGAGAAGAACCACGTCCGTAGGGGGGTGTACACCTGGATGGTCCACTGTGGGCGCGCCTGCCGCACGCGGGATGCGTGGAGCACCCCTCGGACCATGTCCGCCGCCAGGACCAGCACCATTCCGGAGGGCTCCACAATGATCACCTCTGCGGGTCCGCCGTGGCGGCCCCAGTTGTGCAAGGCCACTGCCGCCTGTCCCGCGAAGGTGACTCAGTCGACGGCCTCCTGGATGTACACGCTGCCGCGTGCGGTCTTATCCAGGATCCAGCCCTGCGCCACCCCGTAGCGTAGGGCTGCGCGTGCGGCCGCGCGTCCCACCTCGGGCAGCGCTCATCTATCGGGGCCGGGCCGGGGGTGCTGTTTGGGGCACCAGCCTTCGCCGATGCAGTGGTGCCGTTTACACGCGGGGCAGAGGGTGGGCCCGCTGCCCGCCGGCTGCGCAGGTTCTGCGGGCGTGCTTCCCGTGGAGGGCTCCAGTATTTCCTTAAGCTCGGAGTCCGTGCCCGCGTACTCTTGTGGGGGGTCTCCTTCGCCGCCTCCGAGTCCCAGCGCCCTGATGACCTCGTGTGCTGCGTCCAGCGTCGGAGATCGGGGGCGTGTTTTGCGTGGGGCCGCGGGTTCCGCCATTGTTGTGTCGCTGTGCCTAAGAGCAGGGGGTGCAGTGCAGATTTCCCGTGGCTGGTGCACGTGCTGTGGGGGCGGCGGGGCGTGGGTGGGGGAGCTCGTATGCCAGTTCCGCGGGCCTGCATTCGTGTGTGCGTGTGGGCACTAGGTGCTCCCCCCCCGCGGTCCGTGGCGGCCCCGTTGCGAGGGGCGTTCAAGGCCGGGCGCTCTCCCCCCTCCGGCTGCCCTCCTCCTGGGGGCTGTCGGGGCCCGCTGCCCACGTGCTGTGGGCACGGGTGTGCGGGTACGGGGTCGAGCGCTGTCCCTGTGGCCCGTATTCCCTGTGTTCCTCAGGGGCAGGCAGCCGGGGTTTCGCGGCCCGCGTGTCCATTGTGAGGGGCGTCTGCGGTCAGGCGCTCCCCCTCCCCCGACTGTCCGCCCTCTGGGCGGGCTGTCGGGGTCCGTCATCCGCTCCTGCAGCGGGCGCGGGTGTGCGGGTGTGGGGGCCCAGCGCTGTCCCCTCGGCTTGCATGCCCTGTGGGGGCCGCGCTCCGCGGATGTGGTGGGGGCCGTCCCCGGGGGGGTGGCCCGCCACCGTTGCAAGGGGTGTCTGGTGTCAAGCGCTGTCCCTCCCCCGGTTGCCCGCCCTCTGGGCGGGCCGTCGGGGTCCGCGACCCACATGCTGTGGGCGCGGGCTTGCAGGTGTGAGGGCCCGGCACTGTCCCCTTGACCTGCATGCCCTGTGGGAGCTGCGTGCCGCGGGGGTGGCGGCCTGCCACCGTTGCGAGAGGCGTCTGGTGTCAGACGCTGTCCCTCCCCCAGCTGCCCGCCCTCTGGGGCGCATAGCCGGGGTTCCGCGACCCGTGTGTCCCAGGTGCGGTCGGTGCAGGCGTGGGGACACAGCACCGGCCCCACAGCGTGCCCCCTTGCGGGCCGGCGTCGCTCGCGTGGGGGTGGCGGAAGGGCGTCCCCGGGGGGGTGCCTTCCACTATTGCGAGGGGCGTCTGATGTCAGGCGCTCCCCCTCCCCGGACTGCCCGCCCACGGGGCGGGCTGTTGGGGTCCACTACCCACGTGCTGTGGGCGCAGGCGTGTGGGTGTGGGGGCCCTACGCTGTCCCCTTTGGCCTGCATGCCCTGTGGGGGCTGCGTGCCGCCGGGGTGGCGGGGGGCCGTCCCCGGGGGGGCTGGCTTGCCGCTGTTGTGAGAGGCGTCTGGTGTCAGGCGCTGTCCCTCCCCCGGCCGCCTGTCCTCTGGGGTGGGCGGCCGGGGTTCCGCGACCCCTGTGTTCCGGGTGAGGTCGGTGCGGGCGTGGGGACCGAGCACCGGTTTCACAGCGTGCGCCCTTGCGTGCCGGGGTTGCTCGCAGTGGGGGTGGCGGAAGGGCGTCCCCGGGGGGCGTGCCTTCCACCGTTGTGAGGGGCGTCTGAGGTCAGGCGCTGTCCCTCCTCCGACTGCCCGCCCACAGGGCGGGCTGTCAGGGTCCGCCAGCCACGTGCTGTGGGCGCGGGTTTGTGGGTGTGGGGGCCCATCACTGCCCCCTTGGCCCGCATGCCCTGTGGGGGCTGCGTGCCGCGAGGGTGGCGGTGGGCCGTCCCCGGGGGGCTGGCCTGCCACCGTTGCGAAGGGGGTCTGGTGTCAGGCGCTGTCCCTCCCCCTGCCGCCCGTCCTCTGGGGCGGGCGGCCGGGGTCCCGCGACCTGTGTGTCTCGGGTGCGGTCGCTGCGGGCGTCGGGACCCAGCACGGGACCCACAGCGTGCGCCCTTGCGGGCCAGCGTTGTTCGCTGTGGGGGTGGCGGAAGGGCGTCCCCAGGGGGGCTGCCTTCCACCGTGGCGAGGGGCGTCTGAGGTCAGGCGCCCCCCCTCCTCCGACCGCCGGCCTACTGGGCGGGCTGTTGGGGTCGGCTACCCACGTGCTGTGGGCGCGGGCGTGTGGACGTGGGGGCCCAACACTGTCCCCTTGGCCTGCACGCCCTGTGGGGGCTGCGTGCCGCGGGGGTGGTGGGGGGCCGTCCCCGGGGGGGGGTGGCCTGCCACCGTTGTGAGGGGCGTCTGGTGTCAGGCGCTGCCCCTCCCCCGACCACCTGTCCTCTGGGGCGGGCAGCCGGGGTACCCCGACCCGTGTGTTCCGGGTGCGGTCGGTGCGGGCGTGGGGACCCAGCACCGGCCCCACAGCGGGGTGGCGGAAGGGCGTCCCCGGGGGGGGTGCCTTCCACCGTTGCGAGGGGCGTCTGAGGTCAGGCGCTCCCCCTCCCCCAACTGCCCGCCCACTGGGCAGGCTGTTGGGGTCCGCCACCCACGTGCTGTGGGCGCAGGGGTGGTGGGGGGCCGTCCCCCGGGGCGGTGGCCTGCCACCGTTGTGAGGGGCGTCTGGTGTCAGTCGCTGTCCCTCCCCCGGCCGCCCGTCCTCTCGGGCGGGCAGCCGGGGTTTCGCGACCCGTGTGTCCCGGGTGGGGTCGGTGCGGGCGTGGGGACCCAGCAACGGCCCCAAAGCCTGCGCCCTTGCGGGCCGGCGTTGCTCGCAGTGGGGGTGGCGGAAGGGCGTCCCCGGGGGGGGTGCCTTCAACCGTTGTGAGGGGCGTGCGAGGGCAGGCGCCCCCCCTCCCCCGACTGCCCGCCCACTGGGCGGGCTGTTGGGGTACGCCACCCACGTGCTGCGGGCGGGGGCGTGTGATCGTGGGGGCCCATCACTGTCCCCTTGGCCTGCATGCCCCGTGGGGGCTGCGTGCCGTGGGGGTGGGGGGCCGTCCCCGGGGGGGGTGGCCTGCCACCGTTGTGAGGCGCGTCTGGTGTCAGGCGCTGTCCCTCCCCCGGCCATCCGTCCTCTGGGGCGGGCGGCCGGGGTTCCGCGACCCGCGTGTCCTGGGTGAGGTCGGTGCGGGCATGGGGACCCAGCACCGGCCCCACAGCGTGCGCCCTTGCAGGCCAGGGTTGCTCGCTGTGGAGGTTGCGGAAGGGCGTCCCCGGGGGGGGTGCTTTCGACCATTGTGGGGGGCGTCTGGTGTCGGGCGCTGTCCCTGCCCTGGCCGCCCGTCCTCTGGAGCGGGCAGCCAGGGTTCCGCAACCCGTGTGTCCCGGGTGCGGTCGGTGCGGGCGTGGGGACCCAGCACCGGCCCCACAGCGTGCGCCTTTGCGGGCCAGCGTTGCTTGCTGTGGGGGTGGTAGAAGGGCGTTCCCGGGGGGGGTGCCTTCCACCATTGTGAGGGGCGTCTGAGGTCAGGCGCTGTCCCTCCCCTGACTGCCCGCCCACTGGGCGGGCTGTTGGGGTCCGCCACCCACGTGCTGTGGGCGCGGGTGTGTGGGTGTGGGGGCCCAACACTATCCCCTTGGCCTGCATGCCCTTAGGGGGCTGCGTGCCGCGGGGGTGGTGGGGGGCCGTCCCCAGGGGGGGGTGGCCTGTCACCGTTGTGTGGGGCGTCTGGTGTCAGGCGCTGTCCCTTTCCTGGCCGCCCGTCCTCTGGAGCTGGCAGCCAGGGTTCCGCGACCCCGTGTCCCGGGTGCGGTCGGTGCGGGCGTGGGGACCCAGCACCGGCCCCACAGCGTGCACCCTTGTGGGCCGACGTTGCTCGCTGTGGGGGTGGCTGAAGGGCGTCCCCGGGGGGGATGCCTTCCACCATTGTGAGGGGCGTCTGGTGTCAGGCGCTGTCCCTCCCCAGGCCGCCCGTCCTCTGGAGCGGGTAGCCGGGGTTCCGCGACCTGCGTGTCCCGGGTGCGGTCGGGCCGGGCGTGGGGACCCTGCACCGGCCCCACAGTGTGTGCCCTTGCAGGCCGGCGTTGCTCGCTGTGGGGGTGGCGGAAGGGCGTCCCCAGGGGGGGTGCCTTCGACCATTGTGAGGGGCGTCCAAGGTCAGGCGCTGTCCCTCCCCCGACTGCCCGCCCACTGGGCGGGCTGTTGGAGTCCGCCACCCAAGTGCTGTGGTCGCGGGTGTGTGGGTGTGGGGGCCCAACGCTGTCCCCTTGGCCTGCATGCCCTGTGGGGGCTGCGTGCCGCGGGGGTGGTGGGGGGCCGTCCCCGGGGGGGGTGGCCTGCCACCGTTGTGAGGGGCGTCTGGTGTCAGGTGCTGTCCCTCCCCCGGCCGCCCGTCCTCTGGAGCGGGCAGCCAGGGTTCCGCGTCCCGTGTGTCCCGGGTGCGGTTGGTGCGGGCGTGGGGACCCAGCACCGGCCCCACAGCGTGCGCCCCTGCGGCCCGGTGTTGCTCGCTGTGGGGGTGGCGAAAGGGCGTCCCCGGGGGGGGTGCCTTCCACCATTGTCAGGGGCGTCTGAGGTCAGGCGCTGTCCCTCCCCTGACTGCCCGCCCACTGGGCGGGCTGTTGGGGTCCGCCACCCATGTGCTGTGGGCGCGGGTGTGTGGGTGTGGGGGCCCAACACTGTCCCCTTGGCCTGCATGCCCTGTGGGGGCTGCGTGCCGCGGGGGTGGTGGGGGGCCGTCCTCGGGGGTGGTGGCCTGCCACCGTTGTGAGGGGTGTCTGGTGTCAGGCGCTGTCCCTCCCCCGGCCGCCCGTCCTTTGAAGCGGGCAGCCAGGGTTTCGCGACCCGTATGTCCCGGGTGCGGTTGTTGCAGGCGTGGGGACCCAGCAACGGCCCCAAAGCCTGCGCCCTTGCGGGCCGGCGTTGCTCGCAGTGGGGGTGGCGGAAGGGCGTCCCCGGGGGGGGTGCCTTCAACCGTTGTGAGGGGCGTGCGAGGGCAGGCGCCCCCCCTCCCCCGACTGCCCGCCCACTGGGCGGGCTGTTGGGGTACGCCACCCACGTGCTGCGGGCGGGGGCGTGTGATCGTGGGGGCCCATCACTGTCCCCTTGGCCTGCATGCCCCGTGGGGGCTGCGTGCCGTGGGGGTGGGGGGCCGTCCCCGGGGGGGGTGGCCTGCCACCGTTGTGAGGCGCGTCTGGTGTCAGGCGCTGTCCCTCCCCCGGCCATCCGTCCTCTGGGGCGGGCGGCCGGGGTTCCGCGACCCGCGTGTCCTGGGTGAGGTCGGTGCGGGCATGGGGACCCAGCACCGGCCCCACAGCGTGCGCCCTTGCAGGCCAGGGTTGCTCGCTGTGGAGGTTGCGGAAGGGCGTCCCCGGGGGGGGTGCTTTCGACCATTGTGGGGGGCGTCTGGTGTCGGGCGCTGTCCCTGCCCTGGCCGCCCGTCCTCTGGAGCGGGCAGCCAGGGTTCCGCAACCCGTGTGTCCCGGGTGCGGTCGGTGCGGGCGTGGGGACCCAGCACCGGCCCCACAGCGTGCGCCTTTGCGGGCCAGCGTTGCTTGCTGTGGGGGTGGTAGAAGGGCGTTCCCGGGGGGGGTGCCTTCCACCATTGTGAGGGGCGTCTGAGGTCAGGCGCTGTCCCTCCCCTGACTGCCCGCCCACTGGGCGGGCTGTTGGGGTCCGCCACCCACGTGCTGTGGGCGCGGGTGTGTGGGTGTGGGGGCCCAACACTATCCCCTTGGCCTGCATGCCCTTAGGGGGCTGCGTGCCGCGGGGGTGGTGGGGGGCCGTCCCCAGGGGGGGGTGGCCTGTCACCGTTGTGTGGGGCGTCTGGTGTCAGGCGCTGTCCCTTTCCTGGCCGCCCGTCCTCTGGAGCTGGCAGCCAGGGTTCCGCGACCCCGTGTCCCGGGTGCGGTCGGTGCGGGCGTGGGGACCCAGCACCGGCCCCACAGCGTGCACCCTTGTGGGCCGACGTTGCTCGCTGTGGGGGTGGCTGAAGGGCGTCCCCGGGGGGGATGCCTTCCACCATTGTGAGGGGCGTCTGGTGTCAGGCGCTGTCCCTCCCCAGGCCGCCCGTCCTCTGGAGCGGGTAGCCGGGGTTCCGCGACCTGCGTGTCCCGGGTGCGGTCGGGCCGGGCGTGGGGACCCTGCACCGGCCCCACAGTGTGTGCCCTTGCAGGCCGGCGTTGCTCGCTGTGGGGGTGGCGGAAGGGCGTCCCCAGGGGGGGTGCCTTCGACCATTGTGAGGGGCGTCCAAGGTCAGGCGCTGTCCCTCCCCCGACTGCCCGCCCACTGGGCGGGCTGTTGGAGTCCGCCACCCAAGTGCTGTGGTCGCGGGTGTGTGGGTGTGGGGGCCCAACGCTGTCCCCTTGGCCTGCATGCCCTGTGGGGGCTGCGTGCCGCGGGGGTGGTGGGGGGCCGTCCCCGGGGGGGGTGGCCTGCCACCGTTGTGAGGGGCGTCTGGTGTCAGGTGCTGTCCCTCCCCCGGCCGCCCGTCCTCTGGAGCGGGCAGCCAGGGTTCCGCGTCCCGTGTGTCCCGGGTGCGGTTGGTGCGGGCGTGGGGACCCAGCACCGGCCCCACAGCGTGCGCCCCTGCGGCCCGGTGTTGCTCGCTGTGGGGGTGGCGAAAGGGCGTCCCCGGGGGGGGTGCCTTCCACCATTGTCAGGGGCGTCTGAGGTCAGGCGCTGTCCCTCCCCTGACTGCCCGCCCACTGGGCGGGCTGTTGGGGTCCGCCACCCATGTGCTGTGGGCGCGGGTGTGTGGGTGTGGGGGCCCAACACTGTCCCCTTGGCCTGCATGCCCTGTGGGGGCTGCGTGCCGCGGGGGTGGTGGGGGGCCGTCCTCGGGGGTGGTGGCCTGCCACCGTTGTGAGGGGTGTCTGGTGTCAGGCGCTGTCCCTCCCCCGGCCGCCCGTCCTTTGAAGCGGGCAGCCAGGGTTTCGCGACCCGTATGTCCCGGGTGCGGTTGTTGCAGGCGTGGGGACCCAGCACCGGCCCCACAGCGTGCACCCTTGCGGGCCGGCGTTGCTCGCTGTGGGGATGGCGGAAGGGCGTCCCCGGGGGGGGGTGCCTTCCACCATTCCGAGGGGCGTCTGAGGTAAGGCGCTGTCCCTCCCTCGCCTGCCCGCCCACTGGGCGGGCTGTTGGGGTCCGCAACCAACGTGCTGTGGGCGCGGGTGTGTGGGTGTGGGGGCCCAACACTGTCCCCTTGGCCTGCATGCCCTGTGGGGGCTGCGTGCCGCGGGGCTGGTGGGGGGCCGTCCCCGGGGGGGATGGCCTGCCACATTTGTGAGGGGCGTCTGGTGTCATGCGCTGTCCCTCCCCCGGCCGCCCGTCCTCTGGAGCGGGCAGCCAGGGTTCCGCGACCCGTGTGTCCCGGGTGCGGTCGGTGCGGGCGTGGGAACCCAGCACCGGCCCCACGGCGCGCGCCATTGCAGGCCGGCGTTGCGCCCCGTGGGGGTGGCGGTAGGGCGTCCCCGGGGGGGTTGCCGTCTGCCGTTGTCAGGGACGTCTGGAGTCAGGCGCTCCCCCTCCCCCGGCTGCCCGCCCTCTCTGCAGGCTGCCGGGGCTCGCTGGCCACGTGCTGTGGGCACGGGTGTGGGTGTGCGCGGTGTGTGTGGTGTCTGTGCGGTGCGTGTCGTGGTGCGCGGTGCCGCTTTTCTCTTGTCCCTCTGGTGCTCCCCTCTCCGGTGCTTCGGTGCGGTGTGGTCCCTGCCGTGTGCTGTGTGCCCGCCGTGCCCCCTTCCCTGCGCGCGTCCCTTGCTCGGCTGCTGGCTACCCCTTGTTTTGTTCGTGGCTTTGTCGCTCTTTTCCCTTTCCTCTGCTCGCCCTTCTCCCTGGCACGCACTTTTTCCCTGCCTCCGCCCTGGTTTGTGTCTCTGTCTTTCTCTCCGCCGGCTTTCTCTCTCTCTGCGCCCCGTGAGACAAAAGGAAGGGTGGGGGTATGTGGGCCTTCGTCGTGCATCGTTGGCACCACGTTTGTTGCGGCGTAGCGGCGTATAACATACCTGCCTTCGCACTCGTGTCTACGTGTGTGCGCCCGCTCCTCCCCCTTTGTGCCATACCATGTTGTGCTTATGTCTCTCTTCCCGTATCCACACCCCTTCGTGTGTTGTTTGTCGTGGTGCCGTTGTACTCCCTATGCAAAAGAAGACGTGCCTGGGTGGCAGCCCTCTTTCCTATTCCTCTCCCTGCTCCCTGGTTGGTTCCACACCTTTGTTGGCCTCGGTTGGTGGCGCGCGCCGGGCGCTCGTTGCTTCTCCCACGTGCGCGGCGTGGCACGACATGGTAACATACTTGCGTGGCTCCCTCCTTTCCCTCCTTATCTTTTTGTGTGATGTGTGTCTTGTCGCCGTTATGCTCCTTCCGTATGTCCTCATTTGGATCAGGTACTTCACACAGTGGTTTTACCCGGTTTAACCCGGTGGAACTCGGAAGGGGCGCGGTTGAACCGCTGAACCGCGGTTGAACCGCGGTTGAACCACCGCCAGCGCTGGCGGCGGCGGCTGCGCCAGCGGCGCGCGCTTTTCTGAACAAAATATTTGCATAACCACCTGAAAATGACGCCCGACAAACCTTTTTTAAAAAATGTCCCACCCCTGGCTGCAAGTGGTGAACGACCACTACAGCGGGTGGGGGGACCAACAGCTGGTGGACGACTTGTTCACCTTTTTTTGCGCAAACGGGAGGACAAAATGCCTATGGAAACAACTTGCTGACCGAATTCGTAACACACAGAGGGCTTCCAAACAGACAAAAAGGGCTACGAAAAAAGCTTTCACAGGATTCGACGCTGTGCGCCTCATTTTGGACCTTGAGATGCTGAAGCGAAGGTATGTGGCATAATGCACACATGCCTACAAGTGGTTCAACGTGGTTCAACGGTGCGGTTGAACCCTTATCACAAATGAACAATCGTGATTGTGCTTCATGACAACGTTTGCACGGCAAAAGAATCGCTTAATGTTGCCCAAAGCATGAATATATGAGTTGCAACGTGTTGCCCGCGTCACAAATGTGAATACTTTGTGGTTTGTACCACTGGACGCTTTTTGATGCCATGACAGCAACCCATTCAACCGCAGGTTCAACCGCGCACTTTATCCCAATTTCTCGGTTCAACCGTCCCTAGGTAAAAGAAGCTTATTTCGTGGGCCGATGCCAAAGAGAAGAAAACCCGTGCAAGCACCGTCCCATGGACACATTGCTTTCCGTTGTATGCAACGATGGATGAAGCTTGGTCCACATTAAGTGAGAGACAAGTACTAAAAAACGACCATAAAGGATGGAAGAGTTGGGGTTCGTTGGGATGTGGATGATTGGATACAATATATAGGTGATCAAAGGGATGTGCTAGAAGAAATGCACTTCCCAATATTTAGGGATGATCACCCCTATGTACTTGGAGTGCGTGGTGATGGGTTTCCATGTGGAGCAAGGTCATGGTGCCAAATTGCATGTGGTTTTGCAAACCACATGCAAAAAGCACGAACTTTGCTCTACAATTGGACCCTTGACCTTGCTCTCGTAAGTGAGCATGAAACGGATCTTGTGCGTGTCCTCTTTGGAGGGACACTGAAAAAAAAACAACAAATTGTTGACCGTGGCTACATGTTGCTCCGAGGGCTTTGGGTGCGAACGGTTGTCATTATTGGAGGCGATAGCCCTTGGCTTCGTCATATACTTGGTCTCTCAAAATTTTATGAAATTGGTTCAATTTATTCTTTTGCGACATGGTCTAGGGAGAAAGAAAGATGGGTAGGGTGTGAATGGCGACGAAGTACAAGACTTGAAGCAAAATTCCTAAAGTATAGGAAACAAGGAGTTAGTTGTGTTGGTGCAAAAGGGTGCATCGAAAGTCCACTATTGAAAGTGGATGACCGTATAGGGTGTGTCATCATGTGTGTTCTTCATCTTGTGATACGATGTGGTGAATACTTAACAACGTTTGTGCGCTCACGAGCCACAATGTTGACGGTACCACAACGATCCAAGGTTCAAAGCCTCCTAAAGGACGCTAAGACCAATGTTTCTTTGAAAGGCCCGTCTGTCCCCATAAACGATCATCCTACTTGCTTTGGCTCTGCAACGAGGGGGCCATCGTATTGGGTAATTTGCAACCTTGGGGGGGGGCCATGTTTTGTGGCGACATTGTTGAGTCGCTTAACTATGTCTTTAAAGACAACTTTCTAACCACAAGTTCCCGGGGTGGTGGTCGTAAGGCTACCAAGGAGGAAAAGGATGAGGCAATGCTCCGACATGCGCACGAGCGCACCTTCTTCTACAAGGAGATGCCTCGAGGGGACGGGCGGCGGCGACGGGGAGATGAGCACATAGTGCACGCTCAATTGGAAGTTGGCAACTAGGAGGTGTGTGTGTGGTTCAACCGTGGCTCAGGAGGTTCACCCGTGCGGTTGAACCTCCTGAGCCACGGTCTCACCTCTGCTTCTCTCAGGTGCCTTTGCGCCATGGACCCCGAGTCTTTGGGGAAGGCCTTGCAGGACTCCTGCGGGCACTCTGTACGGGACAAGGCGCCGATCCCCCTGCCCCGCCAGCGCCACAAGCAGCGGCAGCGCCTCCAGCTCGCCACCTGGCCGACAAGTTCCCGCTGAAGGAAGATGTGGTGGTCCACAACACCTGCAACCCCGACACAACCCTGGCGCCCGAGACACCTGAGTGGCGGTGGCTGGCTGACGTGACGCCGAAGTATGTGTTCCGCCGTGCCATGACGCTCTGGATGAGGAAGCACGGCCAAGAAGACAGGGATGGGTCCAGTCCTACCCCTGGGAGACGAAGTGCCTGAGCGCCGGGGAGTTTTCGGATTGGAAGGTCTGCTGTTGTCTTGTTGTTGGCTAGTTGATTGTGCTGGTGTTTTTTGGTCTTTTGGTAGATGTTTTGATATGACGCATGCTGCGTTTCGTTGCTGTGTGTTTTTGTGTCTATGAATGTTCTGATGTGCGTTTTCCTATTGTAGGTGCTGCGTGTCGGCCTGTCGAGCGACACCCAGGGCCACATGTCCCTGGACGAACCAGGTCTGGATGCCCTGTTCAGGATATGGGCCACTGCGGGGTGCGGTGTTGCCAGGAGCGCGTCCTGGTTTGGCGCGGATTCCGTGGGCTGGGGCGGTGGTCACAGCGCAGGACACGGTCCCCGCTTCTTCTTCAAGTCCCTGGTGGAGTTGCGACCAGGTTGGTTCGACGAATCGGAGGTCCAGCAGTACACGGCGACTCCAAGCAGCATGCTGGCTATGGGCGCCACCATCTCAGGTGGGGGAAAGCACAAGAAGGCCAAGGCAAGCGCCGCGACGGCAGCAGCGGCGCCAACGGCAATGACACCATCGCCATTCGTGCAGCCAAGTGTGGTTCAAGCGATCCAAGGGGTGCAACAGGTGTGCAGTAGTTCAACCGTCGTTTCAGCGGGTTCAACCGTGCGGCTGAACCGCCTTCACCGTCTTCAACCGTGCACAGTTGAGCGTCGCCTTCCTACACACTGAATCGCGTTCCCCCACTTCTGCGGTTCACCTGCCTCCTTGCTTTCTCTGCAGTCGACCGCCAGTGATGTGCCTGAGCACATGTTCGTGCTGGATCGGCGTTGCCCTGGCATTGTCGTCCGCGGGCGATGGCCACCCATGCCCATCGTGGAGTGGTGGGACGTGTGGTATCGGCAGATCCCTGGCGCCGCTCAAGTGGTCGACCGCATGAGTCGTGGCGTGCAGCGGGGCTTGTGGGAATGGAGCAATGCCGGGCAAGGCAGTCCTTCGGCAGAACGGCAGAGGTCAACGCCCCTGGAGTCCAGTTCAGCCGTCACGTCCGCGCCCCAACCAAGTCCTGTGGGAGAGAGCTTTGAGGAGTTCTACAAGAGTGTGTGGGACCGCCCACTTGGAGCAGGTGCAGCATCCGAGAGCAGTGGAAAGGCCCCCAAGCCTCCACGTCTTCCAGCACCACCGCCACCAGAAGAGACAAGCACCCCGGGCAGCAAAGTGGTTCCGAAGTCCCTGTTTCAGTCCGCCCGGAAGGACCTCCGTAAGGAGAAGCGGACAAGTGCAAAGCCTGAAGCACCCCCCCCGAAGGCCCAAGGTGTGCACCGTTGAACCGGTGAAGTGTAGTTCAACCGCACGCTTGAACGGCCTGAACCACGGTTTCACTGTTTTTTTCTTTTTGCAGAGCCTGGATCAAGCGCAACAACGACAACTGGCGGTTGAGGACACGCGCAAACAGCTGCGACAGCGGTTCGGATGGGCGGCAAACACGCCGATTCGATGGGTTATTGTGGTCGGTCCTGATGGCGAACCACGTTTGGCCGTGGGTACCCGGGGGAAAGCCACAAAGGGGACCCTCCGGCCCAAAAAGGGGGAAGAATTGGTCTTCCTTCCCCCGCAGTGGGAGGAGGAGGGCAATGTAGCTGGGACAACGTGGCCAGTTATTGCAGTCAAGGACAGGACAAGCTTCAGTAACCCCCACGCTGCCGAGGAGGCGTTGAAAGAGCGCCGCGCCCAGAAACAGGAAGCGACCGATGAGGAGGGCAAGAAGACAATGGAGGACTCCCCCTCGTACAGTCCACTCGAGGAGAAGGAGGTCACTCCCGCGCCGGAAGCTGAAGCGGAAAGTGACAATGACAATGGGGTTCCTGTGCCGACGCCGCCCGTGATTCCTGAGCCAAAGGACACTGAGAAGCACATTCCTGTGCCTAGTCCGCCGGAGGTGCCAGAGCCAAAGATGAGTGAAGAACAGGTGGTCAAAGAGGAAAAGGTGGAGTCTGCTGGTCCAGGGGTGCAGGAGCACCAGGGCAGTGGAAAGGACTCGCCTGCAGCCCCGGTTGGTCAGGAGGCCATTGAGGAGGTTGGTGGAGCGCCGAAGGACGAGGAAATGCCTGCAGGTAAGCAGGAAGATAACGAAGAGACAGCCCCAGAGGTTGGTGCACCAGTGCCTCACGTGAAGGAAGAGCCACTCCCAAACGACTGACTTTTCACGTGCCTCAAGGGAATGAGGGGGTGGCAGTGGCGGGAGCGACATGGAGCACGGTACCGTAGGCAGTTGTGGGGGGCCGTAATGGTGCAGGGGCATCACCGTGTGCAAGTTGCAGTGCAAACGAGGAAAGATCCGCACCTGGTCCGGCGCGTGAACGCACACATCCGAAGTGTACTCCCCCAACTAACCTACACTGCGCTCGCAGTGGTCCATGGGTCGGGCGATCATCCCATGCTTGTACGTACGCATCCAAAGGATGACAGTCCCCTTACGGGGGAAATAGCCCTGGGTGATTTTGTGAGGGGGGAACTGTTTACCAGTGCCCTACTTTGTGCAAATTGGCCTTCTCGTCCTGCATGGATACGTTTGGGGTGTGATTTATTATGGGGACACATTGTGGATCCTCGATATGGGGTCATGTTTAACGCTCTTAGGCCCCACATGCCTCTGGCGTGGTCTGGACAGCGCATTGTGCTCGTACCGTACACAGGCATTGCATGGGGACGTCTGCCTGTGGCGATGCAGAATGAACTGGTCACGTTTGGCTTCCCAAGGTGAAGATGTGTTTTTTGTGTAGCGCTTCGTGTAACAGCGGTTGAACCGGTGAAGCCGGTGCATCCGCGCGCCTGTCCAGCAGTTGAACCACCTCGAAAGCCGGTTACAGTTTAGTGCAATCCATGAGGAAACAAGCTTCTGACAAACAAGTGTAGGCTTGCATGTAATTGTTGTTCACGAAAAAGGGTCCAAAGTCCTAAAGGGAATCCAAACAAGGCGCAGGGCCGTATGTCACCACGCCTAACGAAAAGTTGATGGTGAAGCCGTGCGGTTTCACCAATACAGCCGCCGCCACTGGCACCTACACCACCTCCACCGTGAAATATGATCCAAGAGAAATAGGTCTCCAGTGTTTTGCACCAATGAGGTAAGAAGGTTCTCAAAAACATTCTTTTTAGGGGGTGTGGCATCTCTTGCAGGGCTGAAAAATAGCGGTTTTCAGGTTGCTTCTTAGCAATTTGTTGCTGTACCACGATAGGGGTTCAACCGTGGGGAAGCCGTAATGAAAGTGCGCGGTTGAACTCGTTTGAACCGGGGTTTCCCTTGGGTAATTCAAGGGTACCTGGTCCAAATGAGCACGTAGGGTTGCGTGGGTGTAACATACTTATCTCACCCACATCTTTGCGTGTTCCGTGTGTCGCGGCGGCGTTGTGCTCCCTATGCAAACGGGCGTGCGGCGGCGGAGGTTGTTTTCGTGCCATGGCATCTTGCCATTGCCATCCTCGGTTGGTCTCATACTCCTGCGGTGGTGTGGTATGTTACCTGATTATGCCTCGTCCGTGTTCTCCCCTCTCTTATTTCTTACCGTGTTGTGCTTGTTACGGCGTATTTTAGCGTGCGTTGTTTGGCGTACGTTTATATCCTACTTGCACTCGACACGGCGCCACACACCTCTTTGGCCACCTTTGTTCTTTGTCCCTCCCGCGTGCGCGGCGTGACATGTAACATACTTGCGTGGCTCCCTCTTTACCCACCTCTTTTCATGTTTGGCGTGTTCCGGCACCGTCGTACCCCCTATGCGAGTGGGCGTGCTGGGGCGGGGCTTTTGCATGCATGTGTGCATACTGCGGTGTGCCTCCACCATGGCGCGGTTCGTAGCGTACTCTTGCCTCCTTGCCATCTTATTGTGTATTGTGTTTGTTACGGCGTTATGTAGCGTTGCGTGGCATATAACATACTTGTTTTTCGGCGGCCGGTGGCGTTTCTGTTGCTTTTGTGTGTTATTCTTGCACCTGGCACCTCTTTGGTCCCGCGTGCGCGGCATGACATGTAACATACTTGTATGGCTCACTTTTTAAACACATCTTTTCGTGTTTCGCGTGTTACGGCGCCGTCGTACTCCCTATGCATGTGGGCTTGCATTGCCTGGTCTCATACTTGCGGTATGTCTCCACCGTGGCGCGGTTTGTAACGTACTTGCTCTCTCCTTGCCTACTTCTTACCGTGTTGTGCTTGCTACGTCGTAATTTAGCGTTGCACGGCATATAACATACTTGTTTTTCGGCGGCCGGCGGCGTTAATGTTGTTTGTGTGTGTTTCTTTTTGGGGCGCGCACAAGTCCCTAGCGCCTAGGGCACGCGCTTTGCTAGGTGTTTTGGGGCAAGCAACGCGCAGCTACTTCGCCGTCGCGACTCTATTGTTCTTCTTTTTTTGTGAGTGTCCTAAATTTTGCGACCTCGCCAAACAGCGGCATAAAATATTTGGGGGGGTTTCTGAGGTCGGAAGAGACAATTTTTTGCTTTATGTTTTCTGGCTGTGCGTGTTTTTCTTGGTTTTTTATTTTCTTCTGCTGCGAGCGCGCGACGCAAACAAGCACTTATCATTGAAACACAGATCGGACAGCGCTTGCACTCGTATGTTACTGACAACAGCCTGATAATTCCGTACTGTCCTTGCCAATCGCGCAGCCCGACTATGGAGGGGCATTGGGAGGCTGATCCGGATTTTCTGTCCGACTCTTGCAGTGAGCCGGACGTGGACACATACAGGACTTTTTCGAACGATGTTTTGCGTACATTTCTGCTGCAGCCCCAAAGCTTCTCACCTGCTGTGCTACGGTTGATGGACAACAAGGTTCCTCTGTGGTCTGATGCACAAAGAACGAACATGCTGGACACAATCTGGGCTCTCACAAATGAATACAATCGGTTTTAGGTTGATTCCGAGCTCCATTGTTGTTACTGCGTGCACAAAGGTGATTTTGCTTGCTGCTTCGTGACTGCAATGCGAGCCCTCGCAATTGCCTCCTAAAAAAGTACGGTTATGAGTAGATTTTCTTGTCTGAATGCGAGGCCTCGCAATACAAAGTAGATAATTGGAGACAAATACCTGTGTCTTCAATTGGGAGCCCTCGCAATCAAACCATAAATACATGCCGAACGACACATTTTTTCCCTTTTTGCAGGCCTATTTCATCATGGCAGACAGCTTTACGCCAACAAAAGCGGGCAGAGCATCACCAAACACCTCACAAGTACCCTCCACGCAGGACACGGTGCCAGAGGAGTTCCTGAGGTCCCTACTTTTTAACTGATTCTGAATTCGGTTGCGTGGCCATGCTGGCCAAGCCATATCCTGCCTCTGGCCCAACTCCTATGCCCCAGATTCCTAACCAACCCCATTTTATCCAAACGAGTGAACATGAAGTGCATAGTGCTACCTTGAACGCCTGAGTCATGCAAGTTTTCACATAAAAATCATTTGTTGTACCACAATAAGTGGTAGAAACAGTTGAGTATAGGGGTCTTGAGGTGGAGGACCACTACGTATACCCTACAAGGCCTTAGGCAAGAAGTGCCTACTTTTTTTCGGTATCATCTGCATGAAGGAATATACCTCCGCTCAGTTGAGTGTTAGGCGTGAACTTCATGGGGGGCTCGGGTTATAACCCTAGTTACTTTGAGCAAGTGTACTTTAAACTTCAAAAGACTGATAAAAATGATTACCTTAGTCTCAACATCACCAAAACCCTTTTAGGGGGGGCTTGGCCTGGATCACGTACCCCAAGAAAGACATGGTAGTGCCTTCTTCTTACTCAGCAAGTGGGGGGACCAACAGCTGCTTGACGACTTGTTCACCTTTTTTTGCACAAACCGGAGGACAAAAGGCCAATCGAAAAAACGTGCTGAGCAAATTGGTAACACACACAGGGCTTCAACAGCCACAAAAAGGGCTACAAAAAAAGCTTTCACAGGATCGGACGCTGAGCGACTTTTTTTGGACCTTGGGATGCTGAGACCAAGGTATGTGGCATAATGCACACATGCCAACAAGTGGTTCAACGTGGTTCAACGCCGCGGTTGACCCCTTGAGACAAATCATGAATTGTGATTGTGCTTCAGGACAACGTATGCACGGCAAAATGATCGCTTTATGTTGCCCAAAGCATGAACATATGAGTTGCAACGTGTTGCATGCGTCAAAAATGCGAATACTTTGCGGTTTGTACCTTTGGACGATTTTGGATGCCATGAGCGCAACACATTCAACCGCAGGTTCAACCGCGCACTTACGCCATATTCCTTGGTTCAACCGTCCCTAGGTACCAGAACCTTATTTCGTGGGCCGACGCCAAACCGAAGAAACCCCTTCAAGCACCATCCCATGGACACATTGGTTTCCGACGTATGCAACAATGGATAACGCTTGGTACGTTAAGTGAGGGACAAGTACTAAAAACAACCATAAAGGATGGAAGAGTTGGGGTTCATTGGGATGTGGATGATTGGATACAATATTTCGGTGATCAAAGGGCTGCGCTCGAAGAAATGCACACCCAAGATTTAGGGATGATCACCCCTATGTACTTATAGTGCGTGGTGATGGGTTTCCATGTCGAGCAAGCGCATGGTGCAAAATTGCATGTGGGTTTGCAAACCACATGCAAAAAGCACGAACCTTGCTCTACAATTGGACCCTTGACCTTTTTCTCGGAAGTGAGCATGAAACGGAATGCATGAAACTACCTCCGAAGCCGGTTACATTTTACTGCAATCCATGAGGCAGCAGGCTTCTGGCAATCAAGTGTAGGCTTGAATGTAATTGTTGTTCAAAAAAAAGGGTCAAAAGTCCTAAAGGGAATCCAAACAAGGTGCAGGGGTGCATGTCACCACGCCTATCGAACCGTGGATGGTGAAGCTGTGCGGTTCAAACCAATACAGCCACCGCCACTGGTGCCGCCGCCACCACCGCCGTGAAATATGATACAAGAGAGAGCGGTGTCGAATGTTTTGCACCAATGAGGTGAAATCGATTTCAAATTTCAAATTTTAGGGGGCGTGGCATCTGTTCAAGGGCTCAAAAATAATGGTCTTCAGGTTTCTGCTTAACAATTTGTTCCTGTACAACGATAGGGGTTCAACCGCGAGAAAGCCGTAATTGAAGTACGCAGTTGAACCCGGTTGAACCACGGTTTCACTTGGGGAATTGAAGGGTGCCTGATCCAAATGCGCACGTAAGGAAAAGGGATCCAACACCTATTGACATCCCTGTCATGCAACGGTACCCTCTCTGCCGGGCTGGCCTCTGCACAGGCGTGGAAAGGTTTAATTGACTATTTTGGCTTCGTGTTTGCGTGTTTGCCTACTTGCCTGTCAGGTGTACATACTTCGAGAGGGATGGATGACGCTGTTCGGAGCGGCTCCCCTGTGGCAATTGATCCACTGCTGCTTGTGATAAGTAGAGGCCCGATCCTGGATTTCATTGATGTTCACCTTTGGTCTCGACATGTCGACGGCGACCCGTTGTAGGAGGGATGGCTCGTATAAACTCTGCAGAAACTTCAACTGGTTGATTGTCACTGATGTGTCCATGTTCTCGAAATAGAGCAGAGACTGCACCGCTGTGTCCTCCGCGTGGTACGCACACGTGAAGAAGGGTCCAAAGCCCTTAACGGCATACGACTGCACAAGAGGAGGGTGCATTGCCAGATTGCAGATTGCGAGGCCTCGCAATCCAAACAGCACCATACCTCTAGTTCATCATCCTTAAGCTGTGGCGGGATCCACGCACTTCCGCTTGACCGAACGCAAAAAAGAAGCCAAAGCCGAGGTCAAGTTGTTCAAGCGACCCCAAAAGCTGGGGACGGGGCCGGAGTGGAACCAAAGCACGCAATGCCCCAACAACAAGTTCCCCAATCGGGCCTTGATGCACACCATCTAGACGCACCAGAGCATAAGTCCAGTGCACAATTACCGCGCTGAAGCCCTACTGGACACGTTTAAGAGCACCCTCTTTCTCCCAAAGCGCTCGAAATTACATTTTGATCAGAGCAAGCTGCTTAGCCAGAGGGAGAAGGACAAGGTGGTGACGACGAACCCGGTTGCCAACAGCCGCGTGGAGTTCAGTGCGAATCCAGCGCCGCAAGCTGTGAAGTGAAACAACACCACGTTCATCACCGCGGACAGCAAAAAGGACTTCTACGTCCGCAAAGGGCACACCGACAATCTCAACTGCACCAAGGGTACGAACGCCGCAATGCTCCAAAAAGGCTACATTGGACCGTTCCAACGGGAGAAGATTGGAAATGAACAGATCCGGGGGCTCAAGATGAGCATGCGGATGACCGAGACGGCATCTCAAGAGACGAACCAACTCCCATACACGTTGTCCAACATGCGGACGGGGCTCCCCCCTGATCTCGTCGCGGAACTGGCCCCCAAAGAACCAGTCCCGATCCCTGAGCCCAAATCCGAGGACGACGAGGAGTACGAGTTTCAGGAGGCCGCCCACATGGCACTTGAGGCTGCGAGGGACGTGCCTTTGGCCGCGTAAGAGCTCGCTGTTGCAAATGCATGCCGCTTGCCATCGATGGAAGATCCCACTTTTGGCAGCCGTATGTGGCAGGATAGGGTGGCGCTTCATGCCGGTCATCATAAGGAGACCTCGTGCTCGTCACCACAATTGTTGTTGTTGTGACGCCAGCGATTGTTGGTGCGGGTCATCCTTTCTTTCCAAACGCAGCACTTGACGCGTTTGCGCGGCGTCCAATGCACAGGACATGCCCATATTGCCCTCCTCCCTGTGTCGAGTGTGGCATCCCCGGGAGGTGGTGGGGCAGCGACACAAGTATTTGGTCACCTTCTATTGGTCTCTGGAGGCGATGCAGCCGTGGGAGGGTTGGCCATGCACACCGTTTGAGACAGTGCCGGGTATCGGGTTGACCTGCCTGAGCTGAACAAACAGGGCATGCACTCAGCATCAATGTCCCGGCGCCGAAGGCATCGAAGTGGTTTTGATTCGTAATAATCAGAAAACGGGGAATACTGCTTTGTGCAATTTGTTGGGGAAGGATGGTGTGGAGCAGTAGACATTTGCAGTGGGGACCGTGGACGATCTTCGAAGATTCGGGGACTGCATTGTTATTGCTGTGTCGTGCTGCTGTTGGTCCACGGATGTTTCTTTGCAGCTTTACTTGACTTCTGCAAAAAGAGCACTCCACATGGCGCTTTGAATTTTTTTCGGGGGGGTTTCTTGGGGATGGGCACCATTATGCATTGGATTCCGACCATTTTTGCGACACTTTTCATGGTCGCCGCATGGGAGCACGGCCGCAGGAGATGTTGGTGGGGATCACAATCAACACCTGCTCGATCCCAAAGCCCGTGTCCACATCCGCAGGCTTCCAACTCCTCTGTTTGCTGTCCTGACTTAGAAGTGGCGGAAGTCCCTCTGTGCTGTGTGTACATGTTCTCCTGCAAAGGCCTCTCCACTGGGGGAGGCCTTTCATCTAACCTTTCCATGACATCTCTGTCCCAAGGCTGCATGTGATGTACATAGAACTATTGCCTTTCGGACTGCAAAGTCCAGTCACCAGAAAGTGCTTGCAGTTGTATTGCTTTCGCATTTTGCTGAAGGGAAAGCGGTGGCATCAGGCCATAGCTAGTGGGCAAAAACTTGGGGGGGGGGTCGGCCTCAAATTTCCGGCTTTCATAAATTTCATTTTTCCTTTGAGACAAATGTTTCTGATCTGCGTGGGTTGGTGGATGGGCAGGTCGGCTGGGGTTGTTCAGCGCCTCAAATCAGCCACCCACCCCCCTCCCCCACCTCGTCTGGCAGTCAGCCGTGGCCTTTGTGGCATATGGTTGGTTATCTGCTGTGCTTTGTGAGTGGTGAATGATTTGTTCACCTCGCATCCCTTCCCACAGGCAGTTGTGCTGTCCCGCTACTGATTGCACAGGGGAACAAAACTTTCTCCAGGTGCCCCCCCCCCCCCCCCTGGAGGGCCCTCCAGGCCTGGATAGTGGTTAGGTCAAGTGCTGGAGCCAACAATGTTTTTTGGCGTCAAAGATGCTGGAGGAATGCATGATCGTCACGTTTCAGGCATCTTCCTCCAATATTGGATCAGATATCTGAGTTGGTCTTCACCCTTGCGACATTGGAGCCAGTTTCAAACCCTAGTGCACCTAATTTTATTCTCACAGTTAAATGATCCAAATGCCAACAGGACGGTGTAAAAACAAACCTTGGGCATACCCGTTGGTACTGGTTACATGCAGAAGTGTGATGGCCAAATATGCGAATTTAGGAAAAAGGGAGGGAATGGGTATTTACCGGAGAAAAGTTTGGGTTTTTGTGGGAAAATCGGGGTAACTCTGCATGGGAAGCACAAAAAAATTACTTTTTGTACACCACGGGGGGAGGGTACACCACGGGGGGAGGGGGGGGGTGTACTGAGCTAAGTCTTCGAGGAAAAATGGGGGAAAATGGGAGAACAATGGGTGTAGCTAGTGGGATTCAGGAGGGCAAGGAAGCTCAGTCACATCCTCCAAATCATCACCAGGCGGTTCAATGACCCGCACAGTGATTGGCATTAACAATGCTCACTACATACACGCAACCGGGATGCATTGGGGTGGGGGGCACATCCGAAAAAGAACCCCGGTGATCCACCACAATGTTTGTGATGTGCAAGCTCTGGAAACCACAAGAACTACCAACCTTTTGGAATGCCAACCGGTGCTTGAGTGTTGTGCAATTCAGTGCACTGTATATTCATGCCTCTCTCTTCTACATTGTTTTCCAGCCATGTATTCCAGTTCGTTTCTGAGACGTCCATGTTGCGAGTGGTATGCGGAGGGAGGCACGAAGGGAGAGAGGGTGCAAGGGAGGGGCAGGGTAGATAACGGGAGTACATGTGTGTGGTAATGGCACATCACCGCTTGCGGGGTGAAGAAATGTGATCACACTCATATGTGGGCATATGAGTGCATACACTCCTCAGTGCCACTTTTTGGGGTCAATGGACTATTTCCCCCACCTGCCTTTTGCACATTCCCCCCATTTTTTCCCGTTTCCCCCCATTTCCCCCATTTCCCCCATTTTTCCTTTTTCCCCATTCTGTAGCGGGAGGTTGAGCGGGAAGTTGACATGTCAGGTGGAGCGGGTAGTTCTGGTCACTGCAGAGAAGCAGTTCAGGTCGCCGCAGAAATCTGTAAGGTGGAGGGGGGGATTACACAGCAAATCTTCACACATATCCCCCCCCTTGAAAACAACTCCTCACAAAATTGGGCCCCATTTGGTAGTTGCATGAGAGTGCAAAACGACTGTAAGCAGTTGTGGGTGTGAGCTTGGACTTGACTTGTGCTGTATGCCTCTCGTTTGAGCACCCAATGACGGATATACGTGTGGTTTGGGGGGGCGGGGGGGGCATGGCAGCTTCCTGTCGAGCCAACACAACAATTGTCGCCCAGGGACAGCAGGTAAAGAACCAATGCAGGATATGCTTGTCCGTCTGCTTGTCCTACAGCCTCTGCTCTTGTGCTACAGATGCCTTTTCGAGCAGCTGGGCTTTGGTTGTGTGTTCCCCCTTGTTAAGTTGCAACGCCATTGAGCTGTTTTCTTCCAATTTGTGCATCAGAGTTGCCCTTCTGTAATGAGCACCCTTAAAGCTGACGCCCTTTGCCATTCTTTGTCCATTCTGAGAAAGGGTCATCTGTGCATGTTGCTTCATGGGGTGCGGGTTCGCGAATTTAGTTACAAACTGTGATATGCATGTTTGTTTTCTTGATCCACAACGACAAAAAACCTCCTGGAACTAGTATGGGATTTGTGCAGGGTTGAATGATACGGAAGGGTGAATCCAGTAGCCGGACTTCACTTTTTGAGGAAAACCCCTAGACTGCATCACCAATTGCAAACAGCAATGAAAATAATGTGACCCAGTAGGTGCCATAGGGAAGGGACCAACAGCAGGAGGCTGAAAGGGAAGGTTCATGAGCGGCTGCAGCAATGCAAACATCCACAATGAAGCTCAAAAGCTCAGAGACGCATTCATCTGAACACACACACACCCTGGACGAGTTCAATACTTGCAACCCTCTTGCAAGTGACAGCGCATTTCCTGATGTGCCCTCCCATGCCTCATGTTGGTCAAAGCTTGGGTTGCTTGTGACCCAGCAACACACAGGTAGGTAGGTAGGTGCACTCGGTCGTGGAGAGGCGCCCCATGGTTCCCCCTGGCGTCGCCCCTGTGGCAAACAGGAAGAGGCTTCGCGCGTGAAGAGGGGAGGCGGCTTACTCCCCGCTAGACCTGACTGTTGGCCCCCAACAAAGCGGCCCCGGGCTACGCCGGGAGGGCTGATCGCCGCCAGCGTGACATGCTTGTCTCGCCGGGAGGGTGTGCCCCCGTGCGCACGTCCCCTCCTTTGGGCGGAACCCTAGGGGTTCAACGGACTTCCTGGCGTATCCCGTTCCCAAAGCGTGCCTGCACGTTCTTGGTTCTAGGGTTCCGAGGCGCTTGGGTGTCGCACGCTCCGCCTCGAGTCCCAAAGCAGCGCAGGCCTTAGGATGCAGCCTTACCCCCGGTCTCCGGATCTCGTTTGGCCGGGTCACCTGCATGGCACGGGCTGCCTCAGTGCCCGGGCTGTGGGCACTGGGTTTCCTACTGTTGTGTGGCGTTTGTGTTTGGGTCCGGTTGGCGGTTGGGTGTGGGTTTTGTTAACCCCGCCAGTCCTGGTTGGGGTCTTGGGTGGGTGTGTTTGGGCAGGGTTTGTGGTGTTGTCCCTCCAGTGTCGGCTGTTTGTGGTGTTCGCTGTTGGGCTTCGGTTTCGGCCTGCTTTTGGGACGTGTGTGGTGTGTGGGCGCCCTGCTTGCCCCCCAGCCGTTTTCTGGTTCCGGCGTGCGGTGTGGGCGTGTGTGCTGGGCCCGGGTCTCGCCTGTGCCCAGCCCTTCTTGGCTGGGTTGTCGGGGTGTGTTTTTTTTTTGCGCTTTGGTTTTTTCTTTTCTTTTTTGTTTTTTTTTCCGGGCTTTGTGGTCCCTGTCCCTCCATCCCCTTTCTTTCGGGCTGGGCTGGTGGCTCTCTTTTTTTTTTTTTTTTTTTTCCGTGTCCCTTTTCCCCCTGGTCCGCTGCTACGGGCTTGGTGTTGCCGGTTTTGGGTGGGTGGTCCCCCTGTGCCTCTGTGGGGGTCCTGTCTTCGGTGCCTTCTGGGGGGGGGTTTGGCCGCCTGTGGTGGTGTTGGCGGGCGGTTAGGCGGCTGTGGGCTGTTTTCGTGCCTTTTCCCCCTCCCCCCTCCTTTTTTTTTGGGGGGGGGGGGCTTGCCTGTTCCTCCGTCTGCCTTCCCTGGGCTGGCGCACGCACTGGCCTGCATTCAGTGTTGTCTTCCGGGCTGCTGTCTTCAGTTGCGTTCTGTGTGGCCGCGTTCCGGCCCCATGGGTCGGGTGGGCTTTGTACACGGTGGGCTCGGCGCCCCTTCTTGCCGGGTTGGGTCCTGGCTCTGCCGGCTGGGCGGCTGCGCCAGGCGGCTGCTTGTGGTTTTGGGTTAGGGGGCTGGGGTTGTTCGTGTCCTTGCCCCTCTGCGGTGCCGGCTGTAATCTTCTGGGTGGTCCGCCACCGTTGTCGCCTGGCGCGCTGTGGCCCCGTGTGTGGCCTGCGGTGCTGGTGTGTGGCGTGGTGGCGCGGCGCCTTCCAGGGTGTGCGGTGGCTGGCTTCGGTTAGTGCCTCAGGTTAGGGTCAGTTGTGTCGTGCTGTGCCGCTCTGTGCCGCGTCGCGTCGCGTCGTGCTGTGGTGCGTTGCACTGTGGCGCGCTGTGGTGCGGTGTGCCGTGGTCTCGCGTGGTGCCGCGGTGGGTCAGTAGAGGTCAGCCTGGCCTGTGTCGTGGTGCGGAGTGCGGGCCGGAGTGTGGCCGGCTGGTGGTTGGTGGGTGCGGTTAGGTGTGGGTGGCTCGCTGGGTCCGTGCTGCGGGGGCTTGGGCGTGCCGCTCGGGCTGGTGGGTCGGGTAGGTCTTCGGGAAATTCTGCTGAATGATCACGGTGTCCTTGGGGCGTGCACGCTGACTCTCACCCATGGACTCAATCTTCACCGGGCCTCGCAGACAGGCAGGCGTACTCGGGGTGTAGGAAAGGCGTTCCTTCTCCAAGGCAGACAAACAGAAATCAAGAGTCGGACGGTGGAGGTGGCTTCTGAACGCGGTTTGAGTGGCGAAAGGCTTGCACTGCAGCTCGGCTGCGCTGGCAGGGACATGAAGGTCCGGGTCGGTGCCGCCGGCAGGCATGAGCTCATACTTCAGGGTCAGGGGGATGTCCATATCTCCGGTGCTGAACTGCAGGGGTCCGGGGCACCGGTAGTAGTCTTGGCACTTCCAGTCTTCACGGCGCTCGGAGAAGGCCTTGAAGGGGGCACCGTCCAGCAGCACCAAGGCCTTCGCGATCGATCACAGCCTTTCACTTCCCCTTGCGGCGCTCGAAATTCATCATGGACGGGATCGGCGTGCCGCCGCAGTGCCATTCCTCCACTGGATGCAACAGGTTGGTGACGGACGCCCTCACGGACGTGAGACCAGCTGGGATCAAGCCCCCGGCCGTCAATCCAAGTGCATAGCAATACTCTGCGTCAAACCGCGACGGTAACGCAGCCCGGCCCTTATAGCCAAAGGCGTGGTCGCGTGACGGTCCGTGGGGTTGCCCTCCCTGGGGGCCTGTGCCTTGGTCCCGTGTCCTCTGGGAGTTTCGGTCCCTAGTCGTGGGTGCCGCGGCCGTGCCTTCGTCCTCTTCCGGTGCCTGTGAGGTGGCCTTTGTGGTGGCCGGGGTCGTCGCCTGGCGGTGAGGGCGTGGTGGTGCGCTGTGCGGCGGCGTTCGCTGCGGCTTCCTCTGTGGGTGTGGCCCGTTCTCCCCGTGTAGGTGTGCCCTCCGTTCTCCGTGTGGTTTCCGGTGGCCGGTGGGCGTGCGCTGGTGTGATCCTCATGGCGTCCGATGTTTGCTTCGGTGGTGTGTGTTGGGGTGTTTGGTGGGGCTGGGGCGGCGCTGGTCTCCCCGTCGTGGTGTGCGCTTCCTGGGTGTGCGTCGTGGTGCCTGCCGTGGTGCCCTTTTCCTCCGTGTCTTGGTCCCCGTTCCTGCCCCTTCCTGGTTCTTGGGTTGTTTCCTGCCCCCATGTGGTGTCGCTTCCGGCGCCCTGTCCCTGCGTGTGCCTGCCCTCACTTGGGGCCCTTCCGTGCCCTCTTGCCTGAGTGCTCCTTGGTGCCCCTTGCCCTTCCCTTGCCCTTGTCCTGCCCCTTCCTGGTGTGGTGGTGGCGGGAGGGGCGGGGTGGGGAGGGGGCGCCGGCGGCCCAGGCCTGGGGGTGGGTGGCCTGGAGCCACTGGCGGAGGGCTCGGGGGGTGTAGGGGGGGCGGAGGCCCTGGACCGCATCGCGGAGGAGGGCCTCCCATGCCGCTTGCGGCATGATGGCCTCCGGGGCGGCCTCATTGGGGTTTGCGGGGGTGCGGGTGCGCACCTCCTCGAAGGTATGCACCATGTGCACCCCTTCGTGCCTTCCCGCTCCTCCGGCCCACTTCACCCAGCGGCGGAGCTCCTGCAGAGCGGGGGGAGACCACCAGGCGAGGTAGGCGGGGCCCGGGGGGGGGAGGGGTCCGTGCCCGTGGTCGTGGTGCGGCGGGGGGAGGACGTGGACCCGCGGTGGTGGCGGGGGTGGCGGTTCCCTGGGGGAGCGGGAGCGGCGGCGGCGGGGGCTGGGGGTGGAGGACGGGTACGGGCGGAGGGGGGAGCGGGAGGGGGAGGTGGACATGGGGCGGCGGTGGCGCGCTCGGTGGCGTCCGGGGGAGCGGGAGTGGTGGTGGCGGGGGCTGGGGGTGGTGGATGGGTACGGGTGGCGGGGGGAACGGGGAGCCCGGCGGGGCGTGTGGGGTTCAGGTTCAGGTTCAGGATGGCCGTACGCTATTGGCTTACCTCGGAGGCAGCCTCATACCTTGCCGGTTGAGAGCGGCCGCCGGCGGTCACGAGCGCGGCTTTACCCAGAGCCACCCATAGCGACGGGAGGGGTGCAGCCTGTCGCGTCGCTCTGCTGGCAAGGCGTGCGCGAGCGGCGCACGACGTCGTTGCGGCTGGTCCCGGGAAGGCACGCCGGGATCCACCTTGCTGGCGCCTTGTCCCGTTGTATACGCTCCCCTTCGCGTCTGTGCCGCTTCTCTCCTGTTCTTGCTCCTGCTGCGGGCTTTGCCTTGTGCCCGGGGAGTGCGTGTTTGCTGGTGTTTCACGGTAGCGCCGCTTGCTGGCTGTTTGGTCGTGGAGTGTGCTGGTGGGTGTCTGGTGGTTCCTGCCCTGCTTGTAGGATATTTGCCGGCGGGGTAGTGTGTCTAGTAGGCTGGTGGAGTGGTGCTTGGTTTATTGGGCGTGCATGTCCCTGCACCGCAGTAGCCTGGGCCACCGCTCTCTGTGGCAGCGTGTTGCCATACCACCCTGTCCTCACCTGCCACCTCCTTGCCCTGACACAAGACGCGGGCATTGGACATGTATATTTCATTCGCATGGCTGAGGGCGCGGCGCTGTAAACGGGTATTTGTCCCATGGCACCCCATGTGTGATGACGACCTGTGCGTCCTGTCCTGTGTAGACGGTTCGAACCGGGGCATAAGCCAATAGTTCTGTCGCTGCACTCCATAGGCAGGGCAAGACATATACTCGGGGGCACCACCCCGTCGTGAGGGCTTGCAGGCGGTGCCATTGCTGGGGTGAGGCCCCCAGTGCACAGACGATATATAGCTCATCAGGGGTGAGCGAGGGCGCCGGAAGGGCGAGCGCTGGTGCGTTGGCAAGGTACAGCCCACTCCAAGGCAGGAAGCGCATGACAAGGGACAGAAGGAAGCTTTGATCTATGGAGAGTTGGGTACATGGATTGAGGATGACGCGAGTGTGGCAGTCTGGATATGCCGGCGTCCTCCACGCAACAGGGCGTGCTGAGATGGTGTGGGGGATGGCCCGTAGTACCTCGGGCAGCGTCTGTCTGGGTCGCAGTGGGCCTGTGATGCTGGAGAGACGGCGCATGAGGGACGACTGGTCTTCTGGGCCAATAGCAGGGGGGTGACCGGGGGGAGACCGAACGTGCCAGAGGCCTGCCAGCGAATACACCACCGCAGTCTGCATAGCTTGACTGGGTACTTGGACTGACGTGCCAAACTGAACACCGAAGGCTCTGGAGGTGCGGGGGTCGCACAGGGTGATTCCATCGCTGGTCATCCACGCCGTGAGCTGCAAGGGCGTCACCCCGACTAGTTCAGTGGCGCGTAGGACATACGAGCTGGTCCATAGGACACTGGCCGCTCGGATGAGGGCAGCGCAGGCGTAGGGGCAGTGATCCCGGATGTGCGAGGGGAGATGATGCACTGAGGTGAGGCAAAGGGGGCAGGGGTAGCAGCCCACTTCTGCTGGGGAGGGGGCCAGGGCGTAGAGGCGGAACTGCATGGTTCGGTACACGTCGGCTTCAGGGAGCTCACCACGTTGGTGTAGCAGCTGCCAGGGCTTGGCGTCCCAATCGTTGAGGCGGCGTACCATTGGCGCACTGGTGACTCGGTGGTACAACCCATCCATGGCTGGTCCAATGTCGTACAGGGGCCCGCCGTCGATGGAGCCCAGGGTACAGCCTGTGAGGGCTCAGGGAGGGGTATGGTGCGGGGCTTGGCCATCGGGAGGGCGTTCTGGGAGAGGTCGTGAGCGCGACGATTAAGCAGTGACAGGATGTCATCGTGGTGGGTGGCGTGCTGTGCCTGCGTCCACACGTCGTTGTACCGCAGCCCCTCACAGGCGGCCATGATATGGCGGAAGTACCGCGCCAGGACGGTATGTGCGGGCGGGCCACGGGTGAGGCGATGGGTACAGGTATCAGTGGAGTCCGTGACAAGGATGACCAGCCCGGACCACAGCCTCAGGAGCCACAGGGGGATGAGCCGAGCGAACCACTCGGCTATGGTGCTAGTGGGCGCATAGATGGGGAAGGCTGCCTGAACGGTAAACAGTTCGCCCACTGTCGGCTGCCACGCTACGGCGGCGATGCCCACTCGGTCGTGGCGCACTGCAGCGTCATAGGCAAGCAGGATAGTGGAGGCGTGCCGCAGAGCATCGGTGGTGCCTGTGATGTGGAGGCGGCAAGGGGAGAGTGTAGGGCCCGGGATAGAGTGTAGCTGAAATCCGTGGGGTTGGAGGACGCGGAGGATGTGTGGGGTGTCGGACAATGGGTGTCTGTCGTGGAGGAGGTATTGGGCACCCGCCCGGGCGAGGGGGTGCCTGCAGGTTGCCGCACGCAGGAGAGTTGCGGCAAGCTGCACCACATTGCGTAGGTACAGTGCCGGGCATCCGGCTCCGCCGAGGTGGAGGGAGCTGCAAAGGAACCATACCGGTGTCCATTTGGGAAGACGGTACACTCGTCGGTAATGCCGATTGGTAATCACCTGTAGAGCTGTGAGGGACGGTTGTGGGAGGAGAACGCCGTGGGTGATGTAATCCAGTTTGGCCAGAGCATACATGTAGAAGGCTCGAATCCTGAGGACGGGATTCATGGGGTCTCCTGTGGCCAGCCTCGCCCCTGTGCGGCGGAATGCTGGGATGACCTTGGCCAGAGCGCGACGAACAGGGAGCTGCGAGAGCAGGGGTATACCCACGAGTGTCGGGGGCTTTGCCTTGGTCTTGGCGTCCATGTCTGGGACTATGGCTACAACATGGTGCAGGGTGTCAGTTGCCATGCTCACGAGGTAGTACTCCAGCTTGCCTGGGTTCGGGACCCTGCCCACTGCACGGGAGCGTTGGATGCACTCTGTGACTGCCTGTACAACGAGGCGGAGTGAGGGGGCTGTGAAAATGCGGTCATCGCTGAAGCCCGCCCGGGAGCAGGGCAGTGGGCCGCGGGGGCTGGGGAGGGACACGTCGCAATAGACCGTCATGGTGGTGTTTAGGCACGCCTGAGTGCCCTGAAAACACTGATCAGCGGCTGGGCATCCTTCTTCTGCTCCTTCTCTGGTGACGATGGGGTCGGTGAAGCCGACGTCTGTCAGGATGCGTACCGAACGAGAGCTGTAGTACCCCTGGAACCACTCGCTGAAGCCCGAGACATGTGGTGTCAGGGTGAGGGTGTCCTTGGCGGACGCTCTGGGGATACGGAAATAAGCGTGGGATTCGTCCCACTTTGCTGCTGCTACTGACCCATAGGTGAGGAGGGTGCGTAACATGGATGCGCGCATGGCAAACACCATGTAAGCCGGCTGGATCTCCGCTCTGTAGGCGAACAGCTCCGGCGTTGCAGCCCCAGACAGTTCCATGGTGGCACGGATGAGTTTGCCCGCTGACCCGGCTTCAAAGGACACCAGTGGGGATGCCACGGAGAGGGGGCGGTGGGACTCGAAGAGATGGGGTGGTTTGGGGGGGGCCTTGTAGCTGCCATACTGTGTGACGTTGCTGATGATTGTGTCTTGGCCTGCACGGCGGAGCTGCGCTATTCGGTGGCAGGCGGCGTGTAGGCCTCCTTCTGCTCGTGATAGCAGGGCTAGAGGGAAATTGTCCACTGAGGTGGCCCACGAGGAGAGGCGGCGTAGCGCAGCGTGCGTGAGCGTGGGATGGAGGGGGCCCTGGGAGGCTAGGGAAGCTGCCAAGAGGCGTAGAGAGGCAGTGGAGGATGGTGAGTAACCCCGGTGGAGGGCGAGCAGGAACAACCGCAGGGGGAGGTCCTGCGCTGGTGTGAACAGGGCGTCCCACGGTGCTGCAGATGAGCTCTGACGCAGGGCGTGTTGGTCGACCAGTACATGGCGGTCACACTGAACTTCAATGGCCTGACGCCGGGTCTCGGCGAGTTGAGCAGCGATGGTGGGCAGTGTTGCGTCGGGGCTGGGGAGGATGCCGGTGTATACCTGCAATGGCTTGGGCGGGGGGGCCAGATGACGCTTGGTGACTGCATCGATGCTGACGCGCTGCAAGGCGTCTCTGCGGGATGTAAGGTCTCGCACGGAACAGCGACTTCGGAGGGAGGCCTCTATGGCGTTGAGCTGGTGCTGAGTGTATGGGGGGGGAGGTATTTCCAAGGAGTCAATGAGGGTACGAGGGTGGACCCTGGTGAGAGCATATTGCTCCGCGTAGTGGTGAAAGACGTCGAGGAATTGATCGGCGGAAGCGGACGTGTGCGTGAGGGAGCCCCATGCCACGCTCAGGATCATGGACAGTAGGGAGGTGTCCCCCGGGGCGCTGGACTGCCAGCGATACAATTTCCAGGCGAAGGGGTCGGGTGTAGCATCCTGGGGGGTGAGAGCCGCGAAGATGGCCAAGTGGGGTCGCCCCAGGGGGACAAGGTGGCTGTCGACACGGCTCCACTTGCCGTTTGTGAGGAGGTGATCGATGCAGGTTGCTGCCTCTACTCCCTGAGTCGTTGTGTAGTGCGTGGCGGTGCCGCGCGGGAGGACTGGGGTGTAGGCGGCCAGGGCCCCCTTCGGCCTAAGGGCTTGCTCCAGAGGAGTGCCCTGATCACACGACATGTTGAAATCTCCCTGCGTAAGCGAGTATCGCGGGTCGGTGACCTTGCCGAGAGTAGCCCAGGCTCGCATGATCGCGTGGCGAGCACGATCTGGGAGCTTCGGGGGCATATGGGTGGAGATGACAAGCAGGCGACCGTACTGTCGGGTGTCCAAGACTACTGCGAGGTCTTCTCTAGTGTCCCGGGCGGGCACGGCCTTGAAACCAGGAATACAGAGGGTGCGGCGCCACGCGACAGGCAGTCCTCGTCCCTGCCCGATCACAGTCCCTGTGAGGGATGTCATGTACGGGGGCAGGACGTCCTCCAATCCGTCAAAGTCCCACAGCTCCTGCAAGGTGAGGACATCCGGAGTCAGGATGTGGAGCCACATGCGTAGGAGCGAGGTTTGGCCCGCGAGACCGCCCAAATTGGCCCCAAAGTGGCGCACGGACTGCAGGCTGCCACTCACAGGGGTGAATGTGGTGCGCTGCGTCACCTGGAGGATGTAGGGTAGGGGCTGCGAGGGGGCTGGGAGGTCTGGGGAACAGGGGTGACCCCACGGGGAGGCTGTGTCGTTGATGGCGGGGGCTACTGTGCCACATGGCAGTAGAACGCGGCCACGAAGGTAGGCCGCACGGGTGAGGAGGGAGGGGGCGCCTTGGGGGTCCGGGCAGAATGCTTGGCTGATGGGTTGAGCTGGAAGGGGGGGCACCAATACAGCTGGTGCGATGTGCGGGCGTGCGCAGGTGCGGCAGACGGGGGCTACAACTGTAAGGCCTGGCTGCGGTGGGTCAGGGCGGAGTACCCATGGACCTCGCGGAGGGGCGTGGCGATGGTACCAGTGAAGCCCTGTGCAGAGGGGGTGATGGGCGCGATGGGCGGCTGGTTCCCAGAAGACTATTACATGGTCACGCACTTGGACGGGGGGGGACACAAGGATGGGGCCGCGTTGCTGGTGGAGGCGATGCACGTCGAGGAGGATGGTCCTCAGGAGCGGCCGGAGGTGCTGGAGGAGGGGTGGGGGAAGGGTGCGTAAGATCTGTAGCGACTCGGGGACGTGGATATCGGCGGTGGGGATGTGCTCTGGGAGGTACATGGACGTGCCCGAGCAGTGGGGGCATGGTGTGGGACGGGGGATCCATCGAGGGATGTAGGACCCGCAAGTGACACATACCGCATGCGGAGTGGTGGTTGGGGGGTGGGGGTTGATGGAGACTTCGTCCAGGGCCTCAGCCAGCAGCGGGTAGGTGTCCACTGGAGCGACGGATGAGATGGACAGCAGCACCTGTGTGAGATGGGGAACAGGGGAGCAGCATGCAGGGATCATGCGAGGGAGGTATAGTCAGTTGTTCCGCCGTCCATCCCAGGGGTGGCCCTGGGCATAGTGTACAAGGCGATTGGAGGTGCCGTCATGCGGTGGGAATGCCTGCAACTGTTCTTCGGCCCGGTGGGCGTCTGGTGGGTGGGTATTGGCACCTTGTGCGTGTTGGGCGCGGCGCTGGGACTTGGGGGGCTTCAACGACGATTTCTGGGTGCGCTTGTTCGGCCTGCTGGGGTGTCGGTGGGCCACAGGGACATTGAGGTTGTTGTCTACTTACGGGGTCCATGGGTCGTTGTTGGGGGAGCGGGCAACGAAGACACATTCGGAGCCAGATGGAAAGGTGAAAGTGCGTCTGGGTGCCATGGCAAAGAGGTTGCGGTGCAACTCTGAGGGTATGGTGACGAAGCCCAATCCTCGGGCCACATCAGGCGGACCTACATAGACAGGGGTGCCCAGGGCGACGCTGAGCTCGCTTGATGTCTCCACTGGGTCACAGGCATCGAGGGCACTAACGCGGACACATGTAGAGGTTGGAGCGGACGTGGGGGGCTGAAAGCCTGGGGTGACCGGGAGCTGTAGGGCCCGTGCAGCGCCTGAGGTAGTCAAGGGAGCTATGGTGGAGTGAAGTGGCGTGGAGGGCGGTGCCGAGGACGGGCGAAGAGCTCCAGACACGAACCAGTCTGTACTGGAGGCACCGGATAGCGCTTCCGTGACTTTCAGCACAAGGGTGTCATGCTGAGCAGCAGTAGTGAGCAGGCTCAGGGCGTCACGTAGGGCAACACGGAATGTTTCCAGGCTGACAGCCTTGGACAGAGGGGACAGGACTGCGGCCGGCAGACTGTCGCAGCGGCTGATGGTGGCCGCGGCTGTCGTCCAGGTGGAATATCCGCGCTGGGCGGCCTCCGCTACGACGAGGGCAAGGCGTGCGAGCGTCTCGTTGACTGCCGACGAGTCCACTGCTGGGCCAAATGATGTCATGACATCGCGGAGGAACTCTGAGGGCTGGACGCGGAGACGGGGGCGCTGGTCGGCTGAGCATGCCGTCCACGCGGAGTTGGCTGCCAGTGAGAGTTCCGCGGCTGTTTTGGCGGCTCCCAGTTGAACCGACGTGCGCGTGCCCAAGTCAAACTGACTTTCAGAGACCAGGGCCGACAGGGCGGTGGCGATCACAGGGGCGGCGGAGTCCGGGAGGGCGCGTAAGCCATCAAGATGGCGTAGCATGTCCTCGTCTTCCACAAGGGCACCCGCACGGATCGACCCGTTTCCAGGCTGGGGATGCTGAGGCGGGCTTCTCATCTGTAGGCTTGGCCATGGACAAGGCTGTGAGGCGCGCACGGGCATCTGAGGTGAGCAACTTGCCATTCTTCTCATGCTTGGTGAGCTCGGCCTGCCATTCGCGTGCCGTCAGGGGGCAGGGGGCGAAGCTCCATCCGACCTTGTCCCCCTCCTTCTCTTGGCGCAGCAGGGTCTTGCAAGCCACCGTTAGGCCATCCTGAGTGGCTGCCCAGGTGGACAGCCAGTGCAATACACATACTCGGAGCAGAACTGGCTTCACCTGCTCAGTCCCCGCGATGAGGTCCAGCAGGCCGAGGAAGTCAAGGGCGGAGACCGGGCCGTCACTGAACTCTGAGATGTGTGCTCGGCACGATTGGAGGAACTCCCGTCGTTGCACAGGAGTAGCTGCTGCTGCCCAGGCCATGAACTTGGTCACCAGCTGGGGATACGTGTGCCACGCGTGCTGCGGCGCATGATCTTTCAGGGCATCCAACTCCAGGTCTGAGGCATAGGACGCTGTCAGGGTGAACCACCAGAGCTGCGGGCTGACGTACAGCGGGTGTCCCAGCAACGGAACCATCTTGACGTCGACGGTAGAGGCCCGGTGGCGTACGTCTCCGAGAAGCTGCTGCTGCTCAGGCTGCCAGGCCACTCTTAGGAAGGGCCACACTTCAGCAGGCCGTATGGCCTCACGTTGTTTCTCAGGCGACATGGTTGTAAAAGACGGTGGCATAGGGCCTGTGGCAGCAGAGACACAGGCATGGGTTGGTGGCTGTTCCGCCGGTCAGCTGAAGTCCTCGCTTGCCGCTTTGGACAACTGCAGAGGAGAGGACAATATGTGCGGCTGGCAGGGGTAGGGCAGGGGCATGCTTGGGGTGCGCTGGTGTGGGTACTGGGGCTGCTGGGGAGTGCTCTAATCGTGTCTTCGGGTTGCTTGCCTCTCCTGTGTGTCGTTGTGCCTGGGTGGTGCAGTCGCGATGTCGCCGCGTTGCGCGCTTCGCCGTGCTCTCGCGTTCGCACCGCTTGCTTTGGTGGAACACGCTCGCCGGCCCAGCACCGTGGTGGTCTGTGTCGCTGTTGGTGTGACCGTCTGGGCGGAGGACGCCCTCCTTCTGGCGAAGCGTGGGCTCAGCACTGGACGCCCAGCATCCTCTGGCGTCTACTTACTCACCATGTTTTTTCATGGTGCTCCCTTCAGCGGGGTTTGGGACCGCACTCGGGGAGGGTGCCACTTCTTTGCGCGTGGCTGCATGCTCTTTTGTGTAGTGCACCCCGGCACCCGTTGGGGTGCCACGCGACTGGGGCCGGGCGCCTGTGTGTTTGTTCTGGTGTGGCGCCCGTGCCTGTGGTGTGCTGTCGCTAGGGTGTCGGCGTAATACGCCTCATCCGCAGGGCTGAGCCTGCCTGCGGGGTGGGTTCCTCCACGCGCCTTGCGGACGCCCGCCGTGGAGGGGTGGCACCAGGGGCTCCTCCGGCCCACTTCACCAAGCGGCGGAGATCCTGCAGAGCGGGGGGAGACCACCAGGCGAGGTAGGCGGGGGCCCGGGGGGGGGAGGGGTCCGTGCCCGTGGTCGTGGTGCGGCGGGGGGAGGACGTGGACCCGCGGTGGTGGCGGGGGTGGCGGTTCCCTGGGGGAGCGGGAGCGGCGGCGGCGGGGGCTGGGGGTGGAGGACTGGTACGGGCGGAGGGGGGAGCGGGAGGGGGAGGTGGACATGGGGCGGCGGTGGCGCGCTCGGTGGCGTCCGGGGGAGCGGGAGTGGTGGTGGCGGGGGCTAGGGGTGGTGGATGGGTACGGGTGGCGGGGGGAGCGGGGAGCCCGGCGGGACGTGTGGGGGGAGGGGGAGGTGGACGGGGGGCGGCAGTGGCGTGCCTGGCTGCGTCGGGGGGAGCGGGAGTGGTGGTGGCGGGGGCTGGGGGTGGGGGTCTTGTTTGGCCGGTGGGGGGAGGGGGAGGGGGACATGGGGCGGCGGTGGCGCTCGTGGTGGTGCCTGGGGGAGCGGGAGCGACGGGAGCGGGGTCCTGGGGGGTCGTGGTGGTACCTGGGGGAGCGGGAGCGGCGCGAGTGGGTGGTTGAGGCACGGTGGGAGTGTCGGCGCCGTGTGCGAGTGTGCCGTGCGGGGGGGGAGCGGGAGCGCCGCCGTTTGCGGGACCGGGCCTCATCGCTCGAGTCGGGCCAGTCCGGAAGCGTCGGCGGCCCCTGGGGGGCCTCGCGCGGTGCCGCCTGGGGGGTGAGGTCCCCCGTCGTCCATGGGGCCCCTTCGGCCATCGGACGGTGGCCAGGGGGGGTACCGATACGGTTCCTGGTACGGGGGTGGTGGCTGGTACGGGGGGGGTGGCCCCTGGCGGTAGGTGGGGTAGGCGGGTGGGACGCTCGGTGGCTGCCACCCCGTCCGCTGGTGCTGTTCGTGCACGGGGGGTTGTGGCCCGGTGGGGTAGGGCGGTGGGCAGTGGTAGTGGTGGGGGTGGTGTTGGTAGTGGTGGTGGTGGGGCCGCTGGTGGTGGTGGTGTGGGTAGTGGTGGGGTTGGTGTTGCTGGTATGGCCCATGGACTCCTTGTGGGTTTTCCGGTCCCCCTTGTGGGGGTGGGGGGTTGGGCATCGTGGGCAGTCCCCGGGGCTGCACTATGTGGTGGGCATGGGGGAAGGGTTGGGGGCAGGGCTTGACGGTGACGGTGGTCGAGGGGTCCCACGTCCCTGGGTTGGTTTGGCCGGCGGTGGTGGTGGTTTGTGGGGGATGGATGACGGGGCGCTTGGTGACGGGGATGCGGACGAGGGCTTGGACGGGGTCGTGCTGGGTGGCGGTCTCTGCGGTGATGGTGGGTGCCGGCGGGAGGGGGGCGCGGGTTGCGGTGGGTGGGGGGTCCTGGCTTGGGCGAGGGCCCGGGCGGGGGTGGTGTCGGGTGGGTTTGTGTCGTTGCGTATGCGGTGTTGTGTGTGCTCGCGTGGGCGCCGGCTTGGGTTTGGGGCCGGGTTTGGGGTTGGGGTCCGGTTCCAGGTTGAGGAGTACCTCTGTCCGGAGGTGTGAGGGCGCCGATGTCGGGTCGGGGGTCGTCCCGGTGGGTTGCCGGGGTGCCTGAGTCGCCTGTGTGGGGGTTGGGGGGTCGGTGCGTGCGGCCGCGGCTTTGGCTTTCGCCGTGGCCTTGAGGATGAGTTTGGCGGGGGGGGGGGGGTCGGAGAATGAGGTGGAGGAGGTGGACGAGGCTGAGGATGAGGAGGAGGTGGTGGACGCGGGTTGGGCTGTGATGCGGGCGGGCTTGTGGGCGGCGGCTTCTGCTGCGGCCACGGCGGGGAGGATGGAGGGCATGTCCTCGGGTTGTAGGTTGGGGGCGGGCTGCTGGGGGGGCCCGGTCGTGACGTGGCGGCCCGGCGGGCCGATCTGGTCGGCAGCGGCGGGGGAGGGAGGCGCGGGGCTGCGGCCTTCTCTTTCTGAGCTCGGCTGGGCCCGGGTCCTGCAATGTGCGAGGTCGTGTGGGTTGGTGTCCGCGGGGGGGAACAGTTCGCGTGGGCTGCATTCAGGGGCCGGGGGGGTGGGCCTGGGTCCTCTGGGGTGTGTGTGGGGGGCGTGGGCGGGCCACTGGGTGGGGTGGGCGTGCCGTGGGGCGCGGGGCTCCCCTCGGCGGGTGTGTGTGGGTTGTCGAGTGTGGGGGGCGGTGAAGGGTGTCCGGCGGGTGGGTGTGTGGCGGGCGTGTGTTGGTGTTCGGGCGGGTGGGGGAGGCCCGTGTCGCGGGGACCGGGGGTGCGCGCGATGGTGGGCGTGTGTGGGTCTCCGGTTGAGCAGCGAGAGGGGGAGGCATGGGCGGGTATTGTGCGGCGGGGTGTGCTGTGTCGGTGTATGTGTCCGCTTGCCGCGCGCTTGCGTGGGCAGTTGTAGGCCGGGAGGTTTGGAGGAGAAGCTTGCTGTCTTCTGCTGCCGCGGCAAGGATTTCGCAGACGAGCTTTTGTATCTGGTGGACCTCTTGGTCAGTGGTGGAAAGGGGGCATGTTAGCTTTGGGCTAAGACCCGCGCGGTTGAGGACCCTGTGGATGGCGTGGTACCCGCAGGTGAGGGACTGCTGCGTTCTGGGGGGGGGGCTTGGTCGTGTGTCCGGGCCTGCCTCGACTTGTGTGTGGGCGGTGGGGATGGCTCAAACCCAGGGCACGGTCCCCGTGGGTGGCCAGCGGCGCTGGATCCAGTGGGGTAGGCAGAGCATGGCCAATCCCCGGTGGTAGCCCGCCTTCCCTGAGGTGATTTGGGCCAGGGCGCGGGCTGGGGGCGTGTCCCCTGGCCGGAGGACACCCCTGAGGATCCTGTGCTGGGTGGTGGGGTCCCCCACTGCCCCTGGTGGGGCGGTCTCCGGGGCGAACATGGTGTCTGTCCCCTGGATGATCCATTGCGGGCCGGGGGACGTAGCCGTAGTGGCTATCAAGTAGTAGTGGCCGCGCTCGAGGACTGTAACCCAGACCTCCGGCGGGGGCTGGTCACTGTCTTCAGGTGGGGGGGGGAGGTCGTCGTCCGGGGTGCGGAGGCCGGCGGCGCAGAGGGCGGTGTCGCGGTCGGGCGTGGTGGCCTGTTCCCACTGCTCCGGGTGGTTCGGGTCCGCTGGGTGGTCCGTCTCCGCTGGGGCCCGTCGTAGGCGTACGGTCCCTTGACGCGTGACGTTGATGCCGGTGTCGTGCGTCAGGGCCTGGCCCCACTCGATGGGGGGGATCCAGATGGGCTGGCCCCGGGTGTGTTTGCGTGCTCGCCAGAGCACGAGGTCTACTATGGTCTCGTGCAGGCCGCTGCCTGGGATGGTCAGGTCGCGGAGGCCTTTGACGGTGAGCTTGGTCCAGTCCTCTTGTAGGCGGTACCAGCCCAGGGGGGTGGTCGGGGCCCTGTCTTGGAGGGTCGCTCGGAGGAGGTCGGGGTCGCGGATGGTGGCCGGTGTGACGCGGGGGTGCCCCGGGTCCGGGGGGGGTGGGCTGGATGGGCTGCCGGGGTCTTGCGCGTCTACGTCGATGGATGGCTGTCCCTGGCTGTGCTCGGCCGGACTGGGCGGTGTCGGGTGGCTTCTTGGGTCTGAGACGGGTCTCGGGGCGCTGTGGTGGTGCCTTGGAGACCTGTGGATGGAGACGGGGGGCGCGTGCGGGGCGCGGAGCGGGTTAGTGGACGTCTGGGTCATGCACGGCATGGTAATGGATGAGACGCTGCATGTGTTCCCTGGCGGTGGGGTCGGTGAGTTGCTCCGCGTGTGTTAGCAGGAGGTGTTTGCGGTGTACCATTTGGGCCGCTGCTCTGCGGACTGCTTCTAGCTGGAGGTGTGCTGCTGCCTCCATGGGGCTTTCCGTGTGTTTGGTGAGGTGTCGATGCAGGGCCTGTGTCACTGCCCCTCTCATGGTGGCTTCTTTGATCAGGGGGTCCCGGAAGAGGTGTTCGGTGGCCTGGTGTGCGTGGCTGTGGGTTGGCCATCCTTCGTGTTGTCGCAGGGTTTCCGCCGGGGACCAGCCCACTAGGGTGTCCCTGTCTGTATGGAGGGGGCATTTCTTGAAGTGTTCCCAGTCCTCCGGGGTGGTGTGGTCGCATGGGCAACAGGTGTGTTCGTCGGGGACGTGGATGTGCTTGCGGGCCAGCTATCTGGCGACCCTGGTGAGGAATGGCAGTTGCTCCCTGAGGAGCTGGATGCGTCGTTTTTGGAGATGGGCTGGGACGTTTGCTGGGCGGAGCGCTGAGTGGTAGAGGGGGACTTGCAGTCTGTCCTGGAGCTCCTGGATGTGCGCCCGGCTGTCTGCGTCGCCGAGCACGCGGGCGAGATGTTGGATGGGGTTGGGGTAGTTGTACGCTCTGTCGTGGGAGGAATAGGGGGCGTCCTCTGGTACCCAGTCCGGGGTCTGATGAGGCTCGGGTACAGGGGGCACGTGTTGGAGGTGTGTGTGGTTGCGGCCGAGGTCAGGGATCTGGAGGGCTGGTAGGTGTGTTGTGCGCTGGTGTACTGCCTGGTTGTCGACCTTACCATTTCCGTATTGGTGTCTGTGGGACGCTTGTTTCACGATGTCGAGTTGGACGTAGGGGGGAAGGCTGCGTAGGGCTTTCCAGAGTAGCAGTGCCTGGGTGCCGAGGCTCGTCGCGGTTGCTTTGTGAAGTGGTTGCGTTGCTATGCGGAGGAGCAGGTGCGTGTCGACAGTGGCGTCTACCACGAACCAGACCCGGACGATGTGCGGGGAGTGGGCGGGCAGGTAGGCGTATATGGCAAGGCCCGTGGCGAGGTGGGCTACTGGGGTTGTGGGCTGCAGGATGGGGGTGGCGTACACCCCTATTCCTTTGGAGATGATGTGCTTCGCTTGGGGGGACAGGGCTATGAGTCCCTGCCCTGGCTGTCCTTGTGTGAGGTAGGAGTAGATGTACTGGAGGATGTAGGCTGTGTCGGGGTTTAGGTCGTGGCATGTGAGGGTTTGTGTTCGGTGCTCCGGTGTGTGGCAGGAGTGGTGGAGCGAATAGTAGGGGTGCTCGTGCTTGCCCGTTCTGCCTGGCTCGTACATGCTGTAACGGATGGCGACCTCTGCCGGGTTGGGGCGGGGGCATGTGGGTGTAGTGGTGAAGAGCCATTTGGGCGCGTGGTCGGGGTTCCATGCTACCGTGGGGTTAGTGTCGGTGCGGTGGAACCATGGGGCTATCCCTGCGTAGGCCTGTGGTGGTAGGTGGGTTGTGGGGTGGGTGTTGTGGCGTGCTATGAGGTGTAGTACGGGCCATGGTGTAGTTGGTGCCTCGGGGTCGGAGGCCCAACATGTGCGTGTCATGCTCTGGGAATCTTGGGGGACCTTTGGTAGGTCTCGGGCGGTCATGTGGTGTTTCGGTATGCGCCATTTTGCCCCGTGGTGGATGACGGTGGTCTGCGTGGGTTTGGCTTCATTCAGGGCCAGTAGTAGGGTTAGTGGTGGGACTGGGCCCGTCACCGGGGGAACGGGTTCGTGTTTCGATCCGGTGGGTGCGTAGGGCGGTGTTGCTGGGATGGGTCGCGGGTGTTGCTTTGTGAATTCTCGGTAGGCTGTGCGCATGTCTTTGCTGCCTGGTAGAGTGTGTCCCGCTGCTCGTGCCGTCTGCGTGAGGTACTGGTGGAAGAGGCGGTATTGTGGCCATTCGGGAAGCTGTAGAAAGGGGGTGTGGTGTGCCCCGCTGTGGTGCAGGACCCGCATTTGGGGGAGGGTGACGTATACTACGGTGATGGAGGCCCCGACAAGGTCTATGGTGTAGATGGTGCCCTTGGGGTGATGGTGGAGGTCCCCGCAGAGGACCGCTAGTGGCCCTTCCTCTGGGCACGTGTGGTTGGTGAGTATGGCGTGGTGTGGGGATGGGAGGAGAAGCTGCAGGTGGTTCCACAGGCGCGCGTTCATGTTGGTGGGCATGCCCGTCTGGTGGAGTACCCAGCGCGGGCATGTGTTGCGGGCCCGTTGTGCGGCTTGGAGGCGGATGGCGGTGACTTCGCGGACCTCCGGTGAGTGGTTGTGGGTCATGCGGTGAAGGAGGAGGGCGCTGTGTCTGGTGTGGGCTGCTTTCCCCTCGTCCCCTATGGCGTCTCCATAGTGGGGCCATGCCGCTCGGATGGCGCGGGTTGGTATGGAGGTGGGCCAGCCCCCGTGTGCTGCCCATGCCTTGGTCACGGCGCGTGTGGCTGGCTGGAGGGCGGTGGTGGGGTGTGTCAGGTGGAGTGCTTGGAAGCCTATGGAGGCGTTCAAGACCCCGGTGAGGTAGTACGCCAGGCTCTGGTGGGACAGGGAGAGGGCCTTGGTGGTCGGGGACGCATATCTGGGGAGATGGGCGAGGTGTGACTGCAACTTGGGAGGGAGGGTGGCGTCCTCAGGGTTGGCGGCCTGGACTACCCCCAGGTGGGTGGTGGTCGTCACGACGTGCATGGGGGGGCCTTGTGGCCCTAGGGTGGGAGGTGTGGCAGACCCCTTCATCATGGCCACTGACTTTGTGGGGTGGACGATGAGGTTGTTGTGGGAGAGGTAGGAGACGGTCACGTCCAGTAAGTCGTTGGCCTGTTGGGTGACCGTTGGTCCAGGGTCCGGGGCATGGGGGTCGTGTGGGGTGTGCGCGACGGTGAGGTTGGTGTCGTCCGCGAAGCCGACCAGGGGGGAGAGGAGGGGGTAGGGTGCGTAGGCCGGGTAATCCTGCTCGATTGCGAGGGCCAGGGGGAGCGTCACTAGAAGGTACAGGAAGGGGCCTTCTGCTCCCCCTTGGGGGACCCCGCTGCCTGGCTCCAGGAAGGGGGTGAGGCCTGCTCCTGTGCGGACCGTGTATTTGCGGGTGCGGATGTAGTCGGATGTGAAGTTGTAGAAGGGGAGGCCTAGGCGTTTCCACACCGCTTCTAGAAGGAGCCAGGGGGTGTTCGGGAAGGCTCCGTTGACGTCGAGGGAGGCGATGATGAGGTCCACCGGGTCCATGTCCGCGATGGTGTCCTGGAGGAAGATGGCCTCGTGTGGGGAGCGGCCTGGGATGGCCCCCCAGAGGCTCGCTGGTATGTGGGGGTCCAGGTGGGGGCGGATGCGGCGCAGGAGGATGGTCCAGACGATTTTGACCTCCGTGACCGCACAGACTATGGGGCGCCAGTTGTCCGGGTTTGCCCAGTCCCCTTTTTTGTAGAGGGGGCGGACAACGTTTGCCCAGTCTGGTGGCAGGGGGGTCCGCCCCATGACGATGTCCCAGAGGCGGTGGGCGAGGACGCGGAGGAGGTGGGTGGAGAGGTGGTAGTATGCCTCTGCAGGGAGGCCGTCGTAGCCTGGGGTTTTGTGTTGCCGGAGACTGTTGATGGCCTTCCGGACTTCGTGGATGGTGAACGGGCGTTTTTCCAGGTGCCTCCTCTGGGCGTGGTTGAAGACCTGAGGGAGGCGGTCGATTTTGGCCTGGGTGTCTGGGTCCAGTGTGTCTTGGGTGGGGGTGTGTTGCCGGTGGAAGCTGTCTTGGGTGGCTTGGAGCACTGTGGCTGGGTCCTTGGTGAGGGAGCCGTCCTCCTGCCGGACCGTGGTGATGGTGCGGTGGCCGGTGTCGGTCATGGCGTCGTTGAGGTGGCAGATGGCCTTGTAGAGGAGTTCATGTTGCGCATACCGTTCGTGTTCCTGGGCGATGCGCTGTTGCCTGTGGATGTGCCACCGCTGCAGGTCCGCCCTGATGTGGGCTATCTGTGTCCTGCAGTGGTGTATCTGGCGGCGGGTTTGGGGGGTGTCGGTGTGGAGGAGGGTCGCCAGTTGTTGCTTCGCATGCCAGAGGTCATGGAGCATGTCCCCCAGGGCCGTGGGTGGTTGGTCGTCGTCTGTGTGGGGGTGTTGTTGGAAGCCGCAGGCGACGGCGGATGTGCGCATGGCTGTGAGTAGGTCGGTGGGGTCTGGTTGGATGCGGCGGGCGCGGTCTATGGCCCTGTGATATTGGGACCAGGCATGCTTGTCATGCAGCGGGGGCATCTTCAGGGGGGGTGGTAGGCCTTGGTCCGCATCTTCTGGGGGGCTGGGGGGAAGGTTGGGGATGGTGAGGCGGATGTGCAGGGGGCTATGGCCTGTGGGTCCCAGCGGGAGGGGTCCATATCGGGCCTCCGCTCAGATGATGGTGGTGGGGTCGCCATAGCATACGTCGATGCGGGATGGGGCGGCATCTGTTTGGTGGGGGAAGTGGGATGGTTGGCCTTCGAGGCTGGCTGTTAGGTCGAGGAGCCCCAGCATTTCGATGGTGTCGCGGACTGCTTGGTCCTGGGGTGTGGTCTGTCCCCCTCGGTCCGCTGGGGTGGGGGCGGCGTTCATGTCGCCGATGATGACTGTGGGGGCGAGCATGGCCATCTGGCGGTATGCCTGGGCCAGGGCTTGGAGGAAGGGTTCCGTGGCTTCGCCGAAGGGGACGTGGGTGTTGATGACGTTGAGTTGCCATCCGTCCCCGACGACCTCATAGACACCTAGCCTCCCTGGGACGCTGAGGTGGTGGACGACGTGGACGTGGATGCCGGTTTGGGCGTATAGGGGGGTCCCCTTGTGCCAGTAGCATTTGTACGCTTTCTGGTCCGGGGTATATATGGGGGTGGTGTCTGGGGGGTCGTCGCGCTGTAGGCCTTGTTCCTGGAAGGTGAGGAGGTGGGGAACCCACCCCGGCCCCTGTGCCATCGGGAGCTCTTGGAGGGCGGTTGTGGCGTCCTTGGAGTATGTGACGGCCGGGTGGTTGAGGTCGAGGAGGTTGACGGTGGCCTCGGTGGGGGCGGGCCGGGGCTGTGGGGGCTTGTGCCCTCGGCCCTTGCCCCGTCAGGGAGGAGGACTGGGGCTCGGGGACTTTTTGCCGGTTTGTGGGCGTTTGGGTAGGCGCGGCGGGGGGAGGCCTTGGCTCCACTCCGGGGGGAGCTCCCGAGTATATTTGGTGCCTGTGTGGGCCTTGTTATCTTCGGTGCGGAGCCGGATGGGGTGGGCGCTGGTGAGCTCCAGGGTGTAGCCGACTGGTTTGTCCGGGGCGCTGCTGCCTTGGTCTAGCTCCTTTTGGCGGTGCCAGATCACCCAGATCTGTGGCCCCCCGTTGTCCCCCGGTTCCTTGAGGCGGTACTGGATCGTGCCCTCACACCAGATCCAGTCGCCTGTGTGGTCGTTGCGGAAGGGCTGTTGGACCTTCGCACCTTTTTCGAATCCTGGGTACGCTTTGGGCGGGGGCTGTGCTGGTGGCGGGAGGGAGGATGATGAGGATGCCTGGTCCGGGTGGGGCGGTGGTAGTGGTGGCAGGGAGGATGACGAGGATGCTTGGTCCGGGTTGGGCGGTGGTATTGGTGGGAGGGAGGATGACGAGGATGCTTGGTCTGGGTTCGCCGGGTGGGTCGGGTGGGATGCGGGGGGTCGGGAGGTCGCTGCTTTTCCGGCTTGGCTGGGGGCGGGTGCGCCCCTTTGTCGTCTCGTTCGCTTGGGTGGGACTGGAGGTAGCGGGGCTGGGGGGGCATGGGGTTTGAAGAAGGGGTGCGTTGCTTGCTGGTCTGGATCCCTCAGTGGGGGTTCTGCCGGTGTTTGCATTTTCGCTTTCGCGTGGCTGCGTATGATGTCGGCGAGCTTGCGCACGGTCTCCGGGGGATCTGTTGGCCATGGCAGTGCGGCGGGGCTGTCGTCGAAGGGGTGGTGTAGGTGGTAGTTCCTCATGGCCTTGGCCTGCATGACCCAGGCCTCTGTGGGTTCCGGTGTGTCCGGGCCGTTGGGGGAGCCTTGAGCCCAGTAGAGTGCTGTGTGGAGGGCTTCCCAGGGGGCGCCTCCGCGGCCGGTGAGGGTGGTGGCTTGGAGGAATCGCTGCTGGCCCGGTGGGGGGTCTTTCGGGGTCCATTTCCGGGGTATAGGCCTGGGCCGCCATGAGGACTCCGTGTGCCCAGTGGAGGACCCACCATTGGGTGTCCGCTTTGAGGATGTGGATGGCGGGTTGTTGGGGAGGGGTGTCCAGGGTGTCCCACGATGCGATGGCTAGTGGTATCCTGGAGGGGTGGAGGTGTGGGGGGGCCTTGCGGCTTAGGAGTTGATCGATGTGGAAGGGGGTGACGGGATCTTTGGGGCCTTGGGGCGGTGGGGGCATTGCTGGGATGGTTGTGGGGTCCCAGTGGCGTTCGTGGGCGGCGAGGGTGTACAGGGCGGCGGTGATGATGTGGTGGGCTTGCCCCTCCAGGACGATGTGGCGCTCCGTGCCGAAGTCCTTTGGTAGGTGGGCTGCGGGGTGGACGGTGATGTGGGCCAGGGCGCGTTGGTGGGCCTTTTATCCCCCGTCTGGGGCCTGTGTCCGTTTGTCCCCCGGGATGTGCTGGTGTTTGTGTTTTGGTGGGGGTGGTCCCAGGGCGAGGGATTCTACACCGTGGAGGGTGATGGCGTGTTCCCTGGACCTGTTGGGCAGCATGTATATGCCCGGGTCTCCCGGTACGGTGCCCAGGTACATGTTGCCCGTGATGGTGGGGGCCGGCAGCGGTTGGCGCAGGGGCGAGGTGCATGGGGTGGAGCAGGGCGGGCCATGGTGCTCACACCGGGGGTGGTCGATGCCGTACGGGGTGACGTGTACGGCGAAGGGTCCAACGGCGCGCTGGAGTTTGTGGGGTTGGATGTTGTGGAGGCGCGCCACCGCCCGTGTGTGGGAGCGCCCTTCGCTGATCCACACGGCGTCTGCCCGCGACGCCGCTGGGTTCAGGCAGTCCGTGGTGATGCCTGTGATCGTGCGGTTGTGGGTGGTATCTGATACCCTGGCGGGGGGGGCGCCGATGCGGGGGATGGTGTGGTCGTCGTGGAGGGCGCGGGCCTTGCGCCTCGCATCGTGTCGGTGCCGGGCCTCCTGGGCGTGGGTGTGCACACCCGTGTGTTTGGGCTCTTGTTGGGGCTGTCCGCTGTGTGGAAGGGGGTGGGCCAGGAGGGGGCGTGGTGGAGGGTGGGATGTGGGAGGTCCCCCCGTGTTGCCCATGTGTACAGGGTGGTCGCGGCGGCCCCTTCCGCCTGTATGGTGTGTCGCTCGTCGTGTCGGCGACGGGTGACGAGGACGTTGGGGGCCGTCAGCTCATACACCTGTGTGGTGTGGGGGAGGTGGCGGGTGACGGTGATCTTGGCGGCGTCGTTTTTGCGGGTGGTGGTGTGGGGGATGATTTAGTGGGTCGCCCATTCATCCTGGGGGGTGTGTTCCGTCGGGTCTAGCTTGAGCGGGTGATGGAGCGGCTTCGGTTTTGGGGGCTTGTCTTGGCCCTTCGCGTGGGGCGCCACTTTGGTTTCGACCAGGTATTATGGGCCCCAGGTTTCCGGGGCCCCTACCTGTGTGGCTGCCGCTGTTGCGGCTTGGAGGAGGGCGGTGGTGTTGGTGTCTAGAGGGGGGGCCCCCGGTTGGGGACTGAGGGTGTCATGGTCTTGGTATGCCCACGAAATGGTGTAGCCTCGTTAGGTGTTGCGGTGCCGGGTTTGGGTCTGGGCTTGCTGGATGGATAGGGCGGTCTTGATGTCCTCCGCTGCTTGTGGGTTTATGTGTGTGGCGTACGCCCATACTCCCGGGGCGTGTATGTCGTGTGGTGCTTGGCCTACTCCTCGTATCGGTTGTAGGGTGTGGTGGGTGCGTGTGAGCCCTAGGTGTTTTTGGAGGAGGTCCCCCCGGATGTCCTCCCACCGTTGCTGCCAGGTGTGTGTGTGGTCATTGGGGGCGGGGTAGGTGATGACGATGGCCTGCCATGGGGTGGGGCCTTGATGCACCGTCATAGGTGCCGACGATGCTTGCGGGGGTATGTGGACGGCATGGGCGGGGGCTGCTGTTACGGGGTCTCCTTCCGTGGGTGTGATCGGGGCATCGCCTTCGACGGTGAGGAGGAGGTGGTGGCGGTCCGTCGGTAGTGCCCAGGTGGTGGTGGGCTCTGTGATCGAGTGGAGGCGGATGGCCTGGAGGCCCGGCGTGATTTCGTCCCATCGGAGTGTGCCGTTGTGGACCGCCCATTGCCGCGGCAGGTCTCGAAACCCGTTTCGGTCTGGGGTGGTGCGGTGTTGTGGGGGGAGCTCCATTGTGGTGATGGGGTGGGTGAGGGGCTCTGTGCGGGGTTGGTCTTGTGTGGTTGATGGTGATGGTGCCTGGGGCATCTCTTCGTCCAGTTGCTGTGGGGCTTTCGCCTCCTGGAGCTCTGCACTGATGGTGGCGAAGACATCTGGGAGGGTGGGGGAGGCGGGGGGGTGGGGTGCCGGATCGTCCCAGGTGATGTGGTATTCCTCCGGGTTCTCGGGGCTTTGCTGTACGGTGATGGTGGCTGTGGCGTCGTCTTCAGGTGTCCATCGGTGTGGATTGTGGTCGAGGGGGTGGAGGGTGACGGTGTGGCGGTGTTTCCAGCTGTGGAACGCTAGGAGGGCGTGGAGGCCGTGTCTAGTGTCCCCGGGCGGGCGGGGGTAGGTTTCGGCTGCTGCCTCCAGGAAGGCGTCCGCGGTGCCTTTCCAGGTGTCTTCCCAGAGAAGGTCTTCCTCTGTGCCCCACTCGTTGTCGTTCCTTTTCTCCTGCTTCCACCCCTGGAGGGTCGCGTGGTCCTCAGGGAGGTCTCGTTGGACGGACTGGTAGTACTGCTCGGCGTCCATGGGGGCTAGGGTGCTGGCCAGCGTGGCGTAGATGTCCTTTTGGGGGGGGGGGCGGTGGGGGCGTGGCGGCGCGGCCGGGGTCGGGCTCCTCTCGCTGGTGTTCCGCGTTCCGGTCTGCGGTGGACGCGGGGGATATGGAGCGTGGTGGCATGGGGTGGTCGGGCTCTTGCGGTTCCGTGGGTTGCTGGTGGGCTTGTGGGCGCGGGGTCGTGGCTGCCAGTAGGTGTCGGATGGCCGGGAGGATGTCGAAGTCGTCTTCCCAGCAGTGGGCTGGAGCGCACGCCCTGTCAGGGGAAGCGGGGGGGGGGGCGTATTGCGGAGCGGTGTACGATAGGGTGGGCGACGCGTGCGAGTGGTGGCGTGCTCGCTCTGCCGTTCTGTTTCCCGCGGGCCCTGACCCTGGGGGGTTGGTGGTGATGTTGGTGGTGAGGGTGGTGTGGGCGCCGGAGTGGATGATTGTGTCGGTGGCGGTGCTGTTGGCGAGGGTGGTATGGGCGTTAGAGTAGATGAAGTTGGTGCTGGGCTATGGTTAATGGTGGTTAGCTGGTGGGTCAGCTGTTGTCGCTGTCGTCCTCGCCGGTGGTGTTGGTGCCTCTGATGACGAGGTGATGGTTGGTGAGCATGGCGTGGGTGACGTATGGGCGTATGTGGTGTTGTCGGTGGTGTCGATAGTGAGGATGTTGTTTCTGGTCGTTGGGGCGTAACGTTTGTGGGCCGGATGTCGCGTGGTGGCGAGGGTGTTGTAGTTGACGGGTGGTGTGGCCCACGCCGCCCCCGGTGGTGGAGGTGTGATGGGTGCCGTGGTGGCGTTGGCGATGGTGGGGTGCCGCGGGTGGTGTATTGGTTGTTGGTGGTGGAGATGTTCCTGGATTGTGGGCAGTCCCCGTCCGGCGGTGGTGGTGTTGGTGGTGTCGGTGCTCGTTGAGGCCGTTGGCGACGCCGGGGGTTCCTGGCCTCGCGCGGGGTGGTGGTGGCGGTGGTGAGTGTAGGCGATGCCATGGGCGGTGGTGCCATTGACGGCTCGGCCAGGCGTGCTGGTGCCGGTTTAGGGTGTAAGTGTGGTTCGGGGTGCGGCATTGGTGGGTGGCTTCGACGGTGGGTGGCGTGACTGGTGGGTGGCAGCGGTGAGGGGGTGTCGGTTGTTGGTGAGGCTGTCGTTGTCGGTGTTCTGGTTGGTGCTGGTGATGGTGTCGCTGGTTGTGCAGATGGTGGGGGGTGGGAAGGGGGACCCGTACCCTGGGGTCGCCGTGGCGTTCGGTCGACGGTGGTGCTTTCTGTGGTGTTCTTGTGAGTTGGCCGGGAGTGGTGTCGGCGATGCTCTGGCTGGTGCCGTTTGTGCGGGCTCTGTGGTTTTTGCGTCAGGGGTCGGTGGCGTTGGTGACGGTGGTGTGTTGGAGGTCGGCGCCGGTGGTGGCACTCCGATGGTGAGGGTGCCGGGGACGTTGGGTGGGTCCGCGTTGTTGGGCCTTCTCCTCGCCATTCCTGGCGGAGGGTGCTGGCGGTGTCGCTGGTGGCGAGGGTGTGGTGGTGTTGCTGTGGTGTTTTGTGCTGCTTGGGTGGGTGGTGCGGACCCCTGGTTGATGTTGACGATGCTCCCGGTGATTTCGATGCGGTGGGTGTGATGGTGTGTCGCGTTGCTGTTTCTACCCTTGGCTGGGGGCCTGGTCGGTGGCGCTGGTGGCGTTTGTTCGCCAGCCGTGGTGGCGTCCTTGGTGTTGTTGTCGATGGGGGCGCCCTAGGTGTTACTCTGTGCCGGGGTCGTGGTGGTGGTGTTAGGGGTGTTGTGGGTGACGGTACCTCGGTTTGTAGTTGGCGGGGTTGGCGGTCGTGTGTCTCGTGGTGGTCTGGTGGCGTGGGTGTTTCTGGTGTTGGTGCTGGGTGGCCTGCGTGTTGGTGTTCGTTGGTTCCGGGCGTGCCATTCGTGGCTGGTGTTTGGCCAGCCTGTGGTCCTGGTGGTGTCGGTTTTCCCTGGTGTTGGGATATTCTCTTCGGCTGTCTGTGGGTCTGTAGTGATAGGTGTTGCTTCGGTTGCGGTTTAGGGTGACCATGCTGCGGTTGGGTGGCGGTGTTGCCGTGCTGCCGCTGTCGGTGGTGCCGGTGTTGGTGTTGGTGGGGGCGCCGCCGGGGGAGCTGTGTGTGTTGGCCTTGTAGGACGTTGTAGGTACTGCCCTGGCGGTGTTCTGACGGCGTAGGGGGGACCTCGCCACTCCTGGCGGAGGTTCCCATGCCCGTCGTTGGCTGGTGGGTTGGCCTTGGCCCCCTCGGTGTCCTTGCTGCCGATGGCGTCTTACGGGGATGCGGGATGCGGGATGCTCCGGGTTGCTGTCGGTGAGGTCACACTGCCGTTGGTGCCGTCGGTGATGCCGGTGGTGAGGTCGTTGCGGGCGTTGCTATGGTTCACGGTGTCTCTGATGTTGTTGATGCTGCTGGTGGTTGGTGTGGGTCTGTGTGTGGGTTGTCAGTGGCTGCTGCTGCTGCTGGTGGTGGTTCTGGGTGCGGGTCCGTGGTCGGCGCGGTTGGAACGCCTTGGGTGTAACTTGGCCGCTGGGTGGTTTCTTGTGTTGGTCCGTTGTTGGCGAGGGTGTCTCAGGCGTCGTGCTGGGTGTCGGGGTTGCTGGTGTTGCCGACGGCGCCCCCGTTGGTTCCGGGCGTCTCCGCTGGTGAGGGTGTTGTGGTGTTCGGTTTGGGTGTTGGCGGCGGTGCAGGTGTGGGTGTCGCAGTTCCTGGCCCTGGGTCTGGGCGTGGCCGTTTGGGTGTTGCTGGGTGTGGGCGTTCGCCACTCCTGGCTGAGGGCTCGGTGGCGTCCGTTCGCCAGCCGTGCTGGCGTCCTTGGTGACGCCGTTGGTGGGGTTGCCCTAGGTGGCGGGGCCGTGGTGGTGGTGGTAGGGGTGGGGGCGCTGTAGGTGAAGGCACCTCGGCCCGTCGTTGGTGGGGTTGGTGGTGGTGTGGATAGTGCCGTGGGTGTTGGTGGCGTTGGTGTTGCCGATGGCGAGGGTGCCATAGGTGTTACTTGGTGGTTGGCGTGTGTCGTGGGGGTCTGTTGGCGTGGGTTTTGGTTGGTGTTTGTGCTGGGCGCGGCCTGCGTTTGGGTGGTCGGCGGTTCTGGGCGTGCCACTCGTGGCTGGTCGTCGCGGTGTCGTTGACGGTGCTGGCGAGGGCGCCGCTGGCGGAGCTGTGGGCGATGTCGAAGGCGAGGGCGCTGCAGGTGTTGCCCTGGTGGATGGTGGTGTTCTGACGGCGGGGGTGGGACCTCGCCACTCCTGGTGGAGGTACCCATGGGTGTCGCTGGCCCGCGTGTTGGCTCCCTTGGTGTCGTTGATGCCGATGGTGTTGTACCGGGCGGTGTCACCGTGGCGGTTGCCGTTGACGCTCTGGTTTGTTGGTGCTGAGGCCGCACTGCCGGTGTCGGTGTCGGTGATGTCGGTGGTGAGGTCGTTGTGGGCGCCGCTATGGTTCACGGCGTCTCAGACGTTGCTGATGCTGGTGGTGGTTGGCGTGGGTCTGTGTGTGGGTGGTCAGCGGCTTGTGTTCAGGGCGGTGGTCGGTTTCTGTGGCTCTGTCTGGGAGGGTGTGCAGTAGGTGGTGTGGTCTGCTGGTGCTGCTGTTGGTGTAGGTGGCGCAGGCGTTGCTCCGGGTGGTGTCGTGGGTGAGGGTGGTGTTGGCGGCGCCGGTGGTGTGGGTGTCGCCGGGGATTGCATGGTGGATGGCGCCCTGCGGTCGCTTTGGTGGCGAGGGTGTTGCTGTGGATGGTTCCGGGCGTGTGCCCTCGCTTCCCCTGGCCGGGGCTTGGTGGTTTGTTGGCTCACCGGCTGTGGTGGCTTTGGTGTCCCCCGGTGGCGGAGGTTGCTGGTTGCGACGCTGATGGTGGGGTGTTGCCGGCGTTGGTGTGCTTGATGCCGTTGGCTTGGGTGATGTAGGTGCTGGAACCGGCGGTGGCGTGCGTAGGTTTCGTAGGCGATGGTGCCGGCGGTGACGGTGTTGGTGAGGGTGTTGTGCTGGCTTGATTTTTGGCGGTGTTGGTGTTTCCGATGGCGTGGATGCCGGTGGCGGTGGTTCTGGGTGCGGGTCGGTGCAGGACCAGATCTGCTGGGTGCGGTCGTTGGTCAGTGTTGGGTGGCTTTTTGTGTTGGTCTGCTGTTGGTGAGGGTGTCCTATGTCGTAGTGTTTTGGTGGGCGCTGGGGTCGCTGGTGTTGCCGATGGTGCCTCCGTTGGTTTCGGGTGTGTCCGCTGGTGAGGGTGTTGTGGCGTCCGGTTTGGGCGTTGGTGGCGGTGCTGGTGTGGGTGTCGTAGTGCCCGGTCCTGGTGTTGGGCGTGGCCGTTCGGGTGTTACTGGGTGTGGCCGTTCGCCACTTCTGGCTGCGGGCTTGGTGGGTCCTCCTTTGCGTCCTAGCGGTTTCTCGCGGCCCTGCAGCCCCCCTGGCGGGGGGGGTTGCTGGGTTCCTGTTGTTTGGGTTTGTGTGTGTTTCGTGTGTGGTGCGGGCGGCGCCTGCGCTTTGGTGTGTGGTGTGCGTTTGTGGGGCTCGTGTCGGTGGCGGTCGTGGGGGTGTGTGTTGTGTGCACGCTCGGGCGTGTGTGCGGTGTGTTGGTGGTGCGTTTGGGTGCCTGTCCTCGCCTTTGTGGGCGTCGTTTGGCGGCCCTGTTTGGTGTGGCGGCTGTGTGTCGTGCCCCCCCCCCCTGTCTCGGCTGTGTGGTTCCCCGCCCCCCTTGGCTGGGGTCTGTTGGTGGTGTGTCCCCTTGCTGTCCCCTTTGCGTGCCCTCCTCCTTCTGTCTCTTTTCCGTGTCGCTTGGGGCGGTGTTTCTCTGGTGTCGTGTCCGGGCCTTCCCGGCTGTGGTGGGTGGGGGTGGGTCCTTGTCGCCGGCTCGGGTCCCTTCCCCTGGTGTTTCCCCGTGGGGGGGCTGATGCTTGCACTCCCCCTCAGGGTGTAACTCTGTTGTACGGGCCGTCCATTTGTACTCGCTCGGTACAAATGGACCTGCTCCGTAGCCAGGTACTCCAGCCGTTCCCCACACCGGGGTCGGGTACACTGTGGGTCGCTGGGGAGTCCTTGCGGGATAGGGGCGTCTCTTGCCTGCCCCGATGGACGGTGTGCCCTACCCGCAGCCTCTCGCTGGGCCCGAACCGCAGTACGTGCCGTGGGGAGTGCTCTTGGTCAGGCCCATTGGTCACCCCCCCAGGCCGGTGCCACCGCGGGCCGCTGACCAACAGTCCCAGGCGTTTTCCACCTTATTGCGTGTGCTCAGGTGGGGCCGATACGGTCACCGGGGGGGCCCCCAAACCCCTGAGGTTGGGTCCCTCGCCTGCGTCTCCCGTGGGCCCTTTTCGTCCCGCCCCCCATTTCGCTGTGCGGTTTGCGGTGGTTGGTGTCCCGTCTCTCGGGGTGGGGTGGTGGCGGGGGGGGGGGGGTTCGCTGTTCCTGGCCGTGTTGCTTGTGTGCGTGTCGCCCCCTCCTCTGGTCGTGGTTCGCCGTCGGTGTGTGTGTTTGTGGCGCGGTGCGTGCGCGCGTGGTGTCTGTGTTGGTGTGTGGTGCGTGGTTTGTGGTGTGTGGTGTGCGGCGGTGGTGTGTTGGTGGGGTTGTGGCTGGTGTGTGGTGTGGTTGGCCCCTCGCCACTCCTGGCGGAGGTTGCTGTGTGCTACTCCCCGCCACTCCTGGCTGGGTTTCACTGCCTGTGGTGGTGTGCGGTTCCCCGCCACTCCTGGCTGGGGTTCCGCTGCCGGCTGTGGCGTGTGGTCTGTGGTGTGTGGTGTGTGGTGTGTGGTGAGCGGCGGTGGTGTGTTGGTGGGGTTGTGGCTGGTGTGTGGTGTGGTTGGTCCCTCGCCACTCCTGGCGGAGGTTCCCTTGTGCTACTCCCCGCCACTCCTGGTTGGGTTTCGCTGCCGGTGGTGGTGGGCGGTCCTCGCCACTCCTGGCTGAGGTCTCCGGGCGGCGGTGGTGTGTGGTGGGGTTATGGCTGGTGTGTGGTGTGGTTGGTCCCTCGCCACTCCTGGCGGAGGTTCCTGTGTGCTACTCCCCGCTACTCCTGGCTGGGTTTCGCTGCCTGTGGTGGTGTGCGGTTCCCCGCCACTCCTGGCTGGGGTTCTGGTGCCAGCAGTGGCGTGTGGCGTGTGGTGTGTGGTGTGTGGTGTGTGGTGAGCGCCGGTGGTGTGTTGGTGGGGTTGTGGCTGGTGTGTGGTGTGGTTGGTCCCTCGCCACTCCTGGCGGAGGTTCCCCTGTGCTACTCCCCGCCACTCCTGGTTGGGTTTCGCTGCCGGTGGTGGTGGGCGGTCCTCGCCACTCCTGGCTGAGGTCTCCGGGCGGCGGTGGTGTGTGGTGGGGTTGTGGCTGGTGTGTGGTGTGGTTGGTCCCTCGCCACTCCTGGCGGAGGTTCCTGTGTGCTACTCCCCGCCACTCCTGGCTGGGTTTCGCTGCCGGTGGTGGTGTGCAGTTCCCCGCCACTCCTGGCTGGGGCCTGCTGGCGGCGGTGGTGCGTGGTGTGTCGTGTGTGGTGTGTGGTGTGTGGTGTGCGGCGGTGGTGTGTAGGTGGGGTTGTGGCTGTGGTTGGTCCCTCGCCACTCCTGGCGGAGGTTCCTGTGTGCTACACCTCGCCACTCCTGCCTGGGTTTCGCTGCCGGTGGCGGTGGGCGGTCCTCGCCACTCCTGGCTGAGGCCCCTGGGCGCGGTTCCCCGCCACTCTTGGCTGGGGTCCGCTGGCGGCGGTGGTGTGTGGTGGGGTTGTGGCTGGTGTGTGGTGTGGTGGGTCCCTCGCCACTCCTGGCGGAGGTTCCTGTGTGCTACTCCCCGCCACTCCTGGCTGGGTTTCGCTGCCGGTGGTGGTGTGCGGTTCCCCGCCACTCCTGGCTGGGGCCTGCTGGCGGCGGTGGTGCGTGGTGTGTGGTGTGTGGTGTGTGGTGTGTGGTGTGCGGCGGTGGTGTGTTGGCGGGGTTGTGGCTGGTGTGTGGTGTGGTTGGTCCCTCGCCACTCCTGGCGGAGGTTCCTGTGTGCTACTCCCCGCCACTCCTGGCTGGGTCTCGCTGCCGGTGGTGGTGGGCGGTCCTCGCCACTCCTGGCTGAGGGTCCCGGGCGCGGTTCCCCGCCACTCCTGGCTGGGGTCCGTTGGCGGCGGTGTGTGGCGTGGTCGGTCCCTCGCCACTCCTGGCGGAGAATCCTGCGTGCTACTCCCCGCCACTCCTGGCTGGGTTTCGGTGCCGGTGGTGGTGTGTGGTCCCCCGCCTCTCCTGGCTGGGGTCCGCCGGCGGCGGTGGTGTGTGCTGTGTGGTGTGTGGTGTGTGGTGTGTGGTGTGTGGTGTGTGGTGTGCGGCGGTGGTGTGCTGGTGGGGTTGCGGCTGGTGTGTGGTGTGGTTGGTTCCTCGCCACTCCCGGCGGAGGTTCCTGTGTGCTACTGCCCGCCACTCCTGGCTGGGTTTCGCTGCCGGCGGTGGTGGGCGTTCCTCGCCACTCCTGGCGGAGGGTCCTGGGCGCGGTTCCGCGCCACTCCTGGCTGGGTTTCGCTCTCGGCGCTGGTGTGTGGTGTGTGGTGTGTGGTGTGTGGCGTGTGGCGTGCGGCGGTGGCGTGTGTGGTGGGTTTGTGGCTGGTGTGTGGTGTGGTCGGTCCCTGACCACTCCTGGCGGAGGTTCCTGTGTGCTACTCCCCGCCACTCCTGGCTGGGTTTCGGTGCCGGTGGTGGTGTGGGGCTCCCCGCCACTCCTGGCTGGGGCCCGCCGGTTGTGGTGGTGTGTTTCGCGGGCGGGGGTGTCCTTTGTTGTGTGTGTTTGTGTTGTGTGTGGGTGTGCGCGGTGATCGTGCTGTGTTGTGTGTTGCGTGTTTGTGGTGTCTGTGTCTTTGGTGGTGTGGTGTGGGGGTGGTGGGTGTGTCTTCCGGGTGCCCTTCTCCTTGGCCCTGGTGTGTGTGTGTGCGCTGTGTGGCCCTTCGTGTTGGTGTGGGTGGCGTGGGGGGGGGGGGTCGTGCGCGGTGTGGCTGTCGTGCGTGTGCGTGTGTGTGCTCGCGGTGTGTGGTTGGTGGGGTGGGGTGTGTCATACCTTGGCTGGTTCTCGTCGTCGGTCGTCGGCATGTTTCAAAAAGCAGAAGAAGAGGTCCTGTAGATGCGTAGCAGAAATGCGTGGCATGCGTGATGCGTAGCACGTACCTTTCCTTTTGTCCCATCATGTTTTCTTCCCCTGTAGAGAAAGAGCGTGCGCAGGTCCTTTTCGTTTTTTTTGCGTGTTGTGTTTTGTGTCTCCTCCCTTTTTTTTTTCTTTTCTCGTTGCGTCTTCGATAACATACCTCTTCGCGTTGCGTTTCCCCTATAGAGAGGGCGTGGAAGGCGCTTTCGTTTTTTTTTTTCCAACATACTTGTCATACCTTGTGCCGCTTCTTGTTGCCGTCCCCTATAGAGAAAGCGTGTGCTTGTTTGTGGGTGGGGCGGGGGTGGGGTTGCATACCATGTTTTTCCTTTGTCTTGTCTCCGTCTTCGTGCATCTTGCGGCTTTGTGTACGTTTGTGTTTTCGTCCCCTTGGCGCCTTCCCTCGCATTTTTAACATACTTGTTCGTCATACCTCCATACCATTGTTTCCCCGTGGTACGTGGCCATCCCCTATAGCGAGAGCGTGTGCGTGTTTGCGGGCGGGGCGGTGTGGGGTTTCATACCTTGTTTTTCCTTGCTCTTGTCTCCGTCTTCTCGCACCTTGCGGTCTTGTTTATGTGTGTGCTTGTGTGCGTGGTCCGTCCCTTTGGCGCCCTCCCTTGCATTGTTAACATACTTGCTCGCCATACCGTTGTTTCCCCGTGGTTGGTGGGCTTCGCTTGTTTGCCTTTTCATTGTTTCCCCTTTGTCCGTGGCCGCCCCATACCTTTTGCGCTTTTGTTGATTTTTTTTTTTTCGTGTATCTCGCGGCGGTCGGAGCCTATGGAGGAATAAATATGGGGGATATATGGTTGTGGTTTGTGTTTGCGGGCATGCCTTTTGACGTGCGTGGCGGTTCGTCGTTCCTTTTTGCGTGCGGTGTTGTCCCTTGGGCGCCCTCCTTCGCAACATACTTGGTTTTCTCATCCACGTATGTGTAGCGGTGGATACGATATGTAGGACGCATGGGGCCGTAACATACTTGGTTGTCGTACCTTGTTTTCCCGTGGTCCGTGGTCGCGTCCTTTTTGTTTGTGGTTTGGTGTTTCTCCTTTTGTTGCGTTTCCTTCTCTCTTTTTTTTTGTTTTTTTTTTTGACGCGCACAAGTCGCCTAGCTCCTATGGCGACCACGTTGCTAGGTGGTTCGGAGCTCGCTTTGTTCTTGTCTTCGTCGTCGTGGCTCGCTTGTTTTTGGTGTTCGCCTCTTTTCTTCTTCTCTGTTGGTGGAGCGCGCACAAGTCCCTAGCGCCTAGGACACGCACTTTGCTAGGTGTTTTGGAGCATGCAACGCTCAGATTCTTCGCTGTCGCGACTCTATTGTTCGTCTTTGTTTTGTGAGTGTCCTAAATTTTGCGACCTCGCCAAACAGCGGCGTAAAATTTTTTGGGGGGGTTTCTGAGGTCGGAAAAGACGATTTTTCGCTTTATTTTTTCTGGCTGTGCGTCGTTTTCTTAGTTTTGTATTATTCTTCTGCTGCGATCGCGCGACGTTGGACTCCTGATCCTACCAAAACATGGACATGGACAACAACACACACTTAATGCACGAATTCTTTTGGTTCCTTGTGTTGTGGCACATGGGAGTACATGGGCCACCAGTGGCCTCAACGAAACCAATCAATCCAATGCAAAAAAAGACGGCTATATCTGGCAGCTGGGGTGTGGGCCACACCAGCACAGGACCAGGCAGCAAACTGCTCACAGATGCAGCGTTCAAGACCTCCCTAATCTCACTCGCAAGTACATGCCATCAGGGATGACTGTCAGGTCAGCCCTCACCGCCTCTGTCCAACCCCCATTGCCCTCTAACCGTTTTGTAATGCACGGCAACTGAAACCGCTGTCCAGCCACCAGCAATCGCTCGTTCGACAAGCCGGTTCCGCTCAAGGAAGGGGTGGGTTGCTTTCCATGTTTGCACGTGGTTTGTAGCCGATGACCAATGTGCCACACTGCATGACTCCTTTTCAAGAGTGTGCACTACTTCAAGATCATTTGTGTTGCATGGGTTGTGCAGTTTCATTTGATGGGTTTGGCAACCACACATGGCGGTGAGAATATGTGGGTAAGGCGGCGAGATTTGCACCACTGTTTCTCTTTTGTTGCCCCACATACATCCTAAATTGTTTGTTGGTGCAACATTCAAAGTGCCCTGAGGTTCCGATTTTGTTTGTGTGCTTTGTTGTTGGTGGGGAGGGTGTAAGGGCCCCATGTGGTCCTTGCATGTGTGGCCACCATCGCCGTCATTGGTCAGTGGTTGCGCTTCATTGACGTTACACAATGGATGATCCACCCTGTAGGGAGCCCCCCCCCCCCCGGGGACTGATCAGGCCGTCAGGGGAGGACGCCATGAGTAGAAGTGCATTCTGGATTCCCACTCAGGCAGGTGGATGCCCCCGGCAGTGCGGATGCCCGCAGTAGTACGGATGCCTGCTTGTTATAGCAGAAGGTTCAAAGGCGAGAGGCAAATAGGCGCCGCTGCAGGCTAACAGAGCCAACCACCAAGGCCTTGTGCCAACACCCTCCCCCCTGGACTGCAACGTTGAAAGGTGGAGAGTTCGATTTCGTCGCCGCGGCGGCTGTAGGGAAAAAGAGGGTAAACAAGGGGTGTACAGGGCATGCCCTCTTTTTGGGTCTGAGTCCAAAAAGGGAGCTGACAATAGCCAACCCCCATGCAGCAACATGGACGGACAAGTTTGACTTGTCTAGAGATGCCGCCCTCCACAGTCATATCACCGGTGGGCTCATCGCCCTCTGTGCCAACGCTTGTGTATCACGGGGGGTATACCCGTCCACTGCCACGATTCCTGTACCTGATGGTTTACAAAGTGCAGTAGAGCGCCACATACGAGATATCACTGATGCAGATTACGCACATGGCTTCTGTGTTGCGATAAGCATGACAATACTATTCCTGATTTGCGGGCATGGCCCACGTACAACATGGTTCAGGCCGTGGAAGGCTCCGTTGGAAAAGCCACGTCACTGAAGTGATGCAGTCAAGCGGCTGTAGGGGCTCACCAAGGTGGCCACTGGCAGTATGTACAGCATGGCACCCATGAGTGAAGGCCCCCATCAACAGGGTGCCATCGTGGAGCATGGACAGAAAGCCCGTGAACTACCCTAGCCGTTTGAGCCGACCGAGCCTCTTGCCATACAGGCGAGGTGCTCACCTCCATCAATGTGTCTCCTCGCTGAGAGGGGTCCGGATGAGGGCATGGCCCCAAGCCCATGGGCGATAGCTCCTCAATATGACGCCCCCCCCCCCCAGAAGATGGCAATTGGCAAGTACACAACAAAGCACCCACCGGGGCAAGGGTTCTGCAGAGAGTGACACCATGCGGGTTTTTGCAAGCCGCCCCCCCCTATTCCGGTGGCCAGGTTTCTACACCAAACCCAGCATTTCACATGGCGGCAGGGTGGGGAAACCCCCGGTTTGGGCCAGTTATTTTGCCGATAACCGTAGCAAACTCCCTAAGAACCACTCTTGGTTGATTAGCCGTGTCCAAAGGGTACGACAAGTGCGAAATCATCATGGGGAAGTGATTACTTCTGAATCTGGCATTGGCATGCCCAACAACTAGGCAAAATCACCATCAGTGCCTTCAGGGTAGCCCAGAGCAGTCAATACCCAAAATCGCGGTTACTTCACAAAACAAGTGACCCACGTCCCTGGCCATTGACTTCACTTGCCACCTGCATGCGAACCATCTCAGACGTTGTGTTCCACACACACATAGCGGATCATCAACTTTTTGGGTGTGTTGTCGCCGGCCGTGCAGAATTCACTGCCGACCACTTTGTGTGCGAGGAGAACACTAAGTGGCTGCTGCCCATACCGGCCCCTCTGCCTAAGCCATGCTACATCACCGTTTGGCTCAAGGCTGAGGGCTTGATGGCCATTCAAGGAACGGGGAAGACTGTGGCAATCTACGCCAATATAAAGGGTCTGTTGCCTGCTGTTGCTCGTGCTCCACTTCGCCAGTGTCTTGCGTTTGGGCCCAAAGGTCATATACAACAGGACGCTCTATGCATTCTCCTTCCGCGCCCATCTGCAATCTCTGGTGCTGCAAAGGACCACAGACCTGATCTGGTTGTGATAGTCACTGGAGCATGGGCTGCATCCCCTATACACCTGTTGCTCACCCAAGGGGGCGCCGGTTTTCACTTCCGGGGGGGGGGGGGGCAATAGAGCCCCAAAAACTGGGGGGGGGGTCGGGAAAAGGGCTCAGTTGACAGACACCATTCTCAGTATTGAAAAGAGCTTAGGAGCCAGTTTTGGCAGGGGATATGCTTTTCTGATTTTGTCCCCTTGTTGGGCAGCCCCAGCTCATGACGTTCTGATGATAGGCCATGGTTGGGCACTACATACATGTGCAGCCGGGATTGACCGGGGGCCTTGTGTCCTGAAACACAAATACCACCATCATTGGAACCACCGACCTCCCTGGGCCAGTTTTGGAGGGTCCCGTTAAATGAACCCTTTTCGGGGGGGGGGGTCCGGCCGGAGGGCTCTATCCACACCCCTCCCCCTCCGGAAGTGAAAGCCCCCCAAGCCAAGGGTTTCCCAAGCCGTTTTCACCACCTCCCCCTTGCGAGACTGCGCTCCAATGGGTTGCTGCGCCGTGTGGAGAGCCTCGCAGTTTGAGCAGAGGTTGTAAGGTTTTCATGGCCCTCGTTGCAAGAGCAACGCCCTTGTCCGATCAACACGCGGCGGTGATTCCACACTTTTTCGCACCGCGGACTGTGGCGGTTCCTTTTTGTGGCGGTCCATGAGGATCAAGTTCATTGCCGTGATTTGGGGCCGGGGATGGTATTTTAGGGGCTGCTGATTGCTGTCCTGCCACTTTTTGGCCCCTCCCCTGCGCCCTCCAAAGACATGGTTGTGTGGACCCCCATCATGCTTTGCTTTGCTACTGCTGCGTGTGGCATCTCAGGGTGCGTGTGAACGACGCCCTTTGTCAGAGAAGCATTGTTCCCATCATTTTCAGTGCTTCTACTGTTGCTCTCGCAAGGAGGGGGGAAGGGGGGGTTGCATAATGCGGCTGTCCTTGGATGAACTTTGGCTCCCCAGGCACACTCAGTCGGCCCATGGGCGGGCCACTATACCGTGCGAATCCTAAGGAATTGCAACAATATTTAATTCCCGGCACAGGTTGTTGTTGTCCGCACAGAGAAACGCAAAAAAGCATTGATTTTTGTTGTCATGCGTTACGCAATAACGGGTTCCGCAAAAAAAAAACATTAAAATGAAATATTTTTTCCCCAATTTGGATTCCATCGCAAAAATTATTGTTACTTCAAAATACCCAACGCAAAAATCAGGATTCCGCGAATCTCCGGGATTCGCACAGTATTGGTGTTCGTGCACCAACAAAAAGCCAGAGCTTTTGTCACAGATGCAGATGCTTTGTCGTGGTTGGCCCCCCTCCCCTGTTCGCAGGTGTGGAGAGGCACAACAAAACACGGGTCAGGATGTTGAAGTGGTTGTGGCAGTGGTATGGCGGTGCACGGGTCGGTGTTGGCTGTTTCTGGGGTTTGAGCTTCGTGGCGGGGTCGGCAATGATGGGGTTCCCCTTGAGAAAACCGGCAACAACAAGGGGTCCAGGGTCATCTTTGGGGCACTTGGTTTTGACAGTCCCCCCCCTCCCGCGCGAGACACCGATCGACAGTGGTTGCTGCTTAGCCGACGGCGGTTGCCACTTAACCGACGGCGGTTCGGTGCCGGATCGGTGTTGCACAGTGGGCGGTAACTCATCTCTAATGTTTGCATACTCTGGCCCAACAGGTGGCAGCTGACCTGGTGCAGTAGGAACAAAAAGTAGGGTCCTTTGTCCCTTACGGCAGCCATCAAACCTTCGGACAGCATGCAGCAGCACATCGGAATGCTCACACTGAACTGGAGGCAATGAAGACTGCGATGGCAGGCGCGGTTGGAGCTGAATGCAGTGAAGCAAACCTTACCGTTTGTGGCCCTGCGAAAACAACTTCTTGTCAGAACGACAGGAGGTGTTGTTTCAGCAACTTTTGGAACTTTCCTTTTGTTCTCGCAAGTGGGGGTTCGTCCTGAAAAGGTTCCTCCTTCCCGGGCAGATGGGTCTATCCACCGAGAACCACACTTACTCCTCCCTCCTCCTCGCTGGCACTGATGCTACCATCCAAGTGCGCTCAGCAATGAGCGTTCCCAGGATGGCATCCAAAGCAACGGGGGCTGGCGCAAACCTTGTTGCATTTTTTTTGCAATATGTGGTTGCTTGCAGGAGGTGTACGATGGTACCTCCTGGTCGGTGATTTTCTTGTCAATTCGTCCTCGGAACTTGTTGATGCAAAGATGGCGGAAGCACAGCAAAGCTGCTGGCAGGGAGATACCGGCAAAACAGAAAGGAGAAGTGCTTGTGGTAATATAAACTTATAGCGATATGCTATGCCGGGATCCCCCCCATTTTGTTTTCCTGTCTTTGGGTTTGTTGTCCAGGCAGTGACTTGTGGGTGTATGTGGGCAAGATCGATAGCAGCACCCCCAGTGAAGTATTGCAGCTGGCATGGCAGGGGCCTGCGCAGCCAGCGGAAGGCCTTCAACTGCGATTGCCCGTTGAGCCCTCGGACACGGTCAGGCAGAAGGTTCTGCTGTTGCCTGATGGTCCTCGGACCCTTTGTATGCCCTTGCCTGTCTCAGGGCTCCTGCATCCCTCCATACCTGCCAGCCCCATCGGCCCTGATCACAGATGCAGGTACGCTGGGGAGGTAGGGCAACCATCGGCGCTGGCCAAAACATTGGCTAATGTTCGCCAGTCCCAAAATTCCCGTCGGCTAGTTTAGCTAGCAACTTCATCACAGGAACTTGAGGGAATGGCAGGCTGTAGAAAAATGAGGCAAATGAGACCGGGAAAAATGGGAAATTTGTCCCAAATTGTCCCATTTCCCCCCAATTTCCTCCCATTTCCTACCAATTTCAATGTATTTTTGGCAATTCCCCACAACACCGTTTCCCCCCATTTCCCCCCATTTTCCCCCATTTCCCCCCCATTTTGCCACCAAATTTCCATTTCCCCCATTTTTCTTGGCCTCTGCAGCTAGTTGGCTAATTCGGCTGAGGCTGACGCCGATGCTTGGTAGGGAAAAAGGCTTTTGGTGGTGGGAGGGGAGGGGGTCAGGGAACGGGGCTCCCGTTACAGAGTCCTTACAAAGTGGCAGTCTGAGGACCAGTACGGGCTCAGAAATCGGGCTGCAAAGCGGCCTGAACGAAAGAGAAGTTTGAAAAGAATTGTCCCTGCAATAGATGCCTCAAAATGATCAGCGCATTGTGGCGATCATTTTGAGGGACGCGGATGCCTGACAGTGCCACCTGCGTCTCCCATTCGACTGATCTGCTCCACCCTGGAAAGGAGCTGTGGAGGCGCCTTGTGAAGGCAGGCGCGGCTGGGGCAAAGTGGCGGGTCCACACCTGACCTCTTCAGGCCCCCCCCCCGAAAGATCAAGGCCAACCCCAGGAGCCCCATACAGGCCCGCAGGGGGTTTGGGGGGGAGTGGCCGGGGTCCCCAACACCAGGGTTTTGGTCAAGGGTCAGTGACACTCCTCCCCTGAATGAGTGCGGATGAAAAGGTGAGCAAGAAGGGCGCACTTTGCGATGGTTGCCCTGGCAGGTTCAAAATTGCCACAAAGGGGCAGCCCTTCCACGACTGAGACGGGCCCACTGTGGGCTCCGGACCCCCCCCCTAACAGCCAGGATGCCGGCAGTTCTGGCAAGGCGGTCAGCTGACCGCCGGACATGCTTCCCATTGCCCCCCCCCCCCCCTTGTCCAGTGCCCCCCCTTGTCCATCCCCCTCGGGGGCATGAACAATAAGAAATGTACGGGGAATCACAGGCGCCGAAGGCACCGCAGAAAAATTTTAGCTGGGGATACTAGAATTCAGGTTCCTGTTGTGTGGTGTGGGGGGGGGATGGATATGGGGGGGGGGGGTATGCTTCTTACCTGTAAAGGCCTCTAAAGGGCGATGTAAAGGCTGACGATGATGACGATGCCGATGACAACGATGACGACAACGAGGGCCAAGTTACCAGTCTCCTCTGAACTGCCGGTTGTGATCTTCCATTGACAACGGTGAACTTAGTGTATGGTGGGCAACCATTGGACGTAAATAGGATGTGTTTTCGCGGCGCATTTGGAGATCGTCAACTGCAACCGAGACAGGGGGTGGCTTGACCTTCATTAACCGTTTCTTCTCTCTCCTTTGGTAGACAGGTGGCCTCGCGGATGTTGGACGGCAGCAAGGATCCGGGGTCAGTGTCCCCTGAGGGCCGCACCTTGATAGGGACCCTGCCGGAGACCCATCTGGGGGCATTCATTGGCAAAGGAGGGTGCTCCATCAAGCAGTTCGAAGTGGATTGTGGCTGCAAAATCACGCAAGACAGCGTGACCCGAGAAGTCTACACCGAGTGTATGTTCGTGCGTGTGCCGCGCCGCATCGCAGGCGGTGCCCCCGCGGCAGAGCCTCAGTGGCGTGTGGCAAGTCCCGGCTGTCTGTTCTTGCAGACGGACGCATGATCGATGTGCGTCGATGTGCATTCGCATGTATTTCGCCAACCGCATCGCCGGCGATGGCGAGATCAACCCGGCCCGAGAAAAAGGGTTGTGCTGGTTCGGATCACGCCGTGTTTTCTTTTGTGGGTCGGCAACCCTGCGGAAGGGGTTTAGACTTGTTGTTGCCTACACGACCGAAAAGGCAGTGGGGGTGGGGGCGAAAGCAATTGCAGCGCCGCTGGGGATAGTTTCATGCGGGAGGAATGGGGGAAAGGGAGGGAGGCACGACAAAGAAAGCTGTCGGTGCGAAAGCCCAGGGGGACAAGAAATGCGTCGGGCTGGACGCACCGCGCCGAGCATCTCGGGAATAAGGGGTTGCCTGCCTCTTTTTCTCACCCCCGGAATCCCCCCCCCCCTTCGCCCGAGGGTGGACTCGGACCCCAAATTCCCGTATGGACTCGGAGTGTGCATCTGGATGCCCCCGGTCAACGGCACGGGCAACAGCCCCGTCTCCGGGACGGCCGACCCCCGGAGTAGTCAAACAGGACAAGTCATCCGGGGGCTCCATTGACACAACCAAAACACGTTCGGACCCACAGAGGGTCAGAATGAGCAGTGGCGAGAGGCCAATAGGCGCCGCCGAAAGCGAACAATCAGATACCGAGGCCTTGTGCCACCCCTCCCCCCAGGGTACGGGGTTAGGCCGACAGTGGTCAGGTTGTCTTTGAAGGTAGCGTCCCTGCCAGGCCATTGCTTAAGGAATGGGGCGGGGGGGGGGGGGGGGATTTGGGGCCCTGGCCAACCTCAGCTGACCAACCCACCAACCCGCTCAGAGAAATTTTTTCTCAGCGAAAAACCGAAATCCATTACAGGGGCCCGAAGTTGGAGGTGCATTTCATTTGCGGGGGCGGGGGTTGGGGCACTCGGGCACTGGAGCAAAAGGGGGGCGGGGGATTGGAAAAGGGGGTGTCATGGCCAAAGGCATGTGTTGACCCAGTGGGACAGTGGGACAGGTGCAACACAAAGGTTGCCACCGCGGCAGTGGGGCCATGCCTCTGCTACGCTGTCTGCAGGTATCCACAAAGCCCAAGTGTTATTCAACGCCTTCTTACTGAAAGGGGGCAAACCGGGTGAAGGCAAGGGGTATGGTGGTGGAGGTGGCTTCGGAGGAGGCTATGGGGGGGGCTTCGGAGCGGGCTTCGGAGGGGGGATGGAGTGGTAGGTGGGCGCCACGTTCTTGAAGGCTGCTCACGGTTCCTGTCTATTTTGCCTGTTGAGGCACGCCCCGGGGCCGGTGGTTACAGGCCAACTGCTGGCGGGTACCGGCCAACCGCTGTCATTTACCCGCCCACCGCTGGCGGTTACCATCCATTTCGTCGGTTACCCTCCAACGGCGTATCAGGTACGTGGGATACCCCTGGGCCTTCTGACCGCACACTTTGACCACAGCGCAGCGAATTCCAGGCATGCGGGCCAACACGCGCCCTGAGTGACCTGGAGACGTCTGCGGTTTTCGCTCAGAGAGAAGGAAGCGCATTCGGTGGTGGCAGGCGTGAACAGGGACGGATAGCGTTGCGGGGGCATAGTGATCCGGGGGCATAGTGTTCTGGGGGCATATGGTGGGCAGCAACCGGGGTCTGGGGCCGTACGACGACGCTCACAAACGCCGCTCCCCGGTAATCGAGCGCCGCGCGTCCCCGGCCACTCCCACGCGGACGCCGCACGGGACGCGAGTGCCCTGTGGCAGTGCCCGTTCCGCGTGCACGTCCAGGACGGGCCGCGCCCCGGAGGGAACCACCCGCCTGGCAGCGCCCGACTCGACGGGTCCCCGGGGGTTGCGGCACAGTGGAGGGAAGTACCCTGGGCATCGGCCGTTGTGGTGGTGGTGGTTGTGGCTGTCCAACGATGTTTGCAACGGTCAATCGGGGGACTGACCCGTGGGGGTCTGGTCATGGGGCTGGCTTGGTCACGGTCCCGGCGGTTTGTGCGCGGCGTGCTGTTCTGTGAAGGCCAAGCTCGTGGGACCGGCCACGCCGCTGGCGTCCGGCGGGGATACCGCGTCTTGTTAGGAACACATCCTGTAAAAGGTGCCACTCGGTAATACTCGCCCCGCGCACGTCCAGAAGTGAGTAGGATCCTGCTGCATTCAGTACATGGCTCAGTAGGACCCAGCCGCGCCTGATTGTGGTGACAAGCCGCTTAACCCAGCCCGTGTACTCTTTTGGACTGCATTTTCATTTGTTTGCTGAAAGCTCACTGAACTGGGGCTCAAGGGGTTTTCAAGAGTGGTTGCAGAAGCAGTTCCCAACTCTACCACCTCCAATTTCTGTTTGATTCTGAGTCTGACAGTTGCAATTCTGCTACCTCTGGTTCTTATCATCCCCCCCCCCCCGGGCAGGCAACCACCATGGGGAATGCGTTGCTTTGCCCAGCCTACTCCTTCGGATGCTCCTGAGAGGAAAGTGTTCTGGGGGCACGGCTACATTAGGGCGGTTGACGCCAGTACACCTCCCTTGGTAGTGTTTTGACCCCCTGTGGTTGGCAACCGAACTAAGGATCAATGCATGCCAGACTTGGCAATGGGCATGGTACTAATGTTACTCTTGTTTGGCACATGTTTGACCTACGCACAACAAAGCACGGGCCCCAGTCAATCCCCAGGCTGTCTTTGGTCCACTTTTTGCGTTTATCACTCCTAGATCCAAATGCCATTTCAGTCCACTTTTAGGGTCAATCCCCAGAATATCTCCGTGCCGTCTGTGTCCACTTTTTGGGTTAATTCCCAGTTAACTTCTTTCTGTTTTGGTCCACGTTATGGTCTGCTTGGCTGTGTGTGGCGGTGTGGCCAGCCCCTCTGCCCCTCTACCGCCCATACTCACCATAACCCCAACCTAGTACCCCCCCCCGCCACCTCGTAAGAGTCACCTCATGTGCACCTCATGTCCTAGTTGTGCCATATCAAGACATTGGCTAATGTCCCGATGTCCCAGGGGCCCATATCAACATGGCTACATAAACCGTGCCGCCTTGGGGCCCCCATCAGTGAAATCCAAGTGGCTACTACCTTTTCATGATCCCTAGGGTGGAGAAGTCTTGGATAGCACCGAGAATAATGCCGTTTAGGGGTCTTTGGACCACATTGACCTTACCCCTATGCATGATGCATTTGTGTTCAGGTACTATGTAGCAAATTGAGGTGTGTGCCCGTCCCACCTATGGTTTTTGGTTGCTAATTGGTACGCGTTGTGGCAGTTGGGGGTTTGTTTGCGGTCTAGGGATTTGAGGCTCAGATGTAAGGGAGCCTAGGTTCAAATGTAAGGGGGCCTAGGATTGGGGGCTTAGACATCATGGGCGGTGCAAGGGTCAGGTGCATGTCGTTGTGCCTTTTATTGGCACAAGGAATGGCACTTCATTTTATATATTGAATATTCATATTCAATCTATATATATATATATATATATATATATATATATATACATAATATATTGAATAGGTAAACCAGGGAAAGCAAGCTCGCCTCTAATCAAGAGACTGAAATAGAATCCCAGTAAACCACCTAAGTAGCCACTATATCCATATAAAATACCAATACTCTTATGACTAGTAGTTGTTAAATATGCTAGTATATGAGAAAGACTTCTGTCTATACTGTAGTAAAGCAGACAGTGAGCTCTCATTCTGAGGACTGGTGCGGCGCTGGTATAGGCAAAGGAAAGGCAGCACCGGGATCAATGGCTGAGATTTTCTGGGTAAAGCAGGGCTAACTAGAGGGAAGAGAAGATAGAGGAAAGTGCGAGAAGAACAGAAGCAAGGAAGAGTAGCGAGAAATACAAGTGAGAGTCAGCGAGAATGAGGGGGAAGAGTAGGATAGTGAGTAGATCTAGAAGGAAGAATAAGAAGATAAAAGGGAAGAATCGGAAAGATCCGGATAGAGACTGGGATTTAGCGTGGAATAAGAAAGAAGAAGAAGTAGAGCCAGGCATACTAACGCAAACTTCGTAGATATCAGAGGACCAACGGAGCACTGATTCGCGTTTAGCAGGGAAGTGGTTGAGGTGTAAGAGAGAGGAGAAAAGAAATCGGAGAGCAGCGGGGAGTAAAGAAAGAAGAAAAGCTAGAACAGATAAAAGGAGGAGATCTTCAAAAAGAAAGGCAAAGAAGGACAAAGTCCAGTAACTCAGCCTGATGGCAAATCTGAGGAGTAAATAGGAAGTAATAATGATCAAAGAGAGAAGAAATAGGAGAAGCAAGCAAGAATCGAAAAAAGAAGTGAAGGAGAAGATCTCAAGGGGGGAAAGAAGGATACCTGAAGAAGATAGGGAAGTAGCGGTACTACCAAATAGAAAAATGAATAAGAAGTCAACCTTATCTAGATCCAGAATGTTGCTGCTTTGATTTTGGTTAGAAGCATAGGATAGCAGGGAAAGAACCATAAATAAGCCAGTAAATGAAGAGAGGAAGATCAAGGAAATGAACAAAGAACCCTTAGCCAGCAAGAAGCCAGAGATACTAAAGGTCATTAAATGTTAAGCGAAATAAGAGAAGAACTGAACCCGAGAAGAGAAAGAATAGCAGAGAAATACAAAGGAAAGAAAAAGAGATAAAGGACTCATTCAGAAAAGAAAAGAGAGAAGGAGAAATACTGCCGAATTCCAACAAGGTCTACCTCTAAACCTCAAAAGCTGACAGTGGGCGATGACAGTGGATAATGCTAAAGGCGGATGGGCGCAGACCAGCCCGCCTTTGGCGTTCTGGTCTTTACCCATAGTGGGGCCCGGTGCGGGAGAAGCCCAATGTAAAGGGCGTAGAGAATGAAGCCAGAATTGGCGCCTTCGGTGGATGGGCTTCTCCCGTTAGGAATTAGAAGAGAAGAAGTGAGAGGAGAAGATGCCAAAAAAGGTGATGAGGAGGAGAGAGTACATGGATTCGGAATGGTTAACGAGGAGGCAGAGCTTAGAGGCAAGAACAAGATCTAGGAGGAAGAGGAAAAGGAAAGCACGGGATAGAGGGGAAACAAAGGCGAAAGACCACCAGTGTAGGTTAGAGGGGAGAAGATTGGTGAGAGAGAAGAGGACAAAGACAAGAACAACAATACCTAAAGCTTTGTGGGGAATAGCGCGAATGAGGGCATAGAAAGGCAAGAAATACAATTCAGGCATAATTTCGGGAGGGGTAACCATAGGGTTGGCAGGGACACAATGATCGGGGGGTCCGAGGACATCAGAATCAAAGTAGACGAAGGCAGAGAAAGCGAGAAGAAAGGGAGACCCGATGAGTAAGTCACGGACCAATAGAAGGGGGTAGAAATTGATACGATCAGAACGGGAGAGAATGCCGGGCAATTCTCCGGTACTGTTGACTTGGTGAAGGAAAGCAAGATGGATTAAAGTGAGAGCTAGGAGAACAAAGGGAAGGAGATAATGGACGCAGAAGACACGTTGGAGGGTAGAAGTAGAAACAACAGAACCGCCGCAAATTAATAGCAAGAGATCTTGTCCAATAAAGGGAATAGCTGTGACTAGAGAGCAGATAACAACAATAGCCCAGAGAGAGACCTGACTGTAGACTAGGCTGTATCCTGTAAAAGAAATAGCACAGAGGAAAATAAAGAGAAGTACGCCAATAGACCAGACTCTAGTTTTGGAGGAAGAACCATGAAAAAGAGTACGGAACATATGAGAATAAATGGCAAGAAAAAAGAAAGCAGCACCATTAGCGTGTAAGAAACGAAGAAGCCAGCCAGTATCGAGGTCTCGCATTACATTGGAGTGGATAACATTAAAAGCATCTAAAGTAGATGGAATATAATGACTAGCTAGAGTAAATCCTGTTGCAATTTGGATGGCTAAGAAAAGGCTAACACAAAACCCCAATGAATAAGATGGAGTGAGTAGAATTGTAGTGGAATAATGTCGATAGAAGCCTAGCATTCGATTTGGTTTTTTTTTCAAGCCTGGGAGTGGGCGATTTCACTGGTCAGTGGGCGGGCCGGGGAAGAAAGCCGAGAGTCAAGGGCGTAGAGAATCATTGGCTTTTGGCGCCTTCGGTGGATGGGCTTTTTTCATTAGAGGAGTAATAGAGCTAAGAAGAGAAATTTGAAAGGAATGAGGTAGAACCAGGATAGAGAGAAGAGATCGGAGTATCGAAATCTAGGAAGAGTGGCTCGAATGATGAGAAAAGAGAGGAAGACCACAGTAAAGACGAATGAGAGGGAGAAGAAGGAGTTAGCGTTAAGGAAAAGGAAGGCTATGATGAAAGAGTTCCAGAGCATGTTGGAATATTCAGCTGAAGCGAAGAGTGCATAAAGGAAGCCAGCGAATTCGAGATTATAGCCAGATACTAGTTCGGATTCAGCTTCGGATAAATCGGCAGGGATACGGCCGGATTCAACTAAAGCAGAAAGGAAATAGATGAGGAAATGGATAGGGAAGAGGAAGATATTAGGTAAGAAAGACTGAGGATAAAAGAAAGACTGCAAGAGACCGCAAGTTTCCCAAGACAAAAGTCCAGAATGGGCATGAGGGAGGAGGATATACCAAGATAGCAAGAGGACCAGACCATAAATAAGAAAGATGATAAGGCTACGTAATGATCCAAGGAGGGTCCATTTGGATAGGGTCAAAAAGCCACATAATAAGAGTCCAAAATGGGCTAGTCCTTAGAATAGGAAAAAAGCAAAGAAGATGATGGGTAAGAGAAAGTGTAAGCTGAAATCAGCTCACCAAAAAATGAAGAGAAAGTAGGACCACAGAAAGGACCAAATAGGGGGGAATAAATAGTCAACAAAAGTAGAATCAGAGACCGAGGTAGAAGATCGAAATAGACCCAAGTTTGATGGATCTTTATAAATTAACTTGATACCGTCGGCTACAATTTGGGAGAAACCAAACCAGCCATGTTGCGAGGGACCTAGGCGTCTCTGAGAAGCAGCTAAGCCTTTTCGCTCTAATACTGTGAGCAAAGAAGAAACAGCTAGAACCAGCAATATATATATGTATATATGAATATATATAGGTAAACCAATATATATATATGTATATTCATATATATATATATATATATATATATATATATATATATATATATATATATATATATATATATATATATATATATATATATATATATATATATATATATATATATATATATATATATATATATATATATATATATATATATATATATATATATATATATATATATATATATATATATATATATATATATATATATATATATATATATATATATATATATATATATATATATATATTAATGATGTGCATGGGTGGTTAAGGCTGCAAATTGAGGCAGAAACACACTGCTAAACTTTGTGGCGAATCCAATGCAATTGTTGTGCAAAGTGTATTGACCCACACACTTGTGGTGACAAAAGTGTTTATCCACCATGATGCATGCCACGTGTGTTGTGCAATCGGAATTCACAGATTTGGTCGTATGTTGCGTGTTGTGTAGGGATCAGTGTGCTATTGATTGTGGTCCACTTGGAGGTCTATGGGAGGGTCAATCTAGGGCTAGTTTGGGATATTTGGTACAAAAGTAGAGCGCCAGGTGCATGCTAGGCAAGCAATCCCCCGATAGAGTAACAACTTAGAGTAATGGTATAGAGTACCAATGGTAGTGGTGTGGAGTGATGGTATGCCCTAACCTCATGGAATAGCGGTATGGAGTACCGGTGGTGTCATGTGATTCCATGTGGTGGTGCTCGTTTTGGCTAGGTCCATAAAGGTCCACGCAGAGTGCTCTCTGCTTGATTCTTACCACTACTCAAGCCGCCTTTGGAATGGTTCGGTGAATGTGATCCCTTGTGGACTCGTCAGGCCCAGCCGGCGAATCCCGCAAATGCATACGAAAGTTGTCAGCTGCTTTCGACGGTGGCACGGCAGAGATGTCGAGATCGATGGCCTGCTTGCGACATGCGATTGCTACCCAAGTAGCTCAACTCGTCTGTGTCTTCGGGAGGTTGACCTTGGCAATCTGCATCCACTGCGGTTGGTCGAGGTCTTTCTCAAGATGTTCGTTTCGGAGCTCTTTGAGCGCACAGACGCAGTGTTGCTTTGCAATGACGATCGAATCATCGGATGGAAGCGGAGAAAGGGGTCTTGAGAGCATGCACATGCAACATCGCTGCTGCGGCCCCGTTGCATACCTGGTGATTGTCATGCACTCACGGTCACTGGCTCCTCAGGAGGGTTTGCCATGAGACTTTTCTTAACCTTGTCCACTGAAGGGGAATCGGTAACGATCCCCGCGTTTGCATTTTTGTAGCAGAGCTTAGCGTCGCGAAGGCTTCTGGCGCATAGCGCAAAGTCACGCAAATGACGCAATTCATCGTCAGGAGATTGACTGAAGGCAGCTAATTGCTGCCGTTACGTGTTTTTATTTGGCATTTATTTTTTATATAGTTAAATTCTGTAGCACAATATATACGATTTGCGTCGTGTATGTTAATTCTGTTTGTTACGGAATCTGTTTGTCGTTGACGTTCAGGTTTGTGTCATATGGGAGGACCGTCAAAGGTTCTCAGAATTATTTGTAGGCCGGCACTGGCCTGAACGCCGCATCCCTCGTCCTGGGGAGGAATGCCAGGGCATCGTGGACGCAAGCAACGCCCTCGTTGAGGGCCAAAGGTGTGGAATACGCCGGTGGCGCTTAGCATCGTGGCAAGAGCGCCCTCGTTGAGGGCCTACGGCTACTGGCCTATGGCGCTCAGCATCGTGAAAGCTGAAAATTGAAAGGTCTCAGCCTATGATGGATTCACTGAAGGAAAAAATCGATACAGGTTACCCCTCCTGTGGATTTGGTGCGCTGCGTTTGCTATTGGGTGCCAGCAAGGCTTGGACGATCCAAGGGTTTGTATCTTTGCATGAGCAGCAGGATATTTTATTATCAAAATCAATCTGTGGTTCAAAAAAGCTCGCAAGGAGTTCAGCTTTTCTCACGTGAAAGCAAGGCAGGACCAAGCGTGCGGCGGCAAAGTATGCAGCAATACCAAGGGATCAGCATCTTGTTTTTCTCACGTCAAAGCAAAGCAAGGGATCAGCATCTTGTTTTTCTCAAGTCAAAGCAAAGCAAGTGTGGTCAAGACAAGCTGGATAGCAAAATGGTAGACAAATCAGTGGATCAAGGAAGGGAAAATCAGTGCAAGGCAGATATTTTCAACATCAAAGAAACAAGTTCAGCGCAGTGTCCCGTGGGTCTCAAGGGTCGAAGGCCTCACGCTCTGCGAGGCCCCACGGTACCGCTTCAAAATAATTCTGAAGGAGCGTCTAGCCGCCTTAGACGCGTCCGATCATGTGTTGCAAGCAGCCGCGTGTGGAGTGGACAACAAAACTGAAGATTCCAGAATCCTTTGAGGGGTACACTTTCCGTGCCAGCGTGTACAAAGTATGGGTGCTCCCGACCATGGTCCACAGTTACAACGCGTGGTGAAGAAAGGTGCACAAGACCAGCATCGGTGCTGCACGGAAGCCATGATGCGTCGGAGGGGACAACGTCGAAGCAGGCCTTCGTTTAACCTTCGAGGTCTCAGCGAGAGTCGCCGAGTAACGCTGGAGAAGCCCGTCTTCGCGGCCGGCAACCTGGCTAAGGTCTTAGGAGGGGCGTGAAGCGGAATCGGTAACGATCCCCGCGTTTGCATTTTTGTAGCAGAGCTTAGCGTCGCGAAGGCTTCTGGCGCATAGCGCGAAGTCACGCAAATGACGCAATTCATCGTCAGGAGATTGACTGAAGGCAGCTAATTGCTGCCGTTACGTGTTTTTATTTGGCATTTATTTTTTATATAGTTAAATTCTGTAGCATAATATATACGATTTGTGTCGTGTATGTTAATTCTGTTTGTTACGGAATCTGTTTGTCGTTGACGTTCAGGTTTGTGTCATATGGGAGGACTGTCAAAGGTTCTCAGAATTATTTGTAGGCCGGCACTGGCCTGAACGCCGCATCCCTCGTCATGGGGAAGCATGCCAGGGCATCGTGGACGCAAGCAACGCCCTCGTTGAGGGCAAAAGTTGTGGAATACGCCGGTGGCGCTTAGCATCGTGGCAAGAGCGCCCTCGTTGAGGGCCTACGGCTACTGGCCTATGGCGCTCAGCATCGTGGAAGCTGAAAATTGGAAGGTCTCAGCCTATGATGGATTCACTGAAAGAAACCCTCGATACAGGTTAGACCTCCTGTGGATTTGGTGCGCTGCGTTTGCTATTGGGTGCCAGCAAGGCTTGGACGATCCAAGGGTTTGTATCTTTGCATGAGCAGCAGGATATTTTATTATCAAAATCAATCTGTGGTTCAAAAAAGCTCGCAAGGAGTTCAGCTTTTCTCACGTGAAAGCAAGGCAGGACCAAGCGTGCGGCGGCAAAGTATGCAGGAATACCAAGGGATCAGCATCTTGTTTTTCTCACGTCAAAGCAAAGCAAGGGATCAGCATCTTGTTTTTCTCGAGTCAAAGCAAAGCCAGTGTGGTCAAGACAAGCTGGATAGCAAAATGGTAGACAAATCAGTGGATCAAGAAAGGGAAAGTCAGTGCAAGGCAGAGATTTTCAAGATCAAAGAAACAATTTCAGCGCAGTGTCCCGTGGGTCTCAAGGGTCGAAGGCCTCACGCTCCGCGAGGCCCCGCGGTACCGCTTCAAATTAATTCTGAAGGAGCGTCTAGCCGCCTTAGACGCGTTCGATCATGTGTTGCAAGCAGCCGCGTGTGGAGTGGACAACAAAACTGAAGATTCCCGAATCCTTCGAGGGGTACACGTTCCGTGCCAGCGTGTACAAAGTATGGGTGCTCCCACCCAGGGTGTACAGTTACAACGCGTGGTGAAGAAAGGTGCACAAGACCAGCATCGGTGCTGCACGGAAGCCATGATGCGTCGGAGGGGACAACGTCGAAGCAGGCCTTCGTTTAACCTTTGAGGTCTCAGCGAGAGTCGCCGAGTAACGCTGGAGAAGCCCGTCTTCGCGGCTGGCAACCTGGCTAAGGTCTTAGGAGGGGCGTGAAGCGGAATCGGTAACGATCCCCGCGTTTGCATTTTTGTAGCAGAGCTTAGCGTCGCGAAGGCCTCTGGCGCATAGCGCGAAGTCACGCAAATGACGCAATTCATCGTCAGGAGATTGACTGAAGGCAGCCAATTGCTGCCGTTACGTGTTTTTTTTTGGCATTTATTTTTTATATAGTTAAATTCTGTAGCATAATATATACGATTTGCGTCGTGTATGTTAATTCTGTTTGTTACGGAATCTGTTTGTCGTTGACGTTCAGGTTTGTGTCATATGGGAGGACTGTCAAAGGTTCTCAGAATTATTTGTAGGACGGCACTGGCCTGAACGCCGCATCCCTCGTCCTGGGGAAGCATGCCAGGGCATCGTGGACGCAAGCAACGCCCTCGTTGAGGGCCAATGGTGTGGAATACGCCGGTGGCGCTTAGCATCGTGGCAAGAGCGCCCTCGTTGAGGGCCTACGGCTACTGGCCTATGGCGCTCAGCATCGTGGAAGCTGAGAATTGGAAGGTCTCAGCCTATGATGGATTCACTGAAAGAAACCCTCGATGCAGGTTAGACCTCCTGTGGATTTGGTGCGCTGCGTTTGCTATTGGGTGCCAGCAAGGCTTGGACGATCCAAGGGTTTGTATCTTTGCATGAGCAGCAGGATATTTTATTATCAAAATCAATCTGTGGTTCCACAAAGCTCGCAAGGAGTTCAGCTTTTCTCACATGAAAGCAAGGCAGGACCAAGCGTGCGGCGGCAAAGTATGCAGGAATACCAAGGGATCAGCATCTTGTTTTTCTCACGTCAAAGCAAAGCAAGGGATCAGCATCTTGTTTTTCTCAAGTCAAAGCAAAGCCAGTGTGGTCAAGACAAGGAGGATAGCAAAATGGTAGACAAATCAGTGGATCAAGAAAGGGACAATCAGTGCAAGGCAGAGATTTTCAAGATCAAAGAAACAAGTTCAGCGCAGTGTCCCGTGGGTCTCAAGGGTCGAAGGCCTCACGCTCCGCGAGGCCCCACGGTACCGCTTCACCACTCGCTTCTATCGATATTTCCGGATCTGGCCGTACTTCTTCTGCTTGTCGATCCCAAGGGTACTGACGTCCACCTCCACCTGCAAAGGCTTCTTGTAGAATGCATTTGTGATTGAATCTTTGTACTTAAGCCTGCTTTGTCTATCTGCAGCCCTTCTCTGATACACTGGATTTCAAAACTATTCATTGATTCGAACCAGATCCTGTTCTTGCTCTACTTGTTGCTTCGGTCCTGTTTTTCAACACCACAACTTGCAGGATTTCATCAAAGCTATTAGGGCATAAATCAAGCATATCGTTCTGTTAGCAGGGGCATCCCTTGGGAACCTTCCGAACCGACTCTGAGAAGTACACAAGCCCAACCCAGCAAACAAAATGTCCACACCATCAGTGCAACTGTCTTCCACGACTTGGCCGATTCGGAGTGTACAAGTACAGCTGGGCAGCAGTGAGCCCATCTCAATGAGTGAGCCCAAGCTCAGAATTGCATCTGCTTCTCAAAAAGATCCAGGTCACAGAAGGGCGGAACAAGAAACGCACAGAGAAAAACCCTTAACCACTGAGGGCTTCGCGGCCCGTGGTGACAGCCTGCAGCACCTCCGCAGGCGAGTTGCTGTCTCCATCTCCCGCTCAGCCTGCCCTCCATCTTCGTCTACGGCAGTGGGAGGCTCTGAAGAACAAGATGAATTGAGAAGGAGAATGGACGAGTATCTGCTGCAAGAAGAGTACTACAGGTCCGTCCGAGGGGAAGATGAAGAGGAACCTCTCGAAGCCTTGGGGTACCCACCACGTACGGACATGGGGTCCTATTAATACTGCGGCCCACCTACGGACCTGGGCGACACTGTATCTGTACCCGGACGTGCGAGAGTGTCTGCTTGGCGTCCAGAGCTGCCAACAACCCTCAGGTCCCCCGAAGTGTGTCCAGCTTATGTGGAGGATTCCCATCTCCCAGGGCAAACCCCTGGTGTGCCGGACCGTACGGTCGAACTATTGGCCAAGCTGCTATCTGGGTCCGAAGATGCACATGTGACAGCCCTGTCTGAGGCTGTCAGGGCTAAATTGGGTATCATCGAAACCTTACCCCATTCGGCGTTGGCCTCATCTTCCCCCGGACTGAGCACGCTCGCTGATGACCTCAAACGATCAAGGGTTTCCAGGTTACTACTTAAGGTCACATGCCCCAGCCCCTTTCAATGCCATGCCAGAACAGTCACCATCGCTGAGCTACAGGACGTGCCCGTGACTGAGACTGAGAAAAAGGGGCTAACAGCTCTGGCACCTCTCGCTGGCGGACCGACCCCCGGTTCAGACCCAACCTCAGGGGGTGGGAAGAGTGGCAAACCAATTGCCCAGGCGAACATCTGGCTTGAGTTGCCGGAGTTCCACCCTAAAAACCTGCCCGAATGGGCAGAGAAATTCGCCGTGTTTCTTTCACTCACTGGCCAATCCCATGTCCGTGTGACCACAAATGACGCGTTCCCGTGGGGGGCCTGGCCACAGGACGTTGCGGCGGGCACGCACAAGCAGGCAGGCAGGCAAAGCACTGCGCTCACAAGCCTCATGCTGGTGTCATGTGACAAAGCGTTTCAGGATCCTTGCCACTCTGAAACAAGGGAACAAAAGTATGTACAGCAACACATCAGGATATGTACACATGGGGTCAAGACTGGACTCGGCTAAGGGCATCACAGAACAATAGACACTCAGTTCCAACTCATATCCCAATCCCAGGTCCGACCCTCCAAGTGGCTAGCAGGGGCGGGGGCTCAAACACAACCCATGCCCTGCCCAGTCCGGACCCTGAAGCCCTGCCAATAGGGAGAGTGCCCCGCCCAGCCACAGGCGAGTTCCTGCAAACCAAGCAGCTCCAAGGCCAACCGACAGTAGCTCCCTATGCTCCCTTAACAGCAGGCTCCAACCCCCCTCTGAGCTGGAGATAAGGCCCCGCCATTCTCCCCTAGGAGTTGGTAGCTGAAAATGGGCTGTTTCAGCCCAGACTGATATTAGCTCGAAAAACTCCAAAATTGACCTCTCGTCCAGACCTGCCAGTGGTAGGGACGAGGCAATTGACCCTATGTCCTTCGAGTACAAACTCTCTGGAGCCCTCATCCAACCTGATTTCCTCTGAGTCCCCAGCATCGGTGCGCCACGGTTTCGCCATGTGGGCTCATGATGCCAAAATCATCAAAACTGGAGTCTCTCCCAGGGTGATTCGCCCGACCAAGGCAAGGCCAACAGCTCACAGGATAGCAGGCAGGACCTGAGACTCATATCTGAGTGCACGACTTTAAATTGGGTCCAGGCACCCTGTGGGCATAGAGATATGGGGCCGCCAATTAACCACACGGGGGGCTGAAATTGGGGTCCCAAAAGGGGGTCATTTGGGCTCCTCAAAATGAGCCAAAATTGAAGGTGTCCTCGATAGTATATCTCCACGCCGGCTTGGAGATCAGATCTGCCATTCCACACGCGATCCACTGGGAGTCCAACAAACACTCACATGTACTTGGCTTCCAGAGATCTCCATGGCCCTCGGCGTGGTGATGAGCCAAACTGGGTCCACAAATGCCAAAATGGCAAAATGGGCCGTCTCGGGCGACCGTCCAGGGTAGGAAACCTTGAAGATTCTGTCGCGCCAAGCCCTGATTCACGACCCTTGATATCCCCTATGGTCCCGTGCCCTGGGCTATGGCTTGCTGTCACACTGGCTGCTTACTGTTCACCGCGGGGATGACCACACGGATGGGGCAGAAAGCAGCATGCGGTGCAAAGGGGGGGATCATGGATCGCACCAAAAGTTGAATAACTCCGGATGAGCAGGAGGAGCAAATACGAAACTCAATGGCGTTCAACCCTTGGTCACATGCTACAATAATCGCACTTTCCTGATGGCTAGATTCTGTGCCCCATGGAGATATGGTAGTTCCAATATGGCATTTAATGGCAAAAACAGCGAAATTTGGCCCAAAAGGCATGCACTCATGATTCCATATCTCCATGGCCACAGCGAGGATCATTCGAACCAAAAATGCTATAGATACATGGGACTTAGGTCCCGATATATGCCACTTGCCAACCCTCATGGTCACCTGCAGCAATTTTCTCCATTGGAGGGAAAATAACACACAAATGGGGCAGAATGGCAACATATCCCAATTGGGTGACTCGCAACTCTCCCTCCAAGAGGAGAGGCCACATGGGGAAACACCCCATTCGATGCGGGTTTATGTGCCCTCTCCGAATTGCCCTTACCCTTGGTCAAGTGGCGCACGCAACCTCCGGGGTGAAATCAGGGGGAGAAGGGGCTTGTGGCCATTCTGGGCAAAACGGCCAAAATTAACCCAAAAGTGGTCACTCGAAAATCCTATCTCCGTATCACAAGAGAAAGCAGCCTCGGGCTTTTGCATGGATGCAAACCAAAGCTTTGCTTCCCTTTTGCAACAAGGGTTGAGGTTCAAAGCATAATAGAACCATTTTTAACACCTCAATCCTTGAAGCACACTATTTATGGGAAAAAGTGCATATATCGGCGATGTTGGTATGTACATATCTTTGGGACCTTGAGGAGCAAAAGTATGAGTAAACACGTTTGGAGTAGGCCCATAGTAGGTGCCTTCAAATATGCACATTATGATTAGATTCTCCACGCCCACTCGTGTCATTAGTGTTTGCATATGAGCGCGTGTGCAAAGAAGCAGTATGGCACGCGTGCTCACAAGGCGACATTATAAAAAAAACAAGACAAGGTTGTAAAAATCAACCAAGCCATCCACGATGTCCTTCGTGGTCACTACTTTACATATTGCTTTGGTTCAAGGCTCAACTCCCCATAGGCTTCGAGTACGAGCCTCCGAGGTTTTGGCTATTTTGGCCTAATTTTCGACCAAAATTTGCCCTTTTGCAAAAAATGAGTTTTGGTACGCATTGAATTGCGTGGAGCCATCGTTGAGTTGGCTCGAACTACGGAAATGCCTAGGGCCCTTGGTCTTGTGAGCATTGTGTCAGGTTATTAACTTTCATGCTCACAAGGCCACAAAGTTAGCGTTTGTGCACGCAAACAACTTGGGTTTGCGAAACCCATAGGCTGCCTAAAACATCCCTATTGCCCTCCTCGCTATTCAAAGTGATATGCCCATGTGAAAGGGGCATGGATGAGAGGCATAGGGGGGGAATGTAGGGTTCCGTCCGAACTCATGGTACTTGAGAACCATGAGTTCGAGCAATTTCTCTCAGACGCAACGGCGAAAAATTCTGGTGAACACACCAGATGAAAGTACAAGAAAAACCCTGTAGATCCAGTCCTTGAGTTCCTTTAGAACCTCAAAGGTACTCGAGAAAAATCCATCACAAAACTCACCACGGAGAAGCGACGAAAGCGCGCAAGCAGGCAACAACAGGCGGCAATTAGAAATCGCGGTAGAAATCGGGTACTTCACCGATTTCTAACTGAAAATCGACCAAGACAGTAAAATTATGGTAATTCTACATCGATTTAATGGTCAGAAATCCGATTTCAGATTTCGCAGATTAGAGAACAGGGATATCCCGCTGACAGTCGGTGTCAACGGCTTCCGCACGGGTGTGACAGCCCACTGGCCTCTGGGCCATGGGCCATAGGTTCTGGGTACCGCTTCACCCTTCTCCTTAGAGCAAACCCTGGGGGGGGCTCGATAACACCCAAGCATGGCAGCGGGTACCCAGAACCATCCCCTGAAGGGAGGGGGGGGGGGGGGCAAACTCCCACTTCAGGCTGATTCGCGGGTTAGGTCGCCCATTACAATCCAACAGTAAGACAGGTACGGTGCTGTAGTTGCTGGTAACCGCAAGTATGGTATCAAGTATCAAATCCCGGGTCCTGTCGGCGATTGTTCGGCATCCAAAGGACCCGTTAACCCATACGAGGCGCAGCGGGTGCCAGCTGCGACGGTCACTACCACAGTGGCAGTGGCATACACGGCCAACATAGGCGTCACACGACGACCGAGGTGGTCCCACAGGTCCGAAGCGACCACAAAGATCCATCAGGCTACCCCAGGCTTCCCAAGGCCGCAGGCTCGGGGAGAGTCCCCACGTGTCTTCCCTCGGGCGCACCATGTCCATATCCACGACGCGCGTCCAGAGTGGTAAAGCCGAACGAGCTCCTCCTTAAGGGATCCGGCATTAAGACCATCTTTTGCCTCGCCCCATTACCACAAAGGCCATGCATGGGGGAGTCCCCATGCAGTAAGGGCGGAGGCGTCGACTCCTCAAACCACCAGTTTCCCAGGCAGACTGACGGAGGTCAGGACACCGGAGGTCGCCACCCGACTGCAGGTGCGTCTGCAAGTCGGTAGGCTCACACTGGGACTGACAGTGGCGGACTGCTGGGAGTGTAGTCAGGCAACTGGGCTTCCTGCCTGGCGCCATCAGGATCTCAGCACAGCACAGCCACTAGGGCACACGGTAACACGGGCACTCAAACATGACAATCTGTACTTAGGTACTGGTCCAGGCTGGACCTTATGTAGGAGCATGTACACGGCGACTCAGGGCGCCTTCGTATCCCTTATTCGTGTTCGTTCTGGGGGAAAACGGTGCATACTTCAGTGATGGGCCATTAACACTGAACATACAGATGCACATACCCTGGAGAACAGAAAAATAAGCAATAAACGGGGTAATAGGCGTGTAAACACACTCTGGATAGAGCGCCAAACCACGCCCCGGTCAGGAGAAGGAATATACAGGAGTGTGGACAGAAAAATGCCTGAGTTCAGGCCATATATAGTTTGCAGACACACGTCGACTGGTCTGAATCCCGCAAGTGCCATGGGACCAGACCACACACCCCAAAATCGCAATGCCAATGACAGCGGCATCGGTTGCGCAACGTCGTATGGGCTTCAAGGCCCTAAGAGCTCAGGAAGTGTCAAGGTCAGTCGCCCTGCCTGGTTTCCCAAGGATTCAGCAGGCAGGGAGTGACGAATAGGAGTGGAAGAGAGGGGCCATCCTCCCCTGGATGCAGCAGGGGGGGGTATGTGGCGACTCAGATGACATGTCACCGGAAGATGGAGGAGAGCAAGCAAGTGAGAGACGATCCGTCGACCAGACAAGTGCTCAAACTGCATCAGGGGAGAGCGCAGGGCGGTGATCAGGCGCCCCTGGCTACAGTCGCCCGGGTGAGTGCTGCCAAGTCCGAGACGTGGAGCTTTGTCTTGTGCTTGCGAATGTAGTCCATGAAGGGGGTGTTAATCCGCGGCAAGAACGAGGAGACGGGTTCCCAGGTGTCGTGGGACAGCCAATAGCCTCGCCAACGAACCTTGAGCTCCAGGCCTCCGGGTGCCGAGGCATTCGGACGCTGGGCCAGGAATTTCTCGACGGTATAGTCGTCCTGCAAAGCGTAGTCGTCGTCCGAATCAGCCTCATGTGCGGCATAGTCCAGGGACACATGTTGGCCACGGAGGTCGGGTTCCCGCACACGGAGTTGACACTGGTGGCGCTCCCTGAACTGTCCGTGACCCACCTTGATGCGGTAGGTGTCCTCAGCAATCCTGCGGACCACCTCTCCGGGTGTGAACCAGGTTTTGGTGCGGTTGGTGCCCATAGGGCGGGGTCTGATCACCCACACCGGGTCTCCCACCCTGAAGTTTTGCGCTGTCGATTTCGGGGCGGACTTCTGACGCTCCGCATGCTCCTTCTCGAGCTGCTGGCGGATGTCCCGCGCCGTTGCCTCTTGCTGCGCGAAGAATTCCTTGACGTCCATGGCCATACCATCACCGGACAAGGGAAGTCCCTGACCAAGAGAGTCCCTGCCGAACAGAATCTGGTGAGGGGACAAACCACCCGGAGTGGGGGTGTCATGATGGGCCTTCAGAGCGGGCAAAATCTCCTCAAACCAACTCCGACGTGGATTGGTGATGTGAATCTTGCGTAGCTTCTGGAACAGCAGCCTTCCAGCTACTTCAGCCCGGCCGTTGGACCGGCTGAGATAGGCGACGCTTTTGGCATGACGTATTCCCATGAGGGAACACATGGCCTTGAACCAGCCACCAGTAAACTGCGGCCCTCGGTCACTGCAAATGGTGCGGGGGATGGCGAAGGGGATGACAAATCATCATGACTGCCACTTCCTTGGCAAGCAACCCCTTTTTGCGTGCCGGAACAGCTACTACATAGCCGCTGTGGCAGTACACACAAAGGACCACACAGTCAAGGGTCTCCTAGCCTATCTGAACTTCGGGCATGGAGAAGACGTCCATGGCCACGCTCTCCATGGGCTGGTCAGGCACCGGAGTCCATTGGGCTTCCCCCTTGACGTTCTGGTTATCGGGATTGCAGGCCTGACAGACCGAGCAACCGTTCCTGACCTTCTTGATGGCGTTGTAAAGACCGATCTGGTTGATCTCAAACCGGCGCTGCATGTCTAGGGCTTGCTTCCTGACCCCTGGGTGCATCATGTGGTGGTGCCAAGCCTCACACAGCTCGAGCACTCGGGACTCCGGGACCAGCAGCTTACCATTCCGGTACAGCTTGCCATCCTCCTCAGTAAGCCCCTTTGGCCACTTCTGCCCGTCATCGGGGTCGGTCACAGCCCTCTACTCCGCCGCAAAGGCCTCAGACTTGGCGTAGTCGTCGGTCCAGTCGTCCTGGAGGCACGATTCAGAAAGAAGGTGCTTGTCGGACTCGGCTCTTTCAGGGGCGAGTACCCTGACCGCTTTGCCCATCCTCTTTCCGAGGGGGGCATCCGCAGCCATGACGACGAAGCATTTAACACCCTCCTCCTCCATCACGCGCTCCATTTCTATGATCCTCTTGGCCTCAGCGGTCTCAGCCTCATCGCCATGGGCAGAGACATCCGTCATGCCCCTGCTGGCGGGATAGGCCCACCTACTGGGACAGTCCGCCACGGTGTTGTCCTTGCCAGGAACATACACAACCGTGAGGTCGAACTTGGCCAAGGTCTCATGCCATCTTGTCCGTCGGGAGGCGGGACCAGAGGGGGTGTCCACGTGCTCTTTGTGCCACGACTGCAGACTCTGATGGTCGGTGCAGGCGATGACGGGATGCCCATTTCCTGAGAGCCATGACGATGGCATACGCCTCCCTTTCTCGGGGCGTCCACGTCCGTCTCTGGCCTTCCGCCAGGACTCGGCTCCAGAAGGCCACCGGCACGTGCCTTCCATCGTCAAGCACTTCTTCCAACACAGCGCCAACGGCGTAGTCGGAAGCGTCGGTGCGCAGGACGAACCCTCGGTCAGGATCCAAGAGGTGCAGACCCACTGCGGATAGCAGCGCCTGCTTCATCCCCTCAAGGGCGCGGTCGGACTCTTCATTCCAGACCAGCGCCTTCTTGGAACCCTTCTTGGTCTCCTCTCGGTTGCCCTTGAGCATGGTCGTCATGGGGCTGCATACTCGGCATACATCTTGATATAGCCCGAGTAGTAGTTGCAGAATCCCAAGTACGCCCGTAGCTCAGAGACCGTTTTGGGCTTTTCCCAGTGCTCGATCGCAGCCACCTTGCCAGGTATGGGCTTCCGCTGCCCGTTTTCAACTACGTGGCCAGCGAAAACCACCTCGCTTACCGCAATGATGGCCTTGTCACTGCTGCCCGAGAGTTTATGCCGAACCAGAAGGTCCAGCACTCTGGTGACGTCCCTCTCATGTGCCTCCAGGAGCTCCTCATAGCTCATACAGGGGTCCCCGGACGCGATGATCACTTTGTCAACCAAGGGGTCCGCACAGTCACGCACCGGCTCAAGCAGGTTCTCCAGCATCCGGTGAAAGGCCGCATTGCCGTTGGTAACGCCCATGGGCATCACCTTCCGCTGGAGGGGTCCAAGTGGTGTGCTCATTCCTGTGCAAGCACGGGACTCCTCGGCGAGAGGCATCTGATGATAACCATGTTTCAGGTCAATCACCGTGAAGATCCTCCGCCGGTGTTGTTTTTGCAGCATGTCCTCAATGAGGGGCAGCGTATAGCTGTCATGCTGCGTTTGGGCATTTAGGCTGCGGTAGTCGACAACGAGCCGCCACTCTCCGGCCACCTTCTTGAAGACGACGAAGCACGGAGAGGCCCACTCGGAGTGGCACGGCTAAAGCCAGCGCCTCTCGATGAATTCACGGAGGATCTTCTCCATGGCCTCCTTTCTCTCGGCCCTCAGGGCGAACTCCCGGTGTCGGTACACACGGGGGCCCGGCTTCAGTCGTATCTTGGCCTCACCATACGGTCCACGCACCGGTGGGGGAAATACAGGCTTTCCGCTGAAGAAGGTATCCCCATACTTCTGCTTCAGCCTGGCCCTCAATGCCTGGATCTTGGGGCATTCATCGGACTCCGCCTTGGCCTTTCCGGTCACCTGGACCACCGAGCTTACTTGCGGGGTACCACCACAAGCTCGCTCAGGTGGCCTCCCCAGGTGGCCCAAAGGGCCATCTCTGGTTTTGCCTCGGAACAGGTTGCCGAGGGTGGGTGGGTTGCCGCCGATTGGCTCCTCCTGGCTGGAAATGTGGTCCAGCACCCTCCTTACGAAGGTATCCCCATCATAGGAACCAGAGACGATCGAGTCCACTTCCCACCAGGCTTTGTCCTGGCCCTTGCCCTCACGCTGGCTTCTCCAGTCGTGAAAGGGCTGATCCATATACCCCTGAACCAGATCCAACTCCTCTTCAGTGAGGAGGTCCTCCGATTCTCCGATGTCAACAGGGGAAACCGCAAAGCATTGCCGCCATGGCTCCGCTATAATGCGGTTGACACACACGAAGTCCGTGGTGTCGGCCTGTTCAAGGCCCCCATCCACATAGTGGAATTCCATTGGCCATCTCTGGGGTGGTTGGGCTGTCCCTTAGCGTCCTGATAGACATTCTCTCCAGCCAGTAGGGTGACCTTGTTTAAGGTCATGTTGGTCAGTGAGATCACCCAATCTCGGGTGCTTTCCTCCTCGGTGCATCCCATTGGGACAACCAGCACTGCCTTGGAGCGGTCCTTGCGAATCTTCGCTACCGCCCTTGGAATGTCCCATCGGGGGCAATGGATCCACATCAAACCATGATGTGGACCCCAGTGCTTCTTCCACGCGGAGTCCTGGGCGCTCCAGTACTTCTCGCAAACCGGAAGATGGGCGGAGGTTCCTGAAGAGAACGCATCCAGGGTAAGATCCGAAGCTCCCAGGTCCGCAACCACTCGACTCGCCACTTCCGGCATTACGCCATATTCCTGGTTTGCTGGCCCAGCTGGCTCAGTCCCCAGCGCGGCTACTTCAAGCTGATTGCGTTCCGGGTGGATCCATTGGCACTCCACATGGTGCTCAGGTGACGAAAGCCACAAGAGCTGGTCGTCCTGGTACAGGGTCATTGAGGCCTGGGCCGGGAGAACGCCGGAGTCCGTCTCCATCATGAAGTCGTACCCAACGATCATGTCCCAGTCCATCTGGGCCTCGTAGAAGCGACCTTGCAGGAGAATTTCCTTGCCGACGTCCGGGCGTCTCAGCTCACGGTGGTTCACGAACTGCAGCTCAATGGCCGCTTCCCTCGTGCCTCCCACCATGTACTGGCCGTTCGCCACGTTCAGCCTGACAGGCTTCCGACTTTCGGTCAAGCACTCTGGCGGAAGTAAGCCAGCCTTGACCAAGCTGACCTGAGCTCCCGTGTCCACCAACACGTCGAAGACCTTCTCCACTTCCCCGCACAAGGCACGGACCTTAAGGTGCAACTGCCGCTCACGCCCCACACGGCGCACGGCGTGCAAGCTCAGGATCTCTGGCTGTTCCAGAAGCTCAATAGGCGACTGGTGCAGGTCGTGGACAATGGGCTCAGGCTGCCCATCTGCAGCATCCAGCTGCGGTCCGGGTGATCCTCCGATACTCTCGGATAGATCTTGAAGCACATCAAATACATTCTTGGTCGCGAAGGATGGACGGGTGCAAGGGTTCGTGCCTTCACTTGCCCTCACCCTGCCACTGCGACTGTCTTTCGTCCTGGGTGCCGGACCGGGCCTTCCGCCCGCGGCAATCCCTTTGTGCTCATTGTCTCCGACTGGGATGGTGTTGCGCTTCCCGCGACACCATCCTGCCACCGCCCTAGCTGGGGCCCTCGGCTGCAGGGGCTCCGCTAAGGGGTGTCGCTTGTGGTAGCAGGGGTACTCTCCTCCGCATCAACCTCGTTGACACTCTTCTTCTTTCCCCCTTTCTTACCCTTCTTGTCCTTGTCCTTCTCTTTGTTCTGCTTGTTCTTGTCGTCCGACTTGGGGACCAAGGACTTCTTGATCTCCTGGATCTCCTTGGCCAACTCGGTCCCCACCGACATCAGCTTGGAGAGCTCGTCCTTGGTGACCTCCACCTTTGTCTCCCGGATACCCGCGGGTGCACGCTTCTTCGACCCGTGCACCTTCTTGTAAGCCTCCGTGTCGGCCTTGTGGATGGGGCATGTTCGTTGGTCATGGTTGAACCCTTTGTTCCTTCCATAACACACAAAACAGCCCTGAGGGTGAGCTCGTATGAACTCCCCAAAGGACAGCGGAGGGTCCCCGATGCGGCGGGGCTCCTTCTTCTCCTTCTTCTTCCAACCCTTCTGCCGGGGCTTCCAGCTTCCCCGGTTGCTCCCCGCGTTCAGGTTGTTGGCCAGGAAGGCACAAACGGCCGTTTCGGGGGGCTCATCGTCATCGTCATCGTCGTCGAGAGCCTCATCGCCATTGGCTCCCACTGGGTCCATGGCAGATTCCCCGCCCGACCCTTCGCCAACATAGTTGACGTTACGGTCACCGGCCTTCAAGCTGCGGGTGTGGTGGAGATTCCTGTACTCTTTGAGTACCTCCTCTCCGACCCACTCCAAGACCTCGTCGCAGGTCATCCGCGCCGGGATGGCCTGCAGACGGAGGGTCTGGCCGCCCACGTCGCACTCGTCGAGGCGCATCATCGCGGCCTTCTCGCGATCGCCCGTGACGGTGATGAGGAGGGCGTTCCGCAGCTCTCGCCGCTTGACATCCCGCGCCACATGCTTATTTGCCCAAACCCAACATTTTTGGATGATACTCCTTGGGGAGCATCATCTTGAACGTGTGGTTGAACTTGGCTCTTTTGGCTTCCTCCTTGGTGACTCTCTTGATCCATGCCTCCGGCAGCATGGAGAGCAGGCGGGCCTGCTCGTCATCCTCATTCCAGTCCTCCACGTTGCGGCGGAAGAGGGTGTATTGCCCCCGGAAGTCTCGCCAATCCCGTAGGCGGATCTCCCGACCATCATGCTGAAGCTTGATGGCCCTCCACCGCTTGGCAGCCACCTGCGGAGCGTCCAATTGCTCCTGCTCGTTGAGGCACTTCTTGGCTTCCTTGAGGGTCTTGATTTTCCCCTCCTTGGTCGCCACGAAGTATAGCTCTTGGTGCACTTCCGGCAGGCGCCACCTGAACCGTTTGAAGACATATTTCTCCGCATCTGCGGGATCCATGTCTTCAGTGACGGTCATCCCCCAATCGTCCAGCTTCTCCAAGAGGCGGTCGACGTTGAGGGGGTTGCCATCGTACGTGGGGGGCTTGATGTCCTTCAGGGCTTCCCACACGGCGGCATCGGCGGCCTTAGAAACCATGTTCCCATCGGCGTCCCCCACGGACTCGCACGGCTGCCACTTCCATCTCCTCCACGGTATCCATGTGGCTACGCCGTGGTTCCCCCATTTACGCTGAACCTAGATTTTCATGCTGTACTCCTTCCATGTATGCCTCCTCGTCACGGCGCCGGCGGCTGAGTTCAGCGGCCTCCCGTCGTACATACGCGGCGGGGTAATGCCGAACTCCTTCAGGTCTTCCTCGCCTCCGCCGACATCCCACCCCACGTCCCCTCCAGGGACCTCATCTCTGAGTCCACCATAATGCCCGCCAGCCATTGGCATTGGCTCCTGGGCTGGTGCGGGGCGTCGGGGGCGTACCGGTGTCCGCGGTGGAGCACGGCGGTTGCGGTACTCCGCACTGAGCCACTCATCACGCCACTCCTCACTGCCACTGCCGGGCGGCACGCGCTCGTTACGGCGGCCCGCGCCGTGATGAGAGGGGGCGCTGAGAGAGGGGGCACTGGCGCTGGGGCGACTCCTGGGGGCTCCGCCGGGGGCGTGGTCTCTGCCTGGACCTGGTCCAGGTCCCCAGCCGTCGTCCAACGAGCCGGAGTCCGGGGGTGGGTGGTCGCTGCCGACGCTCCCACGGCTTTCCAGCTCGTCCAACCTCTGCTGCAGGCCGTTGATGACCTTGTTCAGCAGCCTGGTCTCGCCCCTGGCGATGTTCAGCTCCCTCTGAGCAGCGGTGGCGACCTTGGCGATCTTGACCATCTCCGTCTTGGCGATGTCCAGCTCCTTCTGTGCGCCCGCGGCAACCCTGGCGATACGGATCATCTCGCACTTGCCCGTGTCTACCTCACGCTCGAGGGTCTGGACCCTCCTGCGGAGGAGGACGATCCAATGCCAAGTGGCCTCCGGGTCGCCCTCTTCTGGTGGGCCGTCGGGGTCCCCAGGGGACTTCCTCAGGTGCAGCTGACGTGGCTTGGCCTTGGCCTTGTTGGCGACTTCGAGGAAGTCGCCAAGGGTGGTGTGGCCGGGCTGGTGACCGCCACTGGCCCGTCCGGGGCTGGGGGCTGGGGTTCCGCCCTTGGTCTCGTTCTCCGCGGCTTGGGCGGCTTCGGCGGCCAGGGACCCCTGGTACTCCCGCCATTTCTTGTCCCGCTTCCTGTCCCCGGCAGATCGCTTCTCCTTCCCAGGGGACGCGCTGCTGCTGCTGCCCTGCAGCGTACGCTCGTTCCCCGGTTCCGGGAACTTCTTCTCCATCATGTCCCATATAGAGACGTTGATCGTGGCGCCTGACGGGTACTCGTTGGGGTTCTCGTCCTCCTCAATCCCGTCAGGGCGCAGCCCTTCGCCAGGCCTGTCTGGGCGGGTCCAGACCCTCCAGCGCTTCTGGCGAAAGCGGTAGGCGTATCCTTCCGCCCGCAGCCAGTCTTCCACTGCCTGCAGGCGGTCGGCGCCCATATCCTGGCGCAGCTTGAAGCTCCCGGGCATGCCGCCTTCGCACTGGGGGTTGCTGTGGCGGTAGTGCTGCCCCATTACAACCCACACAGTAGGTACACAGCATGGGGGTGGGGCAGCGGCCACGTCTTGCCTGCCTCCTGCCAGTTCACCATGGGCGCTTGCTCCTCTCGATGGACTGGTCCTGGAGGTGGCTGTTGAAGCGGTTGCTGTGGTCCACTCTATCTACAGGGCTGGGACTAAGACGCCCGATGGTGGTTGTGGAGGTGGGTGATGTAGCTGGGAGTGCGGCTGGTACTGGTCGGCCGAAGGAACTCGCTGATGTCGGAGTTCCGTTCGCTACACCTCCTTCACGGACTCGGCGCTGTTGCTGACGCTCGGGGCGATGCTCCGGGCGGCGCTGCGAAGCCCGTGGTGCTCGGGGTTCAGGTGGCCCCGAGTGGCACGGGAGGGATGGGTAACCCCGCGGCGGTGAAACGCTTTTGATGCGTTCCCGTTGGGGGCCTGGCCACGGGACGCTGCGGCTGGCACGCACAAGCAAGCAGGCAGGCAAAGCACTGCGCTCACAAGGGCATCCTCATGCTCGTGTCATGTGACAAAGCGTTTCAGGATACTTGCCACTCTGAAACAAGAGAACAAAAGTATGTACAGCACCACATCAGGATATGTACACATGGGGTTAAGACTGGACTGGGGTAAGTGCATCACAGGACAATAGACACTCAGTCCCAACTGATATCCCAATCCTTGGTCCGACCCTCTCAGTGGCTAGCAGGGGCGGGGGCTCAAACACAACCCATGCCCTGCCCAGTCCAGACCCTGAAACCCTGCCAATAGGGGAGTGTGTTTCGCCCAGCCACAGCCGAGTTCCTGGGAACCAAGTGGCTCCAAGGCCAGCCGACAGTAGCTCCCTATGCTCCCTCAACGGCAGGCCCGAACTTCCCTCTGAGCTGGAGATAAGGCCCCGCCATTCTCCCCTAGGAGTTAGTAGCTGAAAATGGGCTGTTTCAGCCGAGACTGATATTAGCTCGAAAAACTCCAAAATTGACCTCTCGTCTGGAGCCGGCAGAGGTAGGGACGAGGCAATTGACCCTATGCCCTTCGAGTACTAACTCGTTGGAGCCTCCATCCAACCTGATTTCCTCTGAGTCTCCAGCATCGGGGCGCCACAGTTTCGCCATGTGGGGTCATGATGCCAAAATCATCCAAATTGGAGTCATTTCCACGGGTGATTCGCCCGACCAAGGCAAGGCCAACAGCTCACAGGATAGGAGGCAGGACCTAAGACCTCTATCTGAGTGCACGACCTAAAACAAAGTTCAGGGCTCTCTGTGGGCAAGGAGATATGGGGCCGCCAATTGACCACACGGGGGGCTGAAATTGGGGTCCCAAAAGGGGGTCATTTGGGCTGCTCAAAATGAGCCAAAATCGAAGCTGTCCCTGATAGTATATCTCCACGACGGCTTGGAGATCAGATCCGCCATTCCACACGCCATCCATTCGGAGTCCGACGGACACTCACATGTACTTGGCTTCCAAGGATCTCCATGGCCCTCGGCGTGGTGATGAGCCAAACTGGGTCCACAAATGCCAAAATGGCAAAATCGGCCATCTCGGGCGACCGTCCAGGGTAGGAAACCTTGGCAATTTTGTCGCGCGAAGCCCTGATTCACGACCCTTGATATCCCCTTTGGTCCCGTGCCCTGGGCTATGGCTTGCTGTCACACTGGCTGCTTACTGTTCACCGCGGGGATGACCACACGGATGGGGCAGAAAGCAGCATGCGGTGCAAAGGGGGGGATCATGGATCGCACCAAAATATGAATAACTCCGGATGAGCCGGAGGAGCAAATACGAAACTGAATGGCGTTCAACCCTTGGTTATTTGGTACAATAATCGCACTTTCCTGATGGCTAGATAGTGTGCCCCATGGAGATATGGTAGTTCCAATGTGGCATCTGATGGCAAAAACAGCGAAATTTGGCCAAAATGGCCTGCACTCATCATTCCATATCTCCATGGCCACAGCGAGGATCCTTCAAACCAAAGATGCTATAGATACATCAGACTTAGGTCCCAATATATGCCACTTGCCAGCCTTCATGGTGGCTCCTAGCGATTTTTCTTATTGGAGGGAAAATGACACACAAATGAGGCAGAATGGCAACATACCCCAAATTGGGTGACTCGCAACTCTCCCTTCAAGAGGAGAGGCCACATGGTGAAACACCCCATTCGATGCAGGTTTATGTGCCCTCTTGAAATTGCCCTTACCCTTGGTCAAGTGGCGCACGCAACCTCGGGGGTGAAATCAGGGGGAGAAGGGGTTTGTGGCCATTCTGGGCAAAACGGCCCAAATTCACCCAAAGGTGGTCACTCGAAAAATGGTATCTCCGTGTCACAAGAGAGAGGAGCCTCAGGCTTTTGCGTGGATGCAAACCAAAGCTTTTTTTCCCTTTTGCAACAAGGGTTGAGGTTCAAAGCATAAGAGACACATTTCTAACACCTCAATCCTTGAAGCACACTATTTATGGGAAAAAGTGCATATATCGGCGATATTGGTAGGTACGTATCTTTGGGACCTTGAGGAGCAAAAATATGAGGAAACATTTTTGGAGTAGGCCCATAGTAGGTGCCCCCAAATATGCACATTATTGTTAGATTCTCCACGCCCACTCGTGTTATTAGTGTTTGCATATGAGCGCGTGTGCAAAGAAGCAGTATGGCACGCGTGCTCACAAGGCGACATTATACCAAATAGAAGACAAGGTTGTAAAAATCGACCAAGCCATTCACGATGCTGTTCGTGATCCCTACTTTACATATTGTCTTGGTTCAAGGCTCAACTCCCCAAAGACTTTGAGTACGAGCCTCCGAGGTTTTGGCCATTTTGGCCTAATTTTCGACCAAAATTTGCCCTTTATCAAAAAATGAGGTTTGGGTAGGCATTGAATTGCGTGGAGCCATTGTTGAGTTGGCTCGAAAAACGGAAATGCCTAGGGCCCTTGGTCTTGTGAGCATTGTGTTTGGTTATTAAGTTTCATGCTCACAAGGCCACAAAGTTAGCCTTTGCGCACGCAAACGACTTGGGCTTGCGAAACCAATAGGCTGCCTAAAACATCCCTATTGCCCTCTTCCCTATTCAAAGTGATATGCCCATGTGAAAGGGGCATGGATGAAAGGCATAGGGTGGGGATGTAGGGTTCCGTCCGAACTCATGGTACTTGAGAACCATGAGTTCGAGGGATTGACGGAAAAGCTTGCGCGCTGATTTTCTCTCAGACGCAACGGCGGAAAATTCTGGTGAACACACCAGATGAAAGTACAAGGAAAACCCTCTAGATCCAGCCTTTGAGTTCCTTTCGAACCTCAAAGGTACTCGAGAAAAATCCATCACAAAACTCGCCACAGAGAAGCGACAAAGGCGCACAAGCAGGCGAAAACAGGCCGCAATCTCACAACAAATCAAAATCGCGGTAGAAATCGGGTATTTCACCGATTTCTAACTGAATATTGACCAAGACAGTAAAATTATGGTAATTCAAAATCGATTTAATGGTTAGAAATCGGATTCCAGATTTCACGGATTAGAGAACAGGGATATCCCGCTGACAGCCGGTGTCAACAGCTTCCGCACGGGTGTGACGGCTCACAGGCCTCTGGGCCATGGGCCATAGGTTCAGGGTACCGCTTCACAAAATGTTCACTTTTGAAACGTTCATGCAAAAAGAAATTTTTGCAAAAACAGGTGAAGCAGATTGTAAAACCTGTTCTACTTGGGCCGAGGTTCTCCGAAGATTGGAGCAAACGTTCCTGGTCTTCAAAGCAGACCTCAGTGTTTGCACACAGATTGAGAAGCTCCCTATGCTCCCTGAATTTCCTTCAGCTGCGCGAGTCTCTGAGTATGTCTGCGACCTGGAGTATCTGTTCTCACGAATGAACGTGGGTTCCTATGGACCCACGGAACTCCACCTGTGGCTTGTGAGTAAAATCCCTACACGTACGTGGGACAATTGCCGCTCCAGCTCAGAGACGAAGAGTCGGACCCATGATCTTGTGGACCTCCTCATCGAACTGGCCCCTGACAGGGAGAATGACTCCCATGTGGAACAATTTTTCAAGAGACAACTGGGTAGAGTTTCCACCCCTACCCCTGAATGTGGCGAGGGAAAAGGGCCTAAAAATCCCACTAACGCCGACAAGGGTGGTGGTAAAGGGGGGGGAAACCTGCGTGCCATGAGTGAGGTTAAACCAGAAGCCGGTGCACCCCCACTCTTCTACTGTAAACCTGTCAATGACAAGGGGGGGGCCTTTCATGCCCCTGACTGCGACGATCGCAGTGGTTGTGTGCTGGAACTGAAAAGACAGCAGCACACTAAAAATTGGAAAACAGTGGGCCATCAGGATCATTTCAGGTGTACCATCACGTGTGGGTACTGTGGCAAACGTCGTCACTACGAGGTTGAACGTGACATCAAAAAACGTGAGAGTGACAAACACAAACGGCAGTAGGCTGAACGCCAGAAAGCCAAAACACCCACCAGAACTCCCCAGAATGGGGACAAGGGTGGTAAAGGAGGAGGCAAGGGGGGTGGCAAAGATGTAAACCCCAACCCCCAGAGGCGCTCATCAGCGCCCGCTACTTCTCCCGCTCCTGACGCTGCTGACCCCAAGAAACGCTCCCAGGGGGATAACGCCTCCCCTGAGGGGTCTAACTCCAAGAAAAGGCAACTGGCCTGGATGGCCCAGTTGCTCATGGCTGCTGGGGTGGATGTGAAATTCCCTGCTGAGGAGTAGGGGGACGGCTCTGAAGAGGGGGATTTGGTTTTCTGGATCCTCGTGAAAATCGGGGGTCAATTTTTCGAGCAGTGCTTGACACCGGCGCAAGAAGCTCAATAGTGGCCCGGCGCCTGCTAAAGACGTTCAAGAAACTAAGACTGTGGCCATAAGAATAGGGGCTGGGCGAACCATCCATTCCTTGGGGGGTGTCGATGTGTCTATTTGTCTTGGCGACAAATCTGTGACGCAACACTGCAGAGTGTTTGACACCGACGACTTCAACATCGTCATTGGCAGCGACTTCCTGCAGGGAAACCCCCAGGGTACAATGTTGTCTCTCCAACGCCCCTATTCTCTACATTGCGACTTTGGCAGTGGCCTCTTCTCCGTACCTTTGGAGCTGTCAGGACGAAGAGAGTCTGGGCTGCGCTATGCAAGAAAGACTAACTATCGTACTGAAAACTACCAATTGGCCCGTCACGTTCTGGAAAATGGACTGGCGGCCCTGCAGGTATCCCTCGATGATATCCAGGCTGCATTGTTCGCGAGCCAACAACAACACATCATGCAGATGTATTGCTCCAAACATATGAATAAAGCTTTCCCTTTCTTCTGGAAAGCGATGGGCCTAGCGTATGCTAACCCTCCCTTCTGCCTGCTCGCGAAGTTTCTAACCAAAATTGCTTATGAGGGAGGAAGGGTTATCATGTGTACCCCTGACTGGGGTTGTTCAGGCGAACACGCTTATTGGCGCCAATTGCTGGACCGAATGACTGTGGGAAGAGTGCAACTCCCCGACGGTCCCATCCATGTGCCTGAGGATTCAGAGACAGCAATACACGCCCCTGAATGGGCCAGTTTGTTATCCATTGTCCAATGATCCCTCAACCCTGGACCCCTGTGTGATCTGGAGCAGGTGCTACTGAAGGGGGTCATGGCCGAAAATTGTGGCTTGACCCTTTTTGATGTCAAAAGCCGATCTCCTGAGCACATTTCAGCCACACTTACAGGGTGTGAATCCCATGATGACGATGCGGTACCTGCTGCTGTGAAGGAGGATGCTGACGACCAACTGTCTGAAATCGCCAGCTCTATTCCCCCTGTTGATCCCAGCTGTGTTGAACTCAAACACAGTGCTTTCTTGGCCCAGCTGTTGCTGGAGGAGGTAGGCCTGGAGTCAAATTCAGAACAAACTTCCCCTGTTGGGAAACCTGTGCTGCACATGCAGCATACTTGCTCAGGCGAACCCATGGCTCGAAGTGATGACGCTCTAGAGCGGCCTGCTTCTAATAACATGCCACTGTCAGGGCATGACACACAGGAACTCCGAAGACTGTTGTACCTGAGGGCCGAACGTATTGAGCGCTGGGAACGGCTTCAATACCTCACACAGACCTGAAAATCTTCCATCTTGTCTCAAGAGGACGATGAGTCCTACACGCTACCTGACCCTGAGATACCGCTAGTGCATTCTGTGGACTATGGACAAAAATGTTCTCCTGAGTGGGATGATAGCTCAGTACTTGCCGAAAGTGCTGATGGGCAGAAAAAGAATGAGCGTTGTAAGAGCAACCTCCATCCTGAGGAGGATTTCCAGCAGAAAATCGAGAGTCTGAACCTTGACCCCCGACTGAAGGAACTGCTCCTGACCTCTGAAGAGGTGTTCGGCGCCTTGCTGCGTCCCCTGTCCTGCAAAAAACTGGTCCACATGGACCTGAAACTGAAACCTGAGTTTGAGAAGAAGCGAGTGAGACGTCGTCCCTATCCCGCTCCTCAAACACAGGTACAGGAAATCGAGCGCCAGATCCAAAAATGCATTGATGCTCGCCTCGTTGAAGAGTATAAGAAGGGGGACTACCCTACTTCTTGGTTGCTAAACCTAGATCGACTGCCCTGCAACTGGTTGTTGACTATGGTGAAGTCAACAAGAAAGCCTGAGACCACTCGGGGAGTATTTCCAACATGGAAATCACCCTGGAGCGTATTGCCAAATGCCCGTACAAAACCAAAATGGACAAACGCAGTGGTTTCTGGCAGGTTCACCTAACCGCAGCAGCTCAGCAACTGCTATCCTTAATAACCCCTAAGGGTCGTGTTTTTGAATTAACGGTCATGCCTTTCGGGGTAGCCAACGCCCCAGCACTATTCCAAGAACTGATGTACATAATTTTGTACATACTGAGGCGCAGACCTCTTGTACACGAGTTGATTTTCCGAGGGGCAGAAATGGAGGCCCACATCGATGACGTGAGTTTTGGTACCAATACCCAAGAGGACCATGTCCTTCTCCTCCGTGAGGTTTGTATCCTTTGTGAGGAAAGCCATCTCCGAATCAAACTCGAAAAATGCGAGTTCATGAGGAAGGAGATGGAGTATTTGGGTTTCGATGTGGGGTATGGCTGCTGTAAACCAGCCGCGTCCAAGATGCAGCCCCTACAGGACATGCGGATTCGCGATGACCCTAAGAAGGGTGTACACGACGTACGGAGTTTTGTGGGCCCCTGTAACTTCTATGGGCGACACATCCACAATTTTACTTACTCTTCTGCCCCTCTCACTGACCTAATCAAGAAGGCTACTCCCTGGAGGTAGACAGTCAGAGAGGAAGAGTGTTTCCAGGAGTGGAAGAAGAAAATTGCCTCCTCCAACTGCCTGGGGGTACCTCGCCCTAAGGGTGAGATAGTCCTGATCACTGATGCCAGTGACGTAGGGGGGGGTGCAACGATATAACAATGGCAAGAGCTCAACCCAGCTGAACTAACTCATTGCCATTACTGCACCAAAGGACAGAACTGTGATGGTTCCCTGCAGCACGACTATCCCTCCAGTGAGTGGCGACTTGTACCACTTCGTCACTGGAACTGGAAATGGAACCAGGCGCGTTCCAGTTACAGCACCTACAACCAGGAGCTCCTGGCCGTTATGCTCGTGCTCTCATCCCAGTCCCGACTATTGTGATCTAGCCCTATTGTCTGGCTCTGTGACCAGCTACCGGTGAAGCCCTTCCAGAAGGGCCCACCACCAGAGAAAGCGAAACTAAAACGGTGGTGGACTTACCTCAGTCAGTTCAGGCGGACAGTCCATCATATTCCTGGTAAAAAAATGAACTGTCTGACTATATTTTGCGCATCAACTTACATGCGCTTATTGGTGAGAGCTCTGAGGCTCTTGCCAAAGAGGCTTCTCAGCGTATGGATGTCCAACCGGACCTGTCTATGCGCACAGCTGGAATCCTCGACGGGTGGAGTCCACCTGACTATCAGTCAGAATATAAAGATATTCTCCAGACCCTCAGCACTGGTCTCGAACCCCGTGTCACGTTGACGGGCACCAGTGGTATAAAAATAACCAATACCTCTTCTACGAGGAACGTATAGTTGTGCCGGAGGCACGACTCAATGGGTATCTACGGTGGTCCCATCTCAGCTCAGGTCACACTGGCGCTAATCGCTCAGTGGACTTCTTTCGTGGGTGTTTCTACTCTGGTCTAACGCTGACTGAACTGAGGTCTCGTATGCAGACCATTGTTGATGCTTGTGGCTGTCATGCAAGCAAGCAGAGCGATAGTAGGGATAGGGGATTGATTGATTCCAGCCTACCCATACCCTATTGTACTAACTCTCTTCTCTACATGGACTTCATCCACAGCCTACCTCGCTTCTGTGGCTATGCTAGTTGCCTAGTGGTCACCTGTGGCCTGTCCCGCTTCACCCGTGTATTCCCTTGCAATAACAAAATCACAGGTGAGCAGACTGTGAAAATGTTGGTCGAACAATGGTTCGAACCATACGGAGCACCTAAACAGGTGTACTCTGATGAGGATGGACTCATCTGCAGTGACACAGGATAATACAAGCGAGTGCTGTGAGCCCTCAATGTTGAGGTAACCACAGGTGTGCCCTATACCCACACGTCTAATCCTCTTTGCGAGAGACAAAACGGTGTGGTGGAACAGAACCTACGAATCCTAATGAAACAGGAGCGCACCAAAGATTGGGTACGCCTAGTGCCCTAGGCCGTGTTGACCATGAACTCTCAGAGGAGCTGTTTCATGGAGGACGACCTGCTTGGTTCCTCAAAACCCCCTTTCTTGAGGACTTCAAGAGCCCCGTTGGGGATTGGCTGGAACACAAGCAGTCAATGGCTCACCAGGCTGGGACTAACCTGAGACACATCCGTGAACGTGAACTCAGCCGACGAAATCGCCTACGGCGACCCGCCAGTTTCAAGATTGGTGACCTTGTTTTGGTTCACCATTCACGACTACCCTCTCGGCCCCGTGACTGCTTAAAGAACCTTTATTTTGGGCCCTATCGTATCATCAGGATAGATGGATCTAGGATCCACGTCAGGTGCAGTCCACGTCTAGGTGGTGTACTGCTTTGTGCTCCTAAACAGTTGAGGCACTATCACTCCCCCGATGACTTGTCCTGGGATGAGTTGCGCCTAAATGACAGTGAGGTCGTACGTATGGACCTGGAGAACGCTGCCAGCCCTGAGGAGGCAGACGAACTCGAAGAAATGACTCCCGATGAGATGGCAGTCGATGGCTACTACGAGGTTGCACGTATTGTGCGCCACGAGTATAAACAGCGTTGGAAATTCCTTACCCTGTGGGACCGATATGAGCTATCTGAGGCGGCCTGGGAACCCATGTCGGCCTTTATACAGCCAGATGGGAGTATCAACCCCATCTTTCGCTCCTACCTCGTTGAGAACAACGAGGGACAGTTACTAACTCGTGCTGAGACTCTGTCCCAGCGGAAGAAAAAAAAATCATCACCTCCGGGTAAGGCCCGGCACATCCGTCCCCCTCGGCTGCGGCGGAATGCCCACCGGTGTGTTTATTTTGTTCGCCGCCAGGGAACTTCAGCGCCCGGCCCCTGTCTTTGGGTTTTCCTTTTTTTTTTTTTATGCATGGCGGTCCCCTGCCCAAGACTACACAAATCTGCTCAACTGCAAGGTTCCTCGAAGGACAGCCCCCTTTCGGTTTTCCTTGTGCCTATCTCTTTACTGTTTTCTAACCTCCAAGGGGCGGTGAGCACTCTTGTGCTGATGGCTAGGCCTACTCAGTGTGTGCTACGACGTGTTCAGGACTCCTGTAGAGCTGCAGTTACGGTGAATGTACTAACTCCCACCGTCAATCCGGTTCCGCGCTCCAGACACCTACACATCCGTTGGTTGCGGAGCTCTGCTCCTGCCCAGGCTGTGCCCTGCAGTCCCATGCCAATGGTTACCAGCGTGAGCCAGATGACCGCTTATCACGTTTGCAGCCACCCAGCGAGTGTGGGCCTTGTTGACCATGTGTTGCATGGGATTTGCCCTGATGGTATGACCTTGGGGAGCCAACAAAGAGCGGTTGCTTAGTACTCCAGGGGGGAATGACAAGCAAGGTGCTGTGAAGCAAGCTGTGTTCACCTTCCTTGGAGACAAGCGTGCCCACAGTTAGGACCCCTAGTTCGTCCAGACCCATGGGGGTCTACCCTTCCTGAAGGTGTTACCATACCCCTGAGTGTGCTACGTATGTCTGTATGTGTCTCACTTCAATCCCGGCCGTGATTCCTGCGGACAGTCTTCGCTGACCTCGGACCGAAGGTCCTAATCAGGTACTATTACCACTCCTATGGCGCCCAATTTCTGTGCTGGCGCCTATCCTTTGGGGAAGACGGCAAAAGCCCTACCTACTAGAGGGAAGGGGTGGCAAAGTGTGCTAAGGGCATACAAAACGCCCATTTTTCTAAGCGCCGAACAGTAACGCACTCCCCTGTCCGCGAGGAAAAGCACGCGGAGCAGGAGACACCACTAGACTACACTCACTAATGCCAGCACCCGCCTTCGAAGGCAGGGTGAGCACAACCGCACTCAGTCCCTGCCAGGCTTGCTGACCTTAATCCCTACACACGCTACTGGGTGGCCATTACAAAGAAGCTTTGAGCCCTATTGGCTATCCTGTGAGATTGGAGGAGAACAAAGCGCCGCTAGGCAATTGTGGCGTGCTAGGTACGCCCTCGCGCGTTTCCCTGACAGGGCTTGGAGTGAAGGAGTGTCGTGTGCACAGCGTGTAGTAAGGGTTGTCCATGAGGATGTCGTACACTGACCCAATATGTTTGTGTGATCTGGGCCCTTTTTAGCTTGGGCAGAAAAATGGAAAGTTGCCAAAGGCAACTGCTCCTGCACCAATCACCTGACCTTGCCCACCCTGAGAGAGAAGGCGGATGAAGGACGCTTAGCGGCTGAGGAACCTAACTACCCTCGCTGTATTATACAGGTTTTTGGGTAGAAAAAAATTCGATGTCCTCTAACCATCCTGCAAGCAAGCAAGCTTAAGGACTCCGACCGGTCTCTTCTAGAACGTAGGGCGGAGCCCTGGGTAACCTGAACAAGGGTTATACCGCGTGCACAGCGTGTGGCCCACAGCCCATTAATGCATCATGTGAATGCTGGAAAGACATATATCGCACGAAGTCGCCCCCCCCTACCTTCGAGGTAGGGGGGGGGTAGGGGGGGGTAGGGGGGGGGTAGGGGGGGGTAGGGGGGCTAGGGGGGGGCTAGGGGGGGAGGTAGGGGGGGGGTAGGGGGGGAAGGGGGAGGTAGGGGGGGGAGGTAGGGGGGGGAAGGTAGGGGGGGGAAGGTAGGGGGGGGAGGTAGGGGGGGGGTAGGGGGGGGGCTCCGCGGGTCTTAGGACGCCAACTAACCCCGCCCCCAAGGGGCCTCCGGCCGACAGTTAGTTGTCAAAGGTTTGGGCCCAAGGAGCCAACGGGCGCCGAAGGCGCCCAATGGGGTTATGTAGCCACCTTGCCCACTTGTGGGCTCTTTTGTGATTCTGCCCCCCGCCCTGAGGTGGTGGGGATCCCCTAGGCGGCAGGGGTTATATAGCCACCTTGCCCCATCCTTGCCCACAAGTGGGCCAATTCTGATTCTGCGTCCCCGCTCTATAGCGGTGGCTATTTGGGCGTCTGCCCGTACTAGAGACCCATACTTTGGTATACTAGGGGCCCCTAGGGGCGTCATGGTGACCCCCGGCGTAGGTTTTGACTTCTGATTTTGTTCCCTTCGTTGCGGACCCCCGAGAATGCAGGGGTGATGTAGCAAATCCGCCCTCTTTTGGGCCCCAACCGTCCGGTGCTATTGACGCGTTCCCGTGGGGGGCCGGCCACGGGACGCTGCGGTGACACGCACAGGTGAGCAGACAGGCAAAGCACTACGCTCACAAGGGCATCAATACGCTCGTGTCATGTGACAAAGCGTTTCAGGATCCTTGCCACTCTGCAACAAGGGAACGAAAGTATGTACAGCAACACATCAGGATATGTACACATGGGGTTAAGACTGGACTGGGGTAAGGGCATCATAGGACAATAGACACTCAGTCCTAACTCGTATCCCAATCCCAGGACCGACCGTCCCAGTGGCTGGTGGGGGCGGGGGCTCAAACACAACCCATGCCCTGCTCAGTCCGGACCCTGAAACCCTGCCATTAGGGGGAGGTGTGCCGCCCAGCCACAGGCGAGTCCCCAGGAACCAAGTGGCTCCAAGGTCGGCCGACAGCAGCTTCCTCTGCTGCCTTCACAGCAGGTCTCAACTCCTCTCTGAGCCAGAGGGATGGCTCCGCCAGTTTTCCCCCAGGAGTTGGTAGCTGAAAATTGGCTGTTTCAGCCCAAACTGAAATTAGCTCCAAAATCTCCAAAATTGTCCCCTCCTCCGGACCCGCCAGAGGTAGGGACGAGGCAACTGACCCTATGCCCTTCGAGTACAAACTCAGTGGAGCCCTCACCCAACCTGGTTCCCTGTAAGGTCCCGGCATCAGGGCACCAGGTCTTCGTCAAGTGGGGTCATGATGCCAAAATTACCAAAATTGGCCTCATCCCCACGCGTGGCTCGCCCGGCCAGGGCAAGGCCGATGGTCCACAGGGTAGGAGGCAGGACCCAGGACTCATATCTGAGTGCACAACTTGCAGTTAAGTCCGGGCTCCTTGTGGGCTCAGAGAAATGAGGCCGCCAATTGACCACACGGAAGGGGGAAATTGGGGTCCCAAAATGGGGTCATTTTGGCTGCTCGAGATGCGCCAAAATTTGGGGTGCTCCCAATAGTATATCTCCACGCCGGCTTGGAGATCGGATCCGTCATTCCATACACAATCTGCCAGCAGTCTAACGGAGACTCCCATGCACTTGGCTCCCAAAGATCCCCATGCCACCTGGCGTGGCGATGATCCCAATTGGGTCCACAAATGCCAAAATGGCAAAATTGCCCACACTCACTTTGGGCTAGCGCCTTAACGAAAGTTGCTCTGCTTCGCCCACGTGGTGTGTGAACCATGGGGACCAATATACACAACACCCATGTCATATATGGTCCATTGGTCCATGCGTCTGGCGTGCACGGGTGGGCTCAACATAGTGCACGGCGGGCAGCAAAAGTGGAAAATTGCTCAAAATGGCCAAAAATGCGCACACTCATGGTTGGGGCAAATGAGGCACATGCCCGACTTGGACCGGAGTGTGCTATAGGATTGGTATCAAGTCATATGTGCCCAACATATCTTTGGGGCGTCGCCCAACTCCTCCGGTTTTCGGAATGGCAGGGTCGCCAAGTGAGCCCATGATTGGGGATAGTCCCAAAGCGCCAACATGGTGGCCACGGTATGCCAAGTCCAAGAGGAGTTATTCGCAGGGTTCAAGATATGTTGGGCACCGAAGTATGTACCCTCATAACATACTCGAGTCATGATGTCAATTGAGCGCAACGTTGAGATACACGGTCGCCACTTGACATCATGACGGGCCAAAAACGGCAAAATTGGCACAAAGACACACAAAAGTGCATTGAAAGGTGCACAATTATATTATAATATCTTCGGCTTGGATCGTGCAATCAACTAATCCTTCTAAACACAATGACTTGACACCAATGACCTTCGATTCCACATATGTGCTCCACTTGGGGCGCCTTGAAGGGTTACGAGCGCTACTTCCCAAGTGGGCACATGAAAATATGGAAAATTGCAAAATACACACCTTGCTCCCAACGCATCGCTTTGGGATCGCCACCCAAGCTTTCCTCCACGAAGGTTAGGCTTGCAATTGATAGTGGGGAGTATGGAGAAGGGGCTTGCACAATATGAGGTCCATTGGCGGGTTTGGCTTGGAGCGATGGACCCGCCAAATGGGCACGCAACACAACACATGGCACATACCACATATTGCCCAAAAAAGTAGCTCCCCCCACGATATGTCATGCCCCTCCAAGGGCATAACTTTGTGTCAATCGCTCATAGGGACTCAAGGAGAGTTCCTATACAACACCAACACTCGCGCGCTACACTCGAAAGTTATCTTAACGCACGCAATATCATGGCCATAGAGTTATAACGCAAACTCTACCCTCTTGACCATGATCCATTACACTAGCGCGCACGTGTGGAGACGCAAGGCATATAAAGCTTCCTAAATTACGTCGGGAGTGGTGTGAATACATCCCACGTTTCCTTATTGTCATTCCTCGCAAGCAGCACGAGATATGACCCTCACAAGTGGCCTCAGGAAACAACTTTGTTTTGCCCATATCTCTAAGACAAATGGAGGGCAAGATAAAAGGAAAGTTGATTCGTGCATAGGGAAGCACGTAGGTCCACTCGAAAGAGGTCAAATCAAGTGCGGGGATGTCGAGGCCGAAAATCTGATTTCGACATCCCGAAAAATTCGGATTAAGGTTGCGAGTGTAGAATGTGAAAATTGCGGATGCATCAATGCAGTTCCTGAAGACTTTAGAGCCTTCGTCACGGATAGCGCTAAAATTTCCATTAATTACAGTTAAACTGGCGGTTACGGTAAAGTCGCGAGCTAACCGCCAGCTGCCAAAACAGTGAATATCAGAACGGAAGCGTAAAAATTGACCAAAACAATATGAAAATAAAACCCTGTTGATTCCTGATGTTCTGATATATAAATCTCCGCTGGCGGTGCATCGGTTGCCGATGCGGGGCTTTACGGCACGGAACACGCTCCCGCCGGGCTCGCACCGGGCGTCAACGGGCGCCTTCCGTACATGGGGTTAGTGGACCGGAGACCAGTCTTCCCTTCCGTACATGGGGTTAGTGGACCGGAGACCGGTTGTATGCCCTGCCCTAGCCATGGGGTTCTGGGTACCGCTTCACCCCCCTCCTTAGAGCAAACCCTCGGGGGGGCTCGATAACACCCACGCATGGCAGCGGGTACCCAGGACCATTTCCTGAAGGGGGGGGGTGTCACATCCTCACTTCAGGCTGGCTCAGGTTAGGCTGCCCAAATCCCACAGTAAGATAGGTATGATGCTGTAAAAGCTCGTAGCACATGTATAGTATCAAGTATCAAGTCCCGGGTCCTGGCGGCGAGCGTTCGGCATCCAAAGGACCGGTTAACCCATACCAGGCGCACCGGGTGCCGGCTGCTACAGTCACCACCACAGTGGCAGTGGCATACACAGCCAACATAGGCGTCACGCGACGACCGAGGTGGTCCCACAGGTCTAGAGCGACCACAAAGATCCATCAGGCTACCCCAAGCTGCTCAAGGCCCGCCGACTGGGGAGAGTCCCCACGGGTCCTTCCTCGGGCGCACCATGTCCATATCCATACGACGCGAGTCCAGAGTGGCACAGCCGAACGAGCTCCTCCTTAAGGGATCGGGCATCAAGGCCGTCTTTTCCCTCGCCCTATTACCACGAAGGCCATACATGAGGGAGTCCTCATGCAGTGTGGGCGGAGGCGTCGACTCCTCAAACCACCAGTTTCCCAGGCAGACTGACCGAGGTCAGGAGCACCGGAGGCCGCCATCCAACTGCAAGTGCGTCTGCGAGTCGGTAGGCTCACACTGGGACTGACAGTGGCGGACCGCTGGGAGTGTAGTCAGGCAACTGGGCTTCCCGCCTGGCGCCACCAGGATCTCCACATCACAGCGAATAGGGCAACACGGTATCACAGGCACTCAAACAGAAGAATCTGTACTTAGGTACTGGTCCAGGCTGGACCTTATGTAAAATCATGTAAACGGCGACTCAGGACGCCTTCGTATCCGTTTCGCATCCCCTTAGGGGGGACGTCAACTGCCCGACAACACTGAACATACAAATGCACATATCCTGGGGAACAGAGAAAGCAAGCAATAACCAGGTAAACAGGCGTGTAAACACACTCTGGACAGAGTGCCAAACCACTCCACGGTCAGGATAAGGCAAATGCAGGGGGGTGGACAGGAAAACGCCTGAGTTCAGGCCATATATAGTCTCGAGACACACGTCGACTGGTTTGGATTCTGCAAGTGCCATGGAACCAGACCAGACACCAAAAAAAATCACAATGCCGATGACAGCGGCATCCGTTGCGCAACGACGTATGGGCTTCAAGGCCCCAAGAGCTCAGAAATATGAAGGTCAGTCGCCCTACCTGGTTTCCCAAGGATTCAGCAGGGGGGGAGTGACGAATACAAGAAGAGAGGGGCCATCCTCCTCTGGATTCAGCAGGGTACATGGCCACTCTGATGGCAGGTCACTGGAAGATGTAAGAGAGCAAGCAAGTGAGGGACGATCCGTCGACCACACAAGCGCTCAAAAAGCGTCAGGGGAGAGGTCAGGGCGCTGATCAGGCACCCCTGGCTGCAATCGCCCGACTGAGTGCTGCCAAGTCCGAAACGTGGATCTTGGTCTTGTGCTTGCGGATGTACTCCATGAAGGGAGTATTGACCCGCGGCACGAACGAGGAGACAGGTTCCCAGGTGTCGTGGGACGGCCCATAGCCTCGCCAACGAACCTTGAACTCCAGACCTCCGGGTGCCGAGGCTTTTGGACGCTGAGCCAGGATCTTCTCGACAGTATAGTCATCCTGCTCAGCATAGTCATCATCCGAATCAGCCTCATGTGCGGCATAGCTCAGGGACACATGTTGGCCACGGAGGTCGGGTTCCCGCACACGGAGCTGACTCTCGTGGCGCTCCCGGAACTGTCCGTGACCCACCTTGATGCGGTAGGTGTCCTCACCAATCCTGCGGACCACCTCGCCGTGTGTGAACCAGGTCTTGGTGCGGTGGGTGCCCATGGGGCGGGGTCTGATCACCCACACCGGGTCTCCCTCCCTGAACTTCTGCGCTGTCCAGCTCTGGGCGGACTTCTGACGCTCAGCATGCTCCTTCTCGAGTTGCTGGCGGATGTCCCGCGCCGTTTGCTCTTGCCGCGCAAAGAACTCCTTGGCGTCCATGGCCATACCATCACCAGACAAGGGAAGTCCCCTACCCAGGGGGTCCCTGCCGAACAGAATCTGGTGAGGGGACAAACCACCCGGTGTGGGGGTGTCATGATGGGCCTTCAGAGCAGGCCACATCTCCTCAAACCAGTTCAGACGTGGATTGGTGATGTGGATCTTGCGCAGCTTCTCGAACAGCTGCCGTCCAGCCACTTCAGCACGGCCGTTAGACCGGCTGAGATAGGCGACGCTCTTGGCATGACGTATTCCCATGAGGGAACACATAGCCTTGAACCAGCCACCAGTAAACTGGGGCCCTCGGTCACTGCAAATGGTGCGGGGGATGTCAAAGACGGTCAGCCAATGACGAATCATCATGACTGCCACTTCCTTGGCAAGCAACCCCTTTTTACGTGCCGGAACGGCTACTACGCAGCCACTGTGGCGATCCACACAGAGAACCACACAGTCAAAGGTCTCCTTGCCAATGTGCACTTCGGGCATGGAGAAGACGTCCATGGCCACGCTCTCCATGGGCTGGTCAGGAACCGGGGTCCATTGGGCTTCCCCCTTGACGTTCCGGTTATCGGGATTGCAGGCCTGACAGACCGAGCAACCCTTCCTGACCTTCTTGATGGCGGTGTAGAGAACGATATGGTCGATCTCGAACCGACGCTGCATGTCAAGAGCTTGCTTCTTGACCCCTGGGTGCAGCATGTGGTGGTGCCAAGCTTCACAAAGCTCGAGCACCCAGGACTCCGGTACTAGCAGCTTACCATTCCGGTAGAGCTTGCCATCTTCCTCGGTCAGCCCCTTTGGCCACTTCTGCCCGTCGTCAGGGTCGGTCACAGCCCTCTACTTGGCCGCAAAGGCTTCAGACTTGGCGTAATCGTCGGTCCAGGCGTCCTGGAGGCAAGACTCCGGGAAGAGGTGCTTGTCGGACTCAGCTCCCTCGAGGGCGAGTACTCTGACCGCTCTGTTCACCCTCGACGCGAGGGGGGCATCCGCAGCCATGACGACGAAGCATTTAACACCCTCCTCCTCCATCAGGCGCTCCATTTCGATGATCCTCTTGGCTTCAGCGGTCTCAGCCTCATCGCCATGGGCAGAGATATCCGTCATGCCCTTGCTGGCGGGATAGGCCCACCTACTGAGACAGTCCGCCACGGTGTTATCCTTTCCAGGAATATACACAACCGTGAGGTCGAACTTGGCCAAGGTCTCATGCCATCTTGCCCGTCGGGAGGCGGGACCTGAGGGGGTGTCCACGTGCTCCTTGTGCCACGACTGCAGACTCTGATGGTCGGTGCAGACGGTGACGGGATGGAGGGCTATGTACCCAGCCCATTTCCTGAGAGCCATGACGATGGCATACGCCTCCTTTTCACTGGGCGTCCACGTCCGTCTCTGGCCTTCTGCCAGGACTCGGCTCCAGAAGGCCACAGGCACGTGCCTCCCATCGTCAAGCACTTGCTCCAAGACAGCGCCAATGGCGTAGTCGGAAGCGTCGGTGCGCAGGACGAAGTAGTAGTTGCAGAACCCCAGATACGCCCGTAGCTCAGAGACCGTCTTGGGCTTTTCCCAGTGCTCAATCGCAGCCACCTTGCCAGGTATTGGCTTTCGCTGCCCGTTCTCGACTACGTGGCCAGCGAAGACCACCTCCCTTACCGCAATGGTGGCCTTGACACTGCTGCCCGTGAGTTTGTGCCGAACCAGAAGGTCCAGCACTCGAGTGACGTCCCTCTCGTGTGCCTCCAGGAGCTCCTCGTAGCTCATACTGGGGTCCCCGGACGCGATGATCACGTCGTCCACGAAGGGGTCCGCACAGTCGCGCACCGGCTCAAGCAGGTTCTCCAGCTTCCGCTGAAAAGCCGCATTGCCGTTGGTAACGCCCATGGGCATCACCTTCCACTGGAGAGGTCCAAGTGGGGTGCTCATGGCTGTGCAGGCACGGGACTCCTCGGCGAGAGGCATCTGATGATAACCAACCAGGTCAATCAGTGTGAAGATCCTCCGCCGGTGTTGTTTTTGCAGCATGTCCTCAATGAGGGGCAGCGTATAGCTGTTGTGCTGCGTTTGGGCGTTCAGGCCGCGGTAGTCGACCACGAGCCGCCAGTCACCGGCCACCTTCTTGGGGACGACGAAGCACGGAGAGGCCCATTCGGTGTGGCACGGCTCGAGCCAGCCTCTCTGGATGAAGTCACGGAGGATCTTCTCCATGGCCTCCTTCCTCTCGCCTCTCAGGGCAAACTCCCGGTGCCGATACACACGGGGGTCCTGCTTCAGTCGTATCTTGGCCTCGCCATACGGTCCACGCACCGGTGGGGGAAACACAGGCTTACCGCTGAAGAAGGTATCATCATACTTCTGCTTCAGTCTGGCCCTCAATGCCTGGATCTTGGGGCAGTCATCGGACTCCGCCTTGGCTTTTCCGGGCACTTGAACCACGGAGCTTACTTGAGGGGTAGCGACCCCGCTCGGTTTCGGCTCAGGTGGTCTTCCCAGGTGGCCCAAAGGGCCATCTCTGGTCTTGCCTCGGAACAGATCGCCGTAGGTGGGTGGGTTACCGCCAGGCGGCTCGTCCTGGCTGGACATGTGATCCAGCACCCTCCTTACGAAGGTATTCCCATCGTAGGAACCGGAGACGATTGAGTCCACTTCCCACCAGGCTTTGTCCTGGCCTTTGCCCTCACGCTGGTTTCCCCAGTTGTGGAAGGGCTGATCCATATACCCCTGAACCAGATCCAGCTCCTCTTCAGTGAGGGGGTCTTCCGATTCTTCGATGTCAACAGGGGGAACCGCAAAGCACTGCCGCCAGGGCTCTGCTATGATGCGGTTGACACACACGAAGTCCGTGGCGTCGGCCTGATCAAGGCCCCCATCCACATAGTGGAATTCTGTTGGCCATCTATGGGGTGGCATGGGCTGTCCCTTAGCGTCCTGATAGACACCCTCTCCAGCCGGTAGGACGACCTTGTTTAAGGTCATGTTGGTCAATGAGGCTGCCCAATGTCGGGTACTTTCCTCCTCGGTGCATCCCATAGGAACAACCAGCACTGCCTTGGAGAGGTCCTTGCGAATCTTCGCTATCGCTCTTGGAATGTCCCATCGAGGGCAATGGATCCACATCAAGCCCTGATGCGGACCCCAGTGCTTCTTCCACGCGGAGTCCTGTGCGCTTCAGTACTTCTCGAATACCCGAAGATGGGCGGAGGTTCCTGAAGAGAACGCATCCAGGGCCAGATCCGACGCTCCCAGGTCCGCGACCACTCGGTTCGCCACTTCCGGCATTACGCCGTACTCCTGGTTTGCTGGCCTAGTGGGCTCAGTGTCCAGCGCGGCCACTTCGAGCTGATTGCGTTCAGGGTGGATCAATTGGCATTCCACATGGTGCTCAGGTGACGAAAGCCACGAGAGCTGGTCGTCCTGGTACAGGGTCATGGAGGCTTGGGCCGGGAGAACGCCGGAGTCCGTCTCCATCATGAAGTCGTATCCAACGATCATGTCCCAGTCCATCTCGGCCTCGTAGAAGGGACCGTGCAGGAGGATTTCCTTGCCGAGGTCTGGGCGGCTCAGCTCACGATGGTTCACGAACTGCAGCCCGATGGCCGCTTCCTTCGTGCCTCCCAGCATGTACTGGCCATTCGCCACCTTCAGCCTGACAGGTTTCCGACTGTCGGTCAGACACTCTGGCGGAAGTAGGCCGGCCTTGACCAAGCTGACCTGAGCACCCGTGTCAACCAACACGTCGAAAACCTTTTCCACTTCCCCGCATAGGGCACGGACCTTAAGATGCAACTGCCGCTCGCGACTGACACGGCGCACGGCGTGCAAACTCAGGATCTCTGGCTGTTCCAGAAGCTCAACAAGCGACTGGTGCAGGTCGTGGACAATGGGCTCAGGCTGCCCATCTGCAGCATCCAGCTGCGGTCCGGGTGATCCTCCGATACTCCGGGATAGATCCTGTAGTACATCAAACACATTCTTGGTCGCGAAGGACGGACGGGTGCAAGGGTTCGTGCCTTCACTTGCCCTTACCCCTGCCTCCGCGACTGGGTGCCGGACCGTGCCTTCCGCCCGCGGCAGTCCCTTTGTGCTTATCGACTCCCGACTGGGACGGTTCGGCGCTTCCCACGTCACCATCCTGCGACCGCCCTAGCTGGGGCCCTTGGCTGCAGGGGCTCCGCTAGGGGGCGTCGGTTGTGGAAGTAGGGGAAGTCTCCTCGGCATCAACCTCGTTGACGCCCTTCTTCCTTTCCCTTCTTTCCTTTCTAGTCGTCTTGTTCTTGTCCTTGTTCTGGTGGTTCTGGTTGTTCTCCTTGTTCTTGTTGTCCGACCTGGGGACCCAGTTCCTCTTGATCTCCTGGATCTCCTTGGCCAACTCGGTCCCCTGCGACAGCAGCTGGGAGAGCTCGTCCCTGTCCACCTCCACCTTGGCTTCCCGGATACCCGCGGGCGCACGCTTCTTCGACCCGTGCGCCTTCTTGTAAGCCTCTGTGTCGGCCTTGTGGGTGGGGCATGTTCGGTGGTCATGGTTGAAGCCTTTGTTCCTCCCATAACACACGAAACAGCCCTGCGGGTGAGCTCGTATGAACTCCCCAAAGGACAGCGGAGGGTCGCCAACGCGGCGAGGGTCCCTCTTCTCCTTCTTCTTCCAACCCGGCTGCTGGGGCTTCCAGCTTCCCCGGTTGTTCCCCGCGCTCAGGTTGTTGGCCACGAAGGCGCAAACGGCCACCTGGGCGGGCTCATCGTCGTCGTCATCGTCGACGAGAGTCTCATCGCTGTCGGCTCCCGCTGGGTCCATGGCAGCTTCCCCGCCAGGTCCCTCGCCAACGTAGTTGACGTCGCGGTCGCCTGGCCTCAACCCGCGGGTGTGGTGGAGGTTCCGGTACTCCTTGAGCACCTCCTCTCCAACCCACTCCAAGATCTCGTCGCAGCTCATCCGCGCCGGGATGGCCTGCAGACGGATGGTCTGGCCGCTCAACTCACACTCGTCAAGGCGCCACATCGCGGTCTTCTCGCGATCGCCCGAGACGATGATGAGGAAAGCGTTCCGCAGGGAGTGCCGTTTGACATCCCGGGCCACGTTCTTCCTCGTCCAAGCCACCACGTTCGTATGATACTCTTTGGGGAGCATCATCTTGACCGTGTGGTTGGACTTGGCCCGCTTGGATTCCTCCTTGGTGACCCTCTTGATCCATGCTTCCGGCAGCATGGAGAGCAGGCGAGCCTGCTCGTCACCCTCGTTCCAGTCCTCCACGTTGCGGCGGAAGAGGGTGTATTTCCCTCGGAAGTCTCGCCAATCTCGTAGGCGGATCTCCCGTCCATCATGCTCAAGCTTGATGGAATTCCAGCGCTTGGCCGCCACCTGCGGAGCGTCCACCCGCTCCTGCTCGTTGAGCCACTTCTTGGCTTCCTTGAGGGTCTTGATTCTCCCCTCCTTGGTCGCCACGAAGTATAGCTCTCCGAGCACTTCTGGCAGGCGGTACCTGAACCGTCTGAAGACATACTTCTCCGCATCAGCGGGATGCATGTCCTCAGTAACGGTTACCCCCCAATCGTCCAGCTTCTCCAAGAAGCGGTCGAGGCTGAGGGGGTTGCCGTCGTACATGGGGGGCTTGATGTCCTTCAAGTCTTCCCACACGGCGGCATCCGCGGCCTTAGAGACCATGAACGCCGTCCGCGAGGTCGACCGAGGTTCCCATCGGCCTCTCCCACGGACTCCCACGGCCGCGTCGTCGATCTCCTCCATGGAATCCCTGTGGCTACGCCGCGGTTCCTCCATGTACGCTGAACCCAGATGTTCACGCCGTACTCCTTCCATGTATGCCTCCTCATCACGGCGCCGGCGGCTGCGTTCAGCAGCCTCCCATCGTACACCACGCGGCGGGCTGATGTCGAACTCCTCCAGGTCCAGGTCCAAGTCCTCACCTTCGTCGACATCCCACTCCACGTCTCCTCTGGGGACCTCATCCCTGAGTCCACCGTAACGTCCACCAGCCATTGGGATTGGCTCCGGGGCTGGTGCGGGGCGCCGGGGGCGTACCGGTGTCTGCGGTGGGGCACGGCGGTTGCGGTACTCCGCGCTGAGCCACTCATCACGCCAATCCTCACTGCCACTGCCGGGCGGCACGCGCTCGTTGCGGCGGCCCGGGCTGTGGTGAGAGGGGGCGGTGAGAGAGGGGGCACTGGCGCTGGGGCGACTCCTGGGGGCTCCGCCGGGGGCGTGGGGTCTGCCTGGACCTGGTCCGGGTCCCCAGCCGTCGTCCGACGAGCCAGACTCCAGGGGTGGGTGGTCGCTGCTGACGCTCCCACGGGCTTCCAGCGCGTCTAGCCTCTGCTGCAGGCCGCTGAGAACCGTGTTCAGCGACCTGGTCTCGGCCCTGGCGATGTCCAGCTCTTTCTGCGCGCGCGCGGCGACCCTGGCGATGCGTTTCATCTCGCCCTTGCCCGTGTCTACCTCGCGCTCGAGGAACTGGACCCTCCTGCGGAGGTAGACAATCCACCGCCAGGTGGTATCCGGGTCGCCGTTCCCTGATGGGTTGTCGGGGTCCCCAGGGGGTCCTCCAGGAGGGCCTCCGCCGGGTCCGCCCGGTCCAGGGGGTCCTCCCCCGCCCGGTGGTCCGCCTCCAGGGGGTCCACTTGGTGGGCGTCCTCCAGGGGGTCCTGATGGTCCTCCACCAGGGGGTCCCGGTTGGTCTCCGCCGGGTCGCCACGGTGGGTCCGAGGATGGGCGCTTCTTCGTGATGCCGAGGTCCATGTCGTCATCCTCGTCCATGTCGCCCCACCTGGGCGTCTCGGTCTCGGAAGACTCCGAGCTCCGGTAGGGAGGAGGGAGATCCTCATCCTCACCTTCCGGCTCCATGGGGACGTCTCCGCCTCCTCCGCCCGTCCAAGCCACCACTTAGCGATGTCGGCGGCCTCGTTCGACCCCTGTCGCTGGACCGTCGCTGGCGGTGAAGAAGGGGTCACTGTCGTGGGGGTGTCTGCCCGCTGGCCTCCGTGGCCTCTCAGGGGTCTTCCCCTTACCCTTCCTCCGTAGGTGGGCGGTGCAGCCACTGCTCCCACTGCTGCCCGTGTCGGCCTCGTCCAGCGCCATCTTAGAGGAGGCGTCCCCTTCGCAAAGCTTTCGAAGGGTCTCCACTCGTGATCCTCCCGGAGGAGTCTCGCGGCGGAGTTTGGCCTCTGCCTCCTCCATTGCGGCGGCGGTGGCTGCGGCAGCTCGCCTTTCGGCCTCCTCCCGGGCACGAGCCGCCTCGGCTTCCCGGGTCTGCTGCAGCCGCGCCTTCTCCGCTTCCAACGCCGCCAACTCCGCCTCCGTCTTGGCCCTGTCCTCAGCGACCTTCCGTCGCGGGGCCTCGATGGCGTCCTTCTTGGCGGCGTCCGCCTCGGCCTTCGCCGTTGCCTCGGCATGGGCCCTTTCCTCCGCCTCCTTCTTTGCCCTCTCTTGGGCAAGCGCCTCTTCCAGCGCCTTCACCTCGGCCTCCTTGCAGGCAATGGCCTCCTGCGTCCGGCGGGCTTCCTCGTCGGTTGCCCTGATCCGGGCAGCCACTGCCTCATGGGCGGCCGCAGCCGTGAGACCGGCCGCGATGGCTGCCACTTTCGAGGCGTGGTAGTCCATGCCTCTGCCCCACTCGGTGGCCTCTTCATGGGCGATGCCGACGGCGCCCTCCACGGCAGCGTTCTGCTGCGTGGCCCGTTGCCGGGCAACCGGAAGGTTGCAGGGCACCCCACAGGCCCGCTCACAGGCGCGCGCCACGTCCCTTTGGGCGGGAGCGGCGCTGCTGCTGGAGCTGGCCTGGTCGGCCGGCATCCTCCCGGAGTGGGCCGACCCCACGTCGCTGCTGGGGCCTGCTGGGGCCTGCTGGGGCCTCAGGAGCAGCAGACGGGGCTTGGCCTTGGTCTGCTTGGCGACTTGGATGTAGTCGCCAAGGGTGGTGGAGCCAGGGTGGTGACCGCCATTGTCCCGTTGGGGACTGTGGGCTGGGGTTCCGCCCTTGGCGCCCTGGGCGGCTTCGGCGGCCAGGGACTCCTGGTACTCCCGCCACTTCCGGTCCCGCTTCCTGTCCCCGGCGGACCGCTTCTCCTTCCCCGGAGACGCGCTGCTGCTGCCCTGCAGCCTGCGCTCGCTCCCCGGTTCCGGGAAGTTCTTTTCGATCATGTCCCACATGGAGACATTGATCGAGGCGCCCGACGGGTAGGCGTTGGGGTCCTCGTCCTCCTCAATCCCGTCAGGGCGCAGCCCTTCGCCAGGCCTGTCCGGCCGGGTCCAGGTCCTCCAGCGCCTCTGCTGGAAGCGGAAGGCAAACCCTTCCGCCCGCAGCCAGTCCTCCACGGCCTGCAGGCGGTCGGGGGCCATGTACGTGCGGAGCTCGAAGCTCCGGGGCATGCCGCCTTCGCACTGGGGGTGGCTGTGGCGGTAGTGCTGGTCCCAAACCAACCCACGCAGTAGGTGCGCTGCATGGGGGTGGGGCCGCGGCCACGTCCTACCCGCTTCTTGCCAGTTTACCATGGCAGCGGGGGCGTATTTGGTCTTGAGGTCCTTGGTGTGCACTCGTTCCGCTCAACGAACTGGTCCTGGTGGTGTTTGTTGAGGCGGGTGCTGCAGCACTGGGCTGGGAGTGCGGCTGGTGCTGGTCAGCCGGTGGTTGTGGAGGTGGTTGACGCGGCCTGGCTGGTCGGCCGATGGGACTCGCTGATGCAGGAGTCCTGGTCAGTCCACTTCCTTCACGGTCGCGGCGCGGTCAGGGCGATGCTCTGGACGGCGCTGCAGGCTCCGTGACGAACTCGGCGCTGTTGCTGGGCGGCGCTGCGAGCCGCTGCGCTGCGCTGCGAGCTGCTGCGCTGCGCTGCGAGCTGCGAGCTGCGAGCTGCTGCGCCGCGCTGCTCGGGGTTGGTGGCCCCGAGTGGCACACGGGGGATGGGTAACCCCGCGGCGGTGAAACGCTTTTGACGCGTTCCCGTGGGGGGCCGGCCACGGGACGCTGCGGTGACACGCACAGGTGAGCAGGCAGGCAAAGCACTACGCTCACAAGGGCATCAATACGCTCGTGTCATGTGACAAAGCGTTTCAGGATCCTTGCCACTCTGCAACAAGGGAACGAAAGTATGTACAGCAACACATCACGATATGTACATATGGGGTTAAGACTGGACTGGGGTAAGGGCATCATAGGACAATAGACACTCAGTCCTAACTCGTATCCCAATCCCAGGTCCGACCCTCTCAGTGGCTGGTGGGGGCGGGGGCTCAAACACAACCCATGCCCTGCTCAGTCCGGACCCTGAAACCCTGCCATTAGGGCGAGGTGTCCCGCCCAGCCACAGGCCAGTTCCCGTAAACCAAGGGGCTCCAAGGTCGACCGACAGCGGCTCCCTATGCTGCCTTAACGGCAGGTCCCCACTCTTCTCCGGGCCAGAGATATGGCCCCGCCATTATCCCTCAGGAGTTGGTAGCTGAAAATGGGCTGTTTCAGCCCAAACTGAAATTAGCTCCAAAATCTCCAAAATCGTCCCCTCGTCCGGACCCGCCAGAGGTAGGGACGAGGCAGCTGACCCTATGCCCTCCGAGTACGAACTCTCCGGAGCCCTCACCCAACCTGGTTCCCTCTGAGGTCTCGGCATCCGGGCACCACCCGTTCGTCAAGTGGGGTCATGATGCCAAAATCACCAAAATTGGCCTCATTCCCACGCGTGGCCCGCCCGGCCAGGGCAAGGCCAATGGCTCACAGGGTAGGAGGCAGGACCTAGGACTCATATCTGAGTGCACAACCTGAAGTTAAGTCCGGGCTCACTGTAGGCTTAGAGAAATGGGGCCGCCAATTGACCACACGGAAGAGGGAAATTGGGGTCCCAAAATGGGGTCATTTTGGCTGCTCGAAATGCGCCAAAATTTGGGGTGCTCCCAATAGTATATCTCCACGCCGGCTTGGAGATCGGATCCGCCATTCCATACACAATCTGCCAGGAGTCCAACAGAGACTCCCATGCACTTGGCTCCCAAAGATCCGCATGCCACCTGGCGTGGCGATGATCCCAATTGGGTCCACAAATGCCAAAATGGCAAAATTGCCCACACTCACTTTGGGCTAGCGCCTTAACGAAGGTTGCTCCGCTTCGCCCACGTGGTGTGTGAACCATGGGGACCAATACACACAACACCCATGTCATATATGGTCCTTTGGTCCATGCGTCTGGCGTGCACGGGTGGGCTCAACATAGTGCACGGCGGGCAGCAAAAGTGGAAGATTGCTCAAAATGGCCAAAAATGCGCGCACTCATGGTTGGGGCAAATGAGGCACATGCCCGACTTGGACCAGAGTGTGCTATAGGATTGGTATCAAGTCATATGTGTCCAACATATCTTTTGGGCGTCGCCCAACTCCTCCGGTTTTGGGAATGGCAGGGTCGCCAAGTGAGCCCATGATTTGGGATAGTCCCAAATCGCCAACATGGCGGCCACGGTATGCCAAGCCCAAGAGGAGTTATTTGCCGGGTCCAAGATATATTGGGCACCGAAATATGTACCTCCATAACATACTCGAGTCATGATGTCAATTGAGCGCAACGTTGAGATACACGGTCGCCACTTGACATCATGACGGGCCAAAAACGGCAAAATTGGCACAAAGACACACAAAAGTGCATTGAAAGGTGCACAATTATATTATAATATCTTCGGCTTGGATCGTGCAATCAACTAATCCTTCTAAACACAATGACTTAACACCAATGACCTCCGATTCCACATATGTGCTCCACTTGGGGCGCCTTGAAAGGTTACGAGCGCTACTTCCCAAGTGGGCACATGAAAATATGGAAAATTGCAAAATACACACCTTGCTCCCAACGCATCGCTTTGGGATCGCCACCCAAGCTTTCCTCCACGAAGGTTAGGCTTGCAATTGATTGTGCGGAGTATGGAGAATGGGCTTGCACAATATGAGGTCCATTGGCGGGTTTGGCTTGGAGCGATGGACCCGCCAAATGGGCACGCAACACAACACATGGCACATATATGCCACGATATGTCATGCCCCTCCAAGGGCATAACTCTGTGTCAATCGCTCATAGGGACTCAAGGAGAGTTCCTATACAACACCAACACTCGCGCGCTACACTCGAAAGTTATCTTAACGCACGCAATATCATGGCCATAGAGTTATAACGCAAACTCTACCCTCTTGACCATGATCCATTACACTAGCGCGCACGTGTGGAGACGCAAGGCATATAAAGCTTCCTAAATTACGTCCGGAGTATTGTGAATACATCCCACGTTTCCTTATTGTCATTCCTCGCAAGCAGCACCAGATATGACCCTCACAAGTGGCCTCACGAATCAACTTTGTTTTGCCCATATCTCTAAGACAAATGGAGGGCAAGATAAAAGGAAAGTTGATTCGTGCATAGGGAAGCACGTAGGTCCACTCGAAAGAGGTCAAATCAAGTGCGGGGATGTTGAAGTCGAAAATCCGATTTCGACATCCCGAAAAATTCGGATTAAGGTTGCGAGTGTAGAATGTGAAAACTGCGGATGCATCAATGCAGTTCCTGAAGACTTTAGAGCCTTCGTCACGGATAGCGCTAAAATTTCCATTAATTACAGTTAAACTGGCGGTTACGGTAAAGTCGCGAGCTAACCGCCAGCTGCCAAAACAGTGAATATCAGAACGGAAGCGTAAAAATTGACGGAAACAATATGAAAAAAAAACCCTGTTGATTCCTGATGTTCTGATATATAAATCTCCGCTGGCGGTGCATCGGTTGCCGATGCGGGGCTTTACGGCACGGAACACGCTCCCGCCAGGGTCGCACCGGGCGTCAACGGGCGCCTTCCGTACATGGGGTTAGTGGACCGGAGACCGGTTGTATGCCCTGCCCTAGCCATGGGGTTCTGGGTACCGCTTCACTATTGAGGAAACCGGGACAATCTTTGAATCCACGCTTTGTTGCGTGGTGCATCAGGGCTACCCCTGGCGTAGGTTTTGACTTCTGATTTTGTTCCCTCTGTTGGGGACCCCCGAGAATGCAGGGGTGATGTAGCATTTCCGCCCTCTTTTGGGCCCCAACCGTCCGGTGCTATTGAGGAAACCGGGACAATCTTTGAATCCACGCTTTGTTGCGTGGTGCATCAGGGTGCCCCCCGGCGTAGGTTTTGACTTCTGATTTTGTTCCCTCTGTTGGGGACCCCCGAGAATGCAGGGGTGATGTAGCATTTCGGCCCTCTTTTGGGCCCCAACCGTCCGGTGCTATTGAGGAAACCGGGACAATAATTGAATCAACGCTTCGTTGCGTGGTGCATCAGGGTGAACCCGGGCGTAGGTTTTGACTTCTGATTTTGTTCCCTTTGTTGGGGACCCCCGAGAATGCAGGGGTGATGTAGCATTTCGGCCCTCTTTTGGGCCCCAACCATCATGGTGAGACGTAGCCAATTTGCCGCGACCGGCACTTGAAGATCCCTGCCTCGAGCTTTCATACCCCGGCTCCAAGAGGAGGCAATCAGGGGCTTGAAGATCCCTGCCTCAAGCTTTTCCCCGGCTCGAGAAGGAGGCATTCAGGGGCTTTCTTTCTTCCTTTCTGTTCTCATAGGCGTAGGCGTAGGCAGGGGTGACGTAGCCACCTTGCCCACAAGTGGGCCAAGTCTGATTGTTGCGTCTGTTGCGTCGCGATTTTCCGCGTATTCCGCGGGCTTACAAGTGAGACTGGTTTACAGGGTTACAAGTGCAAGTTACAAGGCAAGGGCATCATGCAGCCTGTGCATTTGTGACCACGGCTTTTCCATCACCCATTCTACAGGATATTGTGCATCACCATGAATTACGATTCAGTCGAGGACGTGGTTGCAACATATGTTGCTCGCTATGCAGAGCACTATAGGCAATTCTGGTCGCATCCTTGGCCCACAAGGCCCATCAACGCACTGTTGGTAGACTTGCAGACCGTGGGAATCAAGGCAACTTCGATGCATGTGTTCCGCGCCCTCAATCGCTTGCGTCAATGTGGCGTTTTGGAGTTGACATACCAGCCGCCGATGTATTTGTTGCCGTTCTGTGATGCCTGCCACGCGTGTGGTGGGAATCTGGAAGCAGCCCAGGTTACCACTCTGGAAGTATTGGGGAATGCTGAGGTGCTCATTCCGCATACGATGTAATCCGCTCTGCCAATGTTGTAAGTACCATATTGCGTTCCCGTTCTTCCTTAGGGGAGGCCGAAGGATATTCAACTTGTGAAGGGCACCTGTACTTCGTGCGACATACACGATATCTACGATGGTTTCACCGTTGGTGGTAAATCCTATCGACTCACCGAGGAACGGCCATACATGATGGTCACAAAAAGGTGTGTGCAACGTCCGTTTTTGTGTCCATTTCCAAGATGTGTGCCTACAGTGCACGACATCTGTGCAATATTTAGGTTCCTCTTGCGCAAGCGCGACATCGATGACACGGAAGTGAGGTTGACGCTGCAACATGCTAGCTTCCACACACAAGGTCTTGTGTTGGGAATACCACCAAAGATTTTGAAGAAGGGTTCGTTCTTGCGTTGGGCCATGCGCTATCACCGGGCACAAGAAGGTTTGCCGCCGTGGGTGTCAACATCAACGTGGTGAGCGGGGACTACATCCAACAACAGGCTTGAACATCCCTTTGCAATGCTCCCAACGGCCTGACAAGACTGATGGTTCTGCCTACTGCCGTGAGCATTAACCTGTGGATCAACCGGTCGTTCCCAAAATTTTGGATGAGAGCGATGATGAAGAAGATGAGGTGATTGCCCTCCGTACGCGGGCCAAGCAACAACAACAGCCGACCAAGCCCAAGACTACAAGCACAGTGAGCGACAAGGGTTGCACGAAGACCTTCGTTGTGCACCCGGCAAAGACGTCGGGTCTGCTAGCAACTGCTCGGCCTTGCAACTGCATTATTGAGTTGTCGGAATTGATACAGCCGGAGTCTACGCACGATGTCCTCAACTGTGTCCACGCTCTGCGGGAGGATGGTGTCATCATTCATTACGCTTGGTATGACAACGGTTGTCACTGCAACCAATCCGTTCGCAAGCACAAGGTTTCGACTTTGGAGGACGTGACTTGGTTTGTGGACAGGTATACTTGCAATCCTCATACATTGCCATAACAAGGATACATGCAATGCATGGATGAAGCTTCTGCTTCTGTTTGTCATAGGTTCCAGGAGGCTAACCACAAGTGTACGAAGGTAGGTAAGTATCTTCGGGAGCTCGGGATGCCTCCTCTGACATTGCAGGAAGAAGGTCTTACCAAGGGGACGTCCTGTCCCTCCCACTGCCCCATGTCAGGTGCCTCTTGAGCCGCTCCCGCAGGTGCTTGGGAAGGCATTGTCGCGGCCACCCGGTCCATGTGTCCCAGGTGGGAGGGTGTCCCCACATGTGTCCATGGGTAGGGCCACATGCCCCCCCCTTTGGGCGGCAGCTCTGGGGGTTGCCCAGCCGTGTGGAGTATCTCTCACCGCAAGGGGTATTGCTCCCGCTAGTCTACGGTACGACCGCCTCACCCTTGCGGCTTGAGTTGCGGAGCCTCTCTGCTTGGCAGGCGACCCCCTCCTGGACTGTGTACCGGCTCGCCTGTCACCGGTTGCTTCCATGGCTCCGGGTGACGTTTGCCATGGTCCCTGATGCAGCCTGGCCGGGCTCGGACCAGTGGCCTTGGAGTAACGCTCCTGCCACTGGCCCGGTGGGTCGGCTGGGGCGCCCCAGTGCGTCCGACCCATGGGGTGTTGGTTCTTTCCTGTCCCTCGGCCGCCCTACGTGTGTGCAGTGTCCTGGGCCGCTTGGCTCCTGTTCACCAGTGTGCCCGCGCGGTTTGTTGTGTTGCGTCTGCGGTGTCTTGGGCCACTTGGCTCCTGTGCACGGGTGTGCTCGCTCGGTGTGTTGTGTTGCGTGTGCGGTGTCCTGGGCCACTTGGCTCCCATTCACCGGTGCGCCCACTCAGTGTGTTGTGTTGTGTGTGTGGTGTCCCGGGAGACTTGGCTCCTGTTCACCGGTGCGCCCGCTCGGTGTGTTGCTTTGCGTGTGCGGTGTCCTGGGCCACTTGGCTCCTGTTCACCTGTGTGCACGCTCGGTGTGTTGTGTTGCGTGTGCGGTGTCCTGGGCCACTTGGCTCCTGTTCACCGGTGTGCCCGCTCGGTGTGTTGTTTTGCGTGTGCGGTGTCCTGGGCCACTTGACTCTTGTTCACTGGTTTGCTCGCTCGGTGCGTTGCGTTGCATGTGCGGTGTCCTGGGCGACTTGGCTCCTGTTCTCCTGTGCGCCCACTTGGTGTGTTGTGTTGCGTGTGTGGTGTCCCGGGCCACTTGGCTCCTGTTCACCGGTGCGCCCGCTCGGTGTGTTGCTTTGCGTCCGTGGTGTCCTGGGTCACCTGGCTCCTGATCCCCGGTGTGCGCGCTCGGTGTGTTGTGTTGCGTGTGCGGTGTCCTGGGCCACTTGGCTCCTGTTCACCGGTGTGCCCGCTCGGTGTGTTGTTTTGCGTGTGCGGTGTCCTGGGCCACTTGGCTCCTGTTCACCGGTGTGCTCGCTCGGTGTGTTGTGTTGCGTGTGCAGTATCCTTGGCCAGTTGGCTCCTGTTCTCCAGTGCGCCCGCTGGGTGGGTTGTGTTGCGTGTGTACAAGTGTATAAGTGTACGAAGTACAATGCAGACGACATCCCTGCCTTGGAAGGCGTCAACAGTGAGGCGTGCGAGCAGCTCTTCGTATGGTTGTCGCGCTTCAAGTACATTGCACCTACCATGAGTGATGTCCGGTTCCTCTTCCTGCTTTGGAACGTTTGTGAGGCCCACAATCGCTACCTGGGGGCAGGGGGCGACCCGGCTGGCATCTTGAAGCCTTCTGCACCAACTATGGCACGTGAGGAGCAGCTGGAGGATCCCCTTACTTGGATTATTTTGATCGTTGAGCGGACAGTTGCCGTTAGCTTGTCGAACTTCCTTCTGCGGCAATCGGCGGCCTTGCATCGGGCAATGACGTATGTGTCGCCTTCCGCCAACACGCTCCCGGCTAACAACCCCGTCGCACACTTGGCACGCCCGGTTACGTCAACGGCATCGGGTTCGTCTGGTTACGTGGCGATGGGCTCCGTCTCGCGGCGCATTGGCTCCAAGCGCGCGCAGCCCCCAAGTCCAGCGTCAGCAACATCCTCACCGGCCCTAAAGCGAGTGGCCCTTGATCAGCCCGACGTGGACGGTATCGCGAAGCAGCTGTTTGCCACCGACTTGAAGGGGAAGGACGATCCTTTGTCCCCATCCAGTGCCGAATCTACGTCTTCCTGTGGTGCTCCTGTTGGTGCTGCAGGTGTGTGGTGGTAACCTAACGCCTTGAAAGCACTTCTCCGTTCCATGTTGCCATCATGTTACTCTTATCATTGTAGCTGATCCAGCCGCGGAAAAAGAGGCCACTGTTGACGAAGGTGAATTGCACGGTGATGACGCGATGCCAGATGAGGCAGCCGCTCCTGCACCCCTTCCTCCGGGCCGTGCCCCTAAGGCCGTGGCACAGAAGAAGGATAGCGAAGGTTCCTGCTTTGTAGTGTTCCTGCTCCGTAGGTTCGCTGACACTTTACGCACATCACGTTTTCTTTTGTCACATGGGTATGTTTCGTCTTTCTAGTCCCCGACAAGTTGAGGCACCATGAAGTGGTCATGTCGGAGGGCGTCAGGAATCAGCTGAGGACCCTTAGTATTGAAGTTGGGGGTTTCAATGAGTGGGATGCGGACAAAGAGGCGCAGGACTTCCAAAAGTTGCGGGAGCCACCCTCCGGTTTGTCTGTGGCGAACTACGACAAAATTGTGACCTTCTTCTTGTTGCGCTTGCGTGGCAACGAACCCATCGCGGTCCGCCCGGTGATGAGGGGCATCTTCGGCAAGGGGCAAGTGAAGTGCCCAAGTACAGTGGGTGTGTACAACTAGACATGCGTTGCAAACGGGCCTTTGTTGGTCGCAATACATCTCTTCTTTACTTTCGTCCGTTTGTCCTTGCAACAGGTAAGGCCGTGCTGCTGCGCTTTCAGTATGAGGGGATGTTGCTGCTGCTGACGAAGAAGTCCCCGATGGCACCGCTGCCTTCGCTGTGGATCGTGTTGTTGCCTGTGCGTGGCCCAACCCCCATTATGCAGCAGTATGGTGTGGAGCAAGTCGACTGGAATAAGCGCGTGCAGCTGGTGCCGCCAAAAAGTTTCTTGCTGCCAAACAAGACCGTGGAGAAGCAGCAGCCGAAGGTTGGTGTTCCGGAGTAGTCCGTGAGCGGTGTAAGTACATGCTGTCTACATCACCGTCTACTTGCATTCATCGCTCCCATGGTGCCATTGGCACATGGTGCGCAATGGTTACACACTGTATTTAAGTTTTCACCTGTGTCCTCCGTTGTTTGAGTCCATCATATATGGCACCTTTTGCGTGGGCCGCTATGCCGTGGTATTGTGTTCCTACTGCGGTGGCTTGTCGCTTGTCTTCTGCATTCTTTGGTGTGCCGCCATGCTTGGCACCCTGCGTCCATACTCGTTCTTCTGTTCATAGTCACGTGTTGACTTTGGCGCTGCATACGGTGCAGCAACACATCGGACTCCAGTGGTAGCACTCACTCACCATGGGTCGCAGTTCGTGTTTTGATTTCGTGGCTGTTGTGCTTGCATTGGTCTCCTCTTTGCAGATGGGGTGGAGGTGTTTGGGCGAGAAGGGAGCCGTAGAAAAGAACGGTTAGTTGGTGCGTAGGAGTGAAGTTCTTTGAAGCGCCACAGGCAAGGCGGTACGGACAGAAGGCGGGGCGAACACAAGGCGAAACACACAAAAGGCAGTCGGTGGCCACCGCAGGAGTCTTGTTATTTCAGGGGCCACAGGCAAGGCGTAGCACACACAATGCGGTAAACACAAAAGGCGGTCTGTGGCCACCGCAGGAGTCATGTTAGTTAAGGGGCCTCAAGCAAGGCGGTGCACACACAAGGCGGAACACACAAAAGGCGGTCTGTAGCCACCGCAGGAGTCTTGTTATTTAAGGGGCCACAGGCAAGGCGGTGCACACACAAGGCGGTGCACACACAAGGCGGAACACACAAAAGGCGGTCTGTGGCCACCGCAGGAGTCTTGTTATTTAAGGGGCCACAGGCAAGGCGGTGCACACACAAGGCGGAACACACAAAAGGCGGTCTGTGGCCACCGCAGGAGTCATGTTATTTAAGGGGCCACACACAAGGCGGTGCACACACAAGGCGGTGCACACACAACGCGGTAAACACAAAAGGCGGTCTGTGGCCACCGCAGGAGTCATGTTAGTTGAGGGGCCACAGGCAAGGCGGTGCACACACAAGGCAGAACACACAAAAAGCGGCCTGTGGCCACCGCAGGAGTCTTGTTATTTAAGGGGCCACAGGCAAGGCGGTGCAGACACAAGGCGGTGCACAGACAAGGCGGAACACACAAAAGGCGGTCTGTGGCCACCGCAGGAGTCTTGTTACTTTTTTATTTTTTCTTAAACCATCTCAACACCTTCAGAGTTCCATTGTGTTCGCTTGTGGCTGCGCTATTTACAGTGTAGGGGGCCATTGGTATCCTACATGTGGGTGGTGCTGCTCCATGTGGCTGTTTGTGGCCTACCATACCCTTAGATGGGCTGGGTGTGGCACATTCAGGCCCCATGTGGCTTTGCCTCACCTATATGTGGCATACTATAGTCCAGCGCGTACACAACGCACCTCTGCTAACTACAACAGTCCTGCAACCTGAAGTATGTACAAAAGCCCATGTGGGCCTTTGTCACTCCCCTCTGGGGTAACCAGAGATTCTGGGCGGAGTGTGACTCTTTTCAGCTAAATCTTTACCTTTCAAAAGAAAAGCAACCCAGCTGCCAGGGAAATGTTTCCATCTCCAAAAATAGAAAAGGTGTAATGGTAAAAGAATAGACAGATGTTACTGCAATGTAGTGAAAAGATGGCTGATTGGGTTGAATGGGAATGGTTGGTGTGAGTGACTGTTGATTGCTTGACTGTGTGGAAAAATGGGAATGGTTGGTGTGAGTGACTGTTGATTGCTTGACTGTGTGGAAAAAGACTGTTGGCTGGCCAAACAGGATGAAAATCAGAAAAATGATCACTGCTGACAAGCTTTGCCGAAGCAAAAGTGCAGGCACTGGCACAGTGGACAATGACCTGTTAACTTAACAGTCAAAGAGTACACTGGTCTCCAATCTGGGTGTGCTGGCCCTGGCAATGCACAGTGCTGGCAGTATGCTGATCAAGTAGATATATACGAAAAAAGACAGAAAAAAAAAATAGAAATATGGGCAGTCACCATAGGTGCAGTGCTGCGCAGAGTGTACTAGATTGTGCTAAACAGGGTTGGGGTCATATCCCTGTTCCATAATGCTGCAGAAGCCTGCACAGAAAGAAAGGTGGACTTACTGCCACGTGATGGAATTGAGCTTGCAAAACTTGAGAGACACGACAGATACATAGTTTGCAGGATGTGTGGAGTTGTCCAATCTGAAATTCCGGTGTTTTTTTGGCTTGTAATTTCCCTGTTGGAGGAAGGATTCCCATTGTGATTTGAACTCGTCGTAAATCAACGAGCAGATTCTCCATTGCTCGTCACTCAAGAAGTTCACCGGTGATTTGTCGTGGCGCGGCGGCGTTGAAGCTGTGGTACTCGACGATTCCAGACTGGGCGGACATGACGATGAGTGAGTGTACCCATGGCCCTCATCAATCGCCCGTGTCAAGTTTTCTGAGTTATGCAACGCCTTGCTGGTGACTGTTGGTGACATACTCGAGCAAAATAGATCTTGGACCAATTCTCGTTCACTCTGGTGGGGTTCTCCCTGCCAGGTGGCAGTATTTCCATCGTCTTCATACCACCAGTTATCACTATCAGATTGCTGTTCATGCTTGGCCGGTGGTAATGCAGTAGACGGTAGTGCCTTCGGTGGGTGAGGCGCTATCGTCTGCAGCGGGAAGAGAATACCGCGGCCATGGATGCGTTCACCACCATCGTTCGGGGAGTCTACTTCGTTCCTCACAGAGAGTGACGGGGCTTTCAAGGTCCAGATCCTTACTGTCGACAGCGTTGGTAACTCGTGGTCACCATCGGCCGCAATCTCCGGTTCTGTGTTCATCGTGGAGCGAGATAACTCAGCTTGTGTGCTGCGTGATACACCATCAGCAGACTGTGGTGCCTTTTGTGGGACATGGTTGAAATTCTCATGGAGGTGCCTAGGGAGGCGTTTCCATGTCCTTGGCGTCTCGTGGAGATATTCATTGATCTGCGTTAGTTGCGCTGGTTGTCGCTCGCGTGTCTTTGGCTGTTTTCTCTTTCGGCAGGCAGCGCAACGCTTAGGCACGCATAAGTGGCGGTTTTCATACCACTCTTTCGTGGAGCTTGGCAATCTCCACAAGGACGTACACTCAGAGCATTTCAGTAACTCACAGCTGTCCCTTTTCACTCGAGGCGGTGGCTTCGTTTTCTGCAGCTTGCGTACGGTAGTCCAGATAGCCTTTTCCAAAGAGGAGGCATCATCATCGTCGGACGAATATTGTGCGTGGTCACTCAAAACGTTCCACGGCGTAGGAGACACTGTAATAGGGGAGCGTAACGCGGGTGATTTGGGGGAACCAGGGATCTTGGGCACGACTTGCCGTGTCTTTGGGATATTCTGCCCGGCACTTTCTGGAACTACGGATTGCGTAGGAACCTGTTCGATGTTGGTTTGGGTCATACAACGGCGAACATTGGTACGGGGCTTTGTGTCTACTAGAGGCGCATAACCGGCTTCGTTGCTGCCAAACGCGGCTGCGGTGGGTTGCGTCGCTTCCGTGGCATCAGACCTGTCAAGATTCTCCGAGTCCCGTTGGTCGCTAGGCGTGTTACCTGCGCTAGCGTACGGTTGGTGGACGAAGGCGTCTGTAGCAGCGTGGGTCGTTTCTGGACATATTGGGCATGCAGGGCCGGGAGTGGAGTGTGGATGAAGACGGCTGTCGTCAGTGCCGAGAGGGACTCCTGCAGGCGGCGGACCGTAGAATTGTTGAGCTGGCCGGGGCCATTGGCTTTGTTCTGGAAAGTGGTAGTAGCAACAGAAGGGGTGGTAGCGGCAAGCAGCTTGATAACGGCAGACGGCGCGTGGACGAGAGTTACAGGCGCACTGGTTGATCGCTTGTAGAATTGACGGTATAATTGCCGTGAGTGTGAGCTGCAGTTGAAGTGCCAGCCAGTTGACGGTGGCAGGGTCCTGGAGGAACTGCGGTACGCTCGATTGTGCTGGGGCTGGAGTTTCTGTCGGCTGGTTCATGGCGCTGTCGCTCAGCTGGATCGCAGGTTGAATCCTGGCCTGGATTTGTCAGCAAGCTCTGTAGCCAGGACTACAGGCCTTTCAGTCATCGGTAAAAGCTGACATCGAAAAAAAATAGACACTCAGAAAGGAGTCTTGTTACTTAAGGGGCCACAGGCAAGGCGGTGCACACACAAGGCGGACCACAGAAAAGGCGGCCTGTGGCCACCGCAGGAGTCTTGTTATTTAAGGGGCCACAGGCAAGGCGGGGCACACACAAGGCGGTGCACACACAAGGCGGAACACACAAAAGGCGGTCTGTGGCCACCGCAGGAGTCTTGTTATTTAAGGGGCCACAGGCAAGGCGGTGCACACACAAGGCTGTGCAGCCAAAAGGGGGTCTACCAACGCAAGGGTCCGGGTGGGGTTGGGGGCGGGGGTTGCTCGGGAAGGGCGGGAGGATGGGGGGTTGGTGGTGGGGGGGGGGGGCAGGTAGGAGTAGCAACGTAGGGGGGGGGAGGTAGGGGGGGGGAGACGAGGTCGGGGGGGGAGGTAGGGAGGGGAAGAGGTAAACGGGGGGAGGTAGGGGGGGGAAGGTAGGGGGGGGAGGTAGGGGAGGCGAGGTAGGGGGGGGAGGTAGGGGGGGGAGGTAGGGGGGGGTAGGGGGGGTAGGGGGGGGTTGGGGGGGTAGGGGGGGTAGGGGGGGGTTGGGGGGGTAGGGGGGGGTAGGGGGGGGTAGGGGTGGGTAGGGGGGGGGTAGGGGGGGGTAGGGGGGGGTAGGTAGGGGGGGGTAGGGGGCGGCGACTAGGTGCATACTATCGGGAAGAGAGACAAACAACAACAATTGTTTCTCGCAAGGTTACCCACATTTGACCACACATCAAGAAACTCAACCAGGAGGTGAGCTCCTCCTGGGCTTACCTACCTTACTCATCACGCATCATGTGTATGCCGAAGGGAAAAGGAACGCAAAGACAACCCTAAGCGTTTGAACAACCCTACGGCGAGTTATAAACAACCCTAAACGATTAATGCATTGTGTGTCATGCACGCCCTTCTAACCTTGTTTCCTGCAGAAGAAGGAGAGGGAATGGCGAACAACTGCACAGCGCAAAAAAAGCCTAAGCATTTTAAGCAACCCTATTTTAGCGCCACCGCGACAGAAGCACGAGCAAGCACTTTCCTTTCTGACCTGTGAAGAAAAGAGAAGGGTGGAGGGATGCACAGGGAAAGCGCCACAACGTGTGAATGCCTAGATTAGGCACATGCATCGCGAGCACAGCACATACACTAACCCTACGTGCGCACTGCGTGCTCCATTCGTCGAACATACGTTTCATTTCTGTTTTGACCTGTTCAGAGCAAGGGAAGTGAACGCCGAAACCCCCAACGAACCCAGCGGTGACAACCCTAGCATTTTAACGAAACAACCACCACGAACGCAATGCATGCGTGTGACATGACACTAACATACCTGAGAGGTGGGTTGTCCACCTGCTCTGTTGTGTGGGTTTCTGATCAATACTTTTTCTTAAAGTTTATAAAATTTTTGATGCAACTCTGCAAAAATGTCTTTTACAAGCTTTAAAAACCACGGCTCATACCTTCTCCTTCAGGGGCCATTCACGCTTGCCCAACTCTTTTTAAGAGTGCACTCCTGCTGCCCTTGTCCGCGACTTTAGGTTTTGGCCTAAATATGACGATTTCTAACGTTGTCTTGTCAATTTTTAGCGATTTGACTTCTTAAATCACTACCCCTTTCGCTAAACCACAGGATTCACTCCCTGTTGGTTCCATCTTCTTTTTTTTTTTTGCTCCTGGAGTTTGGTGCCCTCCATTTAGAGGATTGCTCCGCCCTGGTCCTTGGTCAGGACGTTTACTGAATTGCTGTTTTTGCAGCGATAGCCGTCTGCATTAGAGCGTTCGACTGTACCCTAGTGGGCAAGCATGTGTGCTCTAGGGAGGGAGTCCTGGGTTCAAACCCCATTACCCCCAAATTTTTGTTAAACGGTTTCGCCGCACGCTGGCGACTTTTGAGAAATGCCCCATCGAAGGGACGTCATTCACGGTACATTACACTGTTTTTCAAGGGTACCTACAGGGTAATAGGCTTCTGTGAGCTGATGGGAGTGTCATTGGCTGGTTTAATGCATTTTCTGAGGTAATTTTCGGGAAATTTGAGCATTTTTCTTTGGTCCTACCACCGTCATCCCTAAGCTGACCCTTCATCACAAAACTGATTTCACTTCTTTTTCAGAATTTTTTGACTCATTTCACTTCCTTCTAACTTGCCACCTTGGACATAAATCATTATCGTATAAGTGTTCCCCACAGCCAAACCCTACCAGGACCGGCCCCCGCTGTGCCCCTTCCGCCTGTAATCCCTGCTGATTTGCTCCGGATCAATGCCTGCATTTCTCAAAGTCCAGGGTCCAAAATCCAAAAATATAGAAAGTAAAATCCTCCTTCAACCCTGAATAGCAACCAGATCCCACAAGTGCAGCAATAGCCCAATTCACAATCCAAATCAGGCTGCGGGCTTCCGTTCAGCACACCGGTCGTCTCACGGTGGCGGGCATGTACAAGAATTGCACCAAAGAGTGAAGCCCTGAAATTGGCATATGAACACAAATAAAGCCAAGTTGGGGAAAGGTGGAAACTTACACAATCACAGCCATAGACCCCTCATTCCCTGGACTCAAGACCTTCCCTTGACTCACCAACATGATGCCCTGAACCCAGTCCAATCAGATGGTTAAATGCCATGTATCAAAAGTCACTACATAAACCCCAAAAATGTGTTCACTCCCAAGCCTCTAAATCCTAGCCCAATGGGGAAGGCGGCGTGTCATGGCTTAGAATGGCACTCAGGACCATGCCCTACCCTGCCATAACCTTGGTTGGACTTGGGATTGAATGGGCTTAGAGAAATGACCTACGAGTTTGAACTCATAACATGCCAAAAAACTGCCAATTCACACCATATTGGCCATATATCACATATATGCTCAAAATTGAAGTTACCACTTATCCGAAGGCTCAAAGCATGCATGGAATCGAAGTCTAATATTCATGGAGGATAGAGACCAAAGGTCAATGCCCATGTACATCCCCACTTTACCCTCGAAACCCCTTCAGATATGGGCGCCACACACTGCCCAAGTCAGCCCATGATGTTGAGACCAAATCTTGCAATCCTTTGTGCGCCAAGCCAAATGGAGTACGCGATCCGGCATATGGTGGTGTTCAACTCCAAAGCATATGCCAACATGTGAACAACATACCCTGGTTCGACTCTCCATAGGCTTCTTGCTGTTTGCCGACCAGGTAAGTACACAAAATGCAAAAATGAGCAAAAATTGAGGTCAAAAACATGAAAATATGACCAAACACAAAGTTGTCATGATAGTATATCTCTATGCTCACCCATGATATCCGCTCATGGTTCAATACACAAATGATTGGAACCATATGCGAACAATTCCCCCACTTGGATCCCCAATCAGGCGCATGGAGATACCTTCGCCACTAATATCTACATGCCCCATGAAAATGGGAGTGCACCCATGGATCTCTTTGTCAAACATACCATGAGCAATACATACGCGGTAGACTTGGTCTAGCGCTTTGAATTCCATAATTGGGACATGGGCAAAGCCCTTGTCACGTATGGCTCCCCATCTCTTCGGCCACACGAAGATATATAACATGGGCGTGAGCATATCAAACATATACCATGCATACAACACATACCCTCAAAATACGGCTCCCACCATGATATGCCATGTCCCTCCATTGACATAACTTCACGTTAAAAATACGTAGGAACCCAAAGAAAGTTGCTATGCAACCTCAACACTCATGCGGCACACTCGAAAGTCGCATTAAAATATTCGGCTGCGCGGTCCAAGAGTTATATATCACTTTATACCCTCTTGACCCTTTTCCCTTGCTACACCGGGCATGTGTGCGCACCAAAGGCGTTTGATGCTTCCCAAATTAACTTGAGACTAAGGCGCTTGCAACCCAACCTTCCTTATTCTCTTTCCTCACACTCGCGCGTAGATATGGTCCTTCAAAGTGGTCCCACGATTCACTTTTGTTTCCCTTATATCTCCAAGTCAAATGGGTGGCAAGTATACGGGAAACCTGATTCGGGCATAGGGAAAGGCGTATGACCATCCAAAGAAGTCCAAATCAAGTGCGGCGATGTCGAAGTCGAAAATCCGATTTCGACATCGCGAAAAATTCAGATTAAAATTTCGAGTTCTTTTTTAGAAAGTTGCAGAAGCAACGAACCCTTTGCTGATGAAATCTGACCCTTCAACGGAGTATCCGCCAAAATATCGGGAAATAACAGTTAACCAATCGGTGAACGCAAAATCGCGAGCCAACTGACAGTCGCCGATACATTGACTATCAGAACGGAAGGCTGAAAAATTACGGAAACATTATGATAACAAAACCCTGTTGATTCCTGATATTCTGATATCTGAATCTCCGCTGGCGGCGCCTCGGTACTGAATGTGGCCGCTCATAGCCGGATCGGCCAAACCTATCACACTATAACATCGGGTTAGGTCAGGTGGATGGGAGAGTATGATATCAGCCAATGGCGGCTTGCCGGCACATAGATACACACCCCAAGTGACCCCAAGATGGCCACGGGGGTCCGAACCGGCTTCACCCCCCTTCTCAGAGCGTTGTTACCGCTCGGAATACATTGAAGAGAGGACAGGAGGACCCCAATGGGCTCCAACCCCCCCCCCATGTCCCAAGGACACATGGAGGCCCCACACACGTTGTAGGCGTCCCCCATGCCCCAAGAGAGGGGTGAGGACACTGATATTCAGCGCCCTACGCCATATCCGGTCTCCTCTTGATCTACAACATGGACCAAGGGGATCAAAGATAGAGAAACGTCGTCGATCGATCTAAATACGTATACCACGATGAAATATATACGTGGAGATCGAGTGAAGGGGGTATATGGCCAATCAAGGCCGAAAAATCCCCGGATGAACGCCCTCACCCGTCTCCTCAGTCACAGAAACAAACAAAATGCCAAGGGGGGATCCATTACGATGCTACAGCAGCAACCAAATGGACCAACACGTCCTTGACATCCAAAGAAATACTTTTTTTCTTTAGGTAGTCCATCCAGACCGTGGTATACCTCGGCACGAAACTGCTCGGAGGTTCCCACGAATCCCTGGATGCGGCAAATCCCTTCCAACGGACTTTATAAAGCCTTCCCCCAGGCGTCCCCGGGTCCGGCTTGTCCGCCAGGATCTTCTCAGCAGTGAAGTCGTCGTCCTCACCCTCGTCGTCCGAGTCCATATCGCCGGCCGTGAACTCGAAGGTGACGGGACGTCCGCTGGGGTCTGGTGCTCGGGGACGAAGCTGGGTATGGTCGCGGTCCAGGATCTTGTTATCCCCCACACGAACCGCATACACATCCTGCCCGACCTTCCGCACGATTACCCCCGGCACATACCAAGATGCCTGCCGATGCCTGGACAGGACATCTTTGTGGTGCCGCTCAACCCACACGGTGTCTTGGAGAGCATACTTCTGGACCTTCCATTGCTTGAAGTACTTGGCCCTCTTGTCATGCTCGTCCTGAAGTGCCTTGCACACTTTGGCCGCCGTGTCGTCCGCCTCAGCCATCATGGCATTCGCATCCCGGGCCACTTTGCCATGGTTCATCCACGGGAGAGTGCGTGACACTCGATCCCGTAGGAACAGGATGCGATGGGGCGACAGTCCAGTGGGCCCCGGAAGGTCGTAATACGCTTGGAGTACCCTCCACAGCGAATTATACCAATTGCGGCCCGGTTCGTCGATGTGCAGCTGGCGGAACTTCTCGAACATCTGCCGCCCGGCCACCTCAGCTCGGCCATTCGACCGGCTGTGGTACGCCACGGTCTTGGCGTGCCGAATCCCCATGTGCTTGCACATCGTCTTGAACCACGTCCCCACAAACTGGCTGCCCCGATCGCTGCAGATGACAGCTGGGACATCAAAAATCGTCCCCCAATGCCTGATCATGGCATTACCGACGGTCTTGGCCTGCAGCCCCACTCCATGCTTGTCCTTCTTGTCCTTCTTCTTGGACTTCTTGCCCGGGACCGCCACGATATATCCGCTGTGCCTGTCCACCGCCAGGATGACACAGTCGTAGGTCTCTCCGTCCACGGTGACCTCAGGCATGGCGAATTCTGCATACATCCGGACGTAGCCCGAATGATAATTGCAGAACCCCATGAAGGACCGGAGTTCGCTGATGGTCTGGGGCTTCTCCCAGTGGTGCAGGGACGCCAGCTTCCCAGGCATGGGACGGCGTTGCCCGTGACCAACCACGTGACCCGCGAACTCCACTTCCTTCACGAAGAGTGAGGCTTTGGTGGGCTTGCACACCATGTTGTGCTTGTCCAACTCGCTGAGCACTCGGCGCAGATCTTTCTCATGCGCGTCGATGAGCTCGTCCTCAGTCATGTTCTCCGTGCCGGACCCGATGATGATGTCATCCACGAAGGGATCGGCACAGTCCCGGACAGGACCGAGTAGGTCCTCCATCATGCGCTGGAAAGCGGCGTTGCCATTCTTGGCACCCATAGGCACCACTTTCCACTGCATGGGCCCCAGCGGCGTCGACATCGCTGTGCAGGGCCTGGAGTCCGGGTGTAGGGGCATCTGGTGGTAACCGTGTTTCAGGTCCAACTACGTGAAAATCCGCTTTTTCTGCTGCTTTTGGAGGATGGAGTCGATCAGGGGAAGCGAGTACGAGTCGTGCTCGGTCTGCTCGTTCAAACCTCTGTAATCAACCACCAACCTCCACTCGCCCTTCTCCTTCTTGGGCACGATGAAGGCTGGGCTGGCCCACTCACTGTCGGAGGGTTCGATCCATCCCCGCTCAATGAACTCGGCCAACAGCTTCTTCATGGCCTCGGCCCGATCGCCCTGAAGTTGGTACTCCGGATGACGATAGATCTTCGGGTTCGGCTTCAGCTTGATCTTCGCTGTACCAAACCTCCCACGATCTGGAGGGTCCTTGTTGGCGACGCCACTGAATAGCCGCGGATAGGCCTTGATCAGCCTCTCCTTCAGCTCGGCGACCTTCGGGTTCTCCTGGGCCTCTTCAGCCGCTTGCTTCGGTATCGATACAACCGACCGCACTGCGGTATAGGCCTCTTCTGAGTCCGATTCCGACTTCTCCTCGTCCGATATGCCGTCTTCATCGTCGTGGGGAGCTCTTCCCACCGATAATCTTCGGAAATTTGCGGCATCGGGCTGGTGACTGTCGCTATCGGCACCCATTCTTGGAAAATCCCATGTTGGTGGGTCCGACCCAACCGGACCATCGTATTGGTCCGCGATGTGAATCATGACCCTCGCCACGAACTCGTCCTTCTCGTACTTGCCGGTGACCAACATCTTGTCATCCCACCAATGCGGAGATGTGACCATGGCCCGCCTCTTCTTGGCTGCTACACGGTCGTGCATCCCCATTCGCATGTAGTTGACGACGTCGTCGATCTCGGCGTGGGACAGGACGTCAATGCCATCAATAGGCTGATCCGCCCCCTCCTTGGGCTCAAACATGACCTTCATGGGCACCGCCTCCACCCTACGGATGAACGCTTCATCACCTGTGGGCTGGGCTTGTGCCCCATCCACCAGGAAAGCCTTGGTACCCCACGCTTGACCCGGGGAGGGCATTGATACACCCTTGGCGTCGATGAACAACTCCCCCTCTGGCCCGAATGACATCTCGTTCAGGGTGATGGAGTCTAGCGTCGACTTGAGACCCTCCAGCGGACATGGGGTGGATCCTATGCCGGTTATGACCAGGATCCCCTTCGCCCTATCCGCGATGATCTTCTCCACCGTACGTCTGGTATTGTCCAGGGAGCCATGCCAATACATGGGCCCCCACTCCTTCCAACCCCAATGCCTGTGCCAGGCTGAGTCTCCTCGATGCCAATGCCTCCTACACTTCCGCAGAAGTGGGGCATCCCGGGAAGCAAAGACGTCCGTCTCGGGCGCTTCGGCTCCCAGCGTCTGGATCATCCTGGCATACACCTGCGGTGCCATTCCATACTCCGTGAGCTGAACTCCACGGTCTCCTCTGGACTTGGCACCCACAGCTT